>VMOF01000220.1:10109873-10709873 GCA_011764245.1 Trialeurodes vaporariorum
GAGTCGTTTGGTGGAAACTATAAACGAAAATTCGAAGGTCCAGAAACTACGCATTCATATTCTCTCCTCTTTTTTCATAGATTTTCTAAGCTCATAATTATACTTTTCTGTTAGTTTTTTCCCGCGGGATTCCGTATTGACGACTTAAAAGGTCGAATATATTCATGAAAAAGCGAAGAATCGAGCTGACTTTAATGACCGATCTGATCGCTTAGAAATGGCTTAAAATTGCGTTCTGGCGGATTCTGAATCAAAAAAATTTTCCGGGGGAGGGCCCCCGAGCCCCCCTTCCTACCTGGAGGTATGGAATACCCCCAGACCCCCCCGTTGGGTGGCGCCCCCCTAGTCCACCGTCCCGCGCCCTCTCAGGTGAGCCAGTACGGGCCTGTTTGGAGAAATTTTCATACCTTCATTTCTTGACCAGTTTTAATGAATTTTGCAGTTTTCGGGTATTTCAGTCTCACACTATTGCCACTTGTGAAATTATGCCAGTACCTATGCCTCAGAAAATGTAATACAATGGAAAATTGAAAACAAATTCATCAAGAGCAATTTCGATGTGAGGACTTTCTTTTGAAAGTCATAGTACCTACGCTTGTCGTTAAGACGATTTGCCCAACTCAAGTATAGCTCGATATGTATTAAATGCAAGCGTTGTTCCACGATGGGGCAGGAATCTCGTTAATGTTGGTAATAACCAAGGTCCATATATACAAGGTCTGACCGGTAGCTTTTGGCTCCTCTCGTTGGTCCACAGTTTGGGAGCCACGTCTCCATTTGAAACTGTTGAAAGTATAAGTCTCTATTCATAGTTGTCATGAAGACAATTTGTATTTGTTGAAACTGCCGCATGGAGCGCTGCTCCATTTTTCATTAATTACTTACTTCGTGTCTCGCTCCTCTACTTTGCGTCCACTCTATATTGAAGTATCTGTGATCGTCGAATAATGTGTTAATAAAAGATCTCTTGTTTTTACCTATTAAATCGAAGTTCCTTTCTTTAACTTATCTTTAACTTATTTCCACATGGTAGCGAGATCCGTGGTTTCGATGATTGTGCGTTGTGCGAAATGAAATCCTCGATTTTCAATAGCGGACAATTTTTTTTCTATTTTTCATGTACACGTGCGACTCCTTATCACTGCAGTAGTGCCTATTCCTACATTCCTTCTAGAACCCCTCGAAAATGGCAGATACCCGAGAGGATACTGTTCTTCCAATCTTCAATGGAACCGACTACAATAGATGGAGGTATAAACTTTTGCTTTTACTCGAAGTCAAAGACTGTAAATGTGTCATTGATGAGGTCACGAAGCCTGCCGAAACTTCTGATGCAGCATGGTCGAAAGCTCAAATTAAAGCTAAGAATTACATAATCAACGGAGTATCAAATAGCATTTTCGACCAAATTGTCAACATGCCAACAGCTAAAGCGATGTTTGACCAATTAGATAGTATCTACAGATCTCAATCAATGGCAAGTAAAATTTTATTTCGTCGCAATCTTCTTCAACTGAAAATGCAAGATAATGAAGAACCGTCCATCTTCTTCTCCAACTTTGAAAAATGTATTAACGATATTATTAATGCAGGTGGTACGATCAGTGAGGAAGAGAAAATCTCCGTTCTTCTCCAAGCCCTTCCGAAAAATTTTGCTCACTTGATGGACATCATCGACAGCATAGCTACCGATAAGTATGAGTTTATCAAAAACAAAGTTCAAACCCACCATTTGTTAACTCCGTCAGCTTCTGAAAACATTGATGATATCGCTCATAACCTCCAAAGTGTCAATATCGCAAAAAACTCCAAGCAATTTAGAGATCAAATTTTCAATTCCAACCCTTCTAGGAGACAACTGCCATCTCAAGTCAATCAAAATGTTCAACATCAGCAATCTCATCCTCCTTACAACCAGTCCAATAGATATGTAATGCCAGGAAGCAATCAGCATCATCCTAATCAGTACCATAGAAACTTTAACCATCGTGGGTATCCAAGACGTGCTGCTCACTCTAGTCAAGGAAGAGGTTTCTATTCTCAAAATTATAATAACGACAACCGTCAATGGGTCAAGCGCAAGCCAAGCCGAGGTCACCAGCAAGCGCATCATTGTAGAGGATGTAGAAGAGCTAGAGGGTACTATCGAGGCGATCGACATCAAGCAAATTGTTCTCACCAAATTGAAGAAGATAATTTCTGTAAGTCCAAACGAATATGTATTAATTCTGTAAAATTAGATTTTAGCAATCAAGATATCAAATGGTTAGTTGACTCAGGGTGCTCAGACCATATCATTAATTCAGAGAATTATTTTGAAGATTACAATGAAATGGAAGAGCCGCTCCGAATTAGTCTAGGTGATGGATTTAACCTCGAAACGAACATACGAGGCACAGTATGTTTACTTTTCAAACGTAATGGTAAAACTTACCCTGTTCGTCTCAAAAATGTTTTTCTTGTTCCATCTATGAAACATAATTTACTCAGTGTCTCAAAATTAAATGACAATGGATACGTAGTCTATTTCTCCAAAAATTCTGCTCAATTTTTAGATCAACAACAAATATTACTTGCCAACTTAAATAGGAAAGGTAATCTTTTTGAACTGAATACTCAGGTCTTATTAGGTAAAACGAATTTTTCTGTCAACTCTGCAGCCAAATGTCAAACTTGTAATGTGCACAGTAATGATAGCATTTCCAAGAAAGAAGAATGGCACCGTAAAACGGGTCACATTAACTTTCAAGACCTAGATAGAATGATTAAGTATAATTTAGCTGATGGCCTACCAAATTCCATTGAAAAAGACTATGTTCAATGTGAGATATGCATTCAAAACAAAATGTCCAATTTGCCCTATAATAACAATCGAGACCGAGCTAAGGGATTATTAGATATTGTGCACACAGATGTTTGCGGGCCTTTTACACCGACCGGCCCCAAAGGTGAAAAATTCTTTGTTTCCTTCACAGATGATTTTTCTAAACTATCTCGTATTTATATGATCAAACACAAAAGTGAAGTTTTAGACTGTTTTAAGGCCAACGTCAATTTTATGGAAAATTTTACAGGTAGGAAGATTAAAATTATGCGCTGTGATAATGGTAAAGAGTACCTTAACAATTTATTTTTTGAATTTGCCAAACAAAAAGGGTTTCAGATCCAACCATGTCCACGCTACACCCCCCAACTAAATGGCGTAGCCGAACGTTTAAACCGGACATTAATGGACAAAACTAGATGCCTACTTAGTGAGGCCAATATCCCAAATTATTATTGGCCCTTTGCCTTAGGTACTGCAAATTATCTGCGCAATCGCACTCCAGCGAATAACTTTCAGAGAAAAACTCCTTTTGAAATTTTCTTTAAAAAACGACCAAATCTTTCCAATCTTAAAATCTATGGATCAACAGTGTTTTCAAGAATTCCAGAGCAGCTTAGGAAAAGCAAATTTGACCCTAAATCCTGCAAAGGAAAAATTGTAGGATATCTAGATATGGGCTACCAAATATTAGTTGATGGAAAAATCATTCATTCTCGAGATGTTCGTTTTATAAATGACAGTAAGAAGGTCATCGAGTCCGATAAATTCAAACTAGATGAGTCAAAAATTAAAAATTCCATTGAACGTAAAGAGAACCAACCTAAACTCATCAAATTTATGTGTGATTCAGACAGTGAAGAAGATAGTCAAAATAACTCCAGAGAATCTCCAAATGTAGAAACTAGAACTAACAATTCTGGCCCCGAAGATGTTTTTAGCACACCATGTTCCGATAAAATCAGTGATAACATCCTAATACATTGAGTAGGCGCGAAGCACCTAATCGTACCAAAAATCCTCCTAAAGGTCCTCAAGATTCTCATAGTACACCCTGTTCCAGTAAAAATGTAGTTGAACAACCCAACATACGTAAATCTAAACGCAACATAACACTTCCTAAAAGGTTGATAGACCATGTTCTTTTCATTAACTATGTAGATTTTAACACCCCTAGCAGTTATGAAGAAGCAATGATGAGTAATGATTCTGAGAACTGGCGAAAGGCTATGAATGATGAGCTAAATAGTCACAAAGAGAACAAAACTTGGGAAATAGTCAAAACACCAGATAACCAAAAAATCATTGACACCAAATGGTTATATCGTAAGAAAGGTGATGGGAAATTTAAAGCTCGTATAGTTGCGCGTGGATTTCAACAAGCATATTGCGAAAATGAAGACATCTATTCACCCGTCATCAAAAATCAAACTTTAAAATTGCTGCTCTCTATAGCTACAGTGTTCAAGTATGTCATTCATCAAATGGATGTACATACTGCATTTTTAAATGGCTTCATTAAAAATACTGTCTATGTTAAACCCCCTCTGGGTTCCAACATTCCTGATAATTGTGTCTGTAAATTGATTAAAGCTCTGTATGGACTCAGGGAATCCTCAAGAGATTGGTATGAATGTTTCAATTCCTTTATTCTGTCCATAGGTTTCCAACGATCAAACTTTGACTATTGTTTATATTTTGCTCAATTTAACGGTAGTGTCATCTTTGTTTTGATGTATGTTGATGATTTTTTAATAATATCCTCAAGTGTTCAAAAGGTCAATGAAATAAAAAAGGCATTAACAAAACAGTTTAAAATGACTGATCTTGGAGAAATTAAAAAATACCTTGGTATTTCAATAAATATTGATCTACATAATAGTACCATAAGTCTTGATCAGTCTGATTACATCCAATCGATTTCCGAAAGGTTTAATATTTTAAACTCTAAGCTCTACAACACTCCCATGGAGCAAAATCTAAAATTACTTCCATCTGACGAAATCAATAGTAATACTGATTATCGAAGTATCATTGGAGCTTTACTTTACATAGCTATGAACACTCGTCCTGACATTGCCTTCAGCGTAAACTACCTGTCACGTTTTCAAAATTCATTTAACAATACGCATTTTCAGTATGCACTTCGAATTCTTAAATATTTGTATAAAACTAAAAACTTAAAATTAGTATTTAATGGTCAAAACCCTAACTTCAATGACATTCTCAATTGCAACGTCGACGCAGACTGGGCTGGTGACATTGTAGATAGAAAATCCACTACCGGATACATAATTAAACTGTTTGGAAACCCGATTGCTTGGAAATCTAGAAAACAACATTCTGTAACAAAGTCCTCTACTGAGGCAGAATATGTGGCATTGTCTGAAGCTACAACAGAGCTTAAATATTTAAAAGGTTTACTCAATGAATTAGGTGTAAAAATAGAACATCCCATTAAGATTTATGAAGATAATTTAGGAGCGGTCACAATAGCGAAACAAGGTAACATGACGAAACGGTCAAAGCACATTGAAGTGCAACATCATTATGTACATGAAAATTGTAAGGATGGAACAATAAATGTAATCAAAATAAATTCATGTGAAAACACAGCAGATGTACTAACTAAGGCGCTAGGACGCATCAAATTCATTGAATTTAGAAACGATTTAAACTTGTTTGATCTTTACAGAAAACTAACTTTTTTTTTTCTTTGTGATTTTATTTATTGTTTTGCAGTTGCAAACCACTGAGGAGGCGAAACGCAGGATATTACTTTTTTGGAACAAAAATGTCAAACTTAAAACTTAAATTGAATTCGATAAGTTTCCTTTTATTTAATCTTTATTTTTTTTCTTCTTCCAACTTTGGCTGAATATCTCTTTTAATCCTTCAGTCTTTCAATAATGTTACAAATTTTGTCTAAAAAAAATAAAAAAAAAAATTACAAATTTAAACTGAAATATTTTTTTTTCGTTATCCAAAATTTAGGAGGCGTAATCTCTATTCAACTAAAAGTTGAACTACTGTTCTGTGCCTGATTTCGTTTTACTATGTTTTTCTAAACAACGTTATCAAATTCACTACTGTTCTGTGCCTGATTTCGTTTTACTATGTTTTTCTAAACAACGTTATCAAATTCACACCATATGATATTTTTTTATTATTGCTTTTAATGTTTAAATTTAGTGTCTTAAATTTCTTTGATTTATCAGACTCTTGAATTTTCTTCCTCCCACTTTTTTGTATTGCGCGCTTATTAATTCTTTTTTTTATTATTTTGCTTATTCACTTTCTCTCTAATTCAAGTGTCAGGTAAATCAACTAATTTTTCTCACAAGTCACTAGTTAGTTGTATGAATTGTTTTTTTTCAAAATCTCACAAAATGCAAAAAAATTCATTTTTAACTGTAACTATTATTAGTCACTAGTTGCGACTCATATGTATTGCTGAGATGACTAGTCGTCAAAGTTTATTGTAGCACGTGATAGCTAAATGATATTTTTTTTTATTCTTGTATAATTTTAAGATATTTTAGTCTTCATGCCAAAGGAGGCGTGTTGAAAGTATAAGTCTCTATTCATAGTTGTCATGAAGACAATTTGTATTTGTTGAAACTGCCGCATGGAGCGCTGCTCCATTTTTCATTAATTACTTACTTCGTGTCTCGCTCCTCTACTTTGCGTCCACTCTATATTGAAGTATCTGTGATCGTCGAATAATGTGTTAATAAAAGATCTCTTGTTTTTACCTATTAAATCGAAGTTCCTTTCTTTAACTTATCTTTAACTTATTTCCACAGAAACCATTGATCCAAGATGGCGGCGAACTCGGGAAGAATGTTAAAGTAAATGGGGGTATGGGTTCCTAAACATTGGATTTACCGAGTTGGCGCTACCGGCCAGACCTTATATTTATGGACCTTGGTAATAACGTTTAAAGAACAGCAGTTATTTTTGTGTACGCACCTCAATTCATGGATATAAGAAATATCGTCTGCCTCTGCCATTTTAATTCATTTTGTTTGATTGTCTGTTTCTTTGTTTGTTGGCGCGTCTTTCTTTGTTTATATATGTCTTTGTTTCGTCGTCCGTCTGTACCTGTCAGCTTTCCGGCTGTCTGTGTATTGTCTTATAGTTTTTATTTGATTTCAATTTATTATATTCTGGCATTGTGAAGACAGTTGGTACTATAGGACGTGACACTTGCACTTACATCTTCACCGAACGTTATACTGTCATAGAATAAAGATTACTTCGTAATAGAAGCGTCACTTCCATAAGGCTCTGTATAAACTCCTTTCGTTGACCTTGAAATAAGCCAGCCACCGCGCGATTCAAAATGATAAGCCAGCCACCGCGCGATTCGAAATAAGCCAGCCACTTGCAATTCAAAAAAAGCCAGCCAACCTAGAGTTCCTATGCATGAATATTCAATGAACTATACCGGGTGTCCGGTAAGTCCCGGAACGGCTGCGCCATTTCTTTATTTACGCAGATAAAAAAACCAAACTTTGGGAATGTTCCTAGATAAATAAAAACTACTTTTTGAGGGGGTCAAAATTTTGGTCGCCCCTCCCGGGGGGGCGGGGGCGCCCCTAACTTTTTTTTTTCAAATGGCAACCCCTATCTTGTGATACCTCATTCGAAAGAGGGCAAAAAACTGAGCATTTTGGCGCAAACCGCATGTCGATATCTCTTTTAGTATTCGAGATATCGAACTTCAAAATCTATGGAAACCCATTTTAAAAAAATCATAACTCTTATTCAGAAAGTCGCTGTTTAAAAAACTAGGGGTCTAAACTACTCTACATGACAAGCTCTATCCAGGGAAAAACACCTCTGCCCAAAAAAATTAACTTAGAGTTATTGTTTTTTTTTCCCGCCAAAATTTTTTAAAACATTTTGGCGGGAAAAAAAACAATAACTCTAAGTTAATTTTTTTGGGCAGAGGTGTTTTTCCCTGGATAGAGCTTGTCATGTAGAGTAGTTTAGACCCCTAGTTTTTTAAACAGCGACTTTCTGAATAAGAGTTATGATTTTTTTAAAATGGGTTTCCATAGATTTTGAAGTTCGATATCTCGAATACTAAAAGAGATATCGACATGCGGTTTGCGCCAAAATGCTCAGTTTTTTGCCCTCTTTCGAATGAGGTATCACAAGATAGGGGTTGCCATTTAAAAAAAAAAAGTTAGGGGCGCCCCCGCCCCCCCGGGAGGGGCGACCAAAATTTTGACCCCCTCAAAAAGTAGTTTTTATTTATCTAGGAACATTCCCAAAGTTTGGTTTTTTTATCTGCGTAAATAAAGAAATGGCGCAGCCGTTCCGGGACTTACCGGACACCCTGTATATTTAATATACCGGGTGTCCGGTAAGTCCCGGAACGGCTGCGCCATTTCTTTATTTACGCAGATAAAAAAACCAAACTTTGGGAATGTTCCTAGATAAATAAAAACTACTTTTTGGGGGGGTCAAAATTTTGGTCGCCCCCCCCGGGGGGGGCGGGGGCGCCCCTAACTCTTTTTTTTCAAATGGCAACCCCTATCTTGTGATACCTCATTCGAAAGAGGGTAAAAAACTGAGCATTTTGGCGCAAACTGCATGTCGATATCTCTTTTAGTATTCGAGATATCGAACTTCAAAATCTATGGAAACCCATTTTAAAAAAATCATAACTCTTATTCAGAAAGTCGCTATTTAAAAACTAGGGGTCTAAACTACTCTACATAACAAGCTCTTTCCAGGGAAAAACACCTCTGCCCAAAAAAATTAACTTACAGTTATTGTTTTTTTTCCCGCCAAAATGTTTTAAAAACATTTTGGCGGGAAAAAAAACAATAACTGTAAGTTAATTTTTTTGGGCAGAGGTGTTTTTCCCTGGAAAGAGCTTGTTATGTAGAGTAGTTTAGACCCCTAGTTTTTTAAATAGCGACTTTCTGAATAAGAGTTATGATTTTTTTAAAATGGGTTTCCATAGATTTTGAAGTTCGATATCTCGAATACTAAAAGAGATATCGACATGCAATTTGCGCCAAAATGCTCAGTTTTTTACCCTCTTTCGAATGAGGTATCACAAGATAGGGGTTGCCATTTGAAAAAAAAGAGTTAGGGGCGCCCCCGCCCCCCCGGGAGGGGCGACCAAAATATTGACCCCCCCAAAAAGTAGTTTTTATTTATCTAGGAACATTCCCAAAGTTTGGTTTTTTTATCTGCGTAAATAAAGAAATGGCGCAGCCGTTCCGGGACTTACCGGACACCCTGTATTATATTTAGTATTTAATATCCCCTATATATTCAATATACAGGGACTGTAAGCCAGCCACGGCGCGATTCAAAATAAGCCAGCCACGGCGCGATTCAAAATAAGCCAGCCACCCTAGAGTCCTTGTATAAATGTGTACGTGTACATAATATATTATATTTAATAATTTATTTAATTTTAAATATCCCCTGCATATTTATTAATATACACAGGGACTCTAAGCCAGCCGACGACCGATCTAAAATAAGCCAGCCACCGCACGATTTCAAATAAGCCAGCCACCGCGAAATTTAAAATAAGCCAATCGCAGCGCTGATGGGTGGTGGATGATGTTGTTGTTGAATGAAAAGGTTACAGAATTTGAAACGTCCTTCCAAACATAATCTTTTCGAGTTCGTTCAAGGTCAACGAGTTCTGATAGAAGATTCGGCGACAGTGTCGCTTCTATTACATCTTTATTCTATGATACTGTTGGCCGTTGGCCTCTTATCGTGATTCCATGCAAAATGCTCACTTCGATCGCAATCAAATAGATAGCGCTACCAGCCGCAGTTCTAAATTTTGCTCGCCTCTATTGGCTAATTAATTTTGATTGAAATAACGAGTAGGTACCAATGAGCTATAACTTTAGAGTGGCACATCAAGGAACGTTCCGCTGGTTCATTGTTGTCACCTAGGGCGCCGCCATCTTGCCGTATAAATCGATTTTGAGGTTAAGTTTTGTAGGTTGTTTCTGGTCGTTTCGTAAACAAACTCGAGCATCGCCGGAAACGGCCTTCAAAATTTAACATCAAACCTTGGAATCTGCCGTCCAAATTCCCGCCAAATTCCGAACGACCTACAAAATTTAACCTCAAACCTTGGAATCTGCCTTCCAAATTCCGCTTTTTCCCGGGATTCCTTCTACCCTGTGTGGCACAAGGTGGACCAGCCCGCTGCCACTCTAAAGTTATAGCTCATTGGTAGGTACGCAGGAAAAGTCTGATTGTAAAAATTACTGATGGGGACCGACGAAATTCGT
Organism: Trialeurodes vaporariorum; assembly: GCA_011764245.1. Taxonomy (NCBI): domain Eukaryota; kingdom Metazoa; phylum Arthropoda; class Insecta; order Hemiptera; family Aleyrodidae; genus Trialeurodes; species Trialeurodes vaporariorum. The sequence goes on from VMOF01000220.1 coordinate 10,119,984, forward strand.
AGATTCGGAAATTCCTGGAACCAAATTTGGCGCCCGTAAACAACGAGTAAAAAAATCACAAAGCCTCCCCTCTCCCCTTGAGTTTTTATTTTGTACCCCCTTCTCCTCTCTCAAGTGTAAATCGCTCATCTCGTAATTTTCTCGCGTAAAATTAAAAAAGAAAAAAAAAAAAACAGAGAAAAAAAAAAAATCCCAATAAATCGTTGACCGCATACCTCGTAATAATCTGTCTGCCCCAACTGGAACTGAGGCGTGTACCCCCCCCCCCTCGCTGAAGCCTCAAGTCCCCTTTTTTTAACAGAAAATAGTACGAAATTGCTTCTACCGATGGCGACGCTTCAAATTTCAAAATTTCACAGATGTGCCCCCCACCCCCAATGTTCTGGATCCGCCACTATGCCCCCATGAACAGTGAACACCCATCTCATGCTAGTTTCGAAATTCGTACACAGGGCCTTGTTTCACCTCATAATATGATCAAAATCGCATTAAAATGCCTCGAGAAAAAACATTTCTGCCAATTTTTTTTTTCTTCAAAAAATGTCTCTTTATACGATTTTTTCGATGAGAGTGAGATGGCAGTACATATGCGGAGGTTACGTGAGAGCGAGAGAAACAGTTTTTCTTCGTTTGGAACGTTCATCACCGGATGACGTCATCACTAAAACCGTCTATCGGATTGAAATCTAGGTGAGAGTTTTGCGTGGAACTATACGCCGGTAATAAGAAAGTTATAAGCGCTCGCTTATACGCTGCTTAATCTAGCGTACAAATTAATTATTATATAGTTTACGAAAGTTCATTCATAATTACGTAACGTTTATTCAACCATCGATACCATCCTCTCGAAAATTGAAAATGAGAACAAACATTCAGTGATTGTATAGTAGCCTATTTTGCTCATTTCTTATGCTTTCTCACAGGCAATAAGTACTTTACTCGTACCCAGTGTTGCTAGATCTTGGGTTAAAATCTCTACATTTTACATTGATTTAAAAGGGAATTATTTATACAGCCTGATAAACATATTTGATTAAATTGTGATTAAATTTTGATAAAATCATTTGAGCACCTGCAATATTTTGAACCCCCCCCCCAAAAAAAAGGGTTTCATTCATCCCTAAATTGTTTGAGGATTTAATTGCAATTTAATCATAATTTTCCTTTGATTTCAATGCCTGAAAATACAGCAAAAAGAGGTACCTACTGAATCACAGAATAAGCATATGATTTTATTTTATCATGATAAAATCACAATTTAATCATGATTTCTTTTAGATGAAATTGAGACTATTTCATTTTTGATTAATCATAATGTCGCTACTTGGGTGTATTGTATGTATAATTGTACATAGATCTGCAGATCTGGCAACACTACTCGTAGGTAAGTACATACTCGACATGTCAAGAGAGCCGGCACATTTACCTACGCAGAGCGGAGAATTTTCACTCGAAAAGTCGCGCTTATTAGAAAGGATAAAGGATAAATAAATAGTTTGAACTCAGAACTGTTGTATATCTAGTGATTAAAGAATGCAAACATTTCTTTGAGTGTCAGATCTTCTTCTATATTCGCTAATTTGACACTATGAAGCATGACATTCCTCACATATTACTTATTTTCAAAGCTGTGATAGAAATAAGAGCTCTCGCAAAAAGTGCTTTATCGTTCATAGGTATTTGTTAGAAAATGTTTTCCCTGCGCGGTGCCTATATGTATGTCTCTAACAATAAGAGAAGATGAGCCAAATCAGAGCCTGGAAACGCTCGCGAGAAAGGAATATGATCGATCCATCACCAGATAACGTCTGTTATAGCTGCATTGTGAAGTAGTTAACTGTTCGTACTCGTATGTGTTGCTTTTGCCTAACTCAAGAAATTAGGGCGTTTCTGAAAAAGATGCAGCCTTCTTTGATCAAAAATATGGAGCGTTCTGTGGGGGGCAAAAACGTTGAACATTTTTAGGGGCGCTAATGCCTAATTTTGATTAAGTTTGTGTCAAAGCCGTATTTTTTTCTGAAAAGGACTTAATTTCAAGAGTATTTTACTTTCCTAGTTTTAAAATTCCTTTTTCTCAAAGTGGAGTAATGATTTTTTGAAAATGGGTCCATATCGAACTTTGACTTTCCGTTTATCGAACACGAAAATCGATATCGAACTGCTATTTGCGCCAAAATTCTTAGAATTGAATGCCCTTTCAAACGATGTATCACCAGATAGGGGGTGCCGTAAGAGAAAATGGAGTTGACTCCGCCCCCTCCCTACCCCTGTGGTGGGGGGGGGGGGTCATCGAAAACAGCCCCTTGAATATAGCGCCTCCTGCGGGCCGATCTTTGGAATCATTAGATAAGGCTGGTAGACTGGATAAATGAGGGGCTGCTATTGGTCCTTTTAAAGAGTTTATCGCCAAAAGAAGAACAAAGTAGAGGCAATTGCCAACATTTTTGCTCCCATAGACATTTACCAAAAGTCCAAAACACCCAGATTTATTTAGTTATGGGGACTTGGGAAGATTTTTTAATCGACCCTTGTGGCTACCCAGTTGAGAATTTCTCAAAAATCTTGACAGACTCTGAAAAAATATATCGAAACCTTTCGATTGATGTGCAACATGTTACATTGAGGAGAAAAAATAAGGTATATTTTGTAAAATCAAAATTTTAGGACTTCAATGGGAGAATTGGTTCGATTCCATGGTCTGAGACATTGACAGCCCAAAATTCTAATTTAACGAAATAGGTACACCTAATTTTTTCCCTTTGAGGTACCGTAAAAACTCATGACTTTGGACACTACGGGGGAGTTTCAGTTTAGTTACCACAAACACTCCTCCATAGTGTTCAAAGTTGGCTCCCTGTCCAAAGTCATGGGGTTTTACAGTACCTAACTAGTGGCACATCAATCAAAATGGTTCTATACATTTGATCAGAATCTGTCATGTATTAGAAAAATTCTCAACAGGGAGGCCACAAAAGCCAATTGAAACTTTTTCCAAAAATCCGCCATAACTCAATAAGATTGAGTTTTTTTGGAAAATATCCATGAGAGCAAAAGTTTTGGAAATTGCTTCGACTTCAAGGACATGGACTTTTCTCAAATGTGATTGAGCCCCCCCCCCCCCAAATATGCCCCAAAGAGCTATTTGAAGCTATTGATAATAAAAAAATGAAAAATTTGGGGTCGATTCTCTATCTGAATTCCATGTTTCAGAACATTTCAATAAGCCATTCTCAAGAAAAATGTCTGGTACAGGTGCTTTGGATCACCATGTATACAGAGTGTCAATATCCGAAAATCTCGAGAATGGCTCCGGGTTCCGAAAAACGCTAAAACACGTGTTAAATTATTTTGAGGGGGACATACTTTTAGGGGGTCACCGACTTGGGGCTCTCTGTGGGGGGTCCTCAAAGGGGGTTACCACCTCCCTAAATCCAATACTTCAAATGGGGACCCCAATTTTTTTTTTTTTATTATTTAATAATCACAGATAGGGTAACATTCTAAGATTTTTGGTACAAATTGAATATCGACGTCGTTTTTCGTTTTCGATTTATCCAAGGTCAAAGTTTAAATGGGCCCATTTTCAAAAAACCATTACTCTTCTTTGAAGAGTCGGAATTTAAAAAATACGGACACAAAAATACTCCAGAAAGCAAGCCCTTTTCAGAAAAAAATCAATTATAACAAACATTTAGTCAAATTTTGGTTTTGAAGCCCCTAAAACTTTTTGACGTTTTTGGCCCCCAAGGAGGGCCATCTGAAATATTCCGAGATACGACCCCTACTGAATGATACATCAATTGAAAAGGCGTAACAAACTGAGCATTTTGGCGCAAACCGGAGGTCGATATCGTTTTTTACATTCGAGTTAGTTATCGAATGCCGAATGTCACTTTACGGATTGCGAAATCTCGAATGTGAAAAACGATATCGAACTCTGGTTTGCGCCGAAATGCTCAGTTTGTTACGCCTTTTCGATTGATGTATCACTCAATAGAAGTTAGGGGTCGTATCTCGGAATTTCTCTGATGGCCCTCCTTGGGGGCCAAAAACGTCTAAAAGTTTTGGGAGCTTCAAAACAAGGCCGGACTGGCCGGAGTGCTCGGGGTGCGATCGCACCCCGGGCCAACGGCCTCACGGGCCAAATGGGGCTATTGCACACTTTTGCTATAAGCGATTTAATAGTCGATAATGGCGTTAAAACCTCAAAAAATAACGATGGCGGCACTAAAAACTTCCAAAATCCACTCCTAAACTCAATAAACGCAGTTATTTGCGCGAGCGTAATGGTGGCCGAAGGCACTAACAATGGGAGATTCCCATCTAACAATTCTGAAACTCCATCAAGAAGTGACCAATAAGAGACTACTTTCATTTGACACCGGTGTCACGGCACCATTCATCGGATGTGGATCATCACTCTGATGACTAATTACTCTGTGAATCATCCTTGTCAACATAGAAAGAGTGACGAAATTAAGATAGGAATCTCCCATTGTTAGTGCCTTCGGCCACCATTACGCTCGCGCAAATAACTGCGTTTATTGAGTTTAGGAGTGGATTTTGGAAGTTTTTAGTGCCGCCATCGTTATTTTTTGAGGTTTTTACACCATAATCGACTATTAAATTGCTTATAGCAAAAGTGTGCAATAGCCCCATTGCTGCTCAGAAAAGAAGAGAAAAAGGGAAAAAAGTGGCAAAGTAGCTCATCGTGTAACTTGACCGCAAAAAATAGTTTCGTTAGTTATATTAGTAAATACTATAGTTCAAATGAAGGCTCAGCCCCAGCTTCAGCACAAATAAACAAATAACTCTACCTCAAATCAACCATAAATGTCAAAGGTGTAGTATTTCACCAGGTCTCCCCCCTCCCGATGCTCGTGTCTTTCACTCTGTATTGCGTTATGTGACAAATTATCGATGAAAGAAACGATAGAATAAGCAGTTTCTTCTATTGTGAAATGCACTAAATTTCGTTTTGAAAGGTGGAAATGTCGAAAAAATTTCCGGGGGAGGACCTCCCCCCCCCCCCCTAAACCGCACACTCGGGTACCCGGGCCAATGGGGCTATTGCACACTTTTGCTATAAGCGATTTAATAGTCGATTGAGGCGTAAAAACCTCAAAAAATAACGATGGCGGCACTAAAACTTCCAAAATCCACTCCTAAACTCAATAAACGCAGTTATTTGCGCGAGCGTAATGGTGGCCGAAGGCACTAACAATGGGAGATTCCTATCTTAATTTCGTCACTCTTTCTATGTTGACAAGGATGATTCACAGAGTAATTAGTCATCAGAGTGATGATCCACATCCGATGAATGGTGCCGTGACACCGGTGTCAAATGAAAGTAGTCTCTTATTGGTCACTTCTTGATGGAGTTTCAGAGTTGTTAGATGGGAATCTCCCATTGTTAGTGCCTTCGGCCACCACTACGCTCGCGCAAATAACTGCGTTTATTGAGTTTAGGACAATGAGCTGTAACTTTAGAGTGGCAGCGGGCTGGTCCACCTTGTGCCACACAGGGTAGAAGAAATCCCGGGAAAAAGCGGAATTTGGACGGCAGATTCCAAGGTTTGAGGTTAAATTTTGTAGGTCGTTCGGAATTTGGCGGGAATTTGGACGGCAGATTCCAAGATTTGAGGTTAAATTTTGTAGGTCGTTTCCGGCGATGCCCGAGTTTGTTTACGAAACGACCGGAAACAGCCTACAAAATTTAACCTCAAAATCGATTTTTACGGCAAGATGGCGGCGCCCTAGGTGACAACAATGAACCAGTGGAACGTTCCTCGATGTGCCACTCAAAAGTTATAGCTCATTGGTTTAGGAGTGGATTTTGGAAGTTTTTAGTGCCGCCATCGTTATTTTTTGAGGTTTTTACGCCATGAGCGACTGTTAAATCGCTTATAGAAAAAGTATGCAATAGCCCCATTGGGGTATCAGCACTCCGCGCCAAATTTTCTTAGTCCGGCCCTGCTTCAAAATCAAAATTTGACCAAATGTTTGTTATAATTGAATTTTTTTCTGAAAAGGGCTTGCTTTTTAGAGTATTTTTTTTGTCCTTGATTTTTAAATTTCGACTCTTCAAAGAGGAGTAATGATATTTTGAAACTGGGCCCAAATCGAACTTTGACCTTCGAACTTGTGCGGGTAATCCTTCCTTAAAACTTTACTTCTCTCGTTCTCACGGAGAATTTTTCATCTTTGCTTCAAATCGCTGAATTTTGTTCAGCCTATAATAATGTTACATATGACGATTTCGGCTCAACCTTTAACAACAACCACCCACCTTCAAAATGTCTCAATTGCTAACCTCATTCTTCCAACTCTTCGACATTCTTCGACAACTCATCATGAGAGGCGGTGATGGTCCTCTCCACCGTTCATCTCAAGGAATGACTTTCTCAACCGTACTGGAACGACTCTAACTGGAACGAGCTGCCAAGGACTGGAGGACCAGGTTTCCAACTCTTCTAATCTGGACCCTCGTTCTCTCTTTTTTCAGCTCTGTCCAAGGATTTCTGGATCGAAGTATTAAGTCTGCGTTGTTAAAGCTTTTTCCTTTTATATTAATTGATTCTTAAGCGAACTGTTCCGTCGCTGGTTCAAATTCTTTGTTATCAGTGCTTCCATATTCAGTTTAAAAATTAATAGTAGTAACCAATTTAATGAGCAGCATCAAGAAGATGCGTTTGATTGGTCGGGCATATCAGCCCCTCCTCAGAATTCATGGAGTGTCAATCCTTTGCTGGATTCCAGTCGGAGTCCATTTGTCAGTAACCCGCAACAAAAGTCAGTTTCATTTTAAATAGAAGCTTGAGCTCGACTCTTTCCCCTACGTTTTACCCTCACTCTCGTAACTGCGATGACTCGAGACCAGTCCCATCGGTCGGGAATTCCGTCCGTCACAATGGACAGTCAGCTATCCAAAAGACAGTCTATTGTGACAGGGCAGAATCCCCGACCGTCTCGACGGGACGGGTCTCGAGTCATCGCAGGTACGAGAGTGAGGGTAAAACTCGTAGGGAAAGAGTCGAGCTCAAGCTTCTATTTAAATGAAACGGAATATAGCTCCAGGCTACCAAGCCAACCCGACGCCTGGTGACGGAGATAACTTTCAGGCAAATTCCTCACCTAGTAATCAGACTCAAGTGAGTCAAAGTATACAATATTCGCCTGCTCTATCAGCAAATTTTCCACCGATTCCCCCTCAATGGAGGAACCGGCCATCAGAAATTAATCAGGCAAATGCTTCAACGAATGATAGTCAAATTAATTTGCACCAAGCAAATCAACTTGAAAACCAACTCCAATCTCCTCGCCTCTCTTCAGCTCATCCTGTAGGGACGTGTCACCAGCCCCCGCCGGAGGAGCAATCTTTGCAAACTGATCGAAATGTGTTATTCTATGTATTAGAATAAGAGCTAAAAAAGATCAACGCCTTAGTCAACGCACTCTGTGTCAACCCCTCTTCGCTCAGTTTACTTAAGAGGCTTCTATTAAATTGTTTCCTTGAATCAAATAAGTCGCTCTCACAGCAAATGCCAGCTGTTAATACATGCTCAGTACAATGTAACACTGCTTTCGTTAACGACGACAATCTTTTGTTAGCGTAGGAAGATAAACCTCTCAGCAACGCACGTTGCAAATCAACCTATGTAACATATAAAATTGCGGGTCAGACGGTTGATGCGCTGATAGACACAGGCGCCGAAGCCATGCTAATGCCCCCGGATTTTTATGAATATTTAAGAGCAAACTCAAAGTTGACTGTCCTACGCTCCCAACTCCAAGCCTGTATGGTAATGATACGGCACTGTGCGGTTAGTTGTCAAACCAAAAAAAAGTATATTTTGGGGGGAAAAAAAATATATCTTCTAACCGAAAAATAAAATATGTTCCCGGGTAATGAGAACAAAGCCCGCTGAAGAGACCCCCATATCCAATCGATTCTCACAGCACCGAAAGTCTGCTCTGGCGGCCCAACAACACGAACACTTTAACAGTGAATTAATTTGTTTATAATATTAACGTAACCGCGTCTCCTTTCCTCTTGTATTAAGAGTATGGCCACCTATATCACTGTTATTACGCACTTTTGTAAGTGTTTATTTTATCCTCCATTCATCTATATTCTTTGGGAATCTCGTTTTTCACTGTTTAAAAGAATTTGGACTTTCTGTATGACGGTATAATCCTCAGCCAGATATTATTTTAAATGCAAAATTGAATTTTTGTCACCCATTGAAGCTACGACGAGACGTGATGAGTGAGGAGGTAGAGGTATGTAATTATCGAACACTTAAACAATGACTACTGTTCTTTCACTTGCTCTCTGATTCTGCGTGTATCTTTCATACGTCACCGCACGAAGTAATACGATTCCGTACCAAAACACATAAAATGTAACCGACCGTGTTCATTGATAAAATTCTCCTGGATGTGAGTATGAGTTAAGTGTTGATGGAGTGTTTATTTCCACCCACTTCAAAGCTCAGAAAGATATAATGTGTATGCCACGGAAATAGATTTGCTGTTTAAATGTAATCACTGGCGTCGAGATTCGACGTACTACCACAGAATAATACAATCAGAACGGAAACTCCCATAAGAGCCAATGGAAGCAAGTTTGGAATTTAACGGTACCAATAGGCGACGCTGTGGTCCTAATATCCCAACATGGTGAACGTGTGTGATTTGTGTTGAAACTCATTTATTTCTGTGAATTCTGGAAAGAAATCATAAGTTTCCAGCCTCACTTTTATTTCAATGGCATTTCCTATCGCCTCTACGCTTACGGGCCGTGACCGACGCTGACTTCTAACGGATCAGTATCCCTCGTCCCTTTCCGCAATGGCAAATATCCACGACGGTAATCGTCTAAAGTAACGGTTCTCTACCGAAACAACCATTTTTTTAAAAAAAAGTTCCAGGAAATCGAACGGAAAACGGTTGCGCACGAAATTTGCATTACGCGGTCTTGAGCGAGGGAAAAGGGTCATCTTCAGAGGCGATTTTCTCAAAAACCTGAAGAGAAAAATTAAATCGGTGAGGTGAAAAGCTCGTTCAATAAGTTTGGAGGCTGTAAAAAAAAAAAAAAAAAAAACAAGCAGCCAGCAGATCTTGTATCGCAGTCTAGCGATACAAAGATAACATGCAGTCAATCAGTGTAAGCTGCTTTGACTGCGTTGTTATTCTTGTAATACCGCTTTTCATTAAGTTTCATAGCATATAGGGTGTCAATTAAAAAAGGAGCTAGGACAAATATCTCGAGAACGGCTCCGGATTTTGAAAAACACTGAAACACGTGTTCAAATGCTTGAGGGGGACATCTTTATAGGGGGTTTCCGATTTGGGGGCCATCTCCAGGGGGCCCGCAGGGCGGATACCACGTCCCTAAATTCAATACTTCAAACGGGGACCCCCATATTTTATTTATTAATCGAAAAGAGGGTGAAATTATCAGACTTTTGGTGCGAATCGAAGTTCAATATCGTTTTTCGTTTTTGATACATCAAAGGTCAAAGTTCGATTTGGACTAATTTTCAAAAAATCATTACTCCTCTTTGAAGAGTCGGAATTTAAAAATCAAGGACACAAAATACTCTAATAAGTAACCCCTTTTTCAGAAAAAAATTTAATTATGACAAACATTTAGTCAAATTTTGGTTTTGAAGCTCCCAAACTTTTAGACTTTTTTGGGCCCCCCAAAGGAGGGCCATCTGAAAAATTCCGAGGTACAACCCCTATTGATTGATACATAAATAGAAAAGGCGTAACAAACTGAGCATTTCGGTGCAAACCGGAGTTCGATATCGTTTTTCACAATCGAGATATCGCAATCTGTAAATTGACATTCGATATCTCAAATGTAAAAACGATATCCACCCCCGGTTTGCGCCGAAATGCTCAGTTTGTTACGTTTTTTCGATTGATGTATCACTCAATAGGGGTCGTGATTCGGAATTTTTCAGATGGCCCTCCTTGGGGCCCAAAAATGTCTAAAAGTTTTTTGAGCTTCAAAACAAAATTTGAATAAATGTTTGTTATAATTGAATTTTTTCTGAAAAGGGCTTGCTTTTCAGAGTATTTTGTGTCCTTGATTTGTGAATTCCGACTCTTCAAAGAGGAGTAAGTAATGCCTCTTGAAAATGGGCCCAAATCGAACTTGGACCTTCGATATAATCGAAAACGAAAAACGATGTCGACGTTTAACTTGTACCAAAAGTCTTAAAATTTTTCCCTATTTTTGATTATTAAATAAAAAAAATTGGGGGGCCCCCTTGAAGTATTGGATTTAGGGAGGTGGTAGCCCCCTTGGGGGCCCCCCAGAGAGAGACCCCAAATCGGCATCCCCCCAAAAAGATGTCCTGCTCAAAATAATTTAACACGTGTTTCAGCGTTTTTCGGAGCCGTTCTCGAGATATTCGGTCTGGCTCCTTTTTAATTGACACCCTGTATACATGGTGATCCAGAGCACCTGTACCAGGCATTTTTCTTGAGAATGGCTGATTGAAATGTTTTGAAACATGGAAGTCGCATAGGGAATCAACCCTAAATTTTTTATTTATCATATTATCGATAGCTTCCAATACTTAGCCCTTTGGGGCATATTTGAAAGGGGAGGCTCAATCACATCTATATCTCAAGTTTTTTCAAAAAAACTCTTTTAAAGTTATGAGAAAAGCTCGTGTCCTTAAAGTTCAGGCAATTTCCTACATTTTTGCTCTCAAGGACATTTACCAAAAAACCTCAATTTTTTGAGTTATGGCGGATTTTTGGAAAAATTTGAATTGGCTTTTGTGGCCACCCTGTTGAGAATTCTTCAAATACATAACAGCTTCTGATCAAATGGTTGGAACCATTTTGATTGATGTGAACTAGTTTGGTACCTTAAAGTGAAAAAAATTTGGTGTATTTCGTTAAATTAAAATTTTGGGCAGTCCATGTCTCAGACCATGGAATCGATCCGATTCTGCCCTTGAAGTCCCAAAATTTTTGATTTGAAAAAATACACCTTATTTTTTCTCCTCAAGGTAACATGTTGCACATCGATCAGAAGGTTTCGATATATTTTTTCAGAATCTGTCAAGATTTGTGAGAAATTCTCAACTGGATAAGCAAAAGGGCTGATTCAAAAAACTTCCAAGTCCCTATAGCTAAAAAAAAACTGGGTGTTTTGGTATATGTCTATGGGAGCAAAATGTTGGCAATTGCCTCTGCTATGAGGATATGAACTTTTTTCGTACTTTCAGAAGATGCTTTTTTGCAAAAAACTTGATAAAAGTGTGTGAGCTTCTCCTAATATGAACGAGGAGCTGATGAGGGCTTTTGAAAATATCAAAAATGAAAAATTTTGTGTCCATTCCGTAACCGATTTTTTTGATTCAAAACATTTCGATCAGCCGTTCTCGAGAAAAATGCCTGGTGGTATGGTTCCTCTCATCTTGAACTCTAGGCCACTGTCTCTTATTTCGTCATTTGTGAGTGTCTATATTGAAAGTTCTCTTTCATTTGGTTTTTCTCTTAAAACTCTGTGCAGTGTGCTGGTTCCTCTTATCTATATAGTTATCATCGCTGCATTATGTTCTGTATAATTTCAATGGGTATGCAGAGTTAGTGAGAGTGGTGATTTATTTTCTATGTGAAACTTCTGAGAGCAAGTGCTTTTGTTCATTTTCTTTAATTTCTATTAATTTCATGTCACAAATTATTTCACCAAAACTTTCAGCTAAACCTCAAGTGATTGCGGCCAAGATCCAAAATCTTTCCCCCAAACCAGCTCCATTTTACTTCACCTGCCCCAAACACTTCTTCATGAAAATTTGCTCGTAAAAACTTTTCTTTCAAATATCTTCCTATATTTATTTCCCTACACCCGGAGGACGTGTCGTTCTGATTCAACTTGCAAGTCATGTGATATCAGAGCGACCAAGTCTTAAGTTTCCTCGATTAGGTGGCTTCAGAGCTCCTTCAAATAATTTGATACTTCTCCTGATCACATTTTCTATTTTTCGGATAAAGCGCCTTCAATAATTTGATACTTCTCCTGGTAACAGATCTTCCGTATGAAGCTCCTTCAAAATATTTGATACTTCTCCTGTAAACACTTTCGTCTGAATAGCCGCATACAACCGAAAGACATGGTAGCTCTGATTCAACTTGCAAATCATCTGATATAAGAGCGACCAAGCCCTAGTAGCATCGACTCCTATTTTGTTCAAATAAAATGGCAATTTTATTTGAAATTTTATTGATATTTCCAAGAAATTTTACTTGAGTAAATCTCAGATAAATCTTAGTTAGGTTGACATTTTCTTATATTTTATTTGAATAAATAGCAATTTATTTTGAATAAATTGCAATTTTTTTTTAATAAAGTGCAGTTTTAATTAAATAAATTGCAATTTACTCCTTTAAATTGAAATTTATTTTGAATAAAAAAGTAATTTTTTTCAAACAAACTTGAACTGTACAGAATTTCGTACTCTTCGTGAGGTGCTTTGCTTCATGAGAACTGTGACTGTTAGTGTAATTTGCCTTAACATTTAACGTTCAGATCCCAGGTAATCTCGGATACAGCTTGAACTTGTCTTTAGGTTCCTCTATTTACCATTTTACTGGTGTGAGTAAAGTTGGTACAGAAGTGCATCAAAAATCAGAGACTAGGAGAAAATAAAATTCAACCACAAAATCTACACCTGAGGTCACACCTACCTGCGATTCAAGTTAATCTGCGCGTTGACTGGTTGTTGAGTTCCATCGTTGATTGTACTTTGAACTGACTTTAGCAAATTATAATAATGTATTTGAAATTAAAATTTGCAGCAAATCTGATTTCAAAGTTGAACTTCAGTCAGTTTGGACATGAAGATGCAAATAACAGGATGACTGACTCATTCGTGGTTCTGAAGTTTGCACGGACCGAACGGAAGATTTCATTTCATTGAGAAATTAAGAGTATTCTTCAATAAGAGAGCGTTTATAGTTGAATTGAAAGACTAAAGTACCCACTTAGCAGAAATAAGAAACTACTGTCATCATTATGGCAATAATGGTGCAAGAAATCAATCACAACACTGACTTAGAATTACCAGTATTAGGTTTACGGTTAGGTACTCCGTAGAACTCTGAAGTGACCAAAAAACAGTAATTCACAGACACCTTGTTATGAAAAAAAAACCAACCTAACTTTCTTTAAAAGTGAAGACAACACCAGGTCGTGCGATGCACGAAACGGGGTACCAATTCATTATAATGTTATGTTCTTTTACCAAGGATATAGGTGTGGACAAGAAGGCTGTAAAACGGTGCCATACTAAAATTTTGCTGTAAGGTTGATCGGAGAGCATCCATCTTGCTCCACTCATCTATTTTGCCCAAGTCAATTCGATTCATCCTAGGCAATTGAGCCACTTGAGTGAATGTTAGCATGAGATTCGAGTGAAGTTCAGTCACAACTTCGTAACCATTTATTTATCGACTGCTTCCAAACAAGAGGGGAAAGCTACTTTATCCTACTTAAGAATCTTAGGTGGATATGCCGCTAAAGTAGTCGACAATTTTATCGCAACCGATTGGACCCAAGGATTCATGATTTACTCACATTTTGGAAAAGCTGATTTGATTGGTCCAGGTCAAGATTTGTTTCGACTTACAAGGGGAGGTCACGAGGTGGTCACCTCCGATTTTGACCAAATTTTTGGGGGAAGGCAGTCTAGGGTTAGGGAAAACACCTCCCAAAATATTTCGATCCAATGGGCCTTTGAAATGCCTTAAAAGTCACTTTAAAGTTATAGTGCGACGCACATGTACCGAAGATTCCGGCCGCAACTCTCAACAGACGCTCTGGCCGAACGGTAGCGTGCTCGCTCGGCACACTGGAGGGCCCAAGTTCAAATCCCGGCGGATCGCTGGATTTTTTGTAAGTTTCCGACATTGTTTTTTTATTTTCTCTCTCCCTCTGTAACAGTAAATTTCTTCAGAAAACATTTCAAGCACTTTTTTTTACGGAAATGGGCAGCATTAGAATAATTTGGTAGAAAAATAATGTTAAAGAGTGAAATCAATAAAGAATTTAAAAATCGGATGGAACATAACGACAAAGAGAGGAAATAAGTTAGATTGTAAAATAAAGAATAGTAACAAACGATAAAACCCTCAAAAAAAAAAAAAAAAAAACAAAAAAAAAAAAACAAACTCACCCACATCAACATCTATCTCAAGCGGTCCAATCATTTTTTATTTTTTTGCTTTTTGTTCGTTTTTTTTAGTTTTTCTTTTTATTTTTTGTTCGCTATTATTCTTGTGTTTTTCAATCTAACTTATTTCCTCTCTTTGTCGTTATGTTCCATCCGATTTTTAAATTCTTTATTGATTTCACTCTTTAACATTATTTTTCTACCAAATTATTCTAATGCTGCCCATTTCCATAAAAAAAGTGCTTGAAATGTTTCCTGAAGAAATTTACTATTACAGAGGGAGAGAGAATAGAAAAACAATGTCGGAAACTTACAAAAAAAATCCAGCGATCCGCCGGGTTTTGAACTTGGGCCCTCCAGTGTGCCGAGCGAGCACGCTACCGTTCGGCCAGAGCGCCTGTTGCGATTTGCTGCCGGAATCTTCGGTACATGTGCGTCGCACTATAACTTTAAAGTGACTTTTAAGCCATTTCAAAGGCCCATTGGATCGAAATATTTTGGGAGGTGTTTTCCCTACCCCTAGACTGCCTTCTCCCAAAATTTGGTCAAAATCGGAGGTGACCACCTCGTGACCCCCCCTTGTTAGGTTACATCGAGTAGAATTAGACAAATCGAGTTGGCTTTCCCCGATTAGATCTAATGTGTCCAAATTAACACTATCATTTGTACTTGGCTTCTGGGTTTTCTCTCTTCAGACTTTGTAAGATTATTGACAAGATTATGACCATTTTCCCTATCCCCAGAGCCAAAGCCTGGCATCATAAACTGTGCTGTTCAGTGTCGAACCACTTCTTGCACTTTTTCAGCGTAGCTTCAGATAGCTTCATAATGAAGCTTTTTTTCACCCTCGCAAAACTATCCGTTTGCAAGTAAAACATGTCGAATCATCTTAAGCATTTTCAATGAAAGATAGTCACTGTAACCATTCTATTAGAGGGGGACCATTTTGAGTATAGGGTTCTGACAAACAATGGTGCCTGTTTCCAAACCGCATCAAAGCGCATTGATGAGCGCTTGATTAGTAACGAGTTGAAACTCTGCGCAAACCAACTGACCCATGCGCTCTGATGCAGTTCAGAAGCAGGCACCGCTTCTTGACAGGACTCGATACTCAAAATGGTCCTGCTATACTAAAAAATCTCCTCCGCTCATCTCCTCAATCAATGGCTGCTCTTCATGTGAAGAATCTGCATTCATGAGCGGATTTCAACTTTAACATTGTTTAAACCGTAAGTTATCATAAATTTTGATATGAATGTACCACAGCAGAAGCATTTTGAGTATCAGGTTCTAACAAGTAGTGGTACCTGCTTCTGCATTGCATCAAAGCGCATTCTTGAGCAGGTGATTATCAATTAGTCAAAACTCTGTGCTAAACAACCACTCACGGATGTGTGCTGGTGCGATGCAATGCAAAAGCAAGCCCTGCCACTTGTCTAAGCCTGATAGTTAAAATGCTTTAGTTCTAAATAAATATTTGGTAGGTATTACTAAAAATCATGAGTAAATCATGAATCCTTAGGTCTAATTAGTTACGATTCAATTGTCGACTTCTTAAGTGGAACAGCCCTCCGGCTATATTCACCTGACATTCCATTGTAGAACAATGTGATTGTAACTTTCTCATCTTGTCGGACAGTTGTACTTAGGTAAATAAATACTTAAAAAAGTTCTTACCAAACTCCAACCAAACCTCGTAGTAAAATTCACTTCACGAGTGGCTCAATCAACTTGGGCAAAAGAGATGAGTCAAGTGAAATGGATGCTCTCCGATCGACCTCGCAGCCCAGTATTTCAGTCGACACCATTTATCATTGGATGAATGCATCACACAACTTGGTGTTGGTGCTGACAATTAAATAATTCTGCTCTCCATGACTGTCATGCAGGCATAGGTACAATTGGTCTGAAATGTAAAGGTCCACCCTTTGCTTTTTCTTTCCTTTCGGTACCTAACTTCTCTAGACCACTGCTAGGTTAACGAAGTTATCTACTTCAGATCACTCAACTTAAGAGATGAACATGAGAAAATCTGTCTCAGGAAGAGAGATTTTGCTGAGAGAGGTAAAACTACAAATTTTTTGAATAAACCACCACAAACATACCACTTTCACTCGTCGAAATGCCAAGAAAGGCGATGAGTTACGGCATTACGAGGCAATAACACACTGTAGAATCTGACCAATTAAATGAAAGCTATGAAGAACTTGAGTAATTGAATTCGTAAAAACTGAAGTTACGGCTTTGATTGACAGAAAACACGCACAGTTCATAAAGAAATTCTAATTTTAAAGTCTCTGATAGAATTCGAAAACACGCGAAAATACATTGCGGGGAACCTTCGGTTTGTTTTCACAACACACATCTCTAACCTTAAAATCTCCGAGGCGGTTACGCATGTTTACCTGAGTTTCCGAACTAGATACCTATAGCTCGTTAGTAATCACAGACAAAATAATGAAACTACCAAATTTATTCATAACGGAGACAATCCTTATGAAAAACTTCGGGTCAATTCTCAGTCAAAACCTCACTCAAACATTCCAACATTTCAATCGGCGCACGATGGATCCAAATCGAGTCCTAAGTGGTCAAAAATACAAAGACATGAGATATCACAAGAACTGTCGATCCATCAAATGATATTCTCCGATAAATATGGGACAAGCCAGGATAGAAAAACCGAGCCAAATAAACCCCTTAAAATCAACTATAGTACCCAGCTAAAATACTAATTTTCCAACTTTGAAAGGATCGAATTTGGACCGCCAAAGATTTGATTTCTGTCCATTGTGCGGCGAACCGAAGAATATCGCGGATTCGATATGGCGCGCGATACGTTTAGTGACTGCTTAAAGGATAGGGAGACTTTTCGCGTTGCCGCTCCGCAATATATCGAACGAAAGGAATCCACCGAAAAGCAGTACGCGATCATTACGCGCGGAAATCTGACAACGCACGTTTGCGACCAAGCCGAAAATTGTCGATTATTTTGCAGGAAGTTTATGGCCAAAATCGATACGAAACCATAACAAAAACATGCAGTACTTACTGCATGTTAAAAAAAAAAAAAAAAAAAAAAAAAAATGGTGGAAAACTTTGACCTAAGACATCATAATTAAAAACCCGTGTAACTCATCTATTTGTTTTGAACACTTGCGGCTGTAATATAGCGAAAAGAAATCTTCTCCAGAGTGACCTAAAACCTTAAAAAAGCATCATTTTACAGCCGCGAAAAAATTATGAGACATTGAAGTTTAATGATATTTGTTTCCCGAAAACCCTATTGAATTTCATTTGTGTCTTCTCGTCTATTCGTGTCGAACACTTGCGGCTGTAATATAGCGAAAAGGAATCTTCTTCAAAGCAACCCCGAA
Organism: Trialeurodes vaporariorum; assembly: GCA_011764245.1. Lineage (NCBI taxonomy): Eukaryota > Metazoa > Arthropoda > Insecta > Hemiptera > Aleyrodidae > Trialeurodes > Trialeurodes vaporariorum. The sequence continues at coordinate 10,137,562 of VMOF01000220.1, forward strand.
CCTTAAAGAGGCATCATCTTACAGCCGCAAGAAAGTTATGATACATTGAATTTTGATGATATTTGTTTCCCGAAAACCCGATTAAAATTCTTTTCTATCTTCACATCTATTCGTTTTGAACACTTGCGACTGTAAAATCAACAGATGTGGAATCTTCTCCAGAGCAACCCCAAACCTTAAATAGGTATCATCTCACAGCCGAGTAAAAGTTATGAGACGTTGGAGTTTAATGATATTTGTTTCCCGAAAACCCGATTTAAATTCTTTTCTGTCTTCTCATCTATTCGTTTTGAACCCTTGCGGCTGTAATAACGAAAAGGAATCTTCTCCAGAGCAACCCCAAACCTTAAAAAAGGATCATTTTACAGCCGCAAAAAAGTTATGAGACATTGAAGTTTAATGATATTGGATTCTCGGAAACCCTATTGAATTTCTTTTGTGTCTTCTCGTCTATTTGTTTTGAATACTTGCGGCTGTAATATGACGAAAAGGATTCTTCTCCAGAGCAACCCTAAATCTTAAAAAAGCGTCATTTTACAAATCTCATCAAAATTCTTTGTCTCATAACTTGAGCGCGGCTGCAAGATGATGCTTTTTAACAATAAAGAATTTAAGTCGGGTTTTCGAGAAACAAATATCATTAAAATTCAATGTCTCATAACTTTTTCGCGGCTGTAAAATGATGTTTTTTTAAGCTTTAGGGTTGCTCTGGAGAAGATTCCTTTTCGATATATTACAGCCGCAAGTGTTCAAAAGGAATAGATCAGAAGGCAGAAAAGAATTTCAATAGGGTTTTCTAGAAACGAATATCATTAAACTTCAATGTCTCATAACTTTTTTGCGGCTGTAAAATGAGGCTTTTTGAAGGTTTGGGGTTGCTCTGGAAAAGATTCCACGTCGGCTGATTACAGCCGCAAGTGTTTAAAACGAATAGATGAGACGACAGAAAATAATTTATATCGGGTTTTCGGGAAACGAATATCACTAGACTTCAATGTCTCATAACTTTTTCGCGGCCCGATTAAAATTCTTTTCTGTCTTCTCATCTATTCGTTTTGAATTTGAACACTAATTGCAGCTGTAATATAACGAAAAGGAATCTTCTCCAGAGCAACCCTAATCCTTAAAAAGCATCATTTTACAGCCGCGAAAAAGTTATGAGTCACTTAATTTTGATGATATTTGTTTCCCGAAAACCCGACTTAAATTCTTTTCTGTCTTATCATCTATTCGTTTTGAACACTTGCGGCTATGATCAACCTATGTGGAATCTTCTCCAGAGCAAGCCCAAAGCTTAAAAAGGCATCATCTTACAGCCTCGAAAAAGTTATGATACATTGAATTTTAATGATATTTGTTTCCCGAAAACCCGATTAAATTTCTTTTCTATCTTCACATCTATTCGTTTTGAACACTTTCGGCTGTAATCAACCGATGTTGAATCTTCTCCAGAGCAACCCCAAACCTCCAAACCTTAAAAAGGCATCATCTCACACAGCCGCGTAAAAATTATGAGACGTTGAAATTTAATGATATTTGTTTCCCGAAAACCCGATTTAAATTCTTTTCTGTACTATCATCTATTCGTTTTGAACATTTGCGGCTGTAATCAACCGACGTGAATCTTCTCCAAAGGCAGGCAATACCACCCACCGTTGTCGTAAAGAGGTCTCTCACTCGCACTCGTTGATACATACGGGAACGACTTGGCAAGCGGACCGAAGACCTTCCAGTTTTCTGAAAACGGTCTCTCTCTCGCACACGTTGCTGCGTACGGGGATAACCGGGCAAACAGACCGAAAACCACCCAACGTTGTCGTAAAGAGGTCTCTCTCTCTCTCTCTCTCGCACTCATTGATTCATACGGGAACGACAACGGACCGAAGACCACCCAGTTTTCTGAAAACGGTCTCTCTATCGCACTCATTGCTGCTTACGGGGACAACTGGGCAAACGGACCGAAGATCACCCATTGTTGTCGTAAAGAGGTCTCTCTCGCACTCGTTGATACATATGAGAACGACTTGGCAAGCGAACCGAAGACCACTCAGTTTTCTGAAAATGGTCTCTCTCTCGCACTCATTCCTGCTTACGGGGACAACTGGGCAAATGGACCGAATACCAACCCACCGTTTCGTAAAGAGGTCTCTCACTCGCACTCGTTGATACATACGGGAACGACTTGGCAAGCGGACCGAAGACCACCCGGTTCTCTGAAAACGGCGTCTCTCCCTCGCACTCATTGCTGCTTACGGGAACAACTGGGCAAGCGGATCGAAGACGACCCACCGTTGTCGTAAAGTTGTCTCTCTCTCGCACTCGTTGATACATATGGGCACGACTGGGCAAACGGATCAAAGACCACCCAGTTTTCTGAAAACGGTCTTTCTCTCACACTCAATGCTGCTTACAGAGACAACTAGGCAAACGGACCGAAGACCACTCACCGTTGTCGTAAAGAGGTCACTCTCTCGCACTCGTTGATATGTACGGGAACGACTGGGCAAACAGACCGAAGAAGACCAACCAGGCTTCTGAAAAGGGTCTCTCTCTCCCACTCATTGCTGCTTACGGGGACAACTGGGCAATCGGACCGAAGACCACCCACCGTTTTCGCAAAGAGGTCTCTCTCTCGTCCTTGTTGATGCTTACGGGAACGACAGGGCAAAGGGACCAAAGACCACCCACGGTTTTTGTAAAGTGGTCTCTCTCTCCCACTCGTTAAGTATGGGAGCCACTGGGCAAATGGACCAAAGACCACTGGTTGTTTTGTAAAAAAGTTTGCCAATGTGCCCTGGTAAACAACAATGAGTGGGAGAGAGCGACCAGCTTCAGAAAGCGGTGGGTGGTCTTCTGTTCTTTTGCCCTGTTGTTCTCGTAAGTAACAATAAGTGCGAGAGAGACAGTCTTCAAGAACCGGTTAGTGGTAGAGGTTGTAAACGTGGTATGGGTTGAGATGAAAATGTTGGATTGATCAAAAATTCGGATTCCAGAATGTGTGGGAGAATGAACTTGATTCTGTTTGAATTTGTGTTGGTCGTCTTTCCTGCAGTTTATGTTATCATGAATTAATTATGAATCACTTTTTCATCTTGCATGAAATTTATTTTTAACCCAGTTCATCCTCTAAGTCTTAGGATAGCAGAAACGTGATTACGTCTTTGAATTGGTCTCCTCTTTTAATTTGAAGCGCATTTCCATAAAAAAGCTTGCGAGAGCTTCATAGGGATGGAAGGAGGAAACTTACAAACAAAAGGACAACTGTCTCCGCAAAATTTTCAAGTGACACTATTCTTAAGAAGGGATTGATAAATAAAATAACACGTCAGAAAATAATTTACAATTCTTCTGTTTATTCATTCTATCATTTCTTATTTTTCAAAATAAAAAAAGGGGGAGGGGAAAAAACGATTAAATAAAATAATTTTACAAAACTATTTAAAAATTTACTTACAAATTAATCAGTAGTGATATAGAGTACAAAAAGAAAGCCTAAGCATTTTGATCGACATAAGGCTGTGGTAAGACAACGCAATATTGATTCTGCATTAATTTTAAGAATTGAGGAAGCATTTTAGAGTTCATCAAAAAATCCCACCGGCGCGAGAGAGATTACACAGCTCAGTGTTGCAGAGTATCTACAAACCACACAAATAATGCTACCCATAATCTTTTTTCAGCACTCTGTTAAGTAAAAAAAAAAAACGCCCCATGATTCTTACGTACCTATACGTGTATTCCTTTGGTTGATGAATAATAAAAAATAAGCAATCACAATGATTCTTTTCAGATCAATAATGTTAAGTTATCATAAGATAACTTTCATGTAAAATATTTAAAGCATAACAGTTCCTCATTGATCTTTTGCCTGGTACCTATGGCTTGATTTTCTCTACCTTTCCAGGAACTGTTTAATCTTGTGGGGGTCAAAATTTAGTAACTAATGCATAGTTCCTGACTTTGGTTAAAAAATGAACCGGATTGGAGCTTGTTTGCTGCGGCTCCACATCTGAAACAAGCTCCAGTAAAGTCTCACAGAAATAGGCAACAATGAAGAATGGATACAATAAGGAAAGAGATTCAAACGTTTGAGAGTTTTCAAACGAGTTAATTTTTTAGGAACAGAAAATCCAAAAAGATTATTCAAAAATTGCATTTACTAAAGTTGATTCTACTCCCTATCGCAAATTAACATTATTACAAAAATGAATTTACAAAAATTATTACCTCTCATTCCAAAGTAGAAACATAGATTACAATTCAAAAGAGAGTCAACATAACTACACCAACACTTTTACAAATTTCTTAAATGATAACATCCAATTTTTCAGGGTTGACTTTTGATGGTGACGGTATACATAAAGTATTTGGTGACAGGAGCGACATAAAATTTGAAATCACCGCGAAGCATAAAAGCAAAAAGATTTGTTCAGGGCTCTGACGCAAGCAAGTGTCAAGGCGTCTTTGATCAACTAAAACAAAAAAGTAGATTTGCCAGCTCGGGGTCAAAGACCGCTTTATTTGTTCGGTGGGAGCTATAAAAAGGAGCATGAGTAGAGATCTAAAATTCTCCTTCTCCGAAACAGAGCAGCTGTGCAAAAAAGATTATTGAGTGCTGTGTTGTGTTATATCCATATACACTAAAAATATTGCTATTTATAATCTTTTCTGCATTGGTGCACCTTTTCAGGGAATTTTAGAACTCTAAAACAGTTAACAAAACAAAGCAATACACATCTAAGTAGAAATAATCTAACCTATTGGTGGGTAGTAGGGGGAGGGGAGGGGGATGTTATTTTTTTTTTGTGGTAATGACAAGAAAACTCCTACATAAAATAAATCGAATAAATGAATAAGATAAACTTGAAAATTAAAATTTGTTAAAAAAAATAAATTAAGATTGAATTTCGGAGGGCCAAAAAAAATGTTTGCATTTAGGTATACATTAAACAGGCTCATTCGAAAAACATCTGAAGTTCATTTTTTTAAATTTTACTTTTTGAGCTTACATCTCTTTTAAGAAGATGCTGAATCTGAGTAAGTCTTCATTGATCCGCGGTTTTTGGCTCCTATTTCCCTTGATATATTTTTTTTTTTCTTTCTTTTTATTTTTTTAATATTTTTGTCTTCTTGATAATAGATATTTTAGACATCGGCCGTTTTCGCATAAGCCTGTTCAACTAAAGAGTACAAAAAAAAGGAGAGTAAAAAATAATGAAAGAAAATTTGCAGTTCTTATAATGAGATTCATAAGTGTTTGTCCAATAGTATTTAATTTAATTAGGTACTTCAATTTGAGGTGAATCAGAGAAATTCAGAGAGAACAATTTTTAATAGGTTAGGAGCTTGTGAAACTTAAGGTGATTCTTGAGCGTTTAGTGCAGATTTCTGCCACCAGAGAACTGCTGTTCGGTTAATATCAAATTACAGTCCGAAAGTAATTTATATTTAAGAAAACAGGGTGCCAGTTACTTGATAATCATCTGAAGAACGTCTCTGCAAAATATTTCATCAATAATTTCAAAAATAAGCCTGAAAGTACCAAAAAATGAAAATTTGCATTTCGATACAAGAATTGATTTGCGACATTCCATTTTTTGGGTACTGTCAGCCTTATTTCTGAAAACATTGACTTAGATATTTTGCAGAGTCATTCTTTAGATGATTACAGTAGAATCTCAATTATCCGGATTTTGCCGGACCGAAAATTTTATCCGGATAATCAAATATCCAGTTAATCGAAATTCACCGAAAAACGCAATCTAGACGCTCTGAAATGCAGTTAGCAAAGAAATTTTTTTTTTACACCCCTTCAAAGGCAAAGTTATGCAACCTGTGTACGGTTATTCCTGCCGCGTAAATACGGAGCTACCCATTTTATAGGACACCGCGTTTTCTGGTTATTTTTTTTCTTTTTCAAGCAATATTAAGGAGAAATTTGGTTAAATTTGTTGCCGGACCGCGAATTCTGTCCCGATAATTGAAATTTTTGGACAACTGAAATCCGGATAACCGGAGAAAAAACACATTGAAAGTATGGGGATTTCGCCAGGACCGGCCAAAAAATCCGGATAACCGAGATTCTACTGTATCTACTAACTGACACCCCATTTTCTTAATTATAAATTACTTTCAGCCTGTAATTTGACATTGGTGAGACAGTAGCGCTCGGGTGGCAGAAATCGGCACTAAATGCTCAAGAATCACCTTCAAACACAAAAGAATTAATCCTCGGAAGAGAAGAGGTGGGGCCTTTCTAACTCTCAATACTTTACATCATGAGGCAAAGTCCGAATCGGAAAAATGGCATGAGTGAAGGAAAAATGCATATTGTTCTTTCTACCAAAGACAAATGCCAAAAATATACATCTTTTTTGTTATTTGCTTCAAAGAGCGTGATAAAATTTTCTTCTGAACAACCTGAGCAGATAAATGGGAATTTTCGTCCATACAATAAGTATCTTCATAGCTTACAAAAATAGACCGATCATTCCCTGATTGAAATTATCAAAGCGACAAAAGTTAATAAAACAAGGCATTCTTAAGTCTGAGAGAAACATGATCACGATCAGTCTTAACTAAAATTTCCATTTGATTTCTAATCATACACAAAACATAAAGAGAAAATAAAGAGAGAGAGAAAAAAAAAAGGAATGAATCCAGAATCAAAAAATGGGCACACAAAAAAGGAAAAATAAAAATCACACAAATTTAAAAAAAAGGGGGTTTAAAATGATAAGTTACTTAATTTAAAAGCAAAAATCGAAAATTGAAGGACTCGAAAAGGCGAGTGAAAGACAAAACAATTTCTTTCACTTCACCTTAAATGTTTTCCAAAACCAGAAAAAAAGAAAAAAAATTGATTGAGTATAGGATAAAAAAAAATGACCATTCCTCTGAAAGGAAGGCACTTCGATGAAACATCAAGTTAAACTGGGTAGCTACTTCCTGCAGGACAAAATTATGTTGCTTTCTGACTTCTCTAAACGATATGAAAACTGTACAGATGAATGATAGTCAATTAGGCAGATGCAAGAGTCTGAAATGTTGTGTTTTTTACTTAGAAAATGAAAACACTTGATGAGTTGAGAACAAAGATGCCTTTGGTTTCTAATTAGGTCCCATCCACAGATAAGATTTTGGCCCAAAATACATTGTTTCAAACGGGAATTCTGCATAGTGACATCATTACGCACACAATTTTTTACACTTTACAAGTGTGTACATCCAAAACCAAGACACTTATGATAAAACCAAAGGCACGACTGTTTTCACCTCATCAAGGACTATCAATTTCTTTACAAAAAACACACACTTTCAGACCCTTACAACTACCACTTTGATAATTACCACTTTTTACAAAGAACAGAAATCCAAAATGTTTGGTTATGAAAAGAAAATGCAAGGAACTAATGATTTCATTTTACACCTTCAACGAATATCAGACAAAGTGTTCGTACCATATGTGAGTTGTCTGATAAAATAGGAAGGTTGAAAAAAAAAAGTGCAGAAGAGGAGAGAGATTCTATGATTAGTTAGGAGCAAAGAAGCAGCTCTGCTTAAATAAATGTCTTTTCCATATCATTAAACTTAATTAAGGTAATATGACAAGAGAGAGAGCTGCTTGAAATAATATTTCTTCAACTGACTGCAAATTCAGACTTCTAAAAATTTTAGCTATCAAAATCAGCCAAAGTAACTTTCGGAAGGAGGTTTTGAAATAGGTAAATTTTAAAAATGAAGACATACCTTTGATAATTACAATATGTTTAAACAATTGACCCAATCTTCTAAAAAAAAAAGACCAAAAAGCATAAAAATTAACTTGAATCCTTTGTGGGTTTGCTAATAATAATACACAATAGTTATCCTTGAGAATACTGATAAATACATCCTAAAGTAAAGCTGAATCTTCGAATCCCTTGCTTTGAAATTCCAAGGAACTCCGTGATTAGTTTTTTCATTCACCCGATTTATACATACTCGATTGAGTATCATTTTTCTCATTCTTTTTTCAATGAAAGCGAGTTACCTGCATAATTTCAAAGTCTCATCAAAGAAAAATTCAAGGGCAAATTCTTACTTACAGAAACATTTTAAGAAAGTAATGAGAAATGTTTGATATCCTTTAAGGTGATTCCAGGCGAAACTTTTCTAGATTTCAATCCGATGGATAGCGCCACTAATCCCTTTTTGGAAAAGTAGAGTTTTTGGCATTTTAAACTGAAACCATAGATAAAACGCAAAATCCAATAACATCAGCACCTGCAAAATTTTTTTTATGGATTTTTTGAGCCCAAAATGAGCAAAATTGGTTTAAAATTAAAGCCGTAACTTGTGAAATTCGTTTTGCCATAAGCTTAGTGAGTGAGAGTGAGCGCGAGTGATGATAAGTCTATCTGCCTCACTCGCACTCATTGCGGCTTACAGGAAGTTTCGTATTTCATAATTTCTGGCTTAATTTTGAGTGTTTCAGTCTGAAACTTTCAGGGTATCTTCCTGAGGTATGCTTGCAGGTGCTGACGATCCTCAAATTTGAGTTTTTAGCGTGAACTCGTCGAATTTAGCCAAAAACTGTTGACTTTTGGAGCAGCGCGACGTGGTGTCCACAGTTGTAACTAATCGACCCTGGAATCATCTTAAACGAACAGTAATGAGCAAGAAAGGGGGACACTCGCCAACTTTTGCTACAAGCAATTATAATAACTATAGTTCCAGAGTAAAATCCAGCAAAATTTACGACGAGCATGTTAAAAATTATGAAATTTACTCACAGACTCAAGAAGTGACTATAAAAATTTGCTTTTAAAAGGCGGAGCTATGCAGATATTGAAGGAGATTCCTTTGTAATTTGTCTCTCTCTATAGAAACACACAGAGGAAAGTCTCAAATTAGATAGGAATCTCCCATGGTACCTGCGTAGACTATAGAAACACACAGAGGAAAGTCTCGAATTAGATAGGAATCTCCCATGGTACCTGCGTAGACTATAGAAACACACAGAAGAAAGTCTCAAATTAGATAGGAATCTCCCATGGTACCTGCGTAGATCGCCTTAATATTAAAAGTAATTTTGTGAGTCCGAGGTTGAATTTTGTGATGGATTAGTAGTCTACTAATTGTCATTTTTGCTGGTGTTCACACAAGAATTAACTTTCAATTCAATAAAGCAAAAGTATACTATTAACTATTCAATCGAATAAAGCAAAAGTTAACTATTAACTATTCAATCGAATTAATTGAATAACTATTCAATCGAATTAATTAAATAACCATTCAATCGAATTAATTAAATAACTATTCAATTGAATTAATTAAATAACTATTCAATTGAATTAATTAAATAACTATTCAATCGAATAAAGCAAAAGTTAGAAAGAGCCTCATTATACGAGTCCCTATTTCTAATCAAGAGAAAAATGCACTTAAAGTTACTACAAGTCTATAAGGATTTTGAACAAATAAAATGATTCAATGATTCATTAAAACACAGGAGAGTATTCAATCTTCACTGAATGAAAAACGAAGTATAAATTCAATTCAAATTTTGTGATGATTCATGTTCCTTAGATTAAAAATGGTCTGAGACTTTCAAATCATTCAGTATCAGTGTTTGACAGGATTTAGAGAATATTCCATAAATTTCTTTCGCTTCAAAAAAAAAAAAAAAAAAAAAAAGTTGCAGTCTCTAAAAAATTTAGTCAGATGTGATTAGGCTGTCTTGTACTTGAGGGTTTAATTCCACAGAGAAACTAGGATAAATTTTTGAGGATCTATTGAATTTCTCCCATAAAGATTAAAATCTTTGCAAGGAGAGTCTTACCACAAAGCCTGACTTTAATAATGCCATAACACATTTCTTGCTCTAAATTTACAAGCTGTCGCATTCAATACAAGAGGCTTGGAACCAAATTTAACGTTAAGATTGCACGCATATTTTGCTTTCATAAACTCTACAATTTCTACAATTAAATCAACTACAATGAAAATTGACAAGAGACAGGTCATTTTTAGGCTTACAAAAATGACACAAAACAAAGAGTGGAAGGAGAAATCAGCAAAAACAGATTAGATCTTGTAAATTTAATGGTACCGACAAAAAAATGTTGTCGTAAGTTGTCTTTAAAACAAAGGCTTGGTTCTTTTAAATGTTTCATTGCAGCAAATCAGGTTTATTTGAGGCAACAGGTGCATCAACAACACTTCTCCCATTTAAAAAACAATGGCGAAGTGCTGTCTCTGCATTAATTGAGGCAATGGGTGCCACAAAAACACTTCTCCTACTTAAAAGACACGAGAAGAGTTGTTTCTACATCCATTGAGGTGATGGGTGCAAGAACGACACTTCTCTCATTTAAAATACGTTGAGGATGTGCTGTTCTTGCATTAATTGATAATGTCTGCACCGTAAAAATGATTCATCATCAAAAATGTCAATGAAGCATTCCACTACTCAAATATGACAGCGTCCTGACCAAGAATTTTAGGAAACTATCATCCAAGGACACTCTTTCATTAAGAAATAATAGGTATTAAGCTGGCGCATTTTGAGTCTCAGGTTGACTGAGTCCGACAAGTAGCAATGTCTGCTTCCGAAATGCATCAAAATACATCGGTGAGTGGTTGGTTTGCAACGAGTTGTAACTCTTTGATAAACAACCGCTTACCGATCCACTTTGATGCATTTCGGTAGCATGCCCTGCTCTTTGTCATAACCCGTCAACCCGATACTCAAAATGCGTGAGCTCTAGCACGACTGAAATTAATTCACTTCCCTCTGTCCATCTAGTGTGGTAAACTTCATTACCCATAACTAGTGCTACACTTAACAAATTGTTCAACTAATCTACATCAACAGGAAACTGGGTCTTCAGGAGTTGTACCATGGTGGTGGTGGGGGGGGGGGAGAGAAAAATGCAGCAAAATATAAAGAACAGTGAAGCATGATGGATCAAACAGGATGTCCGCCTGAAGATGTGGTAGAATTCTTTGGCATTATAAAAACATTAGAAAATAAATACGTATCTACAAAAATCTAAACTTCAAAATCAAGTAATCAAGTCTTCATTAATCAAGTTTACTCAGGGATGACAAAGAAGTGGTGATCTGCAAAATTGCAGATTTGAAATAAAATCTACTAGCTATACCCAATGCTTTACTTGGTACTTGACAGATAAGATCGTTCAAAATAGTCCCTCCCCCTACATTGAACACCTTGCTATGGGACTACTTACTCCTGAAACAGTCAACAGATGACTCATGTTAGAATTCAGTACTTTTCCCTTAAATTCTGAAGCAAACCATCTTAAATAAAGTTTCAACCAAAAAAGTTTCAAGTTTCAAACCAAACAGAACAAATTATAAAATTTTAGGAACTTATAACATGCAATCCTATCAAGACAGTGAAGAAAAATAAAGAATTGCCAAGTTTTTTCTCGGCTCAACATTTTTTCTGCATTTTATCAAAAATTTTCCGACAAGTTTGTCTCCACCTTTCTACTTCGGGACCAAAATTATCCGAATTTGATTCTGTAAGGAATCGAGTATGAATTTCACAGCGTGACTATCATTGCATTCTCAGCAGGCTGATTCTCCCTATTTCGCTCGAGACGAGACGAGATAGCAAGTAACAACGAATCCCATTGGTTTAAATGTCGTCACGTGACAGATTTAAAGTTATTCGACGGTAACGGCAACGGACGCGGCGGATCGACGGGATGCGAGTCATTCTTCTCCAAAGTCATGACTCGCCGCCGTTGCCGTCAAATGACTTCAAATCTGTCACGTGACGCCATTTAAACCAATGAGATTCATCGTTTCTTGCTATCTCGTCTCGTCTCGTGAAATAGGGAGAATCAGCCTGCAGGAACCATTTGAAGACAAAAAATTGGGAGGGGGAAAAAAATAACTTCTGGAAAGAAAATGTGGAAAATTTGTCACTTGCCCTGGCCTCTATCAATACTTTTCATTTGAGCCCAGGGCCCAATTGAGTCCAATAAAGCTGAAGGAAAACTCATAAAAATAGGGCTAAAAATTAAATTACCATTATATTTGAAGGCAGGTTTGTATATAATGTCAGTAAGATAAATTGGAAAAGTAGCATGTTAACCTATTAGAAAAAGTAAAAGTCTAGCTGCTCAAACATTGCGGATCATTAAGGTGATTTATCAGCGTTTAGTTTCAATTTCTGCCACCGGAGCGCTACTGTTCGATTAAGGTTAAGTTACAGGCTGAAAGTACCTAATTTATATTAAATAAAACGGTCTGAAGAATGTCTCTGCAAAATATCTCGTCGAAAACTTCAAAAATAAAGCTGACAGTGCCAAAAAATGAAATTACGCATTTTGATACAAGAATCGATTTGCGATATTCCTTTCTTTGGTAATTTAAGCCGTATTTTTGAAGCTATTGACGAGATATTTTATAGAGATGTTCTTCAGATGATCATCTAGTAATTGACACTCTGTTTCCTTAGATATAAATTACATTGTAATTTTGCTTGTAATTTGGCATTAATCGTACGGTAGCTCTCTAGTGGCAGAAATCGGTACTCAAAGCTGAAGAATCATCTTAAGATAGTCCTTCAAAGCTAACGACTGGACTGATTTAAAAAAAAAAAGGGGAAAGATCAGTTTAGGATGGAAGCTTTTAAGTACTTCAAATTGAAGATATGATGAAGAAGAATACAGCACAAACTGCAGGACACCTTCAGACATGGGAAGTATCTGGAGTGACGCGAAGGAAAAACAGAATGTTCTAGATTTTATTTTTTGTCCACAATTAAAAAAAAATAATAGCAGAGGTAGTAAAGTCCAGCAACCCAAACACGGTGGTTCATTCCGCTGGTGTTTCGTAGTGAACAACTGGACTGATTAAAAAAAAAAAGGATAGGATACATTGCTAAGCTATTAGAAAAATTTGGAGGTCAAGGCTACGTCACGACACCAAACTTTTTTATATTGGGATCAACAAAATGTCAATAGTACGCGAAAAAGTCCAAATGAACTGAAACACCCATGACTAAAATTATCGTAAACAAGAACTTTCTTCCAATTCAAAATGCCTGAAATATAAATGAAACAAGAGATGTTGAAAGCACGCAAATCCATTGAGTACTAAATTGATAAATTAATGCACGGTCAAACCAGTCTATCATTTAGCTGTGAAGTATACAATTTGGCAGTATCACAAAATATCCATTTAAACCTATGAAAAATATCAAATTATTGAGAAAATGGTGAACACCACCAAGAATTTGGCCTTTCGCAATGGACAAAATGTAACATTGCCGTTATGCACACTTCATCACTACTATAATTTAAGATACATTAAACAATGTAAGTACAAGCATTCACCGATGGAAAATCTAGTCAAAATGCTTTAGAAGCTACGTAAAATAGAACTAATCAGACTTTCCATCAGCACACAGAATACAGGTAAAAAAAAGCTATTTGTAGAGCCATATTTAATGATTTCCATTAATAAAAGAACACCTCTAATTGTACTTAATTATATACAATAATTAAATTGAGTTTAAAAAAAAAAAAAAAAAAAAAAGCATGCAAATTCTTAGTAAAACTAACTAACATATTAGTAATTTTACAGTTTTTCATCACAGTTTGAGCTGTTTATTACACAGCCAGTTAAAATGATAAAATATAAAGAAACAAAACATAGATAAATTCATCGTAAATTGTAATTAGTAACTAAAAGCGAGCTGAATTCAGATCATTTGATGGTTAAGTGCTTTGAGATTCAATAAATTCCTCTACTTCGTTAAGAAGTTTAACGGAGAAAAAACAGAGAAAAGCTACAAAAACGAGAAGAGATTAGGCACAGTGAATCAGCATTGACAGACCATATGGCTTCCTTAATGAAAACATACGGGGAAAGGAGTGTTGCCAAATTTGGCAGGAATTTCAAAAATTGTTGAGAAATTCAAAAATTTTAAATTTGAGTAAAAAGGGACACTGCATATTGTTAAACACAAAACAACAGCTCTTTGGAAAAACCATAAAATCTGGTAACACTGCAGTGAATGTCAAGACAGAGAAAGAGTGTGTGATTCTGTCACTATTGAGTAAAAACAAAAATCAATCCTTCTGCTCCTTCCATTTCTGCACACTTTCAATTTCATCTTAAACATCACTGTCCGTTTCGCTACACCTCGGCTGTCCGAAATTTTTCGTTATACTCTCTGATACCGATTTAATATTGGCTAGATTGTTCAACTCGGCGTGCGTGTCCCGCGGAATCGTTGTCTGTAGAGGTAATGCTGGAGTTAAATCAGTGTATAAATTATCGTATTCTGAATCGTATAGTGCAGAGAGCGAATCAAGGCTTAGAACAGCATCAGAATCAAACAAACGGGATGAGGCACGAGAGGACATGCTTGTGTTGTCACAGTCACCGTCATCCGGACCATCATATGCAGAGTTGACATCACTCAAAGCTCCTGTAAAAAAAGACATTAATATAATTTCCTGTGAGGCTGAGGATACGGAAGAGAAAAAATAAAAATAAGAGATTACAGACGAAATTGCAATCTTCAGTAAAATTTCGACATGGTGCTCCAGAAATAGTGTTTTTCTCAAAATAACATTAATTTTTGGTGGTCCCTCCCACAAAACTCCAGTTTTCTGACATGCAATGAATCAATTATTATTTGCTTGTCGTAAGTTTCCATTCTGATTGTCGTATTTGGTGACATAACCTAACATTAGGTTAGTTATCCCCCCCCCCCCCCCCCCCCGCCGCTACCATACATCAGTCAAATACCTTAAGTGGTAAACTAGGATAATATGGAAAGTTGAAAAAAAAGACATTAGTACCTTCTGCATCAGTAAGACCGGTCTCAAGAATCATGGATATATTTTCAAGAGCCGGATCATCCGTTGTGTAGCCGGTGCTCTCTCTATCAGCCAACAGAGGCTCCGAGGCTGCGTTCTCATCATCGTCAGCATCGTCGCCGTTATCATCTTCATCGTCATCATCATCGTCCTCATCCTCGTCTTCATCATCGTCATCATCACTCCATTCCGACTGACTCGTTTCGCCCACCTGTTTAGAACTCTTGATGAGAAGGCGTCTCACTTCAGCTTCCTGTTATAAGACAGGAAAAAAAGGGTGCGTTTAGTTTTTTTTTGTGAAAACCTTACAAAAGAATAGGTTCTAACAGAAATAAACAACATGAACACATTGACAACCGTCCCTGTGCTACTGAAAATAAAATTAATGACGATGATGTTTTTTCTCCCAGTTTTGAGTCATTTAAAACCAGAGTTGAGCAAATATTATTTGACGAATTATTTGTCTAATTTGGCAACACAATTAATCAAATTATTCGACAGATTAATTGGTCAATTGACCATACGTCCTCACAGGCAATGGTGTCACATCTCAAGCATCAACTGTGTTGCCCGACTGATTTCATTATTTTTATTTATGATTATTCCGTTGTCCACCTCTGTTTAAAACCATCTCTCGCAATAAATTCCCAGGGGTGCAGAGTTTTCTTTCCCTCCACCATTTACTCACAAACCAGAATTGCTATCACAATCCGAAACCCCCAATTTCCACATTGATGACCTTTTTGCAAAAGTGCTTCCGCAATCCACCTGAAATAGAAAGCCTTAGAGAACAATAATTTGGATTTTTTTCCAAAGATAATTTTTTTTTGTTCTTTTTTTTAACTAAAAAAAATGTTGGTGGATCCTCCACAATTTACACGCGATCATAGAGATCGCGAGATTGTGAGTATTCTGCAACCCTGTAAGTTCCTACGTTATTTTTAGCCTGATCTCTCCGTTAGCATAGTATATTTCTTCTCAATTAAATTTTCTTTGGATTTTTTTCGAATTAATTTTTCTGTTTATTTTAGGGTCATTCCATTGTGACGGGTGGGACATTCGTACAACTTCAAAGTAGATTTTAGATGTTTTTTATCAGTTAATTTTCAAAACTATTGCACTTAAAAGAAAGAGCTCAATGAGTAGAACAACACTGATAGTCTATTTTTTAAATTTGATTCACTTTAGAGGATGAAAATTAGGAAATAAGTGCCGTGACGGGTGGGACACAAAAAGGAAGCTATTTTTTTCCGGCTTCAAATACTTTGAAAAGTCTGCTAATTTTGCAGACATAAAAATTTGAATGAAGAGTATGTCAAAGCCAAGAGTATGGGCTTCAACCTCCCACAATTGTTTTCTTATTTTAAGCAAAACTGACAGTTTTAGAGACAAAACACTAGTGTTACGGGTGGGACACCTGCTTGTTACGGGTGGGACGTGTACAAAAGTCATGACGATTTGACACCTACGAGTGACTTTTTTTTGCAGTTTAAAAGCTACTAATGGAATTTCTAGGCTCAACGCCCTCCAATTTCAATTTTTTTACTGTCTTAAAGCATGTATACAGGGTGTTCAAAAAAAAAGTTTCCACAGCGGTTTTTTCGAAAACGGCTGAGAATCTCGAAAAACGGCGAAACGCGTGTCCAACAATATTGAGAGGGATCCAATTAAGGGGGATGTTTTTTTCTGCGCCCCCCTGGGAGGGGCGGGGGAGGGGGTCACCCCCCAAAAAATCGAACTTTTCTTATGGCAGCCCTATTTTTTTATTTCAGTATCGAAAAGAACATAAAAAAGGAAACTTTTTGGCGCTAACCAAAGGTCGATATTGTTTTTCGTTTTCGATACATTGAAGGTCAAAGTTCGATGTGAACTTATTTTCAAAAAATCATTACTCTACTTTGAGATTCCCGAATTTAAAAAACTAAGGGTCTAAAATACTCCAAACAGCAAGTCCTTTTCAGAAAAAAATACGAATTTGACACAAATTTAGCCAAAAATAGGATTTAGCGCTCCCGAAAATTGTTAACATTTTTGCCCCCCGGGGGGCCTATCAGAAAAATTCCTTGAGACGACCCCTATCGAGTGCTACATCGATCGAAAGGGCATACCAAACTGAGCATTTTGGTGCAAACCGGACGTCGATATCGTTTTACACATTCAAGATATCAAATTTTGTAAATCTAATTTTGACATTCGATATCTCGAATGTGAAAAACGATATTGGCCTCCGGTTTGCGCCAAAAAGTTTATCAATTTTATAGTGCATTATAGAGACTTGTTTTGGTTAGACTGTGAAGCTAGAAGCAAAAGAGTTGAATTATTCTAAACGTTAACATTAATTGCAGACTACCATAAGCGTTAAGCGGTTAAATGTTGTACCGGTAACGTGTTAAGTCTTTAAGTCATTTAACATCAAGCAAAATCTTTCAATAAAATTGAATGAGTAAATAATCAGGTTTACTTTGATAGCAGTGCTAGTTGGGAATAAGTTAAAATAATTGTTTTGATGAGGACAAGCCAACCAAAGGACAACGACTAAGAAGCTTAAAACTGTAGAAGAAACAAACTCAGAGAATTTAGTCAAACTATTATTTAAGTCAAATGAGTAAACAAAAATTAACTAAGATAACAAGTTGTGAGAAAAATAACAAGGGGCACCAAGCAAGCAGTGTTAATTCAACACTTTTTTTTAAATGTGCGAGTTTTCCTGTCCCACCCGTCTCAAAAAAGATGGTTTTTTTTTCACGTGACTGTGTCAAATTTCAACATTTTAAAGTTGTGAGGAAAATAACAAGGGGCACCAAGTTAGCAGTGTTAGTTCAACACTTTATTTTAAATGTGAGAGTTTTCCTGTCCCACCCTCTCGAAAAAGATAGTATTTTTTTTTTTTTTTCACACGTGACTGTGTCGAATTTCAACATTTTAAATTGATTATTATTTTCCAAAGCAATAATGAATCATTACTGAGACCTGCATATTTTTTTCTGGATTTATTCATCAACCCCTCTTGGTGGAAACAAAAAGAAAGAAAAAACCCAGAATGTGTTACTGTCCCACCCAAGACGTGTCCCACCCTTAATGTTACAGGTGGGACATGTCCTGGGACTCTGTTTCCACCAATAGGGGTTGAATAAAAAATCCAAAAAAAATATGCAGGCCGCAGTTATGATCAATTTGCTTTGGAAAAAAATAATCATTTTAAAATGTTGAAATTCGACAGAGTCATGTTAAAAAAACTATCTTTATTGTGACGGGTGGGACAGGAAAACCTGCACACTTAAAAAAGAGTGTCAAACTAATACTACTTACTTTAAATACTCCAAACTCTCCAAAGTTGTTCCTTAGCACCAACTTGTTTGTCTCTAAACACAAATTTAATTCTTCTACATTGAGGGTAAGCAGAAACGGTGCTACCAATTTACCACTTTTTCAACTGAAGATTCACTCGCAGCACTTAAGTCACTAAAATATTAAAAAAAAAGGGAAAACTTGAAAATAAGTGCACAAACCTACATATTTCTGTAAACTAGACGTAATACTTAGTTCAAAACTTTGACTAAATTTTAAATTGGAGGGAAACAATATTTTACCCCTCAGGTTGACCTTAGCCTGGAATGACCCTTTAGGAATCTGTCGCTGTCTTTCTTTATTTACATTTTCCTTGTAATTTTATACTGGGCTCTGCCTGTTTGTTGAAATAAATAATGTAGTAAGTAGTAGTAAAGTCCAGCCGCCCAAACACGTGGCTCGTTATGCTGATATTTCACAGCGAACGACTAGACTGCATAAAAAAAGAAGGGGTAGGAAAGACAATCAAAGTATTCTCAAAACAAAGGATAGGAAAGAGGAGAGTAACGGCGACCTGCCAGGGACTCTCAAGTTTGGGAAGGAAATACCTAGAGCACTCAAGGAGGTAAAGTGCTCTAAATATATACAGGGTGTCCCAGACCACCCGTGTAGGTACTTTTTCTCAAAAACGGCTGGGAGTAGAGAGCTGAAACAAAAAAGTCAGATAGGGAATTGACCCCAAAGAATTCAATGAAAATATTTTCAAAGCCCCCCGAGGCCCCCCAGGGGGGTTTTGGAGGGGTTCGAAACACATTTTTCCATTTTTGGCGGGAAAAAGCCTAAAAAAGGTACAAAAATAAGTTCAGATTCTGAAAGAGCAACTCATTGCCGACATTTTTACTCCAGTAACTTTTCCCAGAAAACCCCAATTTTTGGGGTTATGGGCCCTTTTGGGGGGAAATTTTCATTCGGCCACTGTGACCACACTATTCAATATTTTTCAAAAAACTGAAATCCATCTGAAAGAAGAGATAAAGACCTTTCGATTGATGTGCCACATAATACCTAAAAATGAAAAATTAAGGCCCCCACGTAGATTCCAAAATTTGGGGGTCTTTGGGCCCCTTAACGTAAAAAAAGTCAAATAGCAAGGTATGGCTTGTGATACATCGATCGAAAGCCCTCAAAGAGTAGAATAAGATGACGCAATCCAAAATCGTCTACAATCATTACTTTCAAAATGGCGGCCATTTGAAAATTTTGGGTGTTCAAAGGAAAGTCCTGGGAAAGGAGTCCAAAGATGAACGATACATAGATTAAAAGGCCTTAAAAAAAGCAAACGAATGGCGCAAACTGCAAATCAATCCGCCTCTTCAATCAAAAGTTATGACCGATTGAAACTTAAAGGGCTCAATAAGGCCTATTTAAGGCTGCTTAAATTTCAATCGGTCATAACTTTTGATTGAAGAGGCAGATTGATTTGCAGTTTGCGCCATTCGTTCGCTTTTTTTAAGGCCTTTTAATCTATGTATCGTTCATCTTTGGACTCCTTTCCCAGGACTTTCCTTTGAACACCCAAAATTTTCAAATGGCCGCCATTTTGAAAGTAATGATTGTAGACGATTTTGGATTGCGTCATCTTATTCTACTCTTTGAGGGCTTTCGATCGATGTATCACAAGCCATACCTTGCTATTTGACTTTTTTTACGTTAAGGGGCCCAAAGACCCCCAAATTTTGGAATCTACGTGGGGGCCTTAATTTTTCATTTTTAGGTATTATGTGGCACATCAATCGAAAGGTCTTTATCTCTTCTTTCAGATGGATTTCAGTTTTTTGAAAAATATTGAATAGTGTGGTCACAGTGGCCGAATGAAAATTTCCCCCCAAAAGGGCCCATAACCCCAAAAATTGGGGTTTTCTGGGAAAAGTTACTGGAGTAAAAATGTCGGCAATGAGTTGCTCTTTCAGAATCTGAACTTATTTTTGTACCTTTTATAGGCTTTTTCCCGCCAAAAATGGAAAAATGTGTTTCGAACCCCTCCAAAACCCCCCTGGGGGGCCTCGGGGGGCTTTGAAAATATTTTCATTGAATTCTTTGGGGTCAATTCCCTATCTGACTTTTTTGTTTCAGCTCTCTACTCCCAGCCGTTTTTGAGAAAAAGTACCTACACGGGTGGTCTGGGACACCCTGTATATATATACAGGGTGTCCCAAAATTGATAGTAAATATTTTTACCACGTATTTTTGGGGCCAAAATAAGACTTTTTTTTCCCTATGAACACGTGTCCGAAAATGCCCCCCCTCGGAGCTACAGCCCCCCAAAGTTTTAAAAAAAAATAAGTTTTTCTTCGATTCAAGCAACGGATCTCCGTAAAAATGGATGAAAATTGGTTTCCAAGGGTAATTTTAGGCGTTCTTTCCGATTCCGGGGTCAAATATTTCCAAAAGGGTAAAAAAAGGGGGTTTGAGGGGGGTTCAAATTTTAAATTGAATAATTTTTTAGTGTTCCGTAAGAAAATGAGAAAAATAACAAAAGAATCTAATGGAACAAAACAAAAGGAACATTTTTAATCTCTTGTGTTTTTTTCATAAGACGCACGGAAAACGAGTAAAATCGATTTTTCGCCGGGAGCGCACAGCCCGATAGCGCTGCTCTGTGCACTCAACTGACTCAACGATCGACTCGACGCAACGCGGCACTGAAACAGCGGCTATCGGGCTGTGCGCTCCCGGCGAAAAATCGATTTTACTCGTTTTCCGTGCGTCTTATGAAAAAAACACAAGAGATCAAAAATGTTCCTTTTGTTTTGTTCCATTAGATTCTTTTGTTATTTTTCTCATTTTCTTACGGAACACTAAAAAATTATTCAATTTAAAATTTGAACCCCCCTCAAACCCCCCCTTCTTGACCCTTTCGGGAATTTTTGACCCCAGAATCGAAAAGAACGCACAAAACTACCCCTAGAAACCAATTTTCATCCATTTTTACGTAGATCCGTTGCTAGAATCGAAGAAAAACCGGTATTTTTTTAAAACTTTGGGGGGCTGTAGCTCCGAGGGGGGGCATTTTCGGACACGTGTTCATAGGGAAAAAAAGTCTTATTTAGGCCCCAAAAATACGTGGTAAAAATATTTACTATCAATTTTGGGACACCCTATATATATTTCTTTTTTCTCTCAAACGAAAAATTCTCAACTCTCTATTTTTCTCTATTTTGCTTCATTTCTTGTGTATATATTTTTTTTTTTTTTTTTTTTTTTTTTTTTTTTTTTTTTTTTTTATTTAAAAGGGGTATAACTCTGGCAACTCTGTTAAGTATCACCGCAAACACTGTGGAGGAATCTTTTCCTTTCCATCTCCTCTCAACTCTCTTTTCAGCTGTACAACTCTTGTCTCCATTCTTCTTCTTCAACTCACTTCAGAACTGTTCAACTTTTCTCTCTATGTTTTACAGGAGATAATTTCACTCTCTCATTTAACAATATTGAAATTAAATAAATAAATAAACCAACCAATTTCAATTTTTCAATATTCAATTTTAAAAGTCAATTTTAATTTTAATTTAATTTATCCCATTAGGTATCTCATTTTCTCTTGTTTTATTTAATTTAATATGTGTTATACCTAGTGTAATGCCTATTGTTACCTATGTTTTGTTATCTTGTCCAAGGGCTTGTCCAGTTTGATATAAATAAATAAATGAAACAAACTACTGCATACGAGTCAAAATCCAACAGTTCTATTAGCTTTCAAATATCTTGAATTTCTCAAAGAAAGAATGCAGTAATCAGAGCTATCGTTTTGCGTAAAATTAATAGCATTTTTTAATTCACTGATGATTTCACCGGTTGAGAAAAGATTATACATTTCAGTTAAGCGTATGACTGTTCTGCATGAAAATATTCTGATCAGTAATCCTCAATCAGTTCAATCGCCGTTAAATTATTATAATATCTGCAAGTTTTTAAAGACATCGACGACTCCATCGATTGAGAAAAATTACAGATGCGAGTATTTTCATGTATTATAGTCATGAATTGAAAAATACCATTAATTATACGCAAAACGGTAGCTCTGGCAGCAATCCTTGAACACTTCAAAAAATCTGAAACAGATTCTATGTTAAACCAAAACTCTGATACAAACCTGTCTTTCAACTTCTTCAGCAATTCGCTTTTCCTCTTCTTCGAAACGTTGCTTCTCTTCCATTTCTAGATCTTCGTCACTTTCTGTTGGCTCCGCTTCACCTTCGGCCATGTGCGGTTCACTCAATGACTCCCCACTGAAACCGTGAGAAAAGCTATTGAAAAGACTCAAAAACAGAGGAAGAGATCTTCAAAAATTACAAATCAAAATACCTAACACTGAACAAATAAAAATGCTGATTTAGCATTTAAAATGTAGAAAAAGAGTCCGACAAGTACTAAATGCTGATTTTACATTATGAAAATGCTGATTCAACGTTTGAAAATGCTGATTCCACATTTGAAAATGCTGATTCAATATTTTCAAAAGTTGAATCAGCATTTTCATAATGTAAAATCAGCATTTAATACATGTCGGACACTTTTTTCCATTTTAAATACTAAATCAGCAATTTTATTTTTTGCTTTTTTCTTTTTTCTTTTTTTGCTTTTTTGCTTTTTCATTGCTTTAAAAATGGTTGTTGATCATAAAGATTAATGACAGAATCTTTAGAGTTGGTCAGACTCTGAAGTTTGGAGATACAATAAGCATAAAAAAGAATAAAAGAAAATATTAACAAAATAATGTAAGTTTGTGTGAAAACACGAAAGGGGGGGGGGAAGTTCAGCTCAGGCAGGCGCATCAGAAATAGGTGCATGAGCAAGGACAGCGGTCAAGAGCGACTTGCAGGGTTGTGCCGTGGAGGGGGACAATGTGGGTATCCATGCCCCCCGCGGCACTCTCCGTGGGCAGCAAAATCAGGGTGAACAACCAAAAAAAAAAAAAAAAGTGATCAAATATCACTCTGGAAACCACGGCACGCCCCTGGCAACACAACCGGTTTTGCCGTTCAAACTTTTTTGTGGAAGGAGAGAGAAAGGCAAATTCCCGTATCTGCTCATACTTTCACATGCTCCATTAGAGAAAAAATACAGTTCCTACAGTGCACAGAGAGGAACATTCATATTACAGTGCGGTAAAAAGTAATGTCGTACTATACAAACATTCATCAAAATTTGGTAGGGCTGTGCAAATTTCAATTTTTGACTTCAAACTGAACTCAAACCCCACCCTTAAGAAGAGGTCCTCGAACTCAAACCGAACGCGAACTTTTGGCTTTAAAACAGAGTGAAATTTTTTCCCATACTTTGGTGAAAATGGACCAATTTCACACACTTTTTCATTGCCTTATCGTAAAGTATTACATGAGCTGAGTAAGAGGTTTTTTTTACAAATTTTTTCGGGTACCGGATCATGGAGGAAAACAGGTTTAAAGTTGTGGAAACTAGGTGTCCCATGAAATCATCCGATAGGTATCCCCATTTAAACACATGTATTCTCGTCGATTTGAAGAAAGCGCCGTTTCTCAGGAACCGCTTGTCCAAAAAGAAAATCAAAAATATTCCTGTTCTCAGTTCACCGGGTACTTTCATTTTCCCAACTAAATCAATCAATTTTCAGACACATGCAAATGGTCCATTATCTCAAAATGAAAACTTTAAAACTATCAATCAATCAAAACTTTGATACTTTCCTTTTAGCACTAAAATTGCCGCCATTTAAAAAGTTTTAAAGGTACAAAGTTTAAATTTTGAAGCCATTAGGTTAGTTTGGATGAAGAAGTATGCCACATTTTAGTAAAATTTAAGGAGTTCATTTAATAAAGTATTCTTTTATCAACTTTCATCAAAGAAAAAAAAAAGAAAAAAAAAAGTTGATAAATCGAAAATTGGCCATGATTTTGGAACTTTTCGAGGTATTGGTGTGCAACGTTGGTAAGCACGACAAGATACCTATTGAAACATTTTTGTCAAGTCATAGTAAAATCAAACGATTTTTCTTCAACTGAAAATAGTATTCAGAACCAAAATTTACATTTTTTTAAAAAAAAAAATTGAACTTTTTGGTCAGGTACAAACTGAACCCGAGCCGGTTCGAACCTCCAAAAGTTCGCAAAGCCCTACTATTTGGTGATACGCAGTCAAGTTTAATTTCTCAAAATGTCCAGTCTGTGCGTCATTGGGTGCATGAACAAAACAGCAAGATTTGGTCTCTAAATCATGCTATCTTTCACGAGTGAATAACAAAGCTACAGATTTGAAGAATAGTAAAAAAAAAAAAAAAAAGTTTGAAGTTGAGAAGAGAAGTGAATCCACTTCATCAAAAACCGGTAAGTCCAAAACTGTTTCTCCTGATTTTTTGGCTTTAATTGTGTGACCCAGATCTCATGCTTGGTAAAAAGGTTACTTCAAGCTGTATTTACATAAATTACTAAAATACTAACCAAAAGATCAAAAAATAAAACAACGAAAACAAGAAATGTTTTGATTGCTTCCTGTAAAGTTGCAATTTTGAGACTTAAGATGATTCCAGGGTCGATTAATTCAAACCGTGGACACTACGTAACGCTCCTTAAAAAGTCAACAATTTTTGGCAAAAATTGATGAATTTAAGCTAAAAGTATACATTTGAGGATCGTTATTGGCATTTGCGAGCATGAAGCCTGAAAGTTTCAAGCTGAAAAACTTAAAAATAAAGCCGGGATTTAGGAAATATGAAAATTCCCATAAGCCTTAATGAGTGCGAGTGAGGCAGATAGACCTAGTATCACTCGCAGGCACTAAGCTTACGGCAAAATGAAAATCCTAAATGGGGCTATTGCACACTTTTGCTGTAAGCTATTTAATAGTCGATTATGGCGTAAAAACCTCAACAAATAACGATGGCGGCACTAAAAACTTCCAAAATCCACTCCTAAACTCAATAAACGCAGTTATTTGCGCGAGCGTAATGGTGGCCAAAGGCACTAACAATGGGAGATTCCTATCTTAATTTCGTCACTCTTTCGATGTTGACAAGGATGATTCACAGAGTAAATAGTCATCAGAGTGATGATCCACATCCGATGAATGGTGCCGCAACACTTAGTGACACCGGTGTCAAATGAAAGTAGTCTCTTATTGGTCACTTCTTGATGGAGTTTCAGAATTGTTAGATGGGAATCTCCCATTGTTAGTGCCTTCAGCCACCATTACGCTCGCGCAAATAACTGCGTTTATTGAGTTTAGGAGTGGATTTTGGAAGTTTTTAGTGCCGCCATCGTTATTTCTTGAGGATTTTACGCCATAATCGACTATTGAATCTCTTATAGCAAAAGTGTGCAATAGCCCCATTATGACTTAAATTCTCAACCAATTTTGCTCGATTTGGGTTCAAAAAATCCACACAAAAATGATGCAGGTGTTGGGATTTAGGAAATATGAAATCTCCATGAACCTTAAGGAGTGTGAGTGAGGCAGTAGTATCACTCGCACGCACTAAGCTTATGGTGAAATTAATATCTTAAGTTACGGCTTAAATTCTCAACCAATTTTGCTCGTTTCGGGCTTAAAAAATCCACGAAAATTACACAGATGCTGACGTTCTTGGATTTTGCATTTTTTCTTTGTTTTCAATTTAAAATGGCAAAGGCGAGCCTTTTCCCAAATGTGACTAGCGGGCGCTATCCATTGGGTTTTTTTTGGTAAAAAAAACTGGTAAATTTTTGCCTGGAATCGCCTTAACCGGGTTTTGCTTGAGTGGATTCACATAAGAAAGCCTTTTTTTATGAATTGGTGGAACGGATACAATTCAGAACTCTAAAAATTTAAGGAGGATTTAAATAATAAACGAAATATTCATTCCAACAGAAAGCTTGACATTGCAAGAGGAAGTGAAGGAACATTGAAAATATTTACAAAAATGACAGCATTTTACTCAATAAATGGAATATTGGAATGAAAAGGTGACTTATGACTGATATGAAACTTGTAAAAGCTAAAAATTTACGGAGTACAACAAAAAAACCATTTAGAATGAATATAGACCTGAAAATTAAAAAAATTCTGAATGAAAGCTAAACTAAGCCATTATTATTTTAAAAAGATTATTGAGGCATTCATTTGCTAAACAGTGCTAATTGGTATTTAATTTCTACTATCTAGGCACTGAAGATCAGCAAAGATCTTTTTCTTTCATAACTTGTATATCAATACTTTGTGACAAGTACATATACTAAATTGTAACATCAACTGCTGTTGACTATTGATGTAAGTATGTTTCAACAGGATTTTACAGGGTCATCCAAAAAATATGGTCAGAAGAATCAAATTTGGAAACTAGAAAGTCTCAGGTTGAGGAAAAAATAACCACTGATTTGGTAATAGTAGCTGTAGTCAAGTCTAGCTGCCCTAACCATTTGTTTCTTACACTGGTATTTGCTGTGAACGAATTCAGTAATAGTAGAGGTAAAATCCAGCCTGCAGGTATTATGACTTATGAATGATCAAATTGACTCAATAATGAGTTAATGATCGAATGAGTTAAACTCGAAAATTACTTGCATTTTTTTTCATTCAAGTATCTGAAAACTCAAAACTTAGGTATTTTTCAGGTACCTACTCAAACATCTTTTTAAATACTTAATGACATGGGACAAAAATTGCTCCATAGATCACTGCTCAAAATTTTTACAAGGTTCAAGCCAGAGACAAATAGAGACCCAGCACACCATATGCTTCCGAAGTTAGAAAAGTGAAGCAGGTTTAGCGTGCACAGTTCTGTTTGGGAGTCACCGGCTGCAACGATAAACAGTCACCTACTCCTACTGTTGAGTGGTGAGCACAGCAAAAAGCTGTGATTGGTCTGCGGTCCCAGAAATAGAAACAGGTTCTGCTTGGCGAATGCAAACCACGCACTCATCAGTCAACAGTAGGCGACTGTTAGCTGTTGTTTCAATGCGTTTTGAATAAAATTGAGCTGGAAAAGTATACACTGGTCGCAAGCTTTGTGCTGGGTCTCAATGTATTTTTGGTTCAAGCATCAAAAGTAATATTTATTGAACACGCAAGAGGTCTATGATAAAAATTTAAATTTTTAGGTTTCAGAGCATGCAAATTATTTTTCAAGATTGATGAAGTTTTTCTTTTAGCTACAAGATAAAGGTGCTATGGTCATTCATTATGAGACGAACGAAAAAAAAGCTACAAGGATTGAAGGGGTGTAGATAAGTAATATTCGGAACAATATAATAAAAATTTCAGAGCCCTGGAATCCAACGCTTTCAGGGGTGCATTCGACACATAAATTACCACTAGCAGCTTACCTTTTGGAAGTTATGATGCAGAGGGTGATGTTAAAATAAGAAGTAAAGAACAAAGTTTTCAAACGTGCAAGCAATTTAAATAAACGAACTTATTAAAAATTAAGGTTAAATAAGAAGAATAGGTACACAAATCAGCAAGCTAATGGGGCTGTTGCACACTTTTGCTCAGAGCTATTTAATAGTCGATTCTGGTGTAAAAACCTCCAAAAATAACGACGGCAGCACTAAAAACTTCCAAAATCCACTCCTAAACTCAATTAACGCTTTCATTTGCGCAAGCGTGACGGTGACTTAGGGCAGTAATAATGGAATATTCCCATCTAACAATACTGTAACTCCATCAAGAAGTGACCAATAAGAGATGACTTTCAATTGACACCGATGTCACTAGATGTCACGGTACCATTCATTGGATGTGGATCACAACTCTGATGACTAATTACTTTGTGAATCATCCTTTTCAGCAT
This sequence comes from Trialeurodes vaporariorum, assembly GCA_011764245.1. NCBI lineage: Eukaryota > Metazoa > Arthropoda > Insecta > Hemiptera > Aleyrodidae > Trialeurodes > Trialeurodes vaporariorum. Next base: position 10,165,498 of record VMOF01000220.1, read on the forward strand.
AGAAAGAGTGACAAAATTAAGATAGGAATCTCCTATTATTACTGCCATATGCCACCATTACACTAGCACAAATAAGAGCGTTTTTTTGGGTTTAGGAGTGAATTTCGGAAGTTTTTAGTGCTACCATCATTATTCTTGGAGGTTTTTCCACCACAACCGACTATTAAATTGCTTATAGCAAAAGTGTGGAGCAGCCCCATTCCGAACTTTCAGACAACACCATCGCTTGATAGTGGAGCAAGCGGGGATTGATTGGTCCTATTGGTTTAAACAGCATAACGCAAAAATGTAAACAAGATTTGTAGTCATTCACTGAAAAAAAAGAATGTGTTCTGGACACGATCAAGATGGGCGATATGAAGACATTGTTGAAACAGAGGTTTGTGTCTGAAACACATTCTGTCGTGCTCCAAACACGTTCAGAGTACGTTCAGAACACCTTTCCGTACTGGTGTCTTCATATCGCCCATTCTGATCGTGTCTAGAAAACGTTCCGTTCTTTCAGTGTTGTTTCACACCAAATGTCTCCAAGTCTAGTTTACAAAATCTTGTGATGCCATTCAAACCAATGGGATTAATCAATTCTCACTATTGTCACATGTCATCCAAAAACTCAGAATTAACTTGCAGGAGTGCTATTATCCTCTTTGATCAGAAAAAAGGAGTATGATTGCGGCCATTTAACCCTTTCATGGGAAGTGGTACTCATGTGTACCATTTTATGTAACATGGGATTTAACCCTTTCCGGTCCTACGTCGGATATATCCGACATTACAAAAAAGCAGTTCCGGTCCGCAGTCGGATATAGTCGACACGAAAGTCAAACTTGTTTCGCGGTCCAAAGTCGGATATATGCGACTTGTCCGGCGTGTGGCGCGCTCTGGTGAACACTTGAGGAACTAGGTTTGCAGTCGGCAACAGTGACAGCCGCCTTAACCTTAACTCTTTTCGCATACTTTCACTTTGTTTACGTTTTCATTCACTCACTTGTTTACCTCGCAAAAAGTACGCGGACCTGCTGCGGCAGCCGGGTAGAACGGCCGCGGACCGGAAAGGGTTAATGTCATTTCAATAGACATTTTGCAAAAAATTGTGTAAGTCATCAAATTCTTAGAAAATTGTTCTCCTTTGAACGGTCAAAAAAATTCTAAAAAAAATCAAAACCCAAAATGCGTGCATGAAAGGGTTAACTCTTTGAGCTGGGCACCATTTTCAAACTTTCAACTTCTTTTTTTTATAGTCGTAAGGCTTTTTGAAGTTAAACAAGTTGCAGGTGCATTTTTGTTTTTAAAATGGCCTCACTATTGTCATCAGAAACTATTGGAGCTTTCGTTGCACAAACCGCAGATGGTTCTATTCCTGCATTTCCAGTATGCAGGAGAAGTGGCTCTTTCCGCAGTGTGAAATTATTTTTTCTTTCGTCTTTTAATTCGTCAAGTATTGAGTTGAAAATGGCTGCAATTTGAGCCAAAACGTCCTCAATAACTTTATTTTTGCGTGTTTTCCAGCATTACCTCATCGTTCACCTGTTCCTTTCATATCAAGTCGTCGCTGGTTCGTTTTAGTCTTGCTCTTTACCATTTTCAGAAGGATATTGCAAATTCAAATTTTCAAATGATTTCACGAAACAATGATGACTTTCAACTTTCAAATTCTCTAATTTTTCTCTCAATTCTCTGATTTTTTTAATAAAAAATTCTGGAATAAAAACTACTGAGTACTTGGGAGATTTATTGTACAATTCTTGTTTTTGTTTAGCTTTGGTGTAACTATCCATGGCTAAAATATGCAATTGCAGTGTTCTTCCAAGAGAGAAATATGTACATATTGTGATCTTAGACAACCTATTGCAGTTTATCTTCTATTTTAATTTTTCCTTGTCATCTAGAAGCAGTGGCATAGCCAAAGGGGGGGGGGTAGCATAAGGAGGAGGCTGATGTAGAAATTTTCCCCAATACAAGGTAATTTTTTGCGTTTTATAGGGCATTTTGACAAAATTTGGACCTCCCCCCCCCCCACTACTTTCAGACCCTGGAGCTACTGGAGCTTGTTGGCTACTACCGCTGTCAAGATAAATTGCTTTGTTTTTTAATTTTAGGCTCTCATTTTGTTGCATTTGAATGAATGAATGAATAAATAAATTACTATTTTCTAATTGATAAAAGAGAAAAATAATAAACAGCAATTTACACATACATACCATGCTTGATTTGTACAGATGAGGTTGGTTTGCAACGGGATATCAGGGACATTACCATTAAGCAAACTATTTTCTTGCTGCCTTGCAATTTCTATGATGTGCGCAATATTTGATTCGATTAACTGCGGTACAAACCTGCCCGTAACTAATTGCCCATCGGCATTTTCTTCGTGTGACTGAGGAGTCGCTTTCTGTTCTTCAAGAATTTTTCGAATTTCATTTTCAAAATTAATCGTAGAGTTTTCTAGAGCTGAAATGTTGGGCTTTGTTTGAATGACGTCAACATTCGTTGGTATCTTGAGGTCCGTTTGACTTGAGCCGTCTTTTTTTGTTGAAGATCGGCCACTAGTTGAACTATTTCCTGTACCGCACTCCTTGTCATTACTTGCACTATGATCACTTAATTGATTTCTTGATGAGATATCGTCATTATTGGCATCGTTTACTTTGAGATTATTACTTCCATTGTTGACTGTTTCAATATTTTCAATTTCAAAGTCTGGTCTCCTCTCGAGACTGCTGGGACTTCTTTTCGATCTAGATTTCGATTTTTGGAATTCAAAACTACCACAGCTCTCTCCAGGATTTGAACCGACACTCTGACTGATCGATTCTACGGTTGTCATCCCGTTTCCTGCGAGAGCTAGCAAAGCATTAGAGGACAACTTTTCAGTCTTCCTAGAATTCGATCCGGACCCGCGCTGATTTTTATGAGGAGACGCTTTAGCTTTACTGCTATTGCGGCCACTACCGAAACTATTTTTGTTGTTGGACCGGTGGAGTGAGTCTGAGAGATTATTATTTAGGAAACATTGCGGAGGAATATAATCATGAGAAACTTTGGGTGATGTCTCAGGGCTAGACGATACATTGACTTGTATATCAGACGGAAAGATCCATTGATTGGCATCCGTCGGTTGCCGAGACGGTAACGGTGGAGAAGGTGATGGAGAAGCATCCGTTGTACGGCTGTAACTTTCGTCTGATGAACTTAAACTTGGAGAGTGATTCAAGGAACTGATTTCATCAGCAGACGAATGTACTCGGTGTTGATGACCTAGGTTTAGACCTGAACCTGCAATAAATAAAATTAGATTCATCAAAAATTTGGAAATAGGTGACGACTTAAACACATTGGTTAATAAGAGACATGAATATTTTGCGTTTTCATGACTCACTTTCTAAGGCTGGAGTCTCTTGATAGAAACTCCTTTAGGAAAGAACCAACACAACGCTTTATGTATTTGAAAAGAGTCGGCCGTGAATCAGTGTTGGGCAGGAATTAGCTTTTGAAAATAATCATGAATAATTAACGAAAATTATTCACATTACTCTAATGTTATTCCTATTGGTAAATCGAAAGTTTAACATTACCAGCCGTTTATATAATAAACATACCGGTAGTATTAAAACTTAGATTAGCTCAAAACAAACTCTTAACTCAAAACAGAAATCACACAAAAGGCGCGAAACAAGAAATTGAATAATTAAATGGAAATTATAACCTACAATTGAGTTTGTGAAAACATTATTTAACCTATCATAGAATCTACTTCGTCTTACCGGCCTGCCGCAGGACATTTTTGTTCATATTTTCTTCCACTTCTATTTTTTTCTTTCTCCCCCTTTTTTCCGTTCTCTTTTTCATCAATCTTTGGGATCTTTGGGGGGGGGGGGGGGCAAACTGATATCCCCCTATCTCAAATATTGGAGAGGCATGAAGGCCACCCCCCCCCCAGATTACGCCACTGATTATCAGTGAAACAAAAGTGCAAGACAGGTCCCTCTTAGAGTCAATGATTAGAAGCAGCGTGGTGGGGCCTGGTGCAAAGATTAAATACTTTCTTGTTTGTTCATCTGTCATTTCGTACAGGTACTGACTTTCATAAAAAGTCATCTCCGCATAAATCATTTTTTTTTAAGTTCAATATTTTTGAAAACCTGTGTTTGCTCTGAAGGTTTCCCTTGAAAGGTAAAAAGCTTGATCATCATCTGTCTGCAAAGTTGCCAAACTTAGCGTACAGTTTGAAAAGTTTCCATTGAGTAAAATAGGCAAAATTGGAGGAATTGGTTGAAAATATTAAACTTTAAAAAAAAATTTTTTTGCAGTGACGACTGTTTTTTGAAGCGATTGACTGCAGAAAGTCAATACCTACACGACGGAAATGGCAAATTCGCAATAACACAGTTGGTTGAAAAATATTTGAACAAGCAAATTTTCACAGTTGCGCATCAAATATATCTGCCGCCTAACTAAAGTGTCTTGACCAAGGTCTCCTTGAGTTGAACGAGAGAAACGCATCGTGAGCAATCTGGCATTCAGTTGATGGTTTTGGTTTCTCTCCTTCTGACTCATTCCTGTCACAGATTGCTACCTCCGCCACCTTCTGTAAGTAAATATCAATTTTTTCGATTCGTTCGAGTTCTACTTTTTCATGTTTATACAAATATACAGGGTTAGTAAAAAGTAACGCCCACCCCCTTTCCCCTTAACTTTCTTTCTAATTGAGATAAAAGGATGCGGTTTGGACCAATCTTATAAAAATCAAAAGTGCTACATGGGTGGGGGGTGGGGGGGAGGTATTTTTGATATCGACCTTCAGTTTGTGCCAAAATTGTCAGTTTTGTATGCCCTTTTTATCATTGTATCACTCAAAAGGGGAATTTTTTAGATAGCCCCCTTAACCCTTTGCACTCCATTAATTTTTTCCCCAAACACCCCTGGTACTCCAAATTAAATAGAGATAATGAGTGTGAAAATGCCTTTATTCGTCACTCTTTATTTTTGAGCTTATAAACTAACTAGATGTTGTATGATAATGATCTTAAGGAATTACAATACAAATTAAGTCTTCTTATGGTTCGGGTCACAACAGACAGTGGAGCTACGAAAGCTCAAACTTTATGTCGGGTCTGGCCGGACAGTGGAGTGCAAAGGGTTAAGGAAAGGGGGGGAGAGGGGGCAAAAACGTTAAAAATGTTTGGAGGCTCTAAAACCAAGCTTGGACTAAATTTTTACTACAGTCTTAAATTGTTTTGTTAATTTTACATGAATTTATTGAATACGTCTAGCCCATTTTCTTTAATTTTATTTAATTTAATATTTTTGCTTTTTTGTAAAGGAGGAAATAAATCATCAATATCATTATCATTTACACTCCCCCACCCCCTCCTGGACACACAAAGGTTCAGGATTTCAAACCGCTTGTTTGAATCCATGAAAAAGTTTGATTATTTTGGGTAAAAATTCAGTCAATACTTTAAGAGGTAACCTGAGAGTGTGTACTGTGCAGCAGAGACAGCTCGTGCAATGTGGCATCAATAGATTCTCTGCATTTATATATTTATTTATTTATTTATTTATAACACATTGGTACATAGGACAGGAAAATACTGTATGGTACAGCTCAATGATATTAATAATAATAGCCAAGTTACAGAGTATTTGGGTTACATAGCATTAGTATTTGGGAAAAAACATAGATGCATGCACAGGAAACTGTACATGCATCCATGTATTTTCCCTCTATGTATTTAAACCTATGTAAAATAATCGATCCTCAAAAGGATTCACCGAATCCTTCAATACTTTTGCAAAGGTTCAAATGGCAAAAAACATAGTTGCCAAAAGGCACGAGCCGCCACTGCTGCGCAGTAACTTTAATTCCCATTTCTATTTTATTCACAATAAACAAATTGGGTTCATATCTTTGTATTTTTCAGTTATATTGAGAGGCATATTATTTTCATCACCTAAAACTAACAAAACTGGGTTTGGCCTCGTTTCAGCATACATCATGAAAATCTTCAATCTGTTATTTGCTGTGCTCGCAGCGACGACCATCTTTGAATCAGCAGTTGCGTTCCATTGCGAGGACTATAGATGCAAATTGGGGAATGGAGAGTGCTGTGGCGTGCAATTATGCGTACAGTACTGCCGCGGTGAAAGATCTACAAGGCTTTCAAAACGCAGGCGCGCGTTAGGAATGGTTGCACAACCTTAATCACAAATTGATGGACGGGGTATTTCGGGTTTACTATATAGTGTTTTTGTGTGACTGATTGTTATTTCTGCTTTTTGTCTTCACCTCAACCATCAAAGTTTGATATTAAATTGATACCTTTGTAAGAATAATAATAAAAATAATAATGAAAGCTTTACTCAAACATTCTGATAGAACAGGAATAGTGTCAGTTTAGGTGGGTACAAAAATAGAAAATAAATTACAGCTCATTGATGTTATACAGGCATTTGGAAATCAGATTATTTTTGAAAGCATCAAAATTGAAAATATCTTTAATTTTGTGTGAAAGTTTAGAAAAACGCTGTTTACCTCTCTCAAAAGAGTTACAGTAAACTCTCGATCTACCGGATTTCAGGGGACCGGCCGAAAAATCCGGTAAATCGCGAAATCCGGTAATCCGAAAACTCGCATTTTTCGCGGCGAAATCGCGGACCGAAAACTCGCATTTTTCGCGGCGAAATCGCGGACCGAAAACTCGCATTTTTCGCGGCGAAATCGCGGAATTTTTAGGTATTTTTTCTCCCCCCCCCCCAAATTTTCACTGTTTCGACTAACCTGAGCCTGAGGGTTTTATTTACAAAAGCACAAAACACGCGTGGGGGATTAAAACACGATAATTTGGTACTAACCGTTCGTTTGTTGAGTGTTTTTCATTTCTCTTAGCTAAAAATCTCTTTGGAAAAAATCAGCTGACTTTTTCCAAAGAGGTTCAGCCGATCTCGCTGTCAGCCAGCGTTGCCAATGTTGGCAAGTTCTTGAAGTGCCAAAGCCATGAACTACGTGCTTCACGCGTGAGCGCGTGGAGCCAACGCACTACGGGCGGCAACGCTGCGCTGCTGTCAACGCGGGAAAGCAGCGAAGCTTCCCTGCCGCTTGACGCGTTTTTCAAAACACCGCGACTGATGAGTTTGGAGAGTGACTCATGGTGATTCTTTGAGATCGCGGCATCGTGTCACGGGAAAAAACTGCTATATCTGAGCAAAGTCCGGTAAATTGAGAAGAAATTTCTTCTTGGGACCGAGAAAAAATCCGGTAAATCGCGAAATCCGGTAAACCGCGATCCGGTAAATCGAATGAAATTTAACATTGTTCCTATGGGACTTTTGCCGGGACCGGAAAAATTTTCCGGTAAATCGCGAAATCCGGTAAATCGCGATCCGGTAAATCGAGAGTTTACTGTAATTCTATTAAATTTTGATATTTTAAATTTTTTCTGGCCACGAAGCTGAATCTGGTAAAGTGAGGGTGATCAAGTTTAGTTACTTCATTATCCTTATTCAGCAAAAAGTGCAAAATAGTTTTGTAGATTATCAAGGATGGAATAGTTAAAATCTTGTTCTCAATGAAAGATGCCATGCAAGATTCCCTATATTTGAGGTAAAAAATTATTTTGATAATTCTCTTTTGCAATATGAAAAGAGGATTCTAACTTCTATTATTGCTACGACTCCACGTAGTGATGCAGTACAGAATATGGCTATTAAACAGAGAATAGTAATATAGGGACATCATATTTTCGATGTTATTAAGATATCGTTTTCGGCGGTGATTCAGTGTTTTCAGAGGGCCAAAAGCGGTGTTATTTTTTTCTCCTAATAACATTGTCTTTTCCCTAAAAAACCAAAGTAGTCCTACTCCTGAGTGATTTGCATTATGTTCCCCTTCTTTATCTATTTTTATTTCATCACAGACTTCTATTGTTATTAAATCAACACTTTATTTGCAAAATTGGCTCTTTCTCTTCTTTATTTTGCTTGTTGACAATCCTTTTGAGTGAGTAAAGAGATAAAAATACTTCCCTATTATATGTTTGGAAGAAAGAAATGTTTGGAATATGAACATTTGTGAGCTTAAATAAGTACTTTTCACAACAATTCGTAGTATTTTTCAGGAGCAACTGAATTAACATTGGTTGCCTTCCGATCGACCACATTGGGTAGACAATTGGTTCTCTGCGAGGTGTTTCAGACCACCTGGCATGCTTTTAATGCAGCCAAACTAAGGCAAACACGAAAATTTGAAGAAACAGGTGTAACGTCTATCGACTCTTAAGAAATCGGGGGACATTTATCATTGTTTCTATGTGAAATGATGCGTATGACCTAGGTTAGGTTAGGTTTCTGATTCCTTTTCCAAAGCTGAAAACGAAACAGAATCTTTTGGGAACCAGAGCTAAACCACAACCAAAACTAAAAAAAGAAAGAAATTAAAGTCGAATAAGGAATCGGAACTGATTCCTTCCCAAACTTTGGAACCAGTTCCAAAAATTATTTGAGTTCCCAGCCCTAATTCAATGTAATAGTAAAGGAGTAAACAGCTATGCCAGAAAATTTTACAAGAAGTAAATACAACTGGAAACAAAGACACCTGGCTAGGGTATGCAATACCCAACACAGAATATAACATTCGACACATGTATTTGGTGTGTTGCGTATTGCATTTTCTGGCCAGGTATCTTTGTCCCCGCTAGTACGTGGCAAGCACAAAGAGTAAGAGGGAAAAATAGACGGTTGAAAATCGAAAACAAATTAACACATACCTTGGAGCGATTCATCAGAATAATGCCTCAACAGATGCTGCGGCAAGCACGGCTGCTTCTTACTGCTACTTTTATGCTTTTCTGTCTTAACCGGAGGTTTCGGTAGTGGTTTCATGTAAGGTTTTATTTCTTGACTAGCTGTTTGCCACGATTCTTGCTCTATTTGATGCATTTTGGTAGGATTATGATTTACATTGTTGTTGCTAATATTAAAATTGTTTTGATTATATTGTCTGGAGCTGGTTTCAGGGACTATGTGATGAACATTTTGGTTATGATTGCTATTTACGGTGAAATTACTGTTACTGCTATTACTAATGTTATTTCCTCTTGACCACGGTGGAGTGTACCTGGAAAAGGAGAATAAAATTGAAAGAAAACTATTAAGAGGGATGCCCAAACGAAACAAACAGTTAACCTTTTCACTTTTGAATCTCAAGTTGCCTGATGAGAGAAGCATTGCGAGCGCCTCCATCACGTATTTTTTTTTTTTTTTTTTATAAAAAATTGGAATCCCTACTTTAGGAAGCAACATATGCGATGTCCATAATGCTGAACGTTGTGTGTCAATGACATTGGACTGTCGTGCATTCTATGGACAAAGTGTTTCAATAATGTCGGAAATAACAAAAGGTGAACTCAGAAACCTGGATATTCGGCTGCTTTTAAGCAAAATTATTATTATTTTTTTTCTTTCTCTAGCAAAATTTTGTTGTAAAATACGGTATTAAAATTGAAAAAAAAATGATACATTGACACAAACTGTCCATAATTATGGACATCAAAGTTCAAAAAAATCTGTATCAATAAATTTTGATCAAGCATGTTGACAAACAATCAGATACCTCTATAAGACCTTACACTTAACAATGAAATCATATAAACAGGTAAATTGTCAATACTTTTTAGTATAGAGCCACGAAAACAAGGTTATGTTCACAACGTAAAATTTTGAGAGTGAAAGTCTCATGTTCTATCTTCTCTATGTAAATATAGAATTGATCGACATAGCACTTAACTGAGACCTTGTACGGGGTGTTCATAAAAGTGGACATTATAGGTCAATGCAGTCAATGCATTATGAGAAAAAAGTTACTGCCAAGACAGTCGGCCAGCCGGCTGCTAAAGTAGAAAATTTTTGATTGAGCTATCTACTCCATTAACGCCGAAAGTAGATTAGGTAAATCATTAAAGAGATTCAGTTACAGAAAATCCACAACAAAAGTCTTGGTAAAATACTCACTTGAAATTATTTTGACAGGCTTTATTCATCGGAGGAAAAACTTGAGTGATGCCTTTATGAGGAGGTAACGGTGGAGGTTTGGACCGAGAATTCCCAACTGAAGGTAATAATGTGGGTCTAGACTGCTGTGCCAGGATGCGCAACATCTGATTGCCTCCTTTTCGATAAATAGATGGGAAAAAACCAGAAAAATACAAGATTAGAAGATAAAAAGAAGCAAAGGATAAGGCGTTTCTATAGTGAGCTAAATTAATGGTGTAAATTGACAACACTGATGAAAACAGGAATATAATATACATCCTTGTGCCCACTAATTGTTCCAAAAATTAGTGATACACCCCAAAAGGTTAGTCTTGAAAGTTTCATAAAGATTGGCAGTCCATGGGTAAGAGGGGTGGAGGGCTTGCAATGTTTCATTCTTTTTTTTTTTTAATTTTTCTTCTTTTATTTATTTATTTATTTATTTATTTATTTATTTATTTATTTATTTATTTATTTTTGTTTTTTATTTCTTTTATTTTTTGCTTCTTGCTATGTTTCAGCCCGTCTCCACATAAAAGTGGACAGAGGAGTGACGACTGTAGTTCTTTTCTTTTTTGGCGCCCCTTCCCACGAAAGAGGGGGGGGGCTTGCGCCATCAAAGACCCCCCTCCCCCACCACAGACAGCCAAAGAAGATTGGAACAAAGCCTGAATAATCAGACTGCATTGAAGATTATGCAAAAACTTTATAAAGTAATCTCCCGCCGATCGTGACCTCGCCTATCGCGAATTCGCTTATTTACGAATGACTTTTTGCTGCATCGCCCCGCCATTCGATAGCCCATGACTCGCTTGTTCGCGAGTTGTAAGAAAGGTGCGAAAAATTGCGTGCAAAAATTGTGTCAAGAAGGCGTTGTCATGAATATATGAAGACAAAATAAGCTTGAATTTTCAATACTTCTACTGTGCACGTATAAAAATTCCAAGTTTCAGTTTCAAAAGCTTCAAAATTTCGAGTTACATTTTCGAAACAATGAAAATTATTTGAGTTTAATTTATACTTTTTTAAACGGTCTTGGATGCATTTTTCAAGAACTTTAAATAGGTAAATTATACCCTCATTCCCCTAGACCCTGTTTTCCCATAAGAACAAAGTCCCGCCAATCTGGGGGTTTTTCCGGAGCGTAACCCTCGCGATTGGCGGGGGATTACTGTACAATTGAAATAAAGGAAAAGGAGGGCAGCACACAATTTTAATATAAATAAAAAATAATAATAGATTGACTCACTGAGCACTTTTAAAATATTTGAGCAAACGCGTTTCAGGCGAAACTTTTCCCCCATCTTCAGTGCGACATGCTTCAGTGCGAGTCGCACTGAAGATGGGGGAAAAGTTTTGCCCGAAACGAGTTTGCTCAAATATTTTAAAAGTGCACAGTAAGTCGATCTATTATTATTTTTTATTTAGATTACTGTACACACAATGTTTAATGGTACAAGCTACCCTTCCTTTTTTCAATACTAGGTACACGGAAAAAAAAGACTGGTAGAATTTACCATCTGCATAGCTGATTTTGGGGTCTGCTATCAAGTATGGTAAATGTAACGTACCTTGTGGTAAAATAAGATAACTTATTGGTCCATTTCACCACCTGGTAAGTTGCATTTACCATATGATGGTAAAATTTACCATACTTGAAAGCAGACTCCAAAATCAGCTATGTAGAGGGTGTATTCTAACAGTTTTTTTTCCCGTGTATTTTGCTGCGTTTTGACAGCGTCTTCCTTTCTTTCCTGCGGGGGTCAAAACAATTTTGCCAACGATCAACAATAGTTACCAGAGAGCAGAGGTTCAGCTTCAGGCGTTCTGTGATTTGATCCTGAGCGACTTCGATCCGAATGGTGTCTGTTGACTCTCTGCTGTTTGTACGCTTTTTCGTGGTCTTGAGATTGCTGAACATGATTCAAAAATGCAAGTGGTGTTGCTACACCTCCATACATGTTACCTGGAGCAAAATCAAAATAATTCAAAATTGAATGCACTGACTCTGAAACTAGGTATGTTGCTCAAACTGGGCAAATATTAGTTGCTCAGAGCAAAGGGACAGACTTTTTTTGCACTTCGCTACAAACCAAATAGAATAGTCAAAACATCAATCAAATGTCTATCAATACACCATCCTTAGGAGGTAGACAAATGTATGTGGCAAGCTAACTTTAAACTTTTTAGTTGTAACTGCTGGGCGTTGTTTTCAGCAACAAATAGAGACGCAGCACATGCTACACTTTTCGTGTTATGGAAGTGAGGTAAGTAAAATCAGGTTCATTTTTGTTTAGGGCAGAGCTGCCAATTTGCGTAGATTTAATGACATTTATAAATTCACCGATGATTCCACTGGTTGAGAAAAAATTACACACTTCAGTTCAGTGTATGACTGTAATGCATGAAAATACTCTGATCTGTAATCTTATCTCAATCGGTGGAAACACCGTTAATTAATTGAAATATCCGCAAGTTTTCAAAGTTATCGACGACTCTACCATTTGAAAAAAGATAAAAGATACTAGTATTTTTGTGCATTACAGTCATACACTGAACTAAACTCTGTAATCTTTTCTCAGCTGGTGGAATCTTTGGTGAATTCCAAAATACCATTAAACCTACGCAAATCGGCAGCTCTGGTTTAAGGGCATAACAAAAACAACAGCTGACAGTTGCCTACTGTTGAGAGGTGAACATTGCTCCAATCAAAAGCTAGATAACATTTAGCTTTCCAGACAAAACATCAATCATTTCATCGTTCATCTGACATTTAGGCCTGCGTCATTTACGACAACTTTTCAAGGGAGCGAAAACAAAATTGACTGACTCCTCCGCTTTAATAACAATTGCCTAAATGCTTTCCCTTCCAACTTGAAAACTATTGAGAATTAGGCATTTATGACATCACAGATTGAAAGAGCTTTATCTCTTACACACATAAGAATCAAAGAAGATGTCAATTTGTAATTTTCTTCCGCCTACACGTCAGATGGACGACAACATGAGAAATAAATTTTTAAAATAATTATTCAAAAACCATAATTCTGTAAAAATGGAAATTTAAACTATAAATATAACCTAACCTACGTTCATCACTCAGCAGGAAATGACTGCTGGCTGTTGTTGTGATGAGTCCAGTCCAAATTAGTGCTGGAAAAAGGTATAACTAGGCATTTGTCCCAAGCATTGCAATGTGTCTTTACAGCGCTGGATATACAAATTTGCCGCCCATGGGCCATTTGACTTTTCACCGCCCGCCCCCTCCAAGCAAGATAAAACGAGGGTCGGGGGACACCTGAGCTACAAGGGTGCAAAATGTTCCAAAAAGCCAGGAGTTTCACGAGATTCGGGACTTCCTCCTCAAAGTTCTTTCAAAAAATCTCCTCTTTATTTTCCTATTTTATTTGGTGGCCTAGGCAAAAATAGGTCCTGCAGTCAAATTTTGAGATGTATTCAAAGTTTGGCCGGCCACCATTCGAATACATTAGCAGCCAACCATTTCTAACCTACATCAATATTCGTCTTTATTTGTGGGCTTCCAAACGAGTATGTGGTCGAGGGGTGTTGGATCAACCTTTCACTTTCGGTGGCCTAGGCAAAAATCAGTCCCGCTGTCAAATTTTCAGATGATTCAAACTTTGGCCGGCTACCCTTCGAACATATTAGCAGACAACGATTTGAAACCAACATCAATATTCGTCTTTTTTTCTGGGCTTCCAAACAAGTATGTGGTTGAGAGGTGCTGGATCAACCGTTTACTTTAAGTGGCCTAGACAAAAATTAGTCCCGCAGTCAAATTTTCAGATGATTCAAACTTTGGCCGGCTACCATTGGAACACATTAGCAGACAACGATTTCCAACCAACATCAATATTCGTCTTTTTTTGTGGGCTTCCAAACGAGTCTGTGGTCGGGGGGTGTTGGATCAACCTTTCACTTTTGGTGGCCAAGGCAAAAATTAGTCCCGCAGTCAAATTTTCAGATGATTCAAACTTTGGCCGGCTACCATTCGAACACATTTGCAGACAACGATTTGAAACCAACATCAATATTTGTCTTTTTTTGTGGGCTTCCAAACGAGTATGTGGTCGGGGGGTGTCGGATCATCTGTTTACTTTTGGTGGCCCAGGGTCTCTACTAGCCTCCATTTAATATTTTATTAAATTTTTTATTTTAATTTTTTTTTTTTATGTGCAGTGGAGTAATATTTAAATTTTCATCAAAGAATGATTCCGAGAAAATTTTTGGAGATTTTCTGGCTATCATGACATAATCTCAGAGTCAATACATACACAAACTTGTATCAAAACAAACAATCAGAACTAGGACTAGTAATCAAAAGTAAATTCAGATTCAATCACAACCCGTTCTCTGAATTTAGGAACACCAACGAGCTACAGTAAACTCTCGATTTACCGGATTTCAGGGGACCGGCCGAAAAATCCGGTAAATCGCGAAATCCGGTAATCCGAAAACTCGCATTTTTCGCGGCAAAATCGCGGACCGAAAACTCGCATTTTTCGCAGCGAAATCGCGGAATTTTTAGGTATTTTTTCTCCCCCCTCCCCCCCCAAATTTTCACTGTTTCGACTAACCTGAGCCTGAGGGTTTTATTTACAAAAGCACAAAACACGCGTGGGGGATTAGAACACGATAATTTGGTACTAACCGTTCGTTTGTTGAGTGTTTTTCATTTCTCTTAGCTAAAAATCTCTTAGGAAAAAATCAGCTGACTTTTTCCAAAGAGGTTCAGCCGATCTCGCTGTCAGCCAGCGTTGCCAATGTTGGCAAGTTCTTGAAGTGCCAAAGCCATAAACTACGTGCTTCACGCGTGAGCGCGTGGAGCCAACGCACTACGGGCGGCAACGCTGCGCTGCTGTCAACGCGGGAAAGCAGTGAAGCTTCCCTGCCGCTTGACGCGTTTTTCAAAACACCGCGACTGATGAGTTTGGAGAGTGACTCATGGTGATTCTTTGAGATCGCGGCATCGTGTCACGGGAAAAAACTGCTATATCTGAGCAAAGACCGGTAAATTGAGAAGAAATTTCTTCTGGGGACCGAGAAAAAATCCGGTAAATCGCGAAATCCGGTAAACCGCGATCCGGTAAATCGAATGAAATTTAACATTGTTCTTATGGGACTTTTGCTGGGACCGGAAAAATTTTCCGGTAAATCGCGAAATCCGGTAAATCGCGATCCGGTAAATCGAGAGTTTACTGTATATGCTTATCTAGCGTACCAGTCGAATGGGTAACCTGCTTAACGATACCACATACAGGAGCCTTGCAATCGGATTTAGGGCACAGCACTTGAAAGATGTTCTCGCTGCCACCAGGCAGCTCTCTAATCATTCAGTTTTCCGGTAACTGAGCTAGCAAAAGAGAAGAAATTAGACAATTAAAAACGAAAGTATGTACATAGCTTAGTTTTAATTTCCATTCAGATATTTACTTGGATTCACTACAAGAATATACACTCCCACAAACGTAAACAACCAAATAAACAACCAGGAGACCGAACAACTGGGGAGCTGCCTGGAGACTGCGAGCAAAACATCTTTCAAGTGCTCCGCCCTAATCCTGATTGCAAAGCTCCGTTACGTGGACTGCCCTGCGTAACCACCATGGAGGGTTTTTAGGTTAGGTTTAAGGTGTAATTTTGCTTATTTATTCCCATGTATTTTGATGCGGCGCGCAGTGAATCAAAGAATGTTCCGATCCACTGTGCGCCGCATCAAAATACATGGGAATAAAATAAACGGACAAAATTACACCTTAAACCTAACCTAGACATCCTCCTTGGTGGTTACGTAGGTTACCCATTAGACTGCCACTCTAGATAAATGTAAAGCTTGTTAAGCAACGGAGACAACTAGAGATGAAGCACTAACTGGCTGCAGCAGAGGCATGCTGAATTCTCGCGGATTCAAAAAAACAACAGTCAAAACCCTTCTTATATCGCATGGTGTTGAATGGTGAGCACCCTCCTCTTCACTTCCCACTCCACCCTCCTGTGTTTCCCGAATGTCACCGCTCTACACCCTGCGACATCAGAGGAGTGTCGACTGTTGTTATGTTGAATCAGCAAGAATTCAGCGTGCCTCAAATCTGCCTTATGTATTCTATCATAGTGCTCTATCTCTTTTTGTCTCTATTGAGCAACACATCTTTTCCAATGTTCCTGCGATGAAAAATACAAATATATTTTTTTTACCGATTCCACCACCACCTCCACCTCTGAGATTCGTTAGCTCTTCCACTCGCATTGTCCCAGGCTGCTTTCGGTCAGTCAGGAAATACGTTGTCATTTCACCTTTGCCTTTCACTTTCACTTTGCCTCGACATTGAAATTCATACGGATGATTTTTCAAAGCTTGATACACCTCCTCAGTAACCTAAGGAAGAGACAAAAGACGCTATGAGTAATTTTGGATTTACGCGGAGTAAATGAAATGAGGAGTCAAAATTCATGATGTAGTGAGTAAAAAAGAATCAAAGGCTCCTAAAAGAACGAAAATTTAAGCAGATATTTTCATGGTATTAGCCACATTTTTTAGAAAAAAATCAAGCAAAGTGCACTTTTGGTAAATCTTGAAAAGGTTAAAAATCTGCGCAATCTTTGCAACGTCTAATGGTACTTACAACAATATGAATTTTTACGCCTCAAATGAGGCTGAAAATGTTACATAGCGCTCGATAGAAAGATATGAAAGCAAGAACATAGTTTGTCCAGCGCAACCCATAAAATGATTTTGTCAAGTAGGACTCAACACATGAGTAAGGGTTGAAAAAAGTAAGTAGAAATATAGTGGTTAACAAAAAAATCGAGAAAAGCTTATCAAAAAATCAAATCAATATCAGCCTTAAATAACCTCAAAATTAGCGAAAAGTAACACCAAAATTTAGAATAAGAATAACAGCAAAATTTTCTCAGCTCCAGTCATGATCTGGTAAATTGAACAAAATTTAAAGTTGTTTCAAACTGACTGGTAAATCAGAAAATCCAAGAAATTAGTATTACTAATCCAGTAAATCAAATAACTTGGTGAATCACAGAATCCGGTAAATCTTTGAATTTGGTAAATCACAATCTGGTAAATCAAGGTTTAACTGCCCTGGATACATTTATCTTCACTTTTCCGAAAAAATAACTACTATGAACAGTACCTGAGTATGATTAGGTAAGCCTGTAGAATCCATCCGACTGGCTACATTTACAGTATTTCCCCAAATATCATATTGAGGTTTCCGAGCTCCAATAACGCCAGCAACTACAGGACCAATATTGACACCTACTCTCAACATGAAATTATTATACGAGTTATCGTTGATGCTGATTAATTTGTCTCTCATGGCGAAGACAAATTCCACGAGAGTACTCATAAAATAACCAGCTGACTGAGGATCATCATCTTGTATCCGATACTCCGGAATCAGACCGATTGCAGCCATGTAAGTAGAGCCAACAGTCTTGATTTTATCGATTGCCCGGAAGCGCTCATCGCCAAGTAACTAAGAAAATGAAAATGAAGTTGAGTTAATCATTGGTAGTTTTGACAAATAGGGAGCGTTCTAGAGTTCTCCAAAATATTACACCGGAGTAGAAAAGATTATACATAGCAATCATTTTATCCACTATCGCATCAACTTGAAATATCATGCATTATCCTGTATGCTCCGATTCTTGAAAGCTCAATTTCAATGCAGCTTCTGGAGATGACCCTTGTCCCGCAAAATATCCTTCTTCAAAAATATACACTGGGAGAATTCTTTTTTTAACCCTTTCCACTCGGGTGTCGGATACATCCGACCAGGGAAAAGTTGAGTTCCACTCGCATGTCGGATATATCCAACAAAAAAAAAGACCTTCTGGGGACTCGATTGTCGGATATATTGGACGCGCTTGACAGATGGTGAGCTCTAGCGGATTTTATGGGAACTAGTACGAACATCACGTACTACACCAGCGCGCTTTGTAAACCGTGATGTGAGTTTTTTACACATGATATGATTTGTTTACATCGTGTTGTTGACGATTTGAGCTGGTGGGGTGGTCATCAGGTAAAAATGCTCACGAGTGGAAAGGGTTAATCCAAGGTGTATTTTGTTTGTGTTAAAGAAACTGCACAGTGAAATATTGACTGAGGGGGAATTCCTTTAACCCAAGGAAAATGTCTGCTGCTACAAGTAAAAGATTCCTTGTTGTGAAAGTGATTCTCCTTCATGCAATCAGAACTTTACTTCGCGCAAGGAAAACCGTTCTCCTTCATGCAATCAGAACTTTACTTCGCACAAGGAAAACCGTTCTCCTTCATGCAATCAGAACTTTACTTCGCGCAAGGAAGACCGTCACAACTAAAAGAATTCCTGTTTTTAAAGAAGTGATTTCTCTCAGTATAGATCTTTAAAATTCAAGAGTTTGTTGAATGATAGTAAAAGTCAAGTCATAAACCCACAACTCTTCTCACCATAGATTTGAAAGACAGAAAAAGTTGTGTTCATGGAGTTACTAATATTTTGTTTAATGGTTACTTCTTCCTTTTCCGTTTTACATATGATTTACATTATCGAGAGAAAATAGCCGCATTTTGCTTTGCGATATTGTGATTATTTTTTTATGTAAATATGTTTTGTCGTATTTTAATTCTGTTTGCACGCTCAAAATGTGCACATTTTGATTCCCTATTTGAAACACTATAAGCTTTTTAGTAATTTAAACAGAAAACTTCCGAACAGCTTCCATGGCAAGTTTCGGCATTTGATGGTCAACCGCGATGACCATCAAACGCCAAAACTTGCCATCAAAGAAATTTGGAAAATGCCTTTAAAAAGAACTTAAAAGCTCATAGTGGTCTGAAAAGCGAATTAAAGGAAGCACATTTTGAGAACAAACAGAATTAAAATACAACAAAACATATTTACATAAAAAAATAATCAAAACCAGTTTACAAAATAAAAATAAAATAAAGTAATTTACATAAAATAATTAATAGTCCAGGTAATGGGGGATTATTGGCGGAACAAATTCCCAGCAAAGGTTTTTTGGGCTTAATCACTTTGTCTTAGTGTCAGCTATGACCTCCTAAAAGTCCCCATTCCTAGGTGCTGTGCTAAACTCAGGGGAGGGGGGGAAGGGGTCGCAAAATCGATTTTTTCGATATATATCGAAAACGATGCAAGATATCGAAAAAATCGATACATGTTTTTTCTTCCTGAGGTAATTTCCAACAAGAAAGGTCCTATGTGTTTTTACGCTCTGATGACGTCTAAGCTCTCAAAAACACGATTTAAGTTTTCGGCGATTTTCAGGAAAATTGATACCGCGTGACAACGCTCATTTAACGCAATGTTATTTTTAATGACTTCGATCGCCTTACCGTAGCATTTAGAGTGCTCCGATTTTTATAAAATTTGGTATCCGGGGGTTTTTTAGGTCGCTGATTTCATTTTTGGAGTCCAAATTTCCTTAAAACGTGATTCAGACGAGCTTTTTGAGCTTTTATCTAAAAAGCTGTATTTTGTGATAAAAGCTCAAAAAGCTCGTCTGAATCACGTTTTAAGGAAATTTGGACTCCAAAAATGAAATCAGCGACCTAAAAAACCCCCGGATACCAAATTTTATAAAAATCGGAGCAATCTAAATGCTACGGTAAGGCGATCGAAGTCATTAAACATAACATTGCGTTAAATGAGCGTTGCCACGCGGTATCAATTTTCCTGAAAATCGCCGAAAACTTAAATCGTGTTTTTGAGAGCTTAGACGTCGTCAGAGCGTAAAAACACATAGGACCTTTCTTGTTGGAAATTACCTCAGGAAGAAAAAACATGTATCGATTTTTTCGATATCTTGCATCGTTTTCGATATATATCGAAAAAATCGATTTTGCGGCCCCTTCCCCCCCTCCCCTGAGTTTAGCACAGCACCTAGGAATGGGGACTTTTAGGAGGTTATAACTGACACTAAGACGAAGCGATTAAGCCCAAAAAACCTTTGCTGGGAATTTGTTCCGCCATTTGCCGTTTATTGATCCCCATTGCCTGGACTATAAATAGTCCTGTGAATCTCTATGATCATGATTACAGTAATTTGTGCGCTGATTTATATGTTCCCACTAATAAGTCTAGGCATTTTTATTATGATGTAGTTTTTGCTTTTAGGGCAATCTGTGGTCTTATTTCATCTCCTGAGGTTATGTCTCATTTTGTTGCAAGGGATGTGGCATATCCTCTCAGAGATTTACGCCCTTTTCGTGGAAGTCCAACTTCCTCTGATTCTATGTTTTACTCTGTTTTTGTGAGATGTGTTTGTAATTTTAATTCCTTTCCCCTGGAGTTGAGAGAGTGTGACGCTTTGAACTGTTTTAAGCTCATGGCCAAGAAGTTTACTTAGGGATTTTACACCTAATTTTATTTGTTACTTCTGGTAGTTATAATTTCTGATAGTTTAAGTTATTTTTTATCTGTGTTATCATGTTCTTTTGTATACTTTGTATATTCTGTTATTTTTGGGCATTGGTGCCTGCTCAGTTTTCAAATAAATAAGTAGTAGTAGTAGTAGTAGTAGTAAAGTCCAGCCGCCCAAACACTTGGCTCGTTATGCTGATATTTCACAGCGAACGACTGGACTGCATAAAAAAAGAAGGGGCAGGAAAGACAATCAAAGTATTCTCAAAACAAAGGATAGGAAAGAGGAGAGTAACGGCGACCTGCCAGGGACTCTCAAGTTTGGGAAGGAAATATCTAGAGCACTCAAGGAGGTAAATCTAAATATATTTAGTTTTTTTATTTTTTTTTCTCTCAAACAAAATATTTCTCAACTCTCTATTTTCCCCTATTTTGCTTCATTTCTTGTGTATTTTTTTTTTTTTTTTTTTTTTTTTTTAATATTATTTATAATTAAAAAAAGGGGTATAACTCTGGCAACTCTGCTATGTATCACCGCAAAAACATAAAAACCGCCATCACGACGGCAAAGCAAAATACTGCTAATTTTTCAGTACATTCAAATACCTGTGCTATAAAAGGTTATCCTTTGAAACTGGCTGAACGAAAACAAAAAACAAAAAAAAAAACACTTACCTCATCAAAGTCAGCGATTATTTCATTGAGCAGTCGAAGGCACTCCACACCCTGATTGTTACCATCAAGCTCCATGTAGAACTCGTGATAATTTGTAATCGACGCAAAAACAACTCCAACTCTGCTATAACTTTGGTGATATAACTCCTGCGAGAGAGTGTTCTGTGTCAGACAGATAAGATAACAAAAACAAAATAAGCAGCGACTACGGTAGCGGACTAATACTAGCGTTTGCGTTAAACTAATTCACAAACTTACGAAAATCGAATGATTTGATGAAAGTTAAAACTACAGGCGAATTGTAAAACTTTGATTTAACGAGATACCAGGCACTCCACTTTGAAGTATATATCAAACTAGCAATCAATTTATGGAGTTTTTAGGATTTCTGTTGATTATTATTGGAAATTCGGATTGTTGTGACCTCAAAGCTGCGCATAATTCAAGAAAATTTTAGCACATTGCAGTTGGTAGGGATCTTCTTTATCTCTTGGCTGAGAGACATAGACAAGAGGTACGAAACAGAATATGGTGTATTATCCAAATCAAATCAACAGCACAAAGCTTCACTAATCACAAACTTGACAACATTAACGACTGACAGTAAAGTCCCTATGACGTTCGGACAGCAACTTCAAAACTAACCACACAATCTCAATCCCAAACACCAAGCTCAAATCAAACTGTAAACAAGAAATCACCGAGATTAGTCTCACCAGACATCTCTATGAAGAATCCTGACCCCGTAGATACTATTAGTACAGCTACGTCATAAATAGTCTTCAAAATCCTTAGGGGGATTCATATGTCAGAGCAAACAATGATAATGCGATGCGTAGAGGCTGTGGATGTTTCTGAGAATAAAGCATCACCAAACGCAAAAATCATGCAATCAATATTCAAAACTGGCGCATTTAGCCCACTATAGGTGCCAAGAAACTGCAGATTCAAATCGACACAGTGCGCGACGTTCATAGCCATCCACGATCGTTTAATCATAGGTAAAAATGACTGACAGTGCCACATGCCATCTCCTAATATCCTAATACAGTGAATATGGTGGATGCCATCCCAATACTAAACTAGATACTTACAGAAGCAATTTCATAACTCCATCTACTGTATCAATGACTGAAACTACTTCAGTGAATAATAACGTTTTTAATACCTAGGCCAAAGATTCTATACTATGCAAAATTTCTCTTGAAGTGCATTCTAAAGTCCCAAATTTTCAATCTTAGATTTTAAAAAAAAAGACTAACTGAAAGCCTGCGGCAAACCATGAATAAAAGATAATAGAGCTAATAATTTATTGATGATACCAGCATAGTTCTTTATCTCTTGCTTTTGAGTAACTTAATAAACCTTTGGATATTGTTTGCATAACATAACCAATGGTTTCCATTGTTGCGCAGCGTTCGAAAACTACTCAAAATATTTACTCTTCATATTTATTTATCCGCGTACCAAGTTTCTTAAAATTGGCAAACTTATTGAGTGCATCTCTAGTTAAGAGAAAATTTCAAAACAAAAATTGAAAAATGAAAAGCAATACTTAACCCTTTCCGGTCCGATTTTTTTTCACTATTTTTTTTTGCATTTTGTTTATGAGGTGAAGCGCTACTGACACGAGAACTAGTTCCTCAGAACTTCGCCATAGAGTGCCACATGATAAGAAAGTCGGATCAGGCCCGACGAAACAACTCTAAAGTAAGGGTAAAAATGTCAGGAGGGACCCGCCACCCAACCGGAATGGAAAAATTGTAATAATGTCACGTGACACCCGACATACGACCGGAAAGGGTTAAGGAAAAACAAAAAATGTTTAGGTTCAAAAAAAAAAAATGATACAACAGTATAATCCATAAGGATATACAAATTAAATATGGCATGAAGTGTTCTGAAAAGCTGCGCAGCTAAAAAGCGATGCACGCACTAGTTTACTTACAAAAACTACTACTGCAAAGTTAAAACTCTACGGGAGAAAAATGGACACAATAACTACCGTATATTCCCGCAGATAAGCCGCATACGTGTATAAGCCGCACCCCATATTTTGAGAGGGCAAAAAAAAAAAAAAAAAAAAACTCGCGTATAAGCCGCATTTTTTCACGAAAGAAACAGGTGAAAGTAGGAAAGAAAGAAAAGAAACAAGTAGAAAATAAGAGTTTTTTCCCAAAGAAGAGAGAAAAAGTCTCGATAATCAGCGGAGAGAGCAAATAAGTGAGCCATGAAATCAGATCAAAGGATCGCCCTCCGTGCAGGTGCAGCGTGCATCGATGCATCATGTTGACAGCTTGACAAGTGGTTACAAGGTGTTACGCAATATGATCAAACAAGTGATCGGTCTGAGGTGGCGCTCTCTCCCTCCAGTCTACGGCGCGTGCCGGCTCACGCGCGGCGCCAAAAAGACGCGTGCCATCCCAGGCCCAGGTTTCTAGGTTATGTTATTGTTTACAGATACCGATCATGCACCTTTCGTCTCTGGAATTTTACGACTCGTAGATTCGTAAACTACTTCGCGAAAAACGAAGTTAAATGACAGTAATATTGGTTCTTTCCGCCTCGCATGCGTGTTAGAAGCGGTCATATACGTTCACCTGCGTAAAACGCGTCAAAATCAGCGATTAATGGTCTTGGATATGGGATGTCCCGCGCATAAGCCGCACCCCGATTTTGAGAGGTCGAAAAGTGGTTTTTAGGTGCGGCTTATCTGCGGGAATATACGGTAATAAGTCTTATTTTCATTGACCCAATTTTCATTCTTTTCGCAAGTTTACAACTGTACAACCAGTAAAAAATATTCCTGACTTAATTATGCAAGTGCGATGTCGGTAGTATTCTAGAATACATCCCTTTACTGTTTCAATGCAGAAAAGATTATGAATAGCAGTACTTTTCAATATACATAGATATACTACATCACAGGATAATGGAATCTTTTCTGCACGGATCCATTTAAAGCAAAGCTGACAAATTTGCTTGAATTGAATTGGTTTTACTTCATTTTAAGATAATGGTTTTATTTATGAGTAATGTTTGTTTGTTTGTTTTTTTGTTTTGTTTTTTTGTTTTTTTGTTTTTTTTTAAATTAGTACATTTGCTGTCATTTTCTTACCACCTTTGCTGCTCACTAAAAAAACACTGCACATCACAGGTCATGAACTAAAATCTTACAAAATAGTAGTTGTAGTAAAGTCCAGCCGCCCAAACCTTGCGTTCGTTATGCTTGTATTTCAAAGCGAACGACTGGACTGAGAATACAACAAAAAATCCAAAGGTTGATTAGAAATCAGAATTAGAATGTACCTAATAATTTGACTCTTACCATATTGCTTCGAAACTGATTATCCAGAAAATGAGCGGCCACATGAGCAGGGAGAAGATTGAAAAGAATTCGTTTATTGCTATTTTGTAAGGCTTCCATATCACGCTTTTCTTCATTTGCCTGAAAAAATTAATACAACAAAATTATTTCAACTTAAAAATAAAAAATATGCGAACGACCAAAATCTAGTTAGAAATACCATTTTGACCTGTAGATAAGCCGCGCCTAAGAATCATTTTATGACTTTCCAAAATCAAGGTGCAGCTTATCTATGAGACTAGATGAGTATAGTATGATTTATTGTTGATTTTGAGGAGGTAACAGTCATTTAAAGTCTTGAAACATGCGAAGACGGATGTACTAGCGGAGACAAAGATACCTAGCCAGGGTATGCAATAAGCAATACACAGCATCCCATTCAACACGTGTATTAGGTGTGTTGTATGTTGCATAATCTGGCCAGGTATCTTTGTCCCCGCTAGTACTCACCCCATCGTCAGTCATTGACAAAGTTACATTTGGTAATCTTGAGAACTTTATCACAAAATCTTTGACCCTTTCAGGAAATTATTATGAGTGGCTTGTCTGAAAATTATGAAATGTGCCACCTGAACAAAGCTTATTTTCCTAAAAATGTACACCTTTTTTTCAGGTCCTTAGCATTAGCATTAGTACATGATCCACAAGTGTGTTCATAGTAATTGAATCCGCTCATGCGAAAACGTCCAATGTCCAAAATATTTTCAATGAGAGGACAAATACAACAAAATAAAAAAAAAAATATGAAATTAAAAAATAAATGAAAACTGCCAAGATAAGCGAAATAGGAGCAAAAAGCCGTAGAACAAGTCTGATCAGTACTAGCAGTGTCTTCTTAAGAGTGATAAACGCTCACTAAATAAAAAGTAAAAAAAATGGACTGCGGACGTTTTTGCCAAAACCGATTCAAATCCCCAAAAGGGTCAAAGATTTTATGATAAGGTTCTTAAGATTACCATCTGTGTCGGTTTCACTTTCCAACATGGCAGACCCAAAGATACCAATTGTTTCAAAATGAATTTAGTTTCCATTCTGATTGTTGTCTTCTGTGATTATATTTACAAAAAAAAATTCTGAGGATACAGATTTTTTACTTACTTGAACTTGCCACAAGAAATCAAGACGAGCCGTCCATTCTACTTGTCTGCCATGAATCACAATTGCTATTAAAAATATAATGACGAAAACGACATTGTAAACGTGCAGAGGTACCAGAGATCTGGAAAAAGAAAGAAAAATAATGTGAGCAAAAAACTGATGATAGACCCCGCCCAATAATTGTGGGCTATTAGAGCAGGACCATTTTCAGTAACGGGTTCTGACAAGTAGCGGCGCCTGCTTCCCAACTGCATCAGAGCTCATCAGTGAGCAGTTGATTGGCAACAAGTCGAAACTCTGCGCTAACCAACCGCTCACCAATGCGTTTTGATGTAGTTTGGATGCAGGCACCGCTACTTGTCAGAACTTTATACTCAAAATGGTTCTGTTCTGGTAGTAGTGGTAAAGTTCGGCCGCCCAAACCATGACTTCCTTATTAGTCCAGGCAATGGGGATCAATAAACGGCAAATGGCGGAACAAATTCCCAGCAAAGGTTTTTTGGGCTTAATCGCTTCGTCTTAGTGTCAGCTATGACCTCCTAAAAGTCCCCATTCCTAGGTGCTGTGCTAAACTCAGGGGAGGGGGGAAGGGGCCCCAAAATCGATTTTTTCGATATATATCGAAAACGATGCAAGATATCGAAAAAATCGATACATGTTTTTTCTTCCTGAGGTAATTTCCAACAAGAAAGGTCCTATGTGTTTTTACGCTCTGACGACGTCTAAGCTCTCAAAAACACGATTTAAGTTTTCGGCGATTTTCAGGAAAATTGATACCGCGTGGCAACGCTCATTTAACGCAATGTTATTTTTAATGACTTCGATCGCCTTACCGTAGCATTTAGAGTGCTCCGATTTTTATGAAATTTGGTATCCGGGGGTTTTTTAGGTCGCTGATTTCATTTTTGGAGTCCAAATTTCCTTAAAACGTGATTCAGACGAGCTTTTTGAGCTTTTATCTAAAAAGCTGTATTTTGTGATAAAAGCTCAAAAAGCTCGTCTGAATCACGTTTTAAGGAAATTTGGACTCCAAAAATGAAATCAGCGACCTAAAAAACCCCCGGTTACCAAATTTCATAAAAATCGGAGCACTCTAAATGCTACGGTAAGGCGATCGAAGTCATTAAAAATAACATTGCGTTAAATGAGCGTTGCCACGCGGTATCAATTTTCCTGAAAATCGCCGAAAACTTAAATCGTGTTTTTGAGAGCTTAGACGTCGTCAGAGCGTAAAAACACATAGGACCTTTCTTGTTGGAAATTACCTCAGGAAGAAAAAACATGTATCGATTTTTTCGATATTGGGGCCCCTTCCCCCCCTCCCCTGAGTTTAGCACAGCACCTAGGAATGGGGACTTTTAGGAGGTCATAGCTGACACTAAGACGAAGCGATTAAGCCCAAAAAACCTTTGCTGGGAATTTGTTCCGCCAATAATCCCCCATTGCCTGGACTATATGCTGGTATTTCACAGCAAACAACTGGACTGAGAATACAAAAAGGGAAAAAGAAGGAATAGAGGTACCTACCCAGTAAGGTCAGAGGGCAAGAAGGAAACCTCACCAAGCGTGACACCCTGAGGAAAGGAATTATCTCAAGAGCATACTAGGACAGGGGGGTGCTTACGGAGGATCAGATCATTTTGGGTATCGTTATCGAATCGAGTACATGTTAACCTTACGGGTGGCTTCACTGATCGAATTGCTTGGAACAGATGAAAGTAGATAATCTGTCTGATGAAGGGGGCTGACGTAATCTCAACCGACTAGAGTAGGAAAAGGTGAGGAAGGGGATACCTGCGCAGTTGAGTTGCGCAGTAGCAAAGCCCATTTGATTTAATGCATTCAATCCGATGACGATACCCAACGCGATCCAATCCTCCTTAATCACCTCCTTAGTGTCCTCTCAATTTTTTTTTTTCTTTTCTTTTAACAGTGCATCTTCCTCATGTTACTGATAGTAACAGTGCATTTATTTCCCTTGTCTTCTCGAACAAGTGTTTTTTTTTTTTTTTGCTGAAAAAGAAATGGTTCCCAAAGAAGTCGTATTGCTTCCTTTTTCAATTTTTCCGGAAAGATACCCCTCACAACAGAGGCAAAGAAGACATTATTCCTAAGGAATTGCAAAACATACTTACTGAACTATCGTATCGTAACAACTAAAAAGCTGAATATGAGAGAGCTCTATCAACATGATATAAATTATCGCCATTATAGAAACAAGCGCAGTTTTTAAGAGGATTGGTAGCGTCAGGAATAACGCGACGGCTAAATATCCCAATGTGCAGCTTATCATTGTGTATTGAGGCAATGGACAAGCCCGATGATCATTGTACAGCGTCCATTCAGTCATATTTGAAGTTGCCGAAGGAGCGAAACATGGGGTATCAGTTCGACACGTCAACTAAAATTAAAGAAATACAATTTTCAGGGTAAATAGCTTGAAAAATATTTTGTAAACTTTCTACATGGAATAGACGGAGCATTTGTCTCAACAAGCTATGGGAATAGAGAGGATTAGAGTCTCTACATACTATGAGAGTTGCGCCAAGTCTCTCAAAATGAAGAAAAAGAAGCGGATCAACGGAGCCCCCAAGAGGCAAATTACAAATGGTAGATGGCCATTTTCCTCTGCGCTGTTGCCATTATTTCACTTTCTCTTATAGGTTAGGTTCAGATTCTCGACAATAACGGTCGTTATTGAATGAGATAATGTTCTCCAGAATAACATTCAAGCAGAGAAAAATTAACAATAATTACTTCGGTCTATGTTACTTCAAATGTGTAATGAAAGCTAGTACACAAAAAGTAAACAAACCCTCTGCCATTTGAATTTGGCTTTTGGAGCTTTCTTGACAGCCTAAATCTGAGAGCCAATCAGAAACGGATTCAATTATTTTCTATTGAATGGAGCTCTCATTATTTGTCTCTGGAATTTCTTAAAAGTGAGCGGATCCAAGAATTTTGGATCCTAGTTCCATTTGGATTATAAAAAATCTCAGAACCTTGCAAACAAACATCATTGGATCTTAGACATGTATACGTTAAATAGTCCAATTCTCAGAGGATGTGCAGTCCCCATTGCATGGGATTAAAGGGATAAAGATAAAGTAGGAAAACTGAAGCAGAAATTACCATGTTGACTTGAGCTACAGTGCATATAAGTACAATTGTAAAAGTGGTTATAGCTAATCGGAGGGCAAAACTTTGAGAGATATCCCACAGAATCCAACCCAGACGAACGGCCAACAGCAACATCAGCACCACCTGAAAAATAATAATAGAGCTCGGTTATGAGTTATGACAGCAGTTCCATACTGAACTCTGATTACCTTTATTAACGTAAAACATAAATCTCTTCTCACAAAAAACATAAATCTCTTCTCACAAACTAGCACAGAGTCTGCCGCGCAAATTACTCTTTCCTGCGTTTTTTTCTTTGGGCGGGAACCCATTTTACCGACGAAACATCTGACAAAAAATAGAAACGGAGAACGAAATGAATGAATGAATCTCTCAATCTTAAGACTCAAAAAGTTGTGTATATCCTTTTGAATTTATAACAACATTTCTCACACATTCTTGTGTTTTGTGTTGTACTGTGATTGTGTATTAGTATTGTACTATAATGAGGCTCTTGCAAACTTTTGCTAGTAAATGAAAGGTTAGTTCTGATGAAAAAACCAGCAAAAATCACAAAAATCACACTTATCAAAAACTAAAATTCAATAATAAACTCAGAAAACAGCTGTAATAGCAAGATCGTAATGGCAGAGCTATACAGGTATCATGGGCGATTCCTGTCTAATTTATCATTTTCTCTATGGAAACACATACAGGGTGTCAATTAAAAAAGGAGCCAGGCTTAGTATCTCGAAAACGGCTCCGAATTTCGAAAAACGCTGAAACACGTGTTCGATTATTTCGAGGGGGACATCTTTTGAGGGGGTCCTCAATTTCGGGGCCTCCCTCTGGGGGGCCCCAGGGGGGTCAAGTACCATATTTCAAATGGGGACCCCCATTTTTTATTTAATAATCGGAAAGAGGGTAAAATTCTAAGACTTTTGGCTCAAACCGAAAGTCGATATCGTTTTTCGTGTTCGATATATCGAAGGTCAAAGTTCGATACGGACCCATCTTCAGTAATTCGTAACTTTCCTTTAAAAAGTCCAAATTTCAAAAACTTTGGGTCTAAAATGCTCTACAGAGCGAGCACTTTTCAGAAAAAAATTCAATTTCTACAGAAATTTAGTCAAAATTTGGTTTTAAAAACCCCAAATATTTTTAATGTTTTTTGCCCCCACGGGGGGCTATCAGAAAAATTCCGAGAGACGACCCCTATCGAGTGATACATCAATCGAAAAGGCGTAACAAACTGAGCATTTTGGCGCAAACCGGAGGTCCATATCGTTTTCCATATTCGAGATATCGAATGTCAAATGTCGATTTACAGAATGCGATATCTCGAATATGAAAAACGATATGGACCTCCGGTTTGCGCCAAAATGCTCAGTTTGTTACGCCTTTTCGATTGATGTATCACTCGATAGGGGTCGTCTCTCGGAATTTTTCTGATAGCCCCCCGTGGGGGCAAAAAACGTTAAAAATGTTTGGGGTTTTTAAAACCAAATTTTGACTAAATTTCTGTAGAAATTGAATTTTTTTCTGAAAAGTGCTTGCTCTGTAGAGCATTTTAGACCCAAAGTTTTTGAAATTTGGACTATTTAAAGGAAAGTTACGAATTACTGACGATGGGTCCATATCGAACTTTGACCTTCGATATATCGAACACGAAAAACGATATCGACTCTCGGTTTGAGCCAAAAGTCTTAGAATTTTACCCTCTTTCCGATTATTAAATAAAAAATGGGGGTCCCCATTTGAAATATGGTACTTGACCCCCCTGGGGCCCCCCAGGGGGCCCCGAAATTGGGGACCCCCTCAAACGATGTCCCCCTCGAAATAATTGAACACGTGTTTCAGCGTTTTTCGAAATTCGGAGCCGTTTTCGAGATACTAAGCCTGGCTCCTTCTTTAATTGACACCCTGTAGATCAGTCTCAAATTAGATAGGAATCTGCCATGATCTAAATGAATAAATAAATTAATGACTTATATCTTGAAATAATAAAACTAACCGAAATCCAGACAAACGCCGTAAGGAACAAAAGAAGCAATATGATGGTTCGGGGGAGAATTGTTGCTTGGAGACCAGCTATCAGAACTAGAAGAACTAAACTTGCTGCTAAGGAAACAGTGAATCCAACGGTGACGTCGTTGTGATACTGGAATGAAAAAATAAGCTCATTTAGAAAACAAAAATTAACCAAACGGAAATTAGTCGTAAACTGAGCAAAGATATGACAAATTGTAGGTATAGATTGAAAATAATTGTGTTAGTTTATTTATTTATTTATCCACTAATCTATTTATTTATCTATCTATTCATTTATTCACTTGAGGATACAAGATAGAAAACTAACCAGCGAAGACTTGACATAAAAGAAACAGGTGTACGCAAAAATTCTGGAAAACACAAAAAAAACAACAAAAAAACAATTGGTGTGGACGTTTTGGCTCAAATCACAAAAATTTTCAACAAAAAAATTTAAAAATAATTTTTTTTTTAAAAAACAATTTCAAAAAGTTGATCACTTGTCACTTGATGATCTAGAAATCAGATTCCACAGATTCATACAGATCCCTGTGTTTACGGAGTGTAGGATTAGTGGCTCCCTTCACATTTCGAAATTATTTCGTTTTAATTTTTTTTTTTTTTAATTTTTGAGTTGAAAATGGCAGCAATTTGAGCCGAAACATCTTAACCAAAATTTTTTTAGTGCTTTTTCCAGCATTTTTCCATACAGCTGCATTTACGGCTGTTTCTTTTATGTATATTTACTTACAAACATCTACGGGTATAACCCAATAATACCAGTTTATAATCAAACAAGACGAAATAACAAAACTTAAAATTAATTAAATGTATTCAGAATTTGCGCAGTATTTCTCTCACTACATTCAAATTGAATGTAATTTTTATCACATCTTCTTGTCCCGCAAGTGACATTAAAAAAAAAAAAATTAAAATTAAACTTGTATACAGTGTTTAAAGCAGGGGTTTGAACCGCGATCAAATATTGGTTCGGTTTGCGGTTCATGGAAAGTTGATAAACCGCATAAACGGTTCGGTTCGCGATTTTGAGAATGCAGTTTGGGTTCGGTTCGGGTTTTTGAAATCTGCTGAACCGATTGAAACCAAACCTTCGACGAGCGACCCGCTCCGAGCCAGTTCAGGTGAGTCGTAAAAAACCGTTACGAACAGGTTCAGACTGGTCGTGAAAAACCGCTCCGGAGCAATGGAATATTATTAAAAAATCACATTAAGTTCACTTTATATGACAACTTACTTTCCATTATTTTATTTTTTATTTTTTTTTTTTTTATTATTATTATTATTTAAATGGTTCAAATATTGAATTAAAATAATAAAATTGAAGCAGCCAAATTAAAAATCAATGCTTGTTGTTGCATCTTAGCAAGAGAATATCTTCTACTGTATCCGCACAGTAATTTTAAGCATACCAGAGACCTCCTGTTTAAAGATCACACGTCTCCAATTTACTTCAAATTTTGAACCACTTGCAAATCGGTTCAACTGCCAGTTCTAAGATTTTCAAAATATTGGTTCCGTTCGGTTTGCGGTTCATTAAATTTACCAAAGGCGATTTGGGTTCCCTTCGGGGTACACGAAAGTAGCCGGTTCGGAGAGGTTTATGGTTTAGTTCCGTTCAAACCCCTGGTTTACAGAGGTATGGTTACATACCTGACGTTCTTTATCTTTGTCATTGAAGGTAAGCGTTAAAAGGTTGACATGCGTTGCTTTCTCCCGATCTACACTACGTGCTTCTATTGCCTGAGAGAGATATTTGTTGACTCGATTTGTTGGTTGATGGTATACACTTGAGTGTCGCTTTTTAAAAGGACGTTTTAATTTATCTGTAACTTTGTTCTGAAAAAAAAAAGAGCAGAGGAAAAAATGGTGAAGTGCTGTGAAGAAGGAAGCACGAAAACATGTGTTTTTACTTCAAGTAAACATGATACTAGGACGCATTAATACTAAACAGACCTACTGGTATTTTGATGTTGCCATTTAATCTCGACTCTTTAATTCTTTTTAATTCCTTAAAAATAATCTGATAGATAAAATTGCTTCATATTTTCAGGAACAAGACTTAACCTAGAGAAGTAAAGTTCCTGGAAATTTCAAGAAATTCTTTGCACTAGGTCTAATTTTATAATAATATTAAAGTCAAGTGAAAATGGCAACATCTGAAGTCAGCTAGGTCCCTTTAGTATAAACAAGTCCACTTGGTCTTCTTTTTGAAGCCCCTTCACAGTATGACAGTTGAAAAGTGTAGATTAGATTTCTGATTGGAGAAAATTTGTGAACATCAAGCTACTATCAAACTCTAAAGTATTGACTGTCGAGCATTCGAGATAAGTGGCGAATCCTCGTGTAATCAAAGTAACCTTCTGTGCTTCTTGTGAATTCTTGACCGTTAAAACTTTTGCGTTTGGTAGTATATCCATTTCTCCAGCCTCCCCCAACCATTTGTTTGTCATCTATGTACTTTGACTTTCAAAAAAAAGTACCCTGGTCGACATTTTTATCATTTTAAATCTTGGCAACTTTTCAACAATTTTGTGGTTTTCACGTGTTTAAGGACTAATCAAAATGCCCCTTTTAAAGCACATCATGAAAAATCAAGGACAATCAAGGACAAATTTAACCTTACGAATTTTAACCAGGGTACTTTTTTTTGAAAGTCATGGTACCTTAAAGTGAATGCCTTGCAAAAATACTACAGCATAAATGAGAGGTTTGATTTCTTGGAAATTTAAATTATCAAAGCAAGGTATTGGAAATGAAGTCCAGTCATAAAATACAAAGGACTGATGATATTTCACAGCAAATCATTGGACTGAGATAAAAAAACAAGGGAGTACGAATAAAATTTCCAAGGTACTTGAAAAATAAATTATTGACTTTGTACTGAAAACTGATTGTGGTGCTCATGAATAGACTTAATGAAATAATTAGAACTCACCTTCCCTATGTCTCTGAAAGAATCGCCCGGCATGAAGCACCGCCCAGTCGCCGAAGATGCATCGGCATGTAAAGCTCTTTGCAAGTCAAGGACCTAGGAGAAATGCATGGATTAATTAGCAATTCCATGAAAGCACTTACAATAATAATAATAACTATTAAGAATCAACAACAACATAGAGAGGGCAGTGCATTGAAATGTGAGTAACATGCCCCCAGAGGCCTGTAAACTCTATGTCTCTGAAATAGAATGATTTAATTCATTTTAAAAATAAAATATATATTTATCTTAATTTTAGCAGCAGTTTAAGTAGTGGCTGCACTAAGCCCTACGGCTGAGGACCATTGTTTGGCCTTGCGGAGGGGCCCACATCTACCCCAAAATAAAGCAGTGATGTAGGAACTCAACAATCGTATAGTAATAATAATATTAGGTAATAACAATTCTCCACTTTAGCGGTAGTGCAATTTTGATTGACTTCCTCAAATTACACATACCACATTTTCCCGCGTAAAAGATATACACAGATAATGCACACCCCATATTAGGCGGGAGCAAAAAATAGGAGGAAAGGAGTCGAATTGCTACCTTTCCAGTGGTTGGTTGTTTGGGTTGGGTGGCTGGCTGACCGAACTTGATTTGCAGCCACCTTCTCGCGGTAAGTTCTGAGTCGTTTCTTCTTTCCACGAATAAAATCATAATATTTCTTTCACGAAACAAGCCAAAAGCCGCAATATTAAACACCTGAAGTTATATGACTTTCAGTTATAATTTATATTCTGCTTATTTATGGCTTGCACGCATCTCTTTGAAATCCAGTGCAAAACGTCGAAAATGAAGCATTTTCTTCTCTTGCTAGGACCTTTTTTGTTCAAATTCAATAACTCTTGGGTACAAATAACATTTCAGCGTATAAAATACAATCATATAATCATAAACGTGATTTTGACACATCGAAGTTTGACTTAGTCATAACATTTTAACATTGCTCTTATAAGAGAATTCACAGGACTAGAGGTTTTGTTCGACATAACAGAAAATTGGACTTATACGTGGTTCAACACAATGAACTTTTACTGTATTATATAAATTACAGTGAATATTCTAATGTTTGCCCATAGTACATAAACTGTGTTAAATATTAAAATGTTTGAAAGCATAAATAAAATTTTTTGAGTTGAAAATCATTTTTCATTCACACAAAAATGCAAATACTCGTTATACATGAGACTTGTAATTTATTCTTTTGGATATTATTAACTTCAAAGCATAGGTTTGGTAACAGTAACAATAGTAGCAAAATTCAGACAGCCAAATAATTTGTTTGCGATGTTCATGGTGTTTGACAGCGAATGACTGGATTAAGAATATGCCAACGGGGAAAAGTGAAGAACAGAAGTACCAAGGAACAGTCAACGAATTAAATTACGTCAGTCAACTCCTTTGATTTTCGTTAATGTAGGCAACCTGCAATCAGTGGCGTCACGTGCAATTTGGCAACAATGTATTCTATCCATTTAAACTCATGTAAAAGATTGAATTCAGGGGGTTCGTAGTGCACAAGGAAAATTCAATATATTTAATGAGTTTAAGTGGAGCAGTTGCATTGTTGCCAGATGGCACGCGATACCACTGCCTGCAATACTTGTCACAATGAATTGAAGCATTGCTGGTGGCCTACCTGGGGGCTAATTCTGTTCTTTTAAACGAGATGAGACGAGATAGCGAGAATCGATCATTTCCATTGGTTTAAACGGTGTCACGTGACCAATTTAAAGTCGTTTCGAGTTGTTTGTTTCAGAAAAATTACTCCTCCGTCTATCGAATGACTCGAAATCTGTCACGAGACACTGTTTAAACCAATGGGATTGGTCAATTCTAGCTATCTAGTCACATCTTGTCCGAAAGAGCAGAATCAGCGCCCTGAGCAAAAATCTAAGGCGTTAACTTACATTATTTAATTTGTCGACTGTAACTCACAAGACTAGAGACTTCAAAGCATGCAAACAAAATATTACAGGCAAAACATTGACACAAATTGAATAGTTGAGGGGGTTTGACAATTAATCAGAGCCAGTTCTCACTGCATTAACACAAGTTTAGGTAGAGTAAAATAACTGAGATGGCATCTAAATTCCTTACATTAAAAAATCTGATCAATAAATAATACTTACAAAAAAGGGTGATACATAATAAAAAATGAAGTTTTTTAGCTCACCTACTCATTACAGACAGAATTACTGTAGCAATAAAGGATAATTCAAACTTTTATAAGTGCTATGACTTACCAAATCCTAAAAAAAAGAAAATCGTAAAGAGAAATAATGACGCAAGTCTTGGACTACAATTAAAAATAGTTGAAAATAAATGAACGGAACAGAAAAAAAAAAAAAAATCATTCAACGAACTAATTTTGCAGAAGGCAAAAAGTTCCACTTTTGATCACTCATCATGATAACGAATCAGGTTTAAGGGAGAGACAAAAATAAGCAAAACATCAGGCGATAAAATGAAAAAAAGAGAACTTTCAAGATAGGCTACGTATTCAGATTACCTTTAGTTTTACCAACCAATAATCCACTTATTTAACTTCGATTTTAATTTTAATTTAATCTATGTGTCCCAGACAGTTTTTTTTTTTTTTTAAATCTTTTCTATTTTATTTAAAATTTATTCTTCTTTTCCCCAGGACCCCAGAGAGATGTTGATGAACCTACGAAATATGTTTTCCTTGTTTTTTCTTGGACATTTTGGCATGGTAATCAACATTTTGGAGGAGATATTTAACTAAAAATACCAGAGACAAATAGAGACGGAGCAATACGCTAAAATACATAGGGCAGATTTGCGGATTCAACGAAACAACTGTCAACACCCCTCTGATATTGCAGAGTGTTGAACGGTGACATTCAGACACAGAAGGAATGGACTGGAAAGTAGAGAAGAGGGTGCTCACAATTCAATACCTTGCAACATCAGAAGGGTATTGATTGTGGTTTTGTTGAATCCGCGAAAATTCAGCGTGCCTCTGCTGCAGCCAGTCAATGTTCCATCTCGATCTGTCTTTGAAAAACACTGTTGTCCTACGGGTCAACTTTAAAATAAGGTTAAAACATGCAACTGATTAAAATAACTGTAAAACGAGTAAAATAATGCTGAAAAAGCAATCGACATCCAACATTTCTCAATCTCCAACGGAAAAATAAATGATCAAACAATGCAAGAACAAGAGAAAATAGATCGTTGACATTCATGCATACCTTTCTGGCTGGTCCATTCTTCACATCGCCCATTGGAGCTATGTTTGAGAAAGGAACTTCGACTGAATATTTAATTGAATGTAGTAACTGAACAACAACATTTGATACATTTTTGAAAGACAGTTTACGCCTTTGAGCAGCACCCAGAGCAGACCGTACTTGAAGAGTATTAAACAAGAGAGGCTGCAAAAGAAGATAAATAAATTAGAACACAACAATATAAAACAGGCACAAACAAAAGGTAAACGCAAAACTCAGAAAAGCTAGCAAACTCTATCTCACTTTAACTTGAAATGCTTGACTTTTACTCTGAATATTAAAAAAATCTGATGTGACACGTTCTAATTCAATATCATAAGTGATATAAAATATTTGACTAGATATGTAGTAAATCATTCCCATTCTCAGTTAACCCTCTACCTTAAAACTTTCGCTCCTTACCCTATCAGGGTAACCTTCTATGAATATCGCAGCCTCTAGTTAATATGTAATTAAATTTCGTTCCTAGCCAATTAATACCTACTTTTAAGCCTTAGTAAATAGAATTGTAAATATGTTCGGTGATTTTGGAATAAATAAATTGAAATTGAAAAAAAATGGAAAGACACATACTTAAGGTGATTCCTGGTGAAACTTTTCCAGATTTCAATCTGATGGATAGAGCCACTGGCACTGACTCAGAAAGTCAACAGTAATTGGTTGAAATTGATGAACCAGAAGTACAAATTCGAGGAACGTCAGCACCAGCAAACGTAACTCAGGAAAATAACCCGAAAGTTTCAAGCTGAAATACTCAAAAATAAAGCCGGTGATGGAATACAAAAAATTTTCCATAAGCCTCAATGAGTGCGAGTGAGACAGATAGACATAGTATCATTCGCACTCACTCGCATCTACTCGCACTCAATAAGCTTACGCTGAAAAGAATTTCATCATTTACAGCATTATTCTCAACCAATTTTATTCATTTTACGGCTCGAAAAATAGATAGATAGATAGATAGATAGAATCCGTCTGTCGCCCCAGCTGCAGTCTTAGCTCTTATGCGGGTCTTTCACCGCGAACGACACACTTCTGCGAGGCTCCTTCAAACCCATTCAAACCATTTCCAAAAAAATTACAGGAGCTGACATTCATGGATTATGCGTTTTTTCTTTGGTAGCAGTTTAAAATGCCGAAAACGCAACATTCCCAAAAAGCAATTAGTGGTGGTATCCATCAGATTGAAATCTGGAAAAATTAAGAATAAGAATCAGAATAAGAACCCAGCCGCTTCAGCTACTTACTATCGAAGGTCTAAGGGCAGTATCGAGCCCACAACATCCATATCGTATCCATCAGATTGAAATCTGGAAAAGTTCCGCGTGGAATCACTTTAAAAAGCCAGCATACAAATTCTTAATAGAACATCAAGAGGCTTTGAAAAGCATTTTCGTTCTCATGATGGATGATTTAATCTGAAAGAAATCTTGGTATTTCCTTTCTTCATTAGATTAAAATACTTACCTTTCTACGATGAGCAGGAGGAACTATGAAGTAGGTAGTGACATTATTATCTCTCAGATACTGATTACGGGAAGCGCCATGTCCAGCTTCAACTTCGTATTCACCCCCAAGGGAATCCAACGAAGCCTGCGTGATGTGAACTCGACTAAGAGCGAAGAGCAAGAATAGTCAAAGAAAAAAAAAGGATGCAGAGATTAAAATCCTGTAGACTGCATAAGTAACACAAGCAAAG
This sequence comes from Trialeurodes vaporariorum, assembly GCA_011764245.1. Classification (NCBI taxonomy): domain Eukaryota; kingdom Metazoa; phylum Arthropoda; class Insecta; order Hemiptera; family Aleyrodidae; genus Trialeurodes; species Trialeurodes vaporariorum. The sequence continues at coordinate 10,204,178 of VMOF01000220.1, forward strand.
AACTAAAGAATCCATTATGTATAGGACAATTAGGAAAGGGCTTATGGAAACGTTCAGTTTTAATCTTTGAACGTTCGCAGATTTGAACGAATTTACTAGATATCGTAAAATCTCCATTTACCAAATCTTGCAATGGGTCTGTTGCAAACTTTTGCTACAACAACAAAGAGTGTTTCATCGTAGGTAAAATCACCCGAAAAGTCCATTAGTGACATCAGAAAGTCATGAAATGCAATCATAAACTCACAAGAGACCAATGGTATCCAATTGATGGTATCCAAGATGGTAAAATTTCGAGCAATCTGTATGCATGCACCTTTAACATCCAAGGATTGCCAACGTTGACAACCTCACAGCTTCAGAGGTTATGTGTTTAATTACGTTGTGATTGGGTGTCATCGACACTGTGAGGTTGGCTATCCTTGGATGTTCGTGGTGCATGCATACAGGTTGCTCAATATTTTACCGCCATCTTGGATTTCATTAAACGTCTCTCGTGAGTTTAATACTGCATTTTGTGACTATCTGATGCCACCAATGGACTTTTCATGCAATTTTACATGAGATTGAACACTCTATAGCGCTGTAGCAAAACTTTGCAACAGACCCATTAACCTGAATATTTTGCCTGGGAAAAATTGCAAACTTTTTGTATTCAATACTAACCTACAAACATTTGCACTATTCACAGAGGTTGTGATGCTTATAAGTGCACGCTAACATTGCCAACAATAACTGGTAGTGTCAGTTGAGGAAAGCATTTTAAGCAAGAGATTTGAATCGACCGATGAAGGTTTTCCTTTACGTTTTTGACATTAAAAGAACCGGATGAGCGACAGTCATTATAGTTTTATGGTGAGAATTGTTCAATTGTTAAGTAGACTTTGCAAATATTCATTGAAAAGTGTTCCTGTTTTTCTTCCAGGAAACTTTGAAAAATTTTATATAAAAAAACTTCAGTATTAAAAAGTTCTGAATTTCTCTTCTGAAGGAGAAGAAACTGTCAATTGATACACTGCTTACAACTATGGTAAAAGATCTCTAGCAAGGGCCAACAGAATACTTTTCATTATGACAGAAAAATTATCGACAAAACGAGATGAGTTGCGAATATGAAAGCACACAAGAGAAGACAGCAACTTTTTAAGAGGGATCAGTTTTTTTTTTTATTTTACGCCAACAAAGTGCATCAGCAAAATGTAAGAATTGACAAAGACGAGACAAGAAGGAAATAATCTTACCCAGGTTCGCCGCCTGCTTCCATATTGTTAGCAAGCGTGACATCATTTGACCACACATCATACTGCCACTTCCTTAATCCAAGCACTCCGCATAACACACGACCCGAATGGATACCCACTCGCATATTCAAATGCACATCTGTTGCTTCTACCACAGATCTGCAATCACAGAGAATACTAATGTTAGGTAATGAAGATGTTGATTACACAAAATATTAGGTAGTTAATAATTTTGCAGAAAACAAGTTACTTTTAAAATTTGCCCTTCAAAAGGTAAAAAACCATCAAGACAATGGGAGTAGTTAGAAGTCTCTTTACACCCTGAACTTTGGATTGGCAGTGACCATGCTTTTTGCCTACCCCTGAAAAACTTAATTTTAGCGCCTATGAAAAGTTGAAAGCTAACATATTGATAAGATACAAGGGATTGCTTCCTAACACTACTGGTGAACACAATCATTTTGAAATTATTTAATATACAACTTTTTGGCTTCATGAGAATGGCAAAATTTAATGATTTCTGAAATTAAATTGAATCATTTTGCTATTAGGTAATACATTTGAATAGACTAACCCAATTGCATCTATCATATCCAGACCCATTTCAACACAACAATGGGCGTGATCAGATCGAGGTTCCGGTAATCCAGAGACACAATAATAACAGTCGCCTAAAATTTTAATCCTGAGACAATGGTTATCCTGAAACAGATCAAAAACAAAGATGCAGAGGGGGAATTTTGTTTGAAAACTGTGAGAAGATTTACTTAAAATAAGCTCTAAAGCCAAAATTCAGTTTAAAGGAGGAGAGTTTTACAAATACAGGTTCAAACAAACAAGGCTGATGCTAGTAGGTTAGCAGCAATGCGACGCTCAAAACAGTATCTATTGGCAATAGGTGTCACGATCTGCAATAGACTATTGCAGATCGTGACACCTGATAAAGACCAATGATTAGACTGAGATGACAATGCTCTTTTTACTAATTTTGTCACTTTCTGTGCACATTTTCACTCAGTTATGATTGAATTTTTGTCAAAGTAAGTGCATTAATGTGTAAATGTGTGATGTCTTCATAGCCAAAGAGGCCTTTATTTTCACTTTAAATAATACATTCGTTCTATTTTAAAACATCACTGAAAAAAATCAATTGTTAAAGCAACATTTTAAAACTTGTTGATTTAACAAAAAATGAAAGTTGCTGATTCAACAAATGTTTTTTGTTAAGTTAACAATTTATTTGTTAAGTTTACAAAAACAGTTGTTAAATCAACAACATAGTTTTCGTGCTCTTTTAACAAAATAGACATTGTCAATTTAGTAATTTTAAATAGGTAGTTAAAAGAGTAAGCAACATAACCCAATCAGTTGATCTAACAATACACCTCGTTAACTCAGCAAAAAAAATTGCTGATTTTACTTACTGATTTGTTGTTTCAACATATAATTTTTTATTTTTACAAAATGATTCGCTGGTTTGGCAAAGTGAGTTGTTAAATTAACAAAATGAATTGCTGATTAAGCATTTGAGTTGTTAATTTAACAAAATGATTTGTTAATTTTGCAAATAATTATGTCGCTACATTTTTTAAACATTTATTGGTTAATTCAGCAAATTATTTTTTCCAGTGATAAACGTTTCAAACTTCTTATTTTTTCTCCCAACTTATTTAAAATTCAAAAAATATAGCAGTTCAGAGAACCTCAAATTTGCTCTTTGCGAGAAGGGCCCTTGTCACTTTTGTTATTTTGTCCCCAGTACACGATTCAAAGATGAAAAAATATATGTTGACTATTGACGCATTCCTGAACCACAGGAATCAACAGTAAAAAAATATTTGAAATCACTGAATTGAGCGGAAAAAACCAAACTGAATCATGAACCGCTCATTTTTCAAAAGTATACTTTGTCAGAGGTGCTCTGACCCAAGCTCTCACACCCAAGTCTTCAATTATCATTTAACTATAAAACTATAACAAACATAATCTGGTACTTACATTCGCTAATTGATCAAACCTTCCGAACAATTCATTCAGAAGCCTTACAAGTTCTTGAGCAGAGCATTGTGATGCAAGTACGGTAAACCCAACAATATCAGCAAACAGAATACTAAAACACCAGATAAAATAAATAAAGGTCAATCAAAGTAAGTCAAAGCATTTCATCTTCACACATAGAATAAAATGACAAGAAATTTAAATAATGACAATTGTTCAATAGCCTCAATAGTTTTGTTATGTTTTTATGCCCATTTTTTTTATTTTCTTTTTTTAAACTTGCTTTTTACAATTTTATTGTACTCAGTTATCTGTTCTTGGGTTTTACATTCATCTACCATGCAAAAATAAATAAATGCTTTTAAATCAGATTTACCAAAGGGAAGGCAGAGTTTATTACCTCTTCCACAAAAACATTCGACACAATCCTGACCGTGGAATGGGGTTGTGGCACACTTTTGCTATAAGCAATTTAACAGTCGATTCTGGTGTAAAAACCTCCAAAAATAACACTGGCAGCACTAAAAACTTCCAAAATCCACTCCTAAACTCGATAAACACTTTTATTTGCGCGGGCGTAATGGTGGCTGAGGGTAGTAACAATGGGAAATCCCCATCTAATAATACTGCAACTCCATCAAGAAGTGACCAATAAGAGACGACTTTCATTTGACACCGGTGTCACTAGGTTTTGCGGTACCATTCATCAGATGTGGATCATCACTCTGATGACTATTTACTCTGTGAATCATCCTTGTCAGCATAGAAAGAGTGACGGAATCAAGATAGGAATCTCCCTTTGTTCCTGCCCTCGGCCACCTTTACACTTGCAAATAAAGGCGTTTGTTGAGTTTAAGAGTGGATTTCGGAAGTTTTTAGTGCTGCCATTGTTATTTTACGAGGTTTTCACACCAGAATAGACTGTTAAATCGCTTATAGTAATAGTGTGTAACAGCCCCATTGGAAAAGATAGCGAGACAAATTAATCAATAAATATGAAACATAGTTGCTGCATCTTCATACCTGACATTTTCATGACGTTGAATATAAATTTTATGAAACTGCCCTTCCACAGGAGAAATAATGTCATTCTTCATTTCCATCGCAACATGTTGCGGCAGAACAGATAAAAGCAGCCTCTCCTGTCACAGAAAAACACTGAGTTTAAATTTTTAAATTCATGAAAAGTCCTTGAATCCTTGTATGAAGGAAAACTAGAAGAACAGAGTACAACGATCAGAACGGAAACTCCCATAAGAGCCAGAGGAAACAAGATTTGGAATTAAACTGCTTGAACTGGCATATCCTTGTCTGCTCACTTCCCAAGATGCAAATGTGCTTTGGCCGTCTTTTTTTATCTGTTCGCAGTTTGCAGGATTTTAAACGGAGTCTTACGGACGACTGTGAACGGTTATGGACAAAAGAAACTATCTTTTTGGATTTCCGGGGTTTCCGGGCACAAATCAGTGAGAAAATTTATTTCTAGAATAATTTGACGGGGAAAAAAAATTTGGTAAAAATCGTCCACAAAGTGCCACACGCCTCTGCATACATGAACAATAATCGCTATTAATTGCTCTTAGTGGCTCGCACCGTTCACAAAACTCCGTAAGATTTTGCGTGAACGACTGCAAACAAAAAAGATACAGCTTTTTTGAGGTTATATTTACAATCAGGGTTGACGCTCAACCAATCACAACTCAGCTGGTTGTCGAAGATTGACGGAAATTTGGGAGACCCAAGTTACCCGAGGTATAAAATGTTTCAAAATGAATTTAAGTTTCCGTTCCCATTGTAATATTCTGCGCCAAAAGTAAATAATACAGCAAATACTATGCGTATTGGCATCATTTCACAAGACCATCAATGATAGCAAAATTGATTGTTTTATTCACTAAGAATTCAACAGTTTAGGAGATTGCCTGATATGGGTCCTATAAAATATTTGATGCGCTTGTTCCAAAAAATATTCAGTGAGATGAAATTGGGCTTTCTTTAGAGGAGCACACTTACTGTTGTTTTTTGAGCCTTTCTTCCGACAAAGTCCTAAACTGAGGCGATCTTCAGGAAAGGCCCATAAAACAACAGGTGTGGTCTTTCTGAGGAATCAGCATTGTGATTAAAATAAGACATTTGTCCAAAAAAGGCCTCAATTAATTGGCCTAAATTAAATTTTAATGGAGCACCGTTATATAATTTTTCATTATGCTTCAGCAAAATGGTGACACCGAGGTGTATTAAACTTGTATTTTATGCTAATTTCAAAAAATATCAAATTGTATGACGAAGATGTTAATTAGTGCAGCATCACTTCTAAACCACTTCACAAAAAAAAATTCAAAAAATTTCAATTAAGTTACGTTTTTTTTTTCTTTCTTTTGACCAAAAAATGGATACTGTCAAACTTCGAAAAATGCTGAAGAAGGCAAACAAATATTTTTGCTGAATTTTAAAGTAGGGTTTTTAACAGTTGCAAAAACTGTTTTCCCCAAAGTAGACTTTTTTTTTTTTTTTTTTTAACATATTCATGCCAAGATCCAAATTTGACAACATAAGCCACAATATGTTACTAATTGTAAGTTAAATCAATTGGTCGAGATCCTCTTCTATAGGTAAAAAAAATTACCAATTTTTCATTTTCATCTTCCATGTCAAGACGTGCAGCAATGCAATTCCGTGTATCCAAAAAAGCTTTCCTCTGAGTGTTTTCCATTAGGGTGTGCAGCAAAAAACCAATGATGTTGATGCAAACAAAAGTTATTACGTTTGCAGCCACCTGAAAAGCAAATTTCCATACAATAACTTCAAATGCACAAAAAAATGTCATCCAAAAATGCAGGAAAAAATCGCCTCCACTGCTTATGGGGCATTTTGCAGAGTTGCCACTTTATGAGAAACTTACCGGTGGGGGGGGGGAGGGGCACCTACGCCTCTATAGGGTGTTCCATTTGAAATTACATAGCCGATCGAAATAGCATGGGGGATGTTTTAAGAGCCCTTTGCCACATCAGCGTTAGGAGCCGCTGAGATCACCAGTTGTACTCGGAGATCTCTTCTCTTATTCAAAACAACATCGGCGTAGCCCCGGAAGAGCGGAGAGGATGTTTTGAGAGCCCTGCGCCACGGTGGCGATTAAAACGCCGCGAGATGAACAGGTCTTCTCGTAAGTCTAGTTTCCTATTCAAAATAACACAGGCTATGCCCCGGAAGAGCACAGGGGAAATTTTGAGGACTCTTCGTCATGTTGGCGTTAGGAATCCCGTATGATCAACAGAGCTGCTCGTAAGTCTGTTTTCCCGTTTGAAATAACATTGTAGATGCCCAGAGAGCAGAGGGGAAGTTTTCAGACCCCATTGAAGGACCGTAACTACCAAAGGACAGCTATGGCTATGCACCAGGATTCCCGACGAATTAGGTTTACCTTTTTTTGTGGGGAGTCCCCCACACTCTCACTGAACTTATCCAATAATAGAGGGGTCCGCGTCATTCATATTGCCCCGAGCCCGGAGCCCCAAGAGGTGCAATTACGGCCCTGGAGCCGCAAAATGTTGGTCCAAAAAAGTACATGATAAGATGCATGGTGAGGCCGTAAACTATCTACTAGCATACTCAAATCCTCACCATCAACCAATGTAGTTTGATCATTTCGGACCGACATTTTCCGGCCACTGCTGTCCTGAGAGAGTCAGTTTTCATGTGCCTGGCATAGGATAATACGAAGGAGAATTTTGTACTTCCACATACCGTTCTGTAGTAAGTTTTCATACGTTACCAATTATTAGGGCTTGCACCATTGTTAATAAAAGTACCGAGTTGATCAATTAATTTGTTTAATAGCACTCTTTGGTCTGCCAAAATTGTATCCAGGCAAATTTTTGTACTAGCGGAGGGAGACAAAGATACCTGGCTATATAGGGTATGCAATACGTAACACAGAAATGTATTTGGTGTGTTGCGTATTGCATACTCTGGTCAGGTATCTCTGTCCCCGCTAATACATGGACGAGTAGCTCAATTTGGTACGTTATTGCCTTTTCCTGTCTTTTAGTTGTGTTTTGTCTTTCAATATGTATTGAGTTTCCTCTGTTATAATAAATTAATAGATAAATAAGAAGTAGTAGTAGTAGTAGTAAAGTCCAGCCGCCCAAACACGTGGTTCGTTATGCTGATATTTCACAGCGAACGACTGGACTGCATAAAAAAGAAGGGGTAGGAAAGAAAATCAAAGTATCCTCAAAACAAAGGATGGGAAAGAGGAGAGTAACGGCGACCTGCCAGGAGTGCCGGGGACTCTCAAGTTTGGGAAGGAAATACCTATAGCACTCAAGGAGGTAAAGTGCTCTAAATATATTTAGTTTTTTTTTTCTCTCTCTCTCTCAAACGAAATATTTTCTCAACTCTCTATCCTATATTATATTTGTAAGAATGAAGCTAAGTTCCTGGAGAACCGTTGCACCGTTCGGTAGGGGCCTGGTACCGATCGGTAGGGCTCGGCTTCAATGCTTCGGGAAAAATATAAGTTTTTCCGTGCGGGCCCCGCGTCCCTTTTTAAAATGCTAAAAACTTTTCTCTGGAAAAGTTGTGCGAGTGCGAAAAGGATGCGAATCAGTTCGTTTTGCAAGGGTGGGAGAGAGAAGCGAGATTTTTGTCATCCTTTTTTAAATGCATACGTGCGGACGAGCATACGATTTTGTACGCGTGTGAGCGAGAAACGTGCTGCTCTGTCAATTTTTTTTTTTTTTTTTAAATTTGATCGAGCGATTTGACGTTACCGTGGCGATTGTGATCATATGTTTTTTGCGCGGAAGGACCAACGACCTCTATATAAGACCGGCGAACGAATACGAACCAGCGTAACCCGCAAGAAGGAAAGTTAGGTTAGGAATAGAGGTGCTTGGCCGGATAGGAGCACCTCTGTTTACACGTATTTTTATGAAGATGTTCTCTTCCGTTTTTCGCTTCTAAAACTCCTAATTTTACACGGATTTTGCTTTTCTTGGTCTTAATAGAAGGAGGATAGCTTGGGCGTTGACCTCCGCCCAAAGAGTAAACAAGAGTCGCAATTGAATGGAAGGCCTGCGTGGTCAACGTAGATAAGGGATCCGAACGCGGGCTGGCCTGCGCTGGCCTCTGATTGGCTGCAACGGGTGGAGCAAAAATGACTCGGGGTATAGGGAAAATAACACGGGATTTTCGTTCCGGGGCGTTTATCTCGAAACCTAAGCAAAATCGTATCTAAACAATTTATACGAGTCGATTCAGCAGATTTTTCCGAACAATTTGATAGGTCATAAGTGCCACTTTATTGCAAATTCGAAAAGACTGTTTCAGCTTAAAAGTACGCACAATAGTGAGTTACTCAAACACTGCTCGAACGCACGCCAAGCATGTAATCACACTATTGTGCGTACTTTTAAACTGAAACAGTCTTTTCGAATGTGCAATAAAGTGGCACTTATGACCTATCAAATTGTTCGGAAAAATCTGCTGAATCGACTCGTATAAATTGTTTAGATACGATTTTGCTTAGGTTTCGAGATAAACGCCCCGGAACGAAAATCCCGTGTTACTTTCCCTATACCCCGAGTCATTTTTGCTCCACCCGTTGCAGCCAATCAGAGGCCAGCCCTGGCCAGCCCGCGTTCGGATCCCTTATCTACGTTGACCACGCAGGCCTTCCATTCAATTGCGACTCTTGTTTACTCTTTGCCTCCGCCCTACCGGGTCCGGTAACGTTTTTTCGAAAATATATGGAAAATATAAGTCGTTGAAGTGGACACCCGTTGGTATGCTCTGAAGACCTTGCAAATCACGTTCGCCTGTTTACGACGATTCAATCTGTCTACAAATCGGCTTTTAGTCATTTTTTGAGTCTACTCCTTCACTTTCAGTCCTTTTGGTGCTAGATTCTTCAAAATCCGTAAAGTTTTAGTGGCTGAGGAGGTAATTTTTCTATATGTGTACCAGTAAACCCTCCTGTGTTAGAGTTCGTAGTTACTTAACTTGAGTTCGTAATTTCTGTACATTTCCCTTTTGGATGATTTTTCATTCCTAATATTGTTTTATCAATCTGCGCCATCATCAGTGTCTATTAAATACTGCGATAGTGGTGAAACCCGCCCGCCGTTAACTCAGGATGTCGGATCGAGCCGACCACTGAAAGGGTTCTGGTTAGTCATCATCAATTTTGTGAAGTACTCATCATGTCAGGAGTGATTCCCTCTTATTCCTTTGTTTAGTCGCAGCATAAATCAGCCTTGAATCAGGATTCATCGTAAAATTCCTCTCTTTGAACCATCCGTGGTTTTTGCGCATTCTTCGGAATCTTAAAGGTGAGCTTGGAGGGGGAGGCTGAGAGAATGGCCTATAAAATTTGGGTCAAGATTTCTACGAACAGCACCAAGAGGCTCATTCAGTTGAGTTCATGAAGTCGTATCGGAAAGTATTAGATGACAGTTGTATGAGGGGCCCTGTTTCTTCATCACACATTTTAGCATTTTTAGCTGCCGTGACTCGGACTGCTGTGAACCGCAGTCGCTTACGGGAACACTTTGAGAAACGGACCGAACCACCATCAGCCGCAATGAGTGCGAGTGAGAAACCTTAAAACGCGAAGAGTCTCTCTCTCGCACTCGCAGTCGCTTACTCGAAAAATTTGGGAAACGGACCGAACCGCCAAAAGCCGCAATGAGTGCGAGAGAGAAACCTTGAAACGCGAAAGGTCTCTCTCTCTCGCACTGGCAGTCTCTTACGGGAACAATTTGGGAAACTGACCGAACCGCCAAAAGACGCAATGAGTGCGAGTGAGAAACCTTAAAACGCGAGAGGTCTCTCTCTCGCACTCGCAGTCGCTTACGGGAACACTTTAGGAAACGGACCGAACCGCCATAAGACGCAATGAGTGCGAGAGAGAAACCTTAAAACGCGAAAGGTCTCTCTCTCGCACTCCCAGTCTCTTACGGGAACAATTTGGGAAACGGACCGAACCGCCATAAGACGCAATGAGTGCGAGAGAGAAACCATGAAGCGCGAGAGGTCTCTCTCTCGCACTCGCAGTCGCTTACGGGAACACTTTAAGAAACGGACCGAACCGCCATAAGACGCAATGAGTGCGAGTGAGAAACCTTAAAACGCGAGAGGTCTCTCTCTCGCACTCGCAGTCGCTTACGGGAATACTTTGGGAAACGGACCGAACCGCCGTAAGACGCAATGAGTGCGAGAGAGAAACCTTAAAACGCGAAAGGTCTCTCTCTCGCACTCCCAGTCTCTTACGGGAACAATTTGGGAAACGGACCGAACCGCCATAAGACGCAATGAGTGCGAGAGAGAAACCTTGAAGCGCGAGAGGTCTCTCTCTCGCACTCGCAGTCGCTTACGGGAACACTTTAAGAAACGGACCGAACCGCCATAAGACGCAATGAGTGCGAGTGAGAAACCTTAAAACGCGAGAGGTCTCTCTCTCGCACTCGCAGTCGCTTACGGGAATACTTTGGGAAACGGACCGAACCGCCGTAAGACGCAATGAGTGCGAGAGAGAAACCTTAAAACGCGAAAGGTCTCTCTCTCGCACTCCCAGTCTCTTACGGGAACAATTTGGGAAACGGACCGAACCGCCATAAGACGCGATGAGTGCGAGAGAGAAACCTTGAAGCGCGAGAGGTCTCTCTCTCGCACTCGCAGTCGCTTACGGGAATAATTTGGAAACGGACCGAACCGCCATAAGACGCAATGAGTGCGAGTGAGAAACCTTAAAACGCGAGAGGTCTCTCTCTCGCACACGCAGTCGCTTACGGGAATACTTTGGGAAACGGACCGAACCGCCATAAGACGCAATGAGTGGGAGAGAGAAACCTTAAAACGCGAAAGGTCTCTCTCTCGCACTCCCAGTCTCTTACGGCAACAATTCGGGAAACGGACCGAACCGCCATAAGACGCGATGAGTGCGAGAGAGAAACCTTAAAACGCGAAAGGTCTCTCTCTCGCACTCCCAGTCGCTTACGGGAATACTTTGAAAAACCGACCGAACCAACATAAGACGCAATGAGTGCGAGAGAGAAACCTTAAAACGCGAAAGGTCTCTCTCTCGCACTCCCAGTCTCTTACGGGAACAATTTGGGAAACGGACCGAACCGCCATAAGACGCGATGAGTGCGAGAGAGAAACCTTGAAGCGCGAGAGGGTTCTCTCTCGCACTCGCAGTCGCTTACGGGAATTATTTGGAAACGGACTGAACCGCCATAAGACGCAATGAGTGCGAGAGAGAAACCTTAAAACGCGAAAGGTCTCTCTCTCGCACTCCCAGTCTCTTACGGGAACAATTCGGGAAACGGACCGACCACCATAAGACGCGATGAGTGCGAGAGAGAAACCTTGAAGCGCGAGAGGTCTCTCTCTCGCACTCGCAGTCGCTTACGGGAATATTTTGGGAAACGGACCGAACCGCCATGAGACGCAATGAGTCCGAGAGAGAAACCTTGAAGCGCGAGAGGTCTCTCTCTCGCACTCGCAGTCGCTTACGGGAATAATTTGGAAACGGACCGAACCGCCATAAGACGCAATGAGTGCGAGTGAGAATCCTTGAAGCGCGAGAGGGTTCTCTCTCGCACTCGCAGTCGCTTACGGGAATAATTTGGAAACGGACTGAACCGCCATAAGACGCAATGAGTGGGAGAGAGAAACCTTAAAACGCGAAAGGTCTCTCTCTCGCACTCCCAGTCTCTTACGGGAACAATTCGGGAAACGGACCGAACCGCCATAAGACGCGATGAGTGCGAGAGAGAAACCTTGAAGCGCGAGAGGTCTCTCTCTCGCACTCGCAGTCGCTTACGGGAATATTTTGGGAAACGGACCGAACCACCATAAGACGCAATGAGTGCGAGAGAGAAACCTTGAAACGCGAGAGGTCTCTCTCTCGCACTCGCAGTCACTTACGGGAATATTTTGGGAAACGGACCGAACCGCCATAAGACGCAATGAGTAAGAGAGAGAAACCTTGAAACGCGAGAGGTCTCTCTCTCAAGGTTTCTCTCTCGCACTCATTGCGTCTTATGGCGGTTCGGTCCGTTTCCCAAAGTGTTCCCGTAAGCGAGTGCGAGTGCGAGAGAGAGACCTCTCGCGTTTCAAGGTTTCTCTCTCGCACTCATTGCGTCTTGTGGCGGTTCGGTCCGTTTCCCAAATTTTTCCAGTAAGCGACTGCGAGTGCGAGTGAGAAACCTTAAAACGCGAGAGGTGTCTCTCTCGCACTCGCAGTCGCTTACGGGAACACTTTGGAAAACGTACCGAACCGCCATAAGACGCAATGAGTGCGAGAGTGAAACCTTGAAGCGCGAGAGGTCTCTCTCGCACTCGCAGTCGCTTACGGGAATAATTTGGAAACGGACCGAACCGCCATAAGACGCAATGAGTGCGAGTGAGAAACCTTAAAACGCGAGAGGTCTCTCTCTCGCACTCGCAGTCGCTTACGGGAATACTTTGGGAATCGGACCGAACCGCCAGAAGACGCAATGAGTGCAAGAGAGAAACATTAAAACGCGAAAGGTTTCTCTCTGGCACTCGCAGTCGCTTACGGGAATACTTTGGGAAACGGACCGAACCACCATAAGACACAATGAGTGCGAGAGAGAAACTTCGAAACGCGAGAGGTCTCTCTCTCGCACTCGCAGTTGCTTACGGGAATATTTTGGGAAACGGACCGAACCGCCATAAGACGCAATGAGTGCGAGAGAGAAACTTTGAAACACGAGAGGTCTCTCTCTCGCACTCGCAGTCGCTTACGGAAACACTTTGGGAAACGGACCGAACCGCCATAAGACGCAATGAGTGCGAGAGAGAAACCTTGAATCGCGAGAGGTCTCTCTCTTGCACTCGCAGTCGCTTACGGGAATATTTTGGGAAACGGACCGAACCGCCATAAGACGCAATGAGTGCAAGAGAGAAACCTTGAGAGAGAGACCTCTCGCGTTTCAAGGTTTCTCTCTCGGACTCATTGCGTCTTAAGGCGGTTTGGTCCGTTTCCCAAATTTTTCCCGTAAGCGACTGCGAGTGCGAGAGAGTGACCTCTCGCGTTTCAAGGTTTCTCTCTCGCACTCATTGCGTCTTATGGCGGTTCGGTCCGTTTCCCATAATATTCCTGTAAGCGACTGCGAGTGCGAGAGGGAGACCTCTCGCGTTTCAAGGTTTCTCTCTCGCACTCATTGCGTCTTATGGCGGTCCGGTCCGTTTCCCAAAGTGTTTCCGTAAGCGACTGTGAGTGCGAGAGAGAGACCTCTCGTGTTTCAAAGTTTCTCTCTCGCACTCATTGCGTCTTATGGCGGTCCGGTCCGTTTCCCAAAGTGTTTCCGTAAGCGACTGCGAGTGCGAGAGAGAGACCTCTCGTGTTTCAAAGTTTCTCTCTCGCACTCATTGCGTCTTATGGCGGTTCGGTCCGTTTCCCAAAATATTCCCGTAAGCGACTGCGAGTGCGAGAGAGAGACCTCTCGCGTTTCAAGGTTTCTCTCTCGCACTCATTGCGTCTTATGGTGGTTCGGTCCGTTTCCCAAAGTGTTCCCGTAAGCAACTGCGAGTACGAGAGAGAGACCTCTCGCGTTTCAAGGTTTCTCTCTCGCACTCATTGCGTCTTATGGTGGTTCGGTCCGTTTCCCAAAGTATTCCCGTAAGCGACTGCGAGTGCGAGAGAGAGACCTCTCGTGTTTCAAAGTTTCTCTCTCGCACTCATTGCGTCTTATGGCGGTTCGGTCCGTTTCCCAAAATATTCCCGTAAGCGACTGCGAGTGCGAGAGAAAGACCTTTCGCGTTTCTTTTTTTCTTTTTTTCTTTTTTTCTTTTTTTCCTTTTCCTTCCCCCCCTTCTCATGATTTGGGGGCCCCCGAAGAGCGGGGGCCCATCAGCCCCCCCTCTCGACGCCCCTGTGTACTGCTATCTCACTCTAATTTCAAAAAACTTATGGAGAGACATCTTTTGAGCATTGAGCATCAATTGTCAAAAAGCGCTGAATGAATGACCCCAAATAATAGGGGTTTTAAATGACCTCACGTCCAAAAAGCTTAAAAAATTAAAATGTTAAATGAAGTTTGCTTGAATTTCCGAGCCAACCTATTTTAACAAATTATTGTCGTTAATAAAGGGCTGTTTGAAAAATGCATACTTTTCCCTCGCAAAGTTTCTTTTCCATTTTTATACAGATTTTTGATTTACCTACTAAAACGCAATGTCTTATTGTCATGTCAGTTCAACGAAAGGTTATCGTAGGTGTGCGATCTCGGTCATGCGTATTTGTTTGCTTACCCGGAACTTCTCATTTTATTGTGAAAGCATGGGTTTTCACTCTCGCTATCTCTTTCTCTCCTTCCCTTCTTTTCTCTGTACTGTTCTAAATCGTATTATCCATATGCGCTAATACGGTGCATCCAAATGAGCCGATTCTAAGGGTTTCGGCGGCTCCATGAGCGCCAAAAAAAATTGACGGTTTTGGATCGGGCCCTCTTGAGAACGACCACCCCTAAAATGGTTAAGTTTCATGCAAGGGGGTGGGGGGACGGGGGGTTATGCTATTTATGCCCCTTCCAAATGATGACTCCTGTTTTCTAAACATTTGGTGTACATGAGAAAATACCACTTTAGTATTGCAGGAATAATAGAGTAAGTTTTTAGATTTCGTCCTTTGGAGCAGGATTAGATGGGCGAATAGCAAGCGGAGTTAGGGAGTGGATATCAAGTCAAAGTCTTAGCTCGAATAAACAAAATCACGCGCAAGACGCGAAACGGAACGCTTGGCCGCGAAGCGGCCCCGGCCTCTAGTTTCTCTCTATTCTGCTTCATTTCTTGTGTATTTTTTTTTTTTTTTTTTTTTTTTTTTTTTTTTTTTTTTTTTTTTTTTTTTTTTTTAAAGGGGTATAACTCTGGCAACTCTGCCAAGTATAACCGCAAAAACTGCAGAAAAATCTTTTCCTTTCCATCTCCTCGCTTCTTTCAACTCTCTTTTCAGCTGTGCTACTCTTGTCTCCATTCTTCTTCTTCAACTCACTTTAGAAAAATAAGTAGTAGTAGTAGTAGTAGTAAAGTCCAGCCGCCCAAACACGTGGCTCGTTATGCTGATATTTCACAGCGAACGACTGGACTGCATAAAAAAAGAAGGGGTAGGAAAGACAATCAAAGTATTCTCAAAACAAAGGATAGGAAAGAGGAGAGTAACGGCGACCTGCCAGGGACTCTCAAGTTTGGGAAGGAAATACCTAGAGCACTCAAGGAGGTAAAGTGCTCTAAATATATTTAATTGTTTTTTTTTTTGTTTTTTTTTTTTTTTTTTTTTTTTGTTTTTGTCTTTTTTTTTTTCTCTCTCAAATATTTCTCAACTCTCTATTTATCTCTATTTTGCTTCATTTCTTGTGTAATTTTTTTTTTTTTTTTTTTTTTTTTTTTTTTTTTTTTTTTTTTTTTTTTAAAGGAGTATAACTATAGATAAATAAATAAATCGTTAACGAACCTGTTGAACGGTGAGATGGACGAATTCTTTAACAAAAGCGATAGAGATGATGATGTGCATTGTGGGCAAGGCAAGTCCATACATCGTAGCGATGCAAGTTTTGATGGGTAGCATGGCGTATGCGAGGAAGACAACGAACAGGACTTGCCAGACTCCTTCAGCAAGGACTCGCCTCGTTTCCATTTTTAACGGGAAATTGGGACTGGGCTCTGGAGTAGATGAACTAAAGGGTAGCGAAGCTGTGACAAAAGTCGTCGAGAAGAAGAGAATACCATAGCAGACCCAGACGAGATAGGCGTCGTCCATGGCCCGGGTATTGATGAAAATGAGGAGGAATGTGAAGACGCAACAGTGAAAGAGATGATAGAAATTCTGAGCGGTTGGAGTTTGAGCGTAGACGAGACTGAAGTTGGCCAAAAGCGCCGTCAGAAGGATGAAGAGACCGATGACGGATGCCACAGATGAGTGTTGCAGTTTGCATATGTAGCGTTGATAAAGGGACTCGAGCTCGTCGTTTTCGAAGCGGTGCCGATCCAGGAGCCGAGAGAACACCAGCTTCCGGTGCGAGGGCATCGCCTTCACGCTGTGGTCCATGGCAAGGCCGCGGCCGCGGGGCGCTCCTCCCTCCCCGTGGGCACCTTTCTTTTCTACCGCTTCAAATTGACGTCCATTATCTGAAAACATACAGAGATTACGTGGATTATAATCAAAGTTTTTTTTTTTTTTTTTTTTTTTTTTTTGGGATTTATTCCCCTTCAGGGGTGCAAAATGTGCCCGATCTAGCGATCCGCGGATCGCGTGAAAGTGAGGAAATTTCTAGAAAAGTGAGGAAATTTGTCCAAATATTTTTGTTTGTTTTTGTTTTGTTTTTAATAATGGCAATAAGGATTTCCCAGGAAAATAGTGTAAAAAATGAGAAAATATAGGTCATTTTGAGTATGCAGGGTGTTGAAATGTTAAAATAACCAAAAAAAAGGTCATCATTTTCAAATTTTTGTGAGGAAATTTTTTAAAATCCTGTGAGGAAATAAGTCATGGATCGCGTGAAACTTCCGAAGTTTTGGAACATTTTGCACCCCTGTCCTGTGTAGCGGAGAATCTACAGCCACCTATAGACACATTGAAAGAAACAGGGTATTTTGACATCTACATGTCCTTCCGAGATGACTAGATTCGAGATCGTCAAATCTTGTCACCTCGGCCGGGATACGAACTCGGGACCTCTGGGTTAGTGGCCAGTTGCGCTGACCACCAGACTACGGAGGCCGACTAATCAAAGTTGATTTTACTTGAGGACTGAGGTACTATGACTTTCAAAAGAAAGTACCCTGGTCGACATTTCTTTTTGTTAAAATTCCCCGTTGTTTCCAATAGAAGTTTCGATTTTTCATGACGTACTCTAAAAGGGGAATTCTGACTAAATTTAAACACTTGCGAAAGCCGCAAAATGGTTTAAAGGTTGACGAGCAGTGGCGTAACAATAGCCCCCTCAGCCCCCGCAATTGCGGGGGGCGCAAGGCGTCGGTGGGCGCAAAAAAGAGAAGAGGAAAATACAAGGCAAAGGAAGGAAAGGAAAAGAAGGAAGGAAAAGAAGAGAAGAAGGAAGGAGAGAAGAAGAAATAAGAGAAGAACAAAAAATAGGAAAACAGGGACGAAGATGATAGCGAGAGGATTGGTAGAAAGAGATGGATTCTGGAAGACTTATTGATGAATTTGCAACATTTAAGGCACGAAAGAAAAAGTTTTGAAAGAACAGGTAGGCAATTTTTGGTTTAAAATTGACAAAAAAAATAAATTGATTCATAAATTTTAGGCCGGTAAAGATTGGAGTGTGGAGGAGAGGGGTGGGTAGGGATGGAGTGGGATGAGGAAGGGAAGGTAGGTGAAGGGGAGGGGGGCGCAGCTCTATTTTTTGCGTGGGGGCGCATGCATGCCTAGTTACGCCACTGTTGACGAGAATTAAATTAAAAGAGTAAACATTTCGACCAGGGATTTTTTTCTTTTTTAAAGTCACAGTACAGGCTAGAGTCCATGTATATGAAAGAGTCTCGCCAAACTAGGTTTCACCTCTGATTGGCTGAATAAAATGGATAAAGTTGTGTAATTTTTTTTTTTTTTTTTTGATAATCGTAGGATTTGAAGGGAATAACGGGAAAACTAACCCTTTGACCCATTGACGTGATATCACGTCACGCATGCACTGGGTCAGTTCTACTTTGATGTGATATCGCGTCGAACCAACAGCCGCACACTGGACGAAAATACCCTTATGCTCGGACATGGGGGGTCAAGTCAATCTGCAGAAAACCTCAACTTTTTGACAAAAAGTAGTATTTTAGAACCCAGTTGTAACTTTCCTGACATTGTTTTTTTTTCCTCGAGCCAGCACTATACCTCACCATTGTCGAATAACGGGTTCTTGGTGCGGTTTGAAATTTTGACGCTAAAATTTCGTGTTTTATTTTGCCTTAAAAAGATGTGTTAATCTTTTTTTCAACAAACGCCGATACAATAGTCATTTTCACCATTGCATGGAGATAATTTTCGACCTATAGTTTTTTAAAATCATGCAAATATAGATGTATGTAGTGATGGTTTTTGTTCAAATTTAACATTTGAAGGTTTAAAAAAATTAAAATACAGTTTTAACAGGCTATTTAATCTTATTTAATGTGAGCTTTGAGCTAGTAGTGTTTATTACAACTTGGAAAAGCCACCTCAATGATTTTTAGCTGCGATAAACTGCGGATACGAGAAATAATCGTGTAATAGCACGACGCGGCGCACATTGGAGCGAGTCAATGGGTGAGGGTCGGACACGAAATACACTACTGAAAATAAAAATGCGATTGTTTCTACAGTCGAAAAACACATTATATAGGGTGATTCTTGTGGAAAACACACAAAAAAATTTGAAAAAAATAAAAAAAAATAAAAAAATAAATAAAAAAAAATAAAAAAAAAAATAAAAAAAATAAATAATAAAAAATGAAAATAAGTTAAAAGGATGTCGGTTTTAAAGAAAAATAGCCAAAACAACTCGAAAAAACAAAGATAGGAGCGCGAAACCAGCTATGTCCGGGCACAAGGACGTTTTCGTCCAGTGTGAGCCGTTAAAAAAAAACCGAAACAAAAAATAGATAGTGAATAAATAGGTATAGCTAATTAATAAATAAATAAATAAATAAATAAATAAATAAATAAATAAATAAATAAAGAAAACTGTATAAATGAATGGGCATTCAAAAAAAGGACACACGTATATTTATTGAGATATTACACGGAAAAAAAACTACGGTGAAATTAACCATACGATAGCTGATTTTGGCACCTGCTAGATGTTATGGCAATGTTAACCAAAAGTATACTATGTTTTGACTAGGTACTAGGTGATGTTACCTGATTGCATGTCGAATTTACTCAAAGTATCGGTAAATGTACCATACTTCTGGTCAAGTTTACCATAACATCTAGCAGGTGCCAAAA
The DNA here is from genome assembly GCA_011764245.1 of Trialeurodes vaporariorum. NCBI lineage: Eukaryota > Metazoa > Arthropoda > Insecta > Hemiptera > Aleyrodidae > Trialeurodes > Trialeurodes vaporariorum. The sequence goes on from VMOF01000220.1 coordinate 10,223,384, forward strand.
TCAGCTATCGTATGGTTGATTTCACTAATCTTTTTTTTCCGTGTATGAGTCTACACTCTTTCCGAGTTTCCGCCACATTTTTTCAGTCACGGAAATTGAAATCGTTCAACAATTATTTTTAGGTCTTCTTCCTGATTTTACTAAGCATGAAAAATAATTTTTGCAATAGAAGCAATGCTTCTTGTGAAGGTTGCATGGTTTTTTGTCTCTCCTGAAAAACTGGGTTTTTTCACACGTGCTCTTTTCCCAAATGCTCAATCAAATAAGAAAGGGAGGGGGTAGTAAGTAAGTCAATGGGTAAAAAATGCCATGCGAAACGGCATCTCGGACCGCGCGAGCAACGTCCGACAGTCCAACTCCACAGTGTTGCCAGGTTTGGACAGGGTAGACTAGTCCACGCGTGGACAGTTTTCGAGTTGAAAACTGTCCACGCTGTGGATAGGGATAGTAGATCGGAACATGGGAGCGTGGACAGTTGTGGACAGTTGTGGCTGTATTCTCATCAAAATAGTCCACGTGTGGTCGAATCTGTCCACTATTGGCAACACTGCAACTCCAACACCCATCGACAGCCGAAATGTCAAGACAATGACTCAGAGTTCAAGCTCGATTAAGGTGATTCTATGGCAAACTCCCGAAAATTTTAATCCGATAGATGGCGTCACTTGTCGCTGGCTCCGAAAAGAGCCGTTTTTTGACGGTTTTCGGCTGTTTTCTCTGAACACACGAATAAGAGACGAAAAATCGGAATGTCAGCACCTGCTTAATTTTTTGCTTGATTTTTTGAGCCATAAACGGGCCAAAGTGGTTCTAAAATAAAGGCGTAACAATGCAAAGAAAAAATCATGTGTAATTTGGAGTTGTATCAGTAAAGATTACAGGTTTCTGTTTCACCTGTAATCTTTACTGATACAACTCCAAATTACACAGGCTTTTTTCTTTGCATACTTTCGCCTTTATTTTAGAACCACTTTGGCCCGTTTATGGCTCAAAAAATCAAGCAAAAAATTAAGCAGGTGCTGACATTCCGATTTTTTGTCTCTTATTCGTCTGTTCAGAGAAATCAGCCGAAAACCGTCAAAAAACGGCTATTTTCGGAGCCAGCGACAAGTAACGCCATCTATCGGATTAAAATTTTCGGGAGTTTGCCATAGAATCACCTTAAACTATTTCAATACGTGATACACCGATCGTTAATGGCGCTAGCCATCGGCCAAGTTAAAAAAAAAAAGACCGAGAGAAAACAAAAGAGACAAAGAAGCTAACCTAACCTAACCGATGAGGACGATGGCGTCTGCGACAGTAACTATACACGGATGAGAGCAAAATGCGTCGATATGGGTGATTTTGGAACTTTAATCAGTGAAACGACCTACTTCCACTGATTAAAACCCTATACCACCCGGTATCAATCGATTTGTCTTGCATCAGAATCGATCGCTTCGAAATTTCAGAAAGATCGGAATTATAATAAAGGAGAAAACTCCAAAAAACATCTATTTTAGTGTTTCATTTTTGCATCGAAATAGGAAATTTTGCTCGCATCTAGAGCTTAAACGATACATCCAATCTTTAAAAACTTTATACGAATTGATTCTCAGAGAGCTAACTTAAAATCCTGGCTTAAGTTTGATCTGATCAGTTTCATATTAAGAGAGAAATCTTTAATCAAAAATCATCGTAAAAACGACAGTTCATGTTTGAATTCGGTGCGGCTCAGCCGCCATGCTGCTCTCTGATTCGTTCAGCGAGTTCAGCGTTCTGTCGCCAGAGTCTGTCGCGTTGCGAAGGAAGGAAGGAGAAGAATGAAGATTGAGTGATTTGTTTGTTATTTATTATTATTTTTTATTTTCCTCTATTCGTCGGTGCCCGGTGGCTGATCAATTTAGTATTTAGTACAGTGTTAATTATTTCGGTCCTACACACTTTTCTATTCTCTGGTAGGAATGCCAACAAGTTTTACCGTTCGTTACGGCTAAATCGGACGAATCATAATAAAAGTCACGAGTCCATTTCGTTTTAATTTTAGAGAAGGATTCATTATAAGTAAGTCTCTGTAGAGAATGATAAAATTGCCAGAGGTAGGTAGGTCATCACATCTTATGATCGGATGGAGTTTACGTACAAGGGGCATTGTTTTCACTCTCTCCCCTCTGCTGCTAAACAGTGTTTCAATCTTGGTTTAATTAGTTAGATATCCAATCCAATCTCTGTTAACCTCCTTGGTAGGAGAGAACCTCTCTGTACTCTTGCTTTTGTCATTTTTTTTTGCTTATTTTGATGGTGTTTGAAAGTGCGATAGTATTTTATTTCTTCGGTGCATCCGACTCCCACCTGAATCATAGGTTTATCTGAAATCTAAGATAGTTCAGTGCAGTCCCATCATTTCTGCGCCAGAAATTCTAGCACGATTGAGTTATCTATTAGGTCCCTGTTAATTGTGTAGGTACTACTTTGATTTACTTCAATTTCTTGTTACGCTCCAATTATTGCAGAGGAAAACTGTGTACAATCACAGTGTACTCTGTCTCTCCATCTGTAGTGTACACATTCCAGTTGGAGGGAAAACATGTAAGTACATAACTCTTGGTTTGCTGGTGTAAGAGCCAGCTAGTGTCCTACTTTGAAACCTGATTTGCAGTAAATGTTGGTTTTGATTCATAGACTATCATTTGCAAATATCAGTTTCAAGGTTAATTCATCGATGGAACTTACAGCTGCGGAAACTTTTTTTTATATTTTGCAAGCTTCCAGTACGGCTACCCTACGGTAAGAATCTTGTGTTGACTTAAAATTTACTTTTAAAGTTATTCCTTTGCAACTCCCTATCTTCATTAAGCAGTAGACTTGTCCAAGCTGTATCTAGCTTACAGCATCAATTACTGGGGTAAGTTTATCACTCTGATCTAAATGTTGACATTTCTGGGCCTGCAGTAACTTCAGTATACACCTAGTATCAATCACAGTTGGAGAGCAAGAATGTAGGTACTTACTACTTGGTGTTCTAGTGAAACAGCCAACTTATGTTCTACTTTGAAACTTGATTTGCAGTAAATGGTGGTTTTGAGTCTTAGACTACCGTTCGCGAAACTCAGTTTTAACGTTAATTCATCGATGGAACTCAGAACAGCGGAAACTATTTTTTGGAATTGCAAACTTTAACTGTTGGTAGGTATATGCCCTGTGGTAAATAAGTACCAATTAAAATTTGCTCACTTTTGAAACAAGATTTGAAATAAATGATGGTGTTGATTCCAAGACTATCATTCATAAAAATGAGTTTTTAAAGTTAATTTATAAATGAAACTTAGAACAGCGGTAACTATTTTTTTAGAATCGCAAGCTTTCACTGCAGGTAAGAACCTTGCGGTACTTTAAATTTACATTTAGTTATTCCTTTGCAAGTAAGAACTTCTTATTTACATGAAGCAGCAGACTTCTTCAATTTATAGATACTACATAGCTTACGCAGTGTAATTACCGCTGTAAGTTTATCAATCTTATTTAAATGTTGAAATTTCGTGGGCATGAGCTACAAGGGATTTGCTAGACGCGTTACTCTGGTGCAACATTTGTCAATATTAAATACATACGAATGAAATAAATGGAAAGTAATGATTCACTGTATTTTAAATTAATCAATATGTTCAATGATATGCCCATGGGCGTGTAATCAATCCAAAAAACTACAGGTATTGTTTGCAGTATACACACACATTGTTCTCAGCAACTAGCAATACCTATTTCTCATGCCAGGTTCTTCATTGGTGATAAACTTATTTTATGCTTGACTGGAAAAGGTTGTCGCAGCCTTAAATGTGGGTCAAGGCTTGCATTCCACTAAAAATCAAACTCAAGCTGCCTGGAAATTAAATTGTGCAGATATTACTCATGAATTTCATGCACAGTTTTTTTTGTCAGGCGTAGTTGAATTAATGTCAGTGGCTATAGACTCATTCTCACTGTTTTTAAGTTTAGCTAAATGGCTTTCAAGCCAGTGGACCCTTCTACTAACCTCGCCAGTAACAATGCTGAAATGTTTTTCTACCTGACACGGCTTAGTCAAATAAGTTGCTACAAACACAAAGCTTTCCATACTGTGTCGAGTGCTTGTCGCACTGTACCTATCTGCACTCTTTAGAATAGTAGTGCGTACCTACAGGTAATCAGGAAGTCCAAGTACAACGATAAGAAAATTAAAATTTACTACAAGGTATGTACATACCTACCAACAGTAAAAGTTTACAATTATAAAGAGTAGTTTCCGCTGTTCTAAGTCTCATCGATGCATTAACTGTAAAACTGAGTTTCGAAATGATAGTCTTGGAATCAAAACCACCTTTTACTGCTAATCAGGTTTCAAAAGAGATTAAGAAATACAATATTCTTTTCTCAAAACTGTTCAAAAAATCAAAATAGGTGCGCTCAAGTCACGAAATGGAATTATCGTGAGAAATTAATCTTAAAACTTGGAGTAAATCAATAATGGCTCGATGAATTTTGATAAAACTTTGTACACACAATCTACTATCGACAAACTTAAATATTTTCCTCTCTATGTCACCAAAAACAACGGATAAAACCATTTCAAGAGGTAATATAGGTGCGATCGAGCGAAATATTTGGGAAAATTAGCAAATATAAATATGATCCTATTATTTGGGATAGTTCAGGTTTGGTTCAATTAATTTTGATAAAAACTAGCACATGCAATCTGTAACTAGTATCCTAAAGAAAATACCCCCTTTTAGTTACAGTATACAGCCCTCAAGTGCATTAAAAAAGCAAAACAGGGGATGGGACCTGGAAAAAAAATTAAAGTGAGGAATTAATTTGAAAACTTGAAGTCAATCATTAATGGGATGGATTTTGATAATACTTTGTGCCCACAACATACTGTCAACATACTAAAATATTTTTCTGATACATAGTCACCATAATCAACCTTTAAGACCATTTCAAGGGCTAATATAGGTGCAATCGAGCAACATTTTTTTAAACTAAGCAATTATAAAAACAAACATAATAATCATTGGAAAGAGAAATTCAAGTATGACTCAATTAAGTTTGATGAAAATTGCAACAAAAAGCTTGCAACCAGCCTAGCCAGATATTTCTTTTCAATGTTTAACTACAATATAGGTACAACTCTTAAGTCTGAGGCTGTTTAAAGGCAATATAGTTTCATCACACCAAAAAATAGAATATTCAAGGAAAATTAAACTTATAAAGAAAAGTTGATCAAAACTGGCTGAGTGAATTTTGTTGAAATTTTTTTACACAATCTACAACCTAAGTACATCTTTGGAGGGGGGTTAATCTACTAAACTAAAAATTATTTGAAGATCCACAGTTTGAAAGAAAGAACAAAATATTGCACTGATTGGAGGAAATGCAAGAATCAGTACATTTCGACCACCTATAAAAACTAAGGAAAAAAACGAACTCCCATGCACAAATAGAGCAAAGAACAAATAGAATGAATACAGCTCAAAGAATAAAAACATACTGGGGAATTACTCTAAACCCTGTCATAAGCAACATAAAAATAGAAATGAGGGGTCTCAATTAGCCTTCAAATTACAAAGTAGGCAACTATTCCTACAGCTTCTCTACAAAATTGCAAACTCTTCGGATTGAATGCAGAATTATGTCCAGAGGTGAAAATATTTGAAATCTGAGGGGGTCTGGGGGTCTCCTCCAGAATTCTAAAGGGGGGTCTGGGGGTCTCCCCCAGAATTTTTAAAAGGGGGGCTGGGGGCCACCCCCAGAATTCTTTAGGGGGGTTAGGGGGCTCCCCAGAATCCTTTAGGGGGTTAGGGGGCCACCTCCAGAAATCCTTAGTGGGTCTGGGGGGTCTCCCCCAGAAAAAATGATTTGAAGAAGTGTTCGTAAGGTATTCCCTACAGTTTATTTTCCTTTTTTTCATTTTCCTTTTTTTTCCCCTTTTCCTTTCCTTTTCTCCTTTTCGCTCTTCCTTTCGCTTCTCAAAATTTTTGCGCTCCCCGATGCATTGCGCCCCCCCCCCCCCGGCGGGGTCGGCGGAGCCCATAGCTACGCCATCACTGAGTCCACTGTGATTGTGCACATAGTTTCCTCTGCTCTAATTGGAGTGTAACAAGAAATGGAAGTGAATCAAAGTAGGTATCTACGCAAAACAATGACCTGAAACCTGAAGGATAACTCAACCAGGCTAGCAATTTTGGCATAGAAACGATACGACAGAGGTTTAAGTGGGTTTGCCACTATAAATTAGGTGATGTAAGGGAGAATCCCACACAGAACCTTCAAAAGGTCAGGTTTTAAAAACTTTCCCCGCCAAAAAAACAAAACAAAAAACAAAAACTCTTACGCATAGTTGCGATCAGAGACTGGTATTTACTTAATATTCAATTTCAGTCTGTTTTACCTACAATCAACCTCCATGATTAGCATCTGAACACAGCTTCTATGGTCAAGCCGCAGAATGATCCAAGTAGTGTATCCCAAAACGGACCGTGATATCTTTTTCCAAAAAAACTTTACACCAAAAGTCAAGTAAAACCCGGCCAAGATTAAAAAAATGTTTCCCAACTATATTAACGATGGCTCTCTTTTCCACCGCCCAAAGGGCATTGATATTAAAGATAGCCAAGTTTAATTTCCACCGTACTCTCTTCTCTATTCTCTTCAACAGAAAAATTTAATCCTACTTATCTTTAGCAATAATAATGGCTCTCTTTTCAACCGCCCAAAGGGCATGATATTAAAGATAGCCAAGTTTAATTTCCACCATACTCTCTTCTCTATTCTCTTCAACAGAAAAATTTAACCCTGTCTACCTTTTGATATTTCGCCTGGTACTCATTCTTAGCGTGCATCGACATTGCATACGTTTGAAAATGAAGGAGTGACAGCACGGAAAGCCGACACCGCTTCGCAGCGCGGCTATGGAGGTTCTTGCCTTATTGTTTGATTAGTCCCTCAGATATTGCTGTTATAACACAGGGGTCTAAGCATCTGCTTAGAACAAATTATTTTTAATTCTGTTCAACGACCCGAGACCAATCAATGCCACGTCCAAATTAAGAGAGAGAAAAAAATACCGAAGAAACAATTGAAACGAAGTTTACTTCAAGAAATTGGAAGAAGATTTTGAGGAAGGAAGAAGCCAGAAACTTGGGCCGCGACATGAGGGTATTTCACAGGGAACTTAAAGTCACATTGTGAGAAAAAATAGTTGAGTGAATGGTGGAAAAAGAGTCGCGGCCCAAGTTTCTGGCTTCTTCCTTCCTCAAAATCTTCTTCCAATTTCTTGAAGTAAACTTCGTTTCAATTGTTTCTTCGGTAATTTTTTCTCTCTCTTAATTTGGACGTGGCATTGATTGGCCCCGGGTCGTTGAACAGAATTAAAAATAATTTGTTCTAAGCAGATGCTTAGACCCCTGTGTTATAACAGCAATATCTGAGGGACTAATCAAACAATAAGGCAAGAACCTCCATAGCCGCGCTGCGAAGCGGTGTCGGTTTTCCGTGCTGTCACTCCTTCATTTTCAAACGTATGCAATGTCGATGCACGCTAAGAATGAGTACCAGGCGAAATATCAAAAGGTAGACAGGGTTAAATTTTTCTGTTGAAGAGAATAGAGAAGAGAGTATGGTGGAAATTAAACTTGGCTATCTTTAATATCATGCCCTTTGGGCGGTTGAAAAGAGAGCCATTATTATTGCTAAAGATAAGTAGGATTAAATTTTTCTGTTGAAGAGAATAGAGAAGAGAGTACGGTGGAAATTAAACTTGGCTATCTTTAATATCAATGCCCTTTGGGCGGTGGAAAAGAGAGCCATCGTTAATATAGTTGGGAAACATTTTTTTAATCTTGGCCGGGTTTTACTTGACTTTTGGTGTAAAGTTTTTTTGGAAAATACTATATACACAACGTCCGACATGGAAGCTGTTGCTGTAAATGTTGCTGCAACGAACGAGACATAAGTATCTAGGCAAGCAGCCGGGCTCTACCGCTACAGTGCTTACAGCTGACAAGAGCACCAAATGCTAAATATGTGCGTACGCAGACATTTCCATAGACATTGTCCAGGGATGCCATTTTGCGAACATATTTTGTTAGAATTATTTTTTAACTCACTGATGCTTCCACCGCACTATGGTCTGAGATCGAAAAAAAAGTGGCCAAAAATCAGTGATGAAAAGTCATCAAAAATCATCGTTTTCGACCTTTCAAAATCAATCCAAAACTTTCCAGAGACATTTCTAGGTTAAATTGACTTGTTAAAAGAGTTCTCTGTGATTAAAATTGGTCTTGAAAGCTTGAAAATAATAAATTCATGAAAAATTTAGTCTCTGATTTTTGGCCACTTTTTGACGATCTCAGACCATAGTGCACCGGTCGACGAAAAGATTAAACACAGTCTGGGTCAGCGCAGTGTCACTATAAACCACTTCAAATTTTGGAAGGTAGTTTCAAGCAGAAGTTAGCGACCTTAAAATCCAGAGGCCGGCCGGAGCCGCAGTCAAAATTGAAATTTGCACCGCCTCTTCTTGAGAAAACGATGAACAATAATTCCAGACTTGAAATTCGTCATTCAATAACTCATTCAAGATGTTTTAGCGCAGACAGAATTTACTTTCCATAATTATTACAGTTTGAATCATTGCAATAGGAACTCTGAAGCTGGAGGTACACTGGCTCGATCACGGGCCGATCATTTACTTTATCGTTAAACCGATCGTTAAAACTGTCTACGAGTGATTCTATTGGTCGAAAATTGTAAAACTTGACTGTTGCTATGGTAACCATCGTTAAGACTCTCGTTTTGAAAAGGCTATTCACGAGTGACCTTTAAAAAACGGACACTATAACGATCAGTGGCGTAAACTTGTGATAATTATTGGGGGGGCAAACCAAATTTTGAGATATACACTATGGGGGGTCTGGGGGTACACCCCCAGTGAGAGGGGGCTCCGGGGGTCCTCCCCCGAAAAAAATTGACAATTCAGACTCTCTCAGACGTTATTTTAAGCAATGTTATCGCATAAAAAATGCCTCCAAATATAAACAAGTTAAAAATAGATTTTACGTTTATTTTCTTAATTTCTCAGGCAAAAAGGGAATTTTTCAGTTCAGACTTTCAGCTCATTGATGAAGCTGATATTTCTAGGCTTTGGGAAACTGTTCCTCACGGCTAGAGGTCTTCTGGAAAACTGCAGTAAATGTAATGTTCCGCTCAGAGGCGTAAAATGTGAGATTCTTTTTGAGGGGAGGGGGTAGCAAATAGTCCGATACTTTATGGAATCTGAGGGGGGGATTTTTCAGTAATAGGGGGTCTGGGGGTATTCCTTCGGAAAAATTTAAAACATTTGGGTTCTCTCAGACTATATTTTAAGCAATTGAATCTTTCAAAAATAACCAACCGACAGAACAGAAGTTATATAGTAGACGCAATGTATATCTTCTTTATTTCATTGACAACAAATTGGAATTTTTCACTTTAGATTTACATTAGGCGCAGTTTCAGGGTAAAATAGAGCTAATTATTCTTGCCATTTTTTGCTTCTCGGTTCCTGTAATTATTCCTTTCTTTCTTTATTTTTTTTTGTATTTTTCTGTCTTTTCTTTTCTCCCTCCCTCTTTTTCATCAAATTATTGGGGGGGGGGGGGGGCAAAATGATACTTTGCCCCCCCCTCCTCAAATATTGGAGGGGCAAAAAGGCCATTCCCCCCCTAAGATTACGCCACTGATAACGATGGTTACCATAGCAACGGCTAAGTTTCACAATGTTCGACCAATAGAATCACTCATACACAGTCTTAACGATCGGTTTAACGATGAAGTAAATGATCGGCCCGCTGAACTCCGATCGCAATAACTCAAACTGTAATTATTGAAAGTAATTCACGTCTGCGCTAAAACATCTTGAATTATTTACTAAATGGATAGTTTTAAGTCTGAAAGTATTCTTGTTCATTGTTTTCTCGAGGAGAAGTGCAAATTTCCATTTTGGCTGTGCCACCCAGGGCTGCCGTTTTGCGTATAATCAATGCTATTTTTCAATTCACCGATGATTCCACCGGTTGAGAAAAGATTACACAGTTCAGTTCAGGGCACGACTGTAATCAACTAAAATATTCGTATCTGTAATCTATTCTCAACCGGTGGAGTCGTCGGTGACTTCAAAAAACTTGCGGATATTTTAATTAATCAACGGAGTTTCCACCGATTCAGGAAAGATTACAGATCAGAGTATTTTCGTGCATTCTAGTCTTACACTGAACTGAACTGTGTAATCTTTTCTCAACCGGTGGAATCATCGGTGAATAGAAAAATAGCATTGATTATACGCAAAACGGCAGCCTTGGTGCCACCGGCTCCGACTTTCTGCTTGACATCGAACTTTTTCGTATAAAAAAATACTGTAATTGCAGCGAGGATTAAAAATTAAGTCCTCTGGAAAATCGCATCACAAGAAGTTCCAAAATCTTTCAAAACTATAATACAAAAAAATATTGAGGTGATTTTCTAACAACAGTATGACAAAGAAAAAAACGTTGTCTTTTTAAAAGTGAAAAGATTTCACTTCCACCCAATAAGCAGCAGCTTATTCATTGGACAGCAGCTGAAAATGTATTATCAAACGCTAAAGTTTTGACAGTCAAGAATTTTCAATGGGTCTGTTGCAAACTTTTGCTACAACGATTAAGAACGTAAAATGTAAAATCGCCTGAAAAGTCCATTGGTGGCATCAGAAAGCCATAAAATGCAATAATAAAAGCACAAGAGGCGTTCAATGGAATCCAAGATGGCGGTTAAATATCCTGTATGCATGCACCACGAACATCCAAGGATGGCCAACTTTGACAACCTCAGTGGAGGTAGAGGTTATGTGTTTGTTTACGTTGTGATTGGTTGTGATCGATATTGTGAGGTTGGCTATCCTTGGATGTTCGTTGTGCATACATACAAATTGCTCAATATTTCTCCGCCATCTTGGATTTCATTAAACGCCTCTTGTGAGTTTATTATTGCATTTTATGACTTTCTGATGCCACCAAGGGAATTTTCAGGCGATTTTACATAATATTAAACTCTCTTAATCGTTGTAGCAAAAGTTTGCAACAGACCCATTCACCGATGATTTCACCGGTTGAGAAAACATTACACGCAGTTCTGTTCAGTTTATAACTGTAATGCACGAAAATACTCGCATCTGTAATCTTTTCTCAACCGGTGGACGGATGGAGTCGTCGATGTTTTTAAAAAAACTTGCGGATATTTTAATAAATTAACGGCGTTTCCACCGATTGAAAAAAGATTACAAATCAGAATATTTTCGTGCAGTACGCAGTCATACACTGAACTTAACTGTGTAATCTTTTCTCGACTGGTGAAATCATCGGTGAATTGAATATTGTGATTAATGGGGCTATTGCACACTTTTGCTATAAGCGATTTAATAGTCAATCATGGCGTAAAAACCTCGAAAAATAACGATGGCGGCACTAAAAACTTCCAAAATCCACTCCTAAACTCAATAAACGCAGTTATTTGCGGGAGCGTAATGGTGGCCGAAGGCACTAACAATGGGAGACTCCCATCTAACAATTCTGAAACTCCATTAAGAAGTGACCAATAAGAGACTACTTTCATTTGACACCGGTGTCACTTGGTGTTGCGGTACCATTCATCAAATGTGGATCATCACTCAGATGACTCTAATTACTCTGTGAATCATCCTTGTCAGCATAGAAAGAGTGACGAAATTAAGATAGGAATCTCCCATTGTTAGTGCCTTCGGCCACCATTACGCTCGCGCAAATATTAACTGCGCTTATTGAGTTTAGGAGTGGATTTTGGAAGTTTTTAGTGCCGCCATCGTTATTTTTTTAGGTTTTTACGCCACAATCGACTATTAAATCGCTTATAGCAAAAGTGTGCAATAGCCCCATTGTACGGAAAACGGCTGCTCTGCGATCAAGAATGTTCACCAAGCGCAGGGAAGAGGCATGAAAGGTTGCCTAGCGGTTAGAAATGTGTCCTATTGTTTTGATTTGCGTCTTGAAAACACAGTTGGGCAACGTAATCGATTACTACCCCCATTTGCCCAACTCTACTTGAAAATAGTACACTAAAGACTCTTTCTGTAGTCAAAATTCGACTATCCGTGATTATTTGCGACCTTCCACGTGCCCCTCCTTCTTGTGCTCCGTGAAAATTCTTGACTGCCATAAAACTTTCGTGTTTGATAGTAGGTATGTAACATATCCGATTCAAGACTGTTCAATTTCAAATTTTCCTTAAATGCAATCCCTTTAGTTTCGATCAATTTTATTTGCAGCATTCTCGACTAAATGAGCCATTTGAAGAACGACTAGTGATCCCTTAGGGATTTCGACGACACGACAGCTGCGCTGGACGCTTTCCAAAAAGTTAAGTCACCGAAAAGCCGCGGGAAGCAAATCTGCGACGAGTCTCAAAAGGGGAGTTATCTTATACTTCGTATTTTAGTCACTTGCCTATACTTTCAGTCAGAATCCTTGAACAGTGGCTTCATTTTTCCAGGAGTCGTAGCACTGTGGTCTGAGATCGAAAAACAAAATTGGCCAAAAATCAACAACAACAAAAAGGACATACAAAATCATAGTTTTCGATCTATAGCTTAAGGGGAGAAGGAGGTCCTATGTTAAACAATGTTAAATATGCTTCACTTCTGGTGCACTTTTCTCAGGAACCATTTGACCTACAAGGCTGCAATTTTGCATGAAGTTGTGAATGAGTGTGTTCACTGTAAGTGGAACTAGGATTTTGAAAATTCATTGAAAAACATTTTTTTTTTAAAGTTGAGAAGTTCGGTTGATTTTTTCACTTTTTTTTTGAGCTTTGAATGTCTATTAAAAAAAAGCAAAAGAGCTACACAGAATAACCTGGTTCCACTTACAGAGCTTTTTCTGAAGAAAATTAAAAAAAAAAGTTCATGAAAAAATAGCATTACTAGTTCCTGAGAAAAGTGCACCAAAAAAATAAGATTTTTCCGTATCGCAAAAAGAAAAAACTAAAGATAAGCTGACCTAATAAGGACTCTTCGACTTCAAAAATTCATAAAAAATTGATTTTTTTTTTCTAAACTATACAAAGTAGTATATCATTTTAAAGCTGAGAACGCCCTCTTTCAAATAAAATTAAAAACAAAAACAAAAAAAAACAAAAACATTTCTTTTTTTCATTCGGGACCACCTTCTTCCCTTAATGTAAAACTGTCCAGTGGCATTTCTAGGTTTAAAGTACTTGTTAAACATACTCTTTGATTAAAATTGGTCTTGAAAGTTAAATTAAATAATAATAAAAAAAAAAAAATTAAATGTCCAATTTTTTGCCACTTTTTTGAAGATATCAGACCATAGTGCGCCTGACAAAACGCGCAACGCAAAGCAATGTGTCGGGAAAAGCTATGAAAAAGGTATCATCATTATAAAGACTTTTCGCGGAGACGGGCGTTTCGATTCTGGGAGTCAAAAGTAATGAAGAGTGCTTATACATCAGATTAAAGGCATGATACTCTCTTTAATACTGAAACTGTCGCGGCATCTAGCTATTAAAAGTTCTGCTTCCCATTTGCTCACATCCTATTTTCCTCATTGACTGTAAGTCAGAGTTACCATGCACATTTGCGCATATGTAATGTCATTTTCTAATTCACGGACAATTCCACCAATCGATTGCCCCAATGATTACACAGTTTAATTCAGTTTATAACTGTAATACACGAAAATACTCGCATCTGGAATATTTTTTCAATCGGCGTATTGAGGTTTAAGATAAAAAATAAATTGGCCAAAAAATAAAAAAAATAGACATAAAAAATCATCATTTCCGACCTTTTCAGCTTAATTTATAAGACTTTCCAGTGACATATCTAGGTTAAAATTACTTGCTAACAGCACACGTACTCTGATCAGAACGGAAACTCTATAATTCATTTTGAAAAATTCTTTACTTCGGGTATACTCGGGTCCGCCATGTTGGAAAGCGAGCATTTCCGGGAATCTTCGGCAAGTTGTGTCTATGACGACAAGGACAGCCCCCTCTCCCCCGTACTCTATTTGGGCCCGAGCTACTTTCATTTGCTTTAAAACCACCCGGTGGACTGACTTGTAACTAACCCTTTCAGCAGTGGCGTAGCGTATAATTTGACAACGTTGTATTGCTTCCTTTAAAACCCATGTAAAAGGTCGAATACAGAGGTGTTCACCAAACACCCAATGGTTACAACGCTGCAAAATTGCACGCTGCGCCACGCCACTATGCCTTTCAGTGCTGAGTTATGAAAAAGTAGTCCCACAAATCTTAGACTTTTACAAGTGAATCGAATAATTTTTTCTCATATAAACATGCACGAGGAAGTCGATTGTTTCTAAATTTCATAAAAGAATCCACGTTAACAGAACTTTCTTGAAACATAGGACTTCGGAGCGAAAGGATTAAACGCTATGAGAATTCATGTAAAACAAGGAGAACTTCAAATCCCCTGAATCCCTTTATTCGTTTTTCCCGATGCTTGCCACGTCCTTCGTCCAGACTTTCCCATAAATCTTCTCACAGTCCATACAAATTTCGCAATTTCCATACACGTGTGCGGTGCATCGTATCGGGTGCCCTTGAGGACTTCTCTTCTCTCTCTCTCCGGTAATTTGAACTTATGCATTTAGAAAAGGATAGCAGAGTAGAGCATCACGTGACTTCAGCCCCTATCTCCATCCTTTTCTAACGCACACATTCAAACGGGAGGAGAGAGTGACAGAGACATTCCCGTACCCGCCCTTGGATCACCGCACTGTTCGCCCCGGACATTCCTACCGCACGCAACGCACCGACGTCCGTGGAATGTTGGTTGCCTACACTCGCATTTTTCGAGGCGCGGATCGCGAGAAACGAATGACAATTGGCGAGGGGGGCCGGGTCGGGGGTCGCGAGTCGCGGTCACCGCGCCCGAGATACGACGACCGAATCGAACCCCCCCTCCTTCCCTCCTCCCGATCGACACCCCCCCCCCCCCCCGATCACCGATCGCGAGCAGGAGACATGGAACTAGACAGCGATAAATGAATCATCATTTATTACGGGACGCGGACACGTTGCGATGCCATGTTACGCTTTCTCATGGAGTTTAGTCTCATGCTCCATGCGACCACAGATCGAGTGGCGTGTATAGACTGTGGCGAAGGGAACAACAAGAATTCAGCCCGAATACAAGGAGCAATAGAGAGGGAGAGAGAGAGGGAGAGAGAGAGAGAGAGAGAGAGAGAGAGGGAGGGAGAGAGAGGAAGAGAGAGAGTGGTAGAGGGAGAGGGGGAGAGAGAGATATGAGAATATTAAAGTCCCATGCAATACAATACGAGAGGTGAGACTTGAGTCCCTGAAAAAGAAAAATAAACTGAAGGGCATTCTTTTATCCATACCTGTCTATACGGTAAGTAGTGCGAAATTTGTTTTAATTCATTTCAAAGGCTAAAAGAAATCATCCAATTATGATGCTTCACAAAATTGAAGCTATGAATTGACTAAAGTATAAATGATCGCAAGAAAAACATTCCAGGAAAAAAAAAAATCTTTCAGAGAGACAAACAGTTTACCTCAAATCCGGAATAGAAATTATAATAGGTATATTACGTACTCATATGACTTTTTTGAAACGATGTATTCAATTAGAAAAAAGTGCTATGAGGCACGATTAAAATTTTGATTAATGAGACAACGCATAGCTATATAAGCTGTCAACACAGTGTCTATACGGCTGAAGGGATTTAA
Source organism: Trialeurodes vaporariorum (assembly GCA_011764245.1). Taxonomy (NCBI): domain Eukaryota; kingdom Metazoa; phylum Arthropoda; class Insecta; order Hemiptera; family Aleyrodidae; genus Trialeurodes; species Trialeurodes vaporariorum. The sequence continues at coordinate 10,239,185 of VMOF01000220.1, forward strand.
TACTTCCAGAAAAATAAATAAATAAATTGTTCCCGGAAGCGAAAGGATAATAAAATAATATAACGTTCTTGTGTGCTCCCCTTTCAGAGGCATACACGAAATTAATTATACTATTCAAAGGGTTTCAGCTTATTTCAATCTAGTTTCCGAACGGAAAATAACTTTAAGGAAAAAAAGTCTGTATGAAACTAGAAGGTTAATTTTCTCAGAACCTCACAGTTTGTATAGACGATGACGAGGAAAACCCTTTCATCTTTTCCTCATCTCAAGTGCGCGAGTGGGGGCAAAGTGGTAGAGTGGTGTGGGAGAGGAGGGGGGGAGGGCGGTTTGTGCAATTCAATCGAGGCGCACAGGAGATCTCCCAAAGAAAGGCCCATAAAAAATTACGTGCGCTCTATTTGAGCAAATTTGCATAAGTCTATGCATCATTATGATTTGATTAGGATTACTTTGAGAGCAAACCTTATGTTTTATGATGATGGGGTCCTTCTTTTGATCCCCATGTTGTCCCATGGTATCATGTTGTTGAACTGTAATTATATACTTTAAGGTACTATATGACTTTCAAAAAAAAAGTACCCTGATTGAAATTCTCATTTTTAAATAAAATTGTTCTATTGTTTTAAAATAAAATTTTCGATTTTTAGTGACGAACTTTAAAGAGTCGTGACGGGAAATTGTGTAAAATGAGACGATTTTTCAGAACAATGTGTCTGTTTCTCAGCAATTTTCCCTAAAATTAAAATAAAAATTCTCGAAAAACGCAAAGTTACCCCTGTTTGCATACTCTCAAAAAAAAAAAAAAAAAAAAAAGCACCTCAAACTTCATAGGATCATTTAATCAGACATTTTTGTCACTTGTGGGGGCGGTATAAGATTATACTTTGGCTAGGGGAGAGAGTTTTATGTTATAACAGCATTCGCTGATAAAAAGTATACTCCGCCGTCTTACCATAAATAGACAGAGATTTCTCTGTGAGAATGAATGAAAAAGTTCTATCAGCTAAATCAACGAGAAAAGCCTGGAGCTGCGGAGAAGAATACAGATATTTGGCATGGTTACCGTTTTCATAACTCAACACGCACAATGGTCTGAGATCGAGTAAAAAGAGGCCAAAAGTCATTGCAAAACATTAATCAAAGATCATCGTTTTCGACCTTTTAAGCTTAATTTAAACAGCCATGAGTTGCGAGTGAAGCGGCCCCAACAGGGGCGGAGCTATCATTACGAAAAATACGCAACTGCGTAGGGCCTCAGATCTAAAAGGGACCACAACTCCCGAAGAAAAGAAAAATAGAAGAAAAGGAAAAGAAGCAGAGGAAGAAGGGAAAAGAAAGGAACGGTAAAAGGGAAGGAAAGAGGGCAAGGACACGATGATTCGCATTCGGAGTTATCTCGAGTTTTTTCATTTTAAATTTTCGGGGGAGGATTCCCTACTTCAACCTCCCTTGTCCGTAGGGGAAAAATCCCCCCAAACACCCTACCTTCCATCTAGGGGGCCTCAAATGTAAGATTGCGTAGGACCTCAAGTGATGTAAATCCGCCCCTGGGCCCCAGTTTCAAAAGATATGAAAACCCTTGAGAGCGATCGACTCCATTTTCTAAGCTGAAGCGATAGAGGGGTCACAAGCTGGGTTTTGGTGACATCGACTTTTTGACCATGTTACATAGCCACGAGTTGCCAATGAAGCGGCCCTAGTTTCAAAATATATGAAAACCCTTGAGAGCGATCGACTCCATTTGCCAAGCTGAATCGATAGAGGGGTCACAAGCTGGGTTTTGGGGACATCACCTTTTCGCCCATGTTACATAGCCATGAGTTGCGAGTGAAGCGGCCCTAGTTTCAAAATATATGAAAACCCTTGAGGGCGACGATCGATCCCATTTTCCAAGCTGAATCGATAGAGGGGTCACAAGCTGGGTTTTGGCGACATCACCTTTTCGCCCATGTTACATAGCCATGAGTTGCGAGTGAAGCGGCCCTAGTTTCAAAAGATATGAAAACCCTTGAGGGCGATCGATCCCATTTTCCAAGCGGAATCGATAGAGGGGTCGCAAGCTGGGTTTTGGCGACATCACCTTTTCGCTCATGTTGCATAGAGAGAGAGAGAGAAAGACAGTTTGTCTTTGTTTGGAACGCTCATCACCGGCTTCCGCCATTACTAAAACCCTCTATTGTAAAAACCCTACATTGATATTTTCTGATCGATTATAGACCTCCAAGCACATGTAATCCACAGTTTTTCTTTAATTTTTCCAGACTTTAAATTTTTGACCAAAAAGGGGGGCAGAAAATGGCTTTTAATGGTACAGGTCTTTTAATTTCCGAAAATGGCGTAGCGTGCTATTTGGCAACGTTGCCTTTCATCCATTTAAACCCATGAAAAAGATCGAATGATGGAAAGTTCTGTGAACACCTTCGCATTCGACCTTTTACACAGGTTTAAACACACACAATACACCGTTGCCAAATTGCACGCTACGCCACTGATTTCTGATTTATAGTCACTTTTTGACGATTTCAGACCATTGCGCCACGGCGGAGCTTTCAAGCGGCAAGGAAAAGAAGGAATGACAATGGACATGGCGTGGGCGCACTTCTCATGATTCAGCTACCTAATTTAATAATCGTCGGTCTTTTAAAAGCGCAAACAGTTTGAAAACGGACGGCCGAGCTGGAGACGCGGGAAAGGGGAAAAGGGAAAAGGGAAACGGAAAACGGTCAGCAGCAGCAGCCCCCGAAATGAAACCCCGATCGATTTCCCTGCCAACTAAAGAATTCCCTCCTTTTCCTCCCTCTTCCCCTGCCTTCCCTTGCCACTATCAACTCGGCATCCCCCTCTTCCACTTCACTGGGCTGAATCCACTTTCGTTTCACGCATACGGTACGATGGTGATCGGGAAAAGACACGCGGGGACGCACTCGGTCAAGCTTCATGCCAGTAGCGTAGCGTGCGATTTGGCAACGTCGTATTGTATCCATTTAAACCCATGTAAAAGATCGAATGCGAATGTGTTCACCGAACACCCGATAGTTCGATCTTTTTTATAGGATTAAATGGACGAACTGCAATGTTGCCAAATGCAAGGCGTGCAGTGGCGACGCGTGCAATTTGGCAACAATGTATTCTTTTAATTTAAACTCACGTAAAATATCGAATTAAGGAGGTGCACAGTGCACAAGGAAAATTCGATATTTTTAATGAGTTTAAATGTAGCAGTTGCATTGTTGCCAGATGGCACGCTACGCCACTGCTTCATGCTCGTATTTCGGTCTTCCTCCAGAGGTGGATCATGAATTGCGATGTATCGATGTATAGATAAAAAAAAAACAAAACAAAAAACAAAAACGGGATCAAAGCTAAAATAAAATTAAAAATTAAAAAGAAGGGGACGTTTCGGGGCTAAAGAGCGCTCATCATCAACCGACAAACAAGGACGGCAATGCACACAACCAAGCAGGGGGACAAAAACCGGCGAAACTAGGGTAAACACCACACGATGACCCGAAAGTAAAAATCACGGAGACTTCAGTTTTTTGTTTGTTTTGTTTTGTTTTTTTTTTTTTCGTGGCTCTAATTTCGGGCTACTTTGTTTCATTGTTTGTATATTATACATACCATAAAAACCACTAGAAAAGAATCTACCTGTAGGGGGGGTCAGTTAAACCGCACCAAATAATCAATACTTTTACACAATATTAAATAAAAAAAATAAATAATAAAAAATAAAAGCCACCGCTATGAAGCTTGTTTCAGAAGCGAAGGCGGAGATCAAACGATAATCTTTGGAATTTGCCAAAGCTATTTCTCATATTTAGCTACGGAAATGCATGAAATCCACTTGAAATTGGTTTTAAACGAAAGTGCAAGGTGTTAGAGAATGGCTATCTGGACACAGAAATCGATATAGCTGTTTCTTCTGAGAGGGTTTGCACGATGAAGAAAAGAAACTGACACATGAGAGAAACAAGCCAAATTTTCTCACCTAGAAAGTTGTACTAAAATTGGCTATGTCCAGATAGCCACTCTCAAACACTTGTACTTTTGTTTCAAACCAATTTTCTCTGAATTAACTACAATGAGCTACAACTTTAGAGTGGCACATCAAGGAACGTTCCGCTGGTTCATTGTTGTCACCTAGGGCGCCGCCATCTTGCCGTAAAAACGTTTTTGGGGTTTAAAAGACATTACCCAAAATCGGCCTTTTTACCCCTGAGAGCGAAATGTAAAATAATTTCGGGGGTGATAGAGGATTAAATCAGCATTCCGAATCTGCCTATTTTTTGATTTTGGACAAAGGGGAAAGGGGGGGGGGGGGCCAAAGTTAGACCCTTAAAATGCCCATAACTTTTGAACGAATAAAGATAGGAATGTACTTTGCGCGAAAAGATAGTTTTTTAAAGACCTTTCGATTGATGTGTACGATATTTGCCTTATTTTAATTTTAATCGATATATCGAAGTTTTCTGATTTTTTTGAAATCGGGTTTTCCGTTTTTTTAATCGTGGAAGTTTGGCAACGCAGAATCATCACAAATAATTTCCAGGGTAAAAAAGACGCAATTTTCTAAAAAAAGGGTTTAAACCGCATGTTTGGGGGAAAAGCTTTGAAGCGGAGTTATGAGGGTTTAAAGTTGGCGCTGTCACGAAAAAGGCCGCCCCGAGGGGGGTACTACAGGTAGTAGAAGTTGGTTATCTGTTCTTCCCGTCCAAATGACTTGAAATTTGGGATTCCCGGTATTTTTTAACGCTGAAATTTAAAATTTTTCATCAGTTTTTCAAAAACAAAAAAACCAAATGGCTGCCGACCATTTTTTTCGGAAATTTGGTCGGCAGCCATCTGGATTTTTTTATTTTGAAAAACTGATGCAAAATTTGAACTAGCGTTAAAAAATACCCCGGGGAAAACCAAAATTTTAAGTCATTTGGACGGGGAAAACAGATAATGCCAACTTCTACTACCTGTAGTACGCCCCTCGGGGCGGCCTTTTTCGTGACAGCGCCAACTTTGAACCCTCATAAATCCGCTTCAAAGCATTTCCCCAACATGCGGTTTAAACCATTTTTTAGCAAATTGCGTCTCCTTTTATCCTGGAAATTATTTGTGATGATTCGTGCGTTGCCCAAAATTCCACGATTAAAAAACGGAAAACCCGATTTCAAAAAATCAGAAAAACTTCGTATATCGATTAAAATTAAAATAAGGCAAATATCGTACACATCAATCGAAAGGGCTTTAAAAGATCTACTTTTCGCGCAAAGTACATTTCATATCTTTATTCGTTCAAAGTTATGGGGATTTTAAGGGGCTAACTTTGGACCCCCCCCCCCCCTTTCCCTTCGTCCAAATCAAAAAATAGGCCAAATTTGGAACGCTGATTTAATCCTCTATCGCCCCTGAAATTATTTCACATTTCGCTCTCAGGGTAAAAAGGCCGATTTTGGGTAATGTCCTTTTGCAGGTTGTTTCCGGTCGTTTCGTAAACACACTCGGGCATCGCCGGAAACGACCTGCAAAAATTAACCTCAACCTGCAATCTGCCGTCCAAATTCCCGCCAAATTCCGAACGACCTACAAAATTTAAACCCCAAAACCCTTTGGGAAACTGCCGTCCAATTCCGCTTTTCCCGGGATTCCTTCAACCCTGTGTGGCACAAGGTGGACCAGCCCGCTGCCACTCTAAAGTTATAGCTCATTGATTAACTACCCTTTTTTATTTAAGGTTAAAAAATATGAGGCAAACAAACCAGAATCAGAACGAACATGCTACCACACTTTGGGATAGGACTTGTAACATGTATCAGCCTCTCCAGTTCTATACCTCGTTGGTACTTATACTTCGTGAGGTGACATGTTGGGAGGGGATTAGGGTGTTAGTAATTTTTTTAACCCATATATGCCCATTGGGTCGTTAACGACCCACTTATTTTTTTTTTTTTTTTTTTTTTTTTTTTTTTTTTTTTTTTTATACTAAATTATAGTAAAAGGCCAATTTTACTAAAAAATCAATGTTGTGATCTTTCAGCAATTATCATTTAGCTGGACCAGAAAATTTCACAGTTTTTAAATTTTAAACTTTTTTAACTCTACGATGGTGTTTTTTGAGAAAAACACCAAAAAACACCCAACATGTTCAAATAAAGTTGGGCATAAATGGGTTAAAAACTACCGGACTCACGGAAGTCCATCTCTTGCCACTCGATGCTACAGAAAATTCATTTTTTCTTTTTTTGTGTGTTAATTAACTCCTAAAAAAACATGATCATATCCAATAACATGGTTAAGTTCTACCAAAGTCTTCAATGAGATTACCATTTCAGAGTTTCGCTGCACCGTATACAGATTTTTAATCACGATAAGGTAAACTTTAGTTCACCCTAGGTACCATTTTTTTTTTTTTTTTTTCAGACTACAGCTATTCCGTGTGGTGCAAAGGGATTCCGTTTCGTTCAGCAGTAAACACCAGCTCTGCGATGGGTTTGCGGGATTGATAATCAAGGTTATACAGCTCGGTATTGAAAGGCTTACGTGCGCGAAACCTCCCTTGTATAGAAAGTTACAAACAACAATAACGGTGGAGCTTCGTGGAGCGAGGTGAAATTGCATTATCAAGATAGATCTAGATTCTAGAGGGTAACGTTTCGGGCTTCGCTCATTTAATTGCATTTAGAGCCGCAGGGGCGAGGGTGGGGGAGGAATTGTGGGGAGGAGGGGGGCAGGTGTAAGCATTGGTGCTGCCCTTACACAAATACGGCGCTAGGCTAAACGTCTGAAGATGACAGCCAATCAAACTCGCAAGATACGACGCAAATGTCTGTAATGAAACTGCATTAGTATAGCGTAGAGCCCCCTTCTTCACTTAATGGACCACACCCGAGAACAGTCATTTTTATCATCTAGATTTCACATGTCTCTAGTATCATGTTTCGCGACGAATATATTCGACAAAACCATTGCCAACCTACGCATGACAACAGTGGATGACACGAAACTGGATCGTGTATTTCGAACTTTTTCGGTGTTTTCAGTCATCGATGGCATCAATTCGATTTTGAATTCAATTCCGGAGGTGAATTCGAAATCGAATTGATGCCATCGATGCCCCGAAAACACATCTAAAAACACAATTGAGTTTCCTAGAATATGTAGTTAGGTTGGTATTGTTTATGATACTCGGTCGCGAAAATTCGCCTAATGCAATTCTGGATGTCGACACTTACAAGGAGAGGTTTAGTCGGGCGCCTGCAATTCTTTGTATAGGCGATTCCAACTCCCCCGAGTACGAACAGTTAACTACCTTTCCTTTATAAATTAAAAAGTGGCGATCTTTTGAACAAACCTGCGGACCGATCATTTACTTCATCGTTAAACCGATCGTTATGACTGTCTATGAGTTATGCTATTGGTCGAAAATTGTTAATCTAGGCCGTTGCTATGGTAACCATCGTTATGAGTCTCGTTATTTAAAGTATATTCAAGAGTAACCTTTAAATAGCGGGCACTTCAACGATGGTCACCATAGCAACGGTCAAGTTTTACAATTTTCAACCAATAGAATCACTCATAGACATTATTAACGATCGGTTTAACGATGAAGTAAATGATCGGCCTCCTGGTGCGTAAACGGTTAACTTTGCACATTCTCAATAGGTCTGTTGCGAATTTTTGCTACACAACAATAAAAAACCTTGATTCTTACGTAAAATGCAGCAAAAATAATAATGCGTAATAGTGGCAGACCCAGAAAAATTTTCTGAAGGGGGGAAGGGGTCCCGCCCATAAATTTTGAAATTTGAAGCGTTGTAGTAAGAAATTTTGGGCTATTTTCTGTTGAAAAAGAGGGCGAAATTTGGCTCTTCTGACAGCCCGCGAAATTTTTCTAAACTCCTTTTTTGAATAAACGTGCAGCTGATTTCAAACCATGAGCTGCAGTTCTGCGCTCGAATGCAATTATTCTGAAACGCTTTCCTAGTTCAAGATTCCTGAAGCTATAGGAATTATCAATCTATACGTGGCAAATTCTCAAATCGCATTTTTTTAAATTAATATTCATATGAAATGGATCCTTCACTTCATGCAAGCCGATTGTGAACCCCCTGCATCGTATGGAGTTCGGTACCGAGTCAAGTATCATTGGGCTTCAACTGACGCCTTCTAAAAAGCTGAATGTGATTGAAACACCCCGCCTCGATTTCAGAGAAAAGAGAGAAACAATATAACTATTGAGGAGCCTCGCTGTTTTCTCCTTTTTTTGCAATCAGTGATTGCCGATCACTTTGACCTTAAGGAATTGGAATGATTGGTCTGGTAGGTTAGCCTTGCTAGCTTTCGAATCAAAAAAGAAACAATGGGTCTGTTGCAAACTTTTGCTACAGCGCTATAGAGTGTGCAATCTAATGTAAAATCGCCTGAAAAGTCCAATGATGGCATCAGAAAGCAATGAAATGCAACAATAAACTCACAAAATGCGTTTAATTAAATCCAAGATGGCGGCAAAATATCGAGCAATCTCTATGCATGTACCACGAACATACAAGGATAGCCAACCTCACAATATCCATCACAACCAATCACAACGTAAATAAACACATAACCTCTACCTGCAGTGAGGTTGTCAAAGTTGGCAATCCTTGGATGATCACGGTGCATACATTCAGATTCCTCGATATTTTGCCGCCATCTTGGATTTCGATAAACGCCTCTTGTGAGTTTAATATTGTATTTATTGACTTTATGATGCCACCAATGGACTTTTCAGGCGATTTTACATTGGAATAAACACTTTTCATCGCTGTAGCAAAAGTTTGCAACAGACCCATTCCACCAATTAATTTTAATGAGAGTCTCTCGTTAATTTTTTTTTTTTTTTTTCATTTATTTTATTTTTCAGAATACTATTTCACCCAAGTTCAAAATTTGGGCAACATTTTAGCCGTGCTCACATATTTTTTGATAATAATTCCTCAATTGCTGGTAATATTGCCAGAAACCGCGTATTACGTGGACCGCGGAAAGTCTAGAGCTTTTACCAGAAAAGTTTAGTGTTCCTATCAGAATATGGTCACAGCGCCAGAATTTCCTCAAAATTTTCAAGAATTATAATACAGACACTAGAATTCTGGGAGCAGTACTACCTGTTACCTCAGTTCACATATCGTTATGCTTCTGATAATAGCTCCCCCCCCCCCCTCCCTTCGGGTACATTCACCTTGGCGTCTCATTATTTTTAAAGAAAAAGTGGATGTAGGTACCATTCTTTTTTCCCCGCATAATTTTGAATACAACCTGGAAAATCTTGTAAAACCTTGTAAAAAATTGCTGGCCGGTTAATTCATGAGCGATAAAAAAAAAAAAACTTCACCAATAAATTTTGAAACGTTGAATCCAATTCCGTCTTTTTCTGAAAAAAACATCAAAAACATGGACCAGACCATTGAAGCTTTTCTAATAATAATTCACAGATAAAAACGTAGAGGCATTTTTTTTTTTAACTTTATTTTTTTATTTTTTTTTTTATTTAATTATTTATTTATTTTTATAATTAGGTAATCAATGACGGCTTGTGCAAATTGGCAACCATGCTTATTAGCTATTTAAACCAATGCAAAAGTATGGATATCTAGGGCGGTTCAATTGCACCTCCTGCAGATCGATTGTTTTATAAAGGTTTAAATAGAGAGAATACGTTGTTGCCATATAGTACGAACCACCACTGTAGGTAATAAATCGTTATTGTTATTAATATTTTTATACTTGCATGCGAACGAACTGGCAACGCCGATGACTGCCACCGTATCGCGTTGGTGTGTGCACTGTGCACGCTTCTCCACTTCAGACGACCCGAACAGTGTGGGAGGAAGGAAGGGCTCACCAATCACCGTACAGCATTTATGACGGACAGACTTGGGAAATGCATCGATTGTTGTCAGATTTAACGGAAAATAAAAGTCCCCTCTATAGATATCAATCCACTATCCACAGTTCGAATTTGCAATCCTCGTAGAATTAATTAACGGATATATCCGCAGAGTCGCGTGAAACAAGGCAACATTGTATTTGGTTCATTTAAACTCGTGAAAAAGATCGATATTTTACGTGGAATTAAATGGATGGAATGCAGCGTTGCCATATAATTCACGCGACGACGATAACATTTTTCATTTTTCGTTTACGTATTTCAGTAGAGATGAACCGATTTGATCAACACATAGTTCAGGAGAACACATGGGAAAAATTCCCCACACTCACAGAAATCACTTCTTTGAAAACAAGGAAACACGTTTACTTGTGACAATGTTCCTTGCGCGAAGTAAATTTATGTTGCATGAAGGAGAATCACTGTCACAACAAGGAATCTTTTACTTGTAGCAGCAGACATTTTCCTTGGGTGAGAGGAATTTCCCCTTACAATTAGTCAATATTTCACTGTGTGTATAGTTTCTTTATTATCAAACACAACACACCTTTTAAAAAAAGGATTAAAAAAAGAATTCTCTCAGTTCATCATGTTTGGAACACCCTGTGCCGGTTAGGAGCAACTTGCATAATTTAACGCGATGTTTGCGGATCGTAAGTGCGGGGAGCTTTTGTACTTTTTAATAGCCACCGACGATTCCATCGGTTGAGAAAAGTTTACACATCAGAGTATTTTCGCGTGTTACATTCATGCTGCAGATCTAGACTGTGCAACTTTTCTGTCAACCGGAGAAATCACCGGTAAATTGAAAAATTCCTCTTAACATCTGCAAAACGGCGCGGCAGCCCTGGAATAAGCAGGAAACAAAGGCGATGACAAGTCATTTTTCCTCATTCCACGCGCTCGACACAAGTTCAAAGCTCGCTCAGTCTCTCAGACGGACGCAACGTCGATTGTATTACGATATGTTAAAAAATTTACAAAATTCTTCGCCCTATTCGAACAAAGTTCAGGCCCCTTACCTATACATCTCTCTCTCTCTCTCTCTCTCTCTCTCTCTCTCTCTCTCTCTCTCTCTCTCTCTCTCTCTCTCTCTCTCTCTCTCTCTCTCTCACTCTCTCTCTCTCTCTTTTTTTTATCTCTCTCTTTCTCTCTCTCTCTCTCTCTTTCTCTTTCTCTCTCTCTCCCTCTCTTTCTCTCTCTCTCTTTCTCTCTCTCTCTCTCTTCCGAGGCGCCCACTCTCTTGACAGAAGAAACGTTGAACCCATTATAAAGTAAACACTGTACCCGGAAAAGTAACCCATATTTTCTTTATTCGTTTCAGGGCTTTCTAAACTGACGGTATGATATTGATGAACCTGACATGGGGGTGGGGAGGGGGGAGGAAAGGAGCGCCTCTTCATCGGTGGCGACTTGTAAATTATGAATTCTGTGGCAAAGCGTGTGACTTTGGCAACATCGCATTTATCCATTTAAAACCATGAAAAAGGTCGAAATCAATAATGTTAACCGCACACCCAACAGTTCGATATTTTTCATGGGTTGAAATGAGCGAAATATAACATTATCAAATTGCACACTTTGCCGCTGATATAGTGATTACACGGGAAAAAAAAGATTAGTGAAAATAACCATACGGATACCTGATTTTGGCACCTACTAGATGTTATGGTAAACTTGACCAGAAGTATGGTACATTTACCGATACTTTGAGTAAATTCGACATGCAATCAGGTAACATCACCGAGTCTAGTCAAAATTTAGTATACTTATGGTTAACATTACCATAACATCTAGCAGGTGCCAAAATCAGGTATCCGTACGGTTATTTTCACCGTAGTTTTTTTTCCGTGCACGAAGGTGGCGGCTCGTGAAAGTTGTCTATGGAAACGGAACGAGAACGTCCTCTTGGAAACTTCAAAAGGGTGTAACGGGAACGACAGGTGATAATAACCGTACGTTAGGTGATAATAACCGTACGTTAACCGCATCGCATGGGCAAGAACTGAGAGGCAGGGTTTGGGAGCCGGAGCCGAGGTTACATCTGAGTTTTTTGTTCTACTCGGCAGAAAACTGTGGGAATACTTAAAATGAGTTTCAATTTATCTTTCAAATACTGAACCCAAAGGCTCTTGGACCAACATAACTTGATTTTAAAGATTCGGTTTTACATATTGCGTTGGGAGCTCTTAGGGAGCACGGCTCCCAAAAAGTGCTTCCTAAAGAGCTCCGAACGCAATAAATTAAAAACTGAATCTATGAAATCAAGTTCTACTGGTGCCAGTAGCGTCATTTGCGGGGGGGCAAGGGGGGGCAACTGCCCCCCCAAGGGTCGCGCCAAAAGTGCAAAGTGATGACCTTTTTTTTTTGTACTAAAATTTTGGTCATTAACAAGTTTGTTGAATTTAGGACCGTAAATAGAATTACGTAGAATATGCAGGGCTGTAGAGTATCTAAAATAATATTAATGAGCAAAAAAAAAAAAAAAAAAAAAAAAAAAAAAAAAAAAAAAAAGGTCATCACATTTTTGCCCCCCCCAAGCCGAACCTGAAATGACGCCCCTGACTGGTGCAAGAGCCTTTGGATTCAATATTTGAGCGATAAATTGTAACTCATTTTAGTATTCCCACAGTTTTCTGCCGAGCAGAGCATAAAATTCAAATCTAACCACGGCTATGGCTCCCAAGCGCTGCCGAGATGTGTGCGACTGTGCGTGGTTCCATTCCAATATCTTAGCGGAGCGCCTTCAAAATACTGTTTATGCAAAACCACAACCCGCGAGTACGAATAGTTGCTGCACGATAGATCTATGAGAATTGGGCAGTTGCAAGGGTCTGAACTCTGAAATGTGTATTTTATAGAGGAAATGAAAGTACTTGATGAACTGAAAACAAAGAAGCCTTTGGTTCCTAATAAAGTCCCATTGTTCCGGAGATGACATTTTGGCCCAAAATACATTGTTTTTGACGGAAATTCCGCGTGGTGAAATTACGCACACGATTTTTTTTACAACTGTACACGTGCGTATCTCCAAAACCGGGACACTCATGAAACAACCAAAAGGCACCACCATCGATACCATCATTCTGAGCTCATCGAGTATTATCATTTTCTTCACAAAAAAACAAAAACAAAAACATTCAGATCCTTAAAGTCCCATTGTTCCGGAGATGACATTTTGGCCCAAAATACATTGTTTTTGACGGAAATTCCGCGTGATGAAATTACGCACACGATTTTTTTTACAACTGTACACGTGCGTATCTCCAAAACCGGGACACTCATGAAACAACCAAAAGGCACCACCATCGATACCATCATTCTGAGCTCATCGAGTATTATCATTTTCTTCAAAAAAAAAACAAAAACAAAAACATTCAGATCCTTAAAGTCCCATTGTTCCGGAGATGACATTTTGGCCCAAAATACATTGTTTTTGACGGAAATTCCGCGTGGTGAAATTACGCACACGATTTTTTTTACAACTGTACACGTGCGTATCTCCAAAACCGGGACACTCATGAAACAACCAAAAGGCACCACCATCGATACCATCATTCTGAGCTCATCGAGTATTATCATTTTCTTCACAAAAAAACAAAAACAAAAACATTCAGATCCTTAAAGTCCCATTGTTCCGGAGATGACATTTTGGCCCAAAATACATTGTTTTTGACGGAAATTCCGCGTGGTGAAATTACGCACACGTTTTTTTTTTACAACTGTACACGTGCGTATCTCCAAAACCGGGACACTCATGAAACAACCAAAAGGCACCACCATCGATACCATCATTCTGAGCTCATCGAGTATTATCATTTTCTTCACAAAAAAAAAAAACAAAAACATTCAGATCCTTAAAGTCCCATTGTTCCGGAGATGACATTTTGGCCCAAAATACATTGTTTTTGACGGAAATTCCGCGTGATGAAATTACGCACACGATTTTTTTTACAACTGTACACGTGCGTATCTCCAAAACCGGGACACTCATGAAACAGCCAAAAGGCACCACCATCGATACCATCATTCTGAGCTCATCGAGTATTATCATTTTCTTCACAAAAAAACAAAAACAAAAACATTCAGATCCTTAAAGTCCCATTGTTCCGGAGATGACATTTTGGCCCAAAATACATTGTTTTTGACGGAAATTCCGCGTGGTGAAATTACGCACACGATTTTTTTTACAACTGTACACGTGCGTATCTCCAAAACCGGGACACTCATAAAACAACCAAAGGCACCACCATCGATACCATCATTCTGAGCTCATCGAGTATTATCATTTTCTTCACAAAAAAACAAAAACATTCAGATCCTTGCAACTGCCCTATTCGTATGATCGGAAGGAGTATTGTGGAGACAGGATGTCGAAGGCGCTCAAGGATAATTTTCTTTAAACGAAAGACGAGCGGTTTATGATACGTGATCATGCAAGACTCCGCGCTTTATGACTCCATAAGCTTTAGCTGCATCACTACTAAAGCCCAAAAGCACTTGTGAACACTGTACAAACCGTCGTGCACTCTAGTGCGTACACATATACAAATAACACCGGTAACAGAGGTGACTGGTGACCTTATGACGTCATCGGACAATTTACACTGATGATATTTACTCGATCATAATATAATGCAACGCAGAACTTTTTTAACGACCGCGGCATCATCACCGTTTTCCTTGCGACTAAATCTCTATACCATTCATTGTTGCTAGATTTGGCATAAAATGTACAGTCAACGAATTAAAGAATGTAAGTCGACGCCTTAGATTTTGGCTTAGGTAGGCTACATGCAGTACTTATCATAATGAATTCAAGCATTGCGGGTGGCATACCGGAGCCAAAATCTACGGCGTCGACTACCATTCTTTAATTCGTCGACTGTACCAATTTAAAGAAGTACCAAGTTTTTTTTGTACCAATGTAAAAGGTGTACTGTCGGGGACAAAAAATATTTCAGACGTCTCCTTGAGGTAGGCCACCTGCAATGCTTCAATCCATTGAGATAAGTATTGCGGGTAGCCTATATTTTCAGGAGTCTGACATTCTTTGCCACATCTGGCACAGTGGCGGCTCGTGAAATTCGAAGAAATCGATGCCCTCTCCATTTAAAACTATAGAAAAGTATCGATTTCTCGGGGGTTCAATTGCACCCCTGACGATCGATACTTTTCTATAGTTTTAAATGGAGCAGACATCCATAAATCGATTTTACGAACTGCCACTGATCTGGCAGCACTGATCTCGACGAACCACGCATCGAATTCAGTTTTTTAACTATGCAACTCAGCGCGCCCTGAAATTGAGGCGTAGTTGAAGGCGTAGGGCTGTTGAATAAAATACAATTATACAGGGTGTTTCAAAACTCATGCACCAAACTTTGGGAGGCAGAAAGAGGCCGTCTATGTGAGGCATGCCAGATGCAATAGGGTGTTGCTTATTTTTTCAAACTGCGAAACTCGAAGAGTTGCACCACCAACGTTGTTCCTTGTGTTGAGGTTAAACACCCAATTAAAGGATTTTGAGAAAATAAAATGATTTCAACCCCTGCTTCAGAGGACCTAAAGCCATCATGACCTCATCTAAATTGCATATTTTTTTGGTGTTAGCTGTACTAATCCTTTAGGAATTGGCCGAGTTCTGGGCCCTGAAGAACTGTTTTTGAGCGCCAAAATACAATGTTTGCCTTGTAACTCCACAACTCGGCAAATTCTCACAGGATTCATGTATATCAAGCTTCTAAAAATGCGTACCTTTCACTATTCAGGCTATGACTCTAGATGCTTTGAGACGCGGGATTATTTTTTTAATTTTAATTTTTTTTTTTTTTTTTTTTTTTTGAATATTTGTGAAATGAGCGTTTTCCAGCGCCAAAATACAAGGTTTGCCCTGTAACTCCACAACTCGGCAAATTTTCACAAGATTGATGTATCAAGCTTCTAAAAATGCGCATCTTTCACTATTCATGCTATGACTCCAGGAGCTTTGAGACGCGGATTGTTTTTTTAATTTTTTAACTTTTTTTTTAAATTTTTGTTTTGGAAAATCCTTGAAATGCGCGTTTTCCCTACCAACAAGAAACATTTTAAAATGTTCACGGAAAAAAAACAGACTGGTAGAATTTACCATCTGCATTGCTGATTTTGGAGTCTGCTTTATCAAGTATGGTAAACTTCATCAGATTATGGTAAAATGAAAATGTACCGACATGTTACCTTAATTTACCACAATTAAGTAACTTGCATTTACCATTTACTTGCTAGCAGACGCCAAAAGCAGCTATGCAGATGGTAACTTCTACCAGTCTTTTTTTTCCGTGTGGAGCTCCTCGAGTTTCGCAGTTTTAAAAAATAAGCTATATGTATACTCCTTATCGAATACACTGCCGCCTGTCATAGTAGATAGCGTACCTGACTCCTGTTTTAGCTGCGAAAGTAAAAATTTTGCCTAGGAAGTACAACCAGACTTGATCTCCAAATTTTTCAAGGTCGTCAATGAAGTCTACACGTAAAAAAATTCCAGAACACACACTTTCTCGACATTTGGTTAGTAATTAGTGATTTAGGATTTGCTGATCCAAAAATAAAAACCCTATTTTCTCAATATCTAGAGAAGCTTTTCCTCAAAAGAGAGGACATTTTTGGACCCATGTCCATTGTCCACATCAAAAAAGTATTATTTCTACCCCCAAAGGTAAGTAATTTTTGAAACACCCTGTAAAATAAATAAACGGTCCATAGTCCATAAACACTAGCGTTTTTGCTGTTTCCATGCCTTCCCATCTGTATTTCTCGCCTGTTACCTTCTTTCAAACTTAAACTTAAGTTTTAAATTTTCCCCGACAGTTTTAAATCAATTAATTAGCCGGCGTTGCACAACAAAACATAAAGGCAAAAGTAGTTTGTATAATAAACTAATAAAGTTTGAAGTCGAAGCCGTTCTTTTCTAAAGATCTTTTATCTTCACGTCTGCCTCGCTTTCCCTCCGGAGTTTCCCTTGTTTTGAATTTTTCACCCGACCAGCCCGAAACCCGCGACACTATTACGAAACCGAAAATGTGGGTGGAAACTTCTGTACGGTCTCTGTCTCACCTTTCACGCAACTGGGCGTATAGTCAGAAGTTGGCAGCAGGGAATATTTTTATGTGATTGCCAAAACAAGATTGTGTGGCTATGCTGCGACTCTCTCTCTCTCTCTCTCTCTCTCTCTCTCTCTCTCTCTCTCTCTCTCTCTCTCTCTCTCTCTCTCTCTCTCTCTCTCTCTCTCTCTCTCTCCACGGCGGTTTAGTTCCGAGTCAAAAAAACAGGTGCCGCAATCCTGTCAAGTGTCAAGCTTCGTTCGATAATTTATTTTAATAAAAAGTTGACTTACCTCCGAAGGCTGATAACTTTTCTCTTGCTTCCAATAAATTGTTGAAGAAATTATGTTTAGGGACATCAGGGCACCCCCCCCCCATTTTTGACTTCGGGTCAAGAGGCGAAAACAAAAATAAATGGTCGCCAACTTTTTTAGGAACTATAGGTTCAGAAAGGAGGGGGGGAATTGCTCATTTCCCGAAAGAATGTGCACAAAATCGGTTGTTCTCAAAATCTCCCTTAACTGTGAGCGAAAAAAGGACGCGACACAAGGGTCATCAGCAGTGGCGTCGTGTGCCATCTGGCAACTTGCAATTTGGCCATTTAAATCCATATAAAAGGTCGAACTGTTGGAGGTGCACAGTGCACTCCCTCGAATCGATATTTTACATGGTTTTAAATGGTCAAATTGCAACGTTGCCAGTTGGCACGCGACGCCACTGGTCATCAGGGACCTAGATGGTCAGAGTTTTCGCACGAGAAGCAAAATAAGATTTCGTTGGTTTGGCACCGTGAGCAAATAAGCAAAATAAGATTTCGTTGGTTTTCTTGAAAATGGGGCTCTTGCAAAGTTTTGCTGTGAGGAAATGAATAGTCCAATCGGATGTAAAAACCAGCGAAAGTCACGAAAATCACACTGAGAAAATCTAAAATTCAGTAATAAACGCACAGCACTGCTCTAAAGGCAAGATCGTAATGGCTCTTCAACGCAGGTATCATGGGAGATTCCTGTCTAACTTTTCACTTTATTTACGAAAACACAGAAATGCGTCTCAAATTAAATAGGGATCTCCCATGATACCTGCCTTGAATCGCCATTATGCCCGATTCAGAGAGTGAATTTCGTGACATTTTAGTGTACTCATCGTCATTTTTACAGGTTTTTATGCAATAATCAACTCTTCAATCCCCTGAAGCAAAAGTTTGCAAGAGCCTCATTAAATTACTTTTGGTCTGTAATTTGACATTAATCCGACAGGAACGCTCTGGTGGCTGAGGCCGGAACTAAACGCTGAAAATTCACCTTAATAGGATCAAATAGATGAGACGGAGGAACTTCTATAATTTCTGAACGATCCTCGTACTTTCTGAGAGAGCGACATAGCGGCTACTACACAGAATACAGGCAAATACATAAATGCATTGTGTAAAAAGATCGATACTATAAACTCCTACCCCGGATTAATTTTTACACGCTGTTCGGTGATCATATTTTTTCCAAAGAAGCTCTCATATTATTTGTTATACTACTACTTCTTCTTCTTCTTCTTCTTCTACATCATCCTTTCTGTGAATTAATTTACGACACGACTCAAGCGACACGGTTAAGTCACGCGGGAAGTGTTTCACGCTCACAAGGACTTCAATGCGATGAGTTTTGCATACACGGCCGGGAGCCGGGGATTTCTACTTTAAAAAAAAAGAAAAAGAAAAAGAAAAAAAAAAGTCTATAGGGGAAGTGAGCGGTGGAGAGTGGGGGAGGGGAGAGAGGGGAAGAGAGGGGATGGAGTCGGGGGGTGAAAGGGGGGCTGCTCCTCGCTAGAAAAGCAGCTAACCACTCCGGCGCTAGCAAAAGAGCGAAAAGAGCGAAAAGACCCTCACGGCTCACGCGACGCGATTATGAGCGAATAGAGTTGAGCTTGTGCCGCGCCACGCCGCCCCGACTTACAATGGGTTGAAAAACGAAATACTTTGGACAAAGTGACTCAAAAAGAAAATCAAGATTATAAACTCTGCGGGTAGAGATTACTCAAAAGCCCCCCCCCCAAAAAAAAGCCAATTGATTGAGCTTGAAAAAAAGGAGAAAAAAAGGTACGTCGAATTTGCAGCTGCTGGGGAAAGTATGAGTTCTGAAGACATGGAGTATGTCTTTTAAGCACATACGTATATGCCGGTCAAAAACATACGTACGTCGTTCAAGAACATAGAGTATGCTGTTAGAAAGACATACTCACCCCAGCAGCTGCGAATTCGCCATACTCTCTATGTGCTTCATCGATATACCTTCTTCTCCGTAGTCAAATTACTAAAACCCACATAACACCCTAGCTTGATCATATGGTCCCAATAGAGGGTAGTTTTCATAGATTATACACTACACAGGGTGTAAAAAAAGTCCGCCCCCCCCCCCTCTTGACTTTCGAACGGTAATTTTTTTCGAAAAACACAAAAACACGTACTTTCTTTTGACCAAAGTTTTTTTTTTAAGCCCCATAAAAATTTTGGGGGACTCCTCCTTGGAGGGTTTTTGGGGGACAACTTAATTTTTTCAAATTGAAAGGGGGTATTTTTATTTCAGCAATCGATTCTTCATCAAAAACAATGAAAAATGGCGCAAACTGCGATTCTTAACTCCTCCCCGTTCAAAAATTAAGGGGGGGGGGGAGGGTGTCAAAGTTTGTAAAAGGCCGATGCCCCCCCCCCTCACTATTTTTTTTCTAACGCTGGGAACGTCCTAGAAAAACGGTATTGACGGAAAATGAAAGATCTTATCAAGAGCAAGGACTACAATCCCAACAAGTTTGAAATCTCTGCGACTCCCCGTTTGGGCACAAAGGGGGGCTTACTTTTGATTAAGATTTAGTGCCTACCCCCTTATTCCTTTCTCGAGCCAGAAAAGTCGCTGGAAAATGATCTTGACGGCGAATGAAAGGTCTTTTCAAGGTCTACAATATAATCAAAAATACGGACAGAACAGAATCGACAGTGGCGAGGCGTGCGATTTGGCAACGTTCCTTTTTCCCACTTAAACACATAAGAAAAAGTTCGAAATGCCTGGTCATCGCCGATGACCAAAGCGTTCGATTTTACGTGTGAATTTAAATGAAGAAAATACATTGTTGCCAAATATCACGCCTCGCCACTGAGAATCGATTCGAAATGAGGCACGTCTTCTCGTTTAGAATCGATTTTCTACATACGTTTTAATGACACAAAAGCACAGTTGCCAGACTGCACGAGCCACTACTGTCTGAAACAGGAAACTTTCAAATACGAAGAACTAAAAAATTTATTCAACTCCGGAAAAATCGGTGTATTGGTCTCCGTGTACCGTTGTACGCCTGTGACGCTCATGACGAGGTGAGACTAGGCGCGCCGCCGATGCCTCTGCCTTCGTTGCCAGTCGTATGTTACGATAATTATCGTGTGTCTACGGTAATTTGACGGGATAATGCAAAGGTGAGCGCGGGAGACATTGATTTTTGCAAGAAGATCCAACGAGTTGCAGTTTTTTTTTTCTTTCCCTTTATTTATTTTTCGATGAGGGGGGTGGGGGAGGAGGGCTGTCACAAGGCGATTCATGCGCCCGTATTCCGTTCAAAAGGGAGCAAGAACAAAGGTGTATGTCTGAGCTCGTTCAGATATGGAGGTCGTATCGACCTGTAATCTTTGCAGCGGCGGCTCGTGGAGGACCATTTGTCGATTTATTCACCATTATAGAGCCAATGCGTATTTTGACGCGTCCGATTGAATGATCTGAGGATCGGTGTTTTGTCGCAGGTCTTTAGAGGGTGAGTATCGATGCATCGCAATGGGGCTCTTGCAAACTTTTGCTGTAGGGGATTGAAGCGTTGATTCTTGCATAAAAACCTGTAATAATGACGATGAATACACTAAAAAATCACGATATTCACTCTCAAAATCGGGCTGAATGGCGAATAGAAGCAAGTATCATGGGAGATTCCTAACTAAATCAAGGCATATCTCATGTGTTTCCGTAAAGAAAGTGACAAATTAGACAGGAATCTCCCATGAGAACTGCGTTGAATCGCCATTATTATCTTGACGTTATAGCAGTTTAGTGAGTTTATAACTAAATTTTAGACTTCCTTAGTGTGCTTTTCGTGATTTTCGCTGGTTTTTACATCAAATTGGACTATTCATTTGATCACAGCAAAAGTTTGGAAGAGCCAGTGGCGTCGCGTGCCAACTGGCAACGTTGCGATTTGACCATTTAAAACCATGTAAAATATCGATTCGAGGGAGTGCACTGTGCACCTCCAACAGTTCGACCCGACCTTTTATATGGATTTAAATGGCCAAATTGCAAAGTTGCCAGATGGCACGCGACGCCACTGGGAAGAGCCCCATTCGCGAACCGCCATGCGCCATGGAACCTTTGCTGCTCTTAGTGGGAGCAAAGTGCGGGTTGCTCCTTGCCGGTGCTGCTCCCTCTCGGAGCACCGCTGGCACCAACATAACGCTCATTTGAGGAGTTAAAATATGTGAAGTGAGATATGCACTATTAGATGTTGTAAAGATTGTACGAATGTTCCTTTATCAAAATAAAAACCCATCAAGACTTTAATTGACTTGACTTGACTTGATTTAGATTGACTTGACTTGAACTTGAAAATTCCTTGCAAACTTTTGCAACGTTGGCGTTATGAAATGGTCGTTTCCTCGGTTTTAGTAAATTTGCGTGAAATACACATTGAGAGCATTGAGAATACTCAAAACAGGGCTGCCGTTTGGCGTATAATTAATCGCATTTTTCAATTCACCGATGATTCCACCGGTTGAGAAAAGATTACACAATTCAATTCAATGTATGACTGAAGTGCACGAAAATACACTGATCTGCAATCTCTTCTCAATCGGTGAAAACTCTCTTAATTAATTAAAATATCCGCAAGTTTTTTAAAGTCATCGACGACTCCAGCGATTGAGAAAAGATTACAGATGCTAGCATTTTCGTGCATTACAGTCATACATTGAATTGAACAGTGTAATGTTTCCTCAACCGGTGGAATCATCGGTGAATTGAAAAATGCGATTTATTATACGCAAAACGGCAGCCCTGACTCAAAAACGCCTTTCACTGAAAAAACAAAGTTTATGTACAGCCGAAGCAGCTTTTTAAAATAGCTTCGCGGAGCAAAAGCTCAAGCTGTACCGGAGAAAGTTTCAGGTCTACCAAAGCACTACTTCTTTAGAGTGACAACCTCTTTTCTTGCTTCGGCTCTACCGAATTAGTGCTTCAGAACAACCGCAACTTTCTCCGGTAGAGCTAGGACTTATGCTCTGCGAAGCTATTTTAAAAAGCTGCTCCGGCTCTGCTAAAACTTTGTTTTCTCAGTGTTCGTGGGTTTAGGAGTGGATTTTGAGACTATTTGATTCTCTCAATGTGATTTTCACGCGATTTTACACCAGAACCAACCCTCAATATAGCTGTAGCAAGAGTATGCAGCAGACCCATTAATACATCCAGCTTAAGCAAAAGTTTGCAACAGACCCATTAATACGTCACAACAAAACTGCAAACACCGCTTAATTGATTGCACGCCAAGAGAAACTATAAACACTCGCACACACCTGAATATGAATCTTCACATAGAGTTCAGTTCGTATGAATTCGTTGTTTACGACCTGAACCGACTCGTCTTATACACAACGCGATGCGTCGTGAGCATCACAGCCTTGCGGCCCAACCTTTTCGGACAATTTAATTTGCCCTTAATGAGCTCACGACAAAAAGAAGTGCATTTGAGAGCAATGGATCTTGAAAATAAAACATGGATGAAATAATGACGCATTTTTTTTTTTTTTTTTTTTTTTTTTTTTTTATCTAATTCATCGAATAGATTAACAATTTTAAAAATTGAATATCCTTCGATAAATTGTCCAGAAATGACTTCGGTTACGCAAAAACTTTCCTGACTACACTTCTCAAAATCCTAGGAATCGGAAAATTGTGCGGGCAATCAACGAATAGGAAAATTGAGCGTTTTGGCAAAGTCGATATTTTGATGTTAATATTTGTGAAAATGTAAATTAGCGTAGGACGTTTTCTGTTAAATTCTTTTGATTCCCAAAAAAGAAGCACCAATCTTCACACTTCTTACTTTTTCGGTTAATTTTAATTTAAAATTATAATTTTAAATTAAAGCAATTTAATATGTTTAGGGAATTCAATCGACTGAAATGGGTATATTTCGAGCAGCTTATCTTCAGTAACAACATACGTTCACCCTGTTAACCAATTTCCCAATTGACTTTAATAGAGACCTTTCACCATCCATAACTTGCTTAAAATTTAAAATTTCAAAAAAACAAAACAAAATAAACAAAAACCCTCCGAGGAATATTAAAGGCAAATTCTCTGCAAAATGTGGATATATAAGGACCTTTGGTTCAAAAGTTATACCGGGATACAGACAGACATCTGCGCCGTCGCAATACTTTCTCAATTTCTAACTTCGTTAGGGGAAGGGAACCAAAACCGGACCACTGTTTAGCTTTTGGGCTGTAACTCAGCTAAAAATTGATCAAATTTCAAAAACTTTATATCAACATGTGCATAAGAACCCTTACCTTTAAACAATAGCCTTGGTTTAACATTTGAGCCATTAAAATTTTTGTGAGAAAGAAAATTGTGAGAGAAGTCAAAAATACCGTCTGAGGAAAGGGGCTCCAAAACCGGACCGCCTGGTAAATTTCACGCATCATCACTGCTTTTTTTTTTCTAATTGCATATTTTTTACCTTAGCAACTATGATTAAGGCACGCCATGAGAGGAAATGAAACAAGTCGGCATTTGTACATTGGAAAATCTAAAAATGAAATTTATCGTAAAAATTTTGATACGAGAAATTGTGAGAAAAATGGGGAAAAAATGGCAAAAATAGAAAATCAATTGAAAGATAAATAGAAAGTTGAGCTGAGAGATTGGAAACATCTGCAAACCATCAAGATAACAGCTAGGTATGCCTACAATACTCATTGCCGCTATAGTCAGGGGAAAATAGCTCAAATAAGGGGCTAACCCGGAATAAATTGCAACAGAAGCTTTTATGGCTGGAAGTTGCTCATTGGTACTATCTAAAGAACATATAAAAAGTTCGCCAAAACCCGAGTACGGGAAAGGGGGTTTTGCCCCCTTTTTACCCCAAATTAGAGGATTTTTACGTCTTTTTTCACGGTTTTCCTCAATTTGCGCCAAAACTACCACTCCAACGCAAAAATTTGACTGGACTAATTTTAAAGAGAGTAAAATTTCCTACAAGATGGTTTAATCAGATCAAAATTTCAGTCACCCGGAGGGTGGGAAACAGCTGATTTTCATTTCGCGGAAATTCGAGAATTCGCGGAAAAAACGCGTTTTCGGCGATTGCTCGAGTAATTTAACTTCCGCTGCAACGAATGCGGAATAACCGTATTCTAGACACCAAATACGTATTATAGGGGTCTATATTGAATATAATGGAAGTGTGGAGGAACCAAGGTCCCACTTGACCCCCCCCCCCCCCCCTGACCCGACTCTCAATACAGAATGAATAGAGCACACACTCTCCATAAAGTGTGAAGGAGTTCACTTTTTTCTCGCCAAATGTCTGGTTCATGTTTTGCCTTTGCGTATTTGGACCAACTACCCCCCCCCCCCTTTAAGAGGCCTGGCATTCGTGAATGCTCAATTTACCTCATTTTTCCGGGGAGAAACGTTCACTTTTTTGACCAAGTATAGGAATCACCCGTGGTCTTGGCAACCGCTACAAACGTCGCGTCATTACATGGCAAACCAATTTTTTTGCAGCTGCAATGCATGGTGTCACACTGCTTCTAACATTTACGGTGGTCGACTGATGAAAGAATTTAAGGAGCAGAAGGGCGAAGGCCTATCCGTGAGTCTAGGTAGATATTTTTTGCACTCGGAGATCCATCCCCATGAGATGGCATCCAGGCCCAGGTCGTTTGTGCCCATCCACTCCTGAATTTGAAAATAAGCTCGCTAAGAGTGGTACTTGACAGCTGTTGGAGTATGGGTGGTAATTTTTCCGGTTTGACGAAAGTCTTGGTTGAGGCGACTTTTCATTTACAGAGACGAAAACACAGAAGCTCTATCGTATCGTCTTTGCTGCCTCCATAAAATTGATCCCTAGATAGCAGTTTTCAAGTGCACTTAAAAAGTGTCATTCAACGCCAAAAAAACATGAAAACATGACGTAGGTTAAGTGCATGAAATGCAATAGTTAATTGGAGCCGATATTTAGAAGAGTCTCCTCTTCCTCCGTGCTTCATAGGCTGTGACTCAACATCGCACATTTTTGGAATAGGCGAAATGGGGCAGTTGCAAGGGTCTGAAATGTTGTGTTTTTTATATAGAAAATTATAGTACTCGATAAGCTGAGAACAATGGTGCCTTTGGTTTTTTCCTAAGTGTCTTGGTTTTGGAGATATACACGTGCAAAGTTGCAAAAATTCGTATGTGTAGTGACGTCACTACGCGGAATTCCCATTTAAAACAATGTATTTTGGGCCAAAATCTTATCTCCGGAACAATGGGACTTAATTAGAAACCAAAGGCATCTATGTTCTCAGCTCAGCAAGTACTTTCATTTTCTTCATAAAAAAACAACATTTCAGACCCTTGCAACTGCCCCATTGCCCCTTACAAATGACTTGTAACAGTTAATGGAGAGCTGCAAAAATGTGCTCATGTATTTTGTGCCCCGAAGAAAACCCATTGGGATATTGAAAATGCGGGTAGATTGGTGATTCTTCAATTTTATGGAGGCAGAAAAGACGATACGATAGAGCTTCTGCGTTTTCGTCTCTGTAAATGAAAAATCGCCTCAACCAAGACTTTCGTCAAACCGGAAAAATTACCACCCATACTCCAACAGCTGTCAAGTACAACTCTTAGCGAGCTTATTTTCAAATTCAGGAGTGGATGGGCACAAACGACCTGGGCCTGGATGCCATCTCATGGGGATGGATCACCGAGTGCAAAAAATATCTACCTCTTAGACTCACGGATAGGCCTTCGCCCTTCTGCTCCTTAAATTCTTTCATCAGTCGACCACCGTAAATGTTAGAAGCAGTGTGACACCATGCATTGCAGCTGCAAAAAAATTGGTTTGCCATGTAATGACGCGACGTTTGTAGCGGTTGCCAAGACCACGGGTGATTCCTATACTTGGTCAAAAAAGTGAACGTTTCTCCCCGGAAAAATGAGGTAAATTGAGCATTCACGAATGCCAGGCCTCTTAAAGGGGGGGGGGGAGGTAGTTGGTCCAAATACGCAAAGGCAAAACATGAACCAGACATTTGGCGAGAAAAAAGTGAACTCCTTCACACTTTATGGAGAGTGTGTGCTCTATTCATTCTGTATTGAGAGTCGGGTCAAGGGGGGGGGGGGGGGGGTCAAGTGGGACCTTGGTCCCTCCACACTTCCATTATATTCAATATAGACCCCTATAATACGTATTTGGTGTCTAGAATACGGTTATTCCGCATTCGTTGCAGCGGAAGTTAAATTACTCGAGCAATCGCCGAAAACGCGTTTTTTCCGCGAATTCTCGAATTTCCGCGAAATGAAAATCAGCTGTTTCCCACCCTCCGGGTGACTGAAATTTTGATCTGATTAAACCATCTTGTAGGAAATTTTACCTTCTTTAAAATTAGTCCAGTCAAATGTTTGCGTTGGAGTGGTAGTTTTGGCGCAAATTGAGGAAAACCGTGAAAAAAGACGTAAAAATCCTCTAATTTGGGGTAAAAAGGGGGGCAAAACCCCCTTTCCCATACTCGGATTTTGGCGAACTTTTTATATGTTCTTTAGATAGTACCAATGAGCAACTTCCAGCCATAAAAGCTTCTGTTGCAATTTATTCCGGGTCAAACCCTATTTTCCCCTGACTACTACAGCACAGCACCATTATGGCGGAGAAACAGGAGGCGGTCCGGTTTTTTGGTACCGGTCCAGTATTGGCGACCCTTCTCTTCTTTACTTGTGAGCAGGTAAAAATAATATCCAGAAGAATCCATACTTCAATCCAGTGAATGGCAACGCTGCGTTATTAGGTGGGAGGCGGGCAGTGTTGCCAGATCTCGCGGCTTTTTATATGCGTTCTTATGGGAACATCCTCCGGATCTTGCAATACTGGAGGACTGGAGGCGGGTGGTGAGGGAGCGCAGTTATATACAGACATCCGCCCGCGTGTTCGCGCCTTATGTAATGAAGAGGCGTCGCGCAAAATACCAATAATAATATAAAAAGAAAAAAGAAAAAAAGGGAAAAGTACGGGGGGGGGGAAATGGGCGAGGAGAAGAGGAAAAATAAGGAGAGAGAAAAAAAGTGAAAAGAAATTCCCAGTGGGAAACAGGCATCGAAAGAGTTACATAAAAGAGACACGGGGGGGGAGGCCGGGAGGGGGGGGAGGGGAGGGGAGGATTAGGTGTTGCGCTCCTTCTTCTATACTCTATTCAAACTAGGGATTTCAAAAGTACACAACACGAATAAAGTAAATACATCTCAACTATATATGTATAGTATATACGCAAACCCCGTGCCGCCTACACTACACCACAATCTTTAGCCGGGGCGAGGGAGACCCAAGAGATGAGTAAGGTCCCGCATTTTTTATTTTCTTTCTAATTCGGTGCGTCAAGTCCACAATTTCATATCGCTACACTGGATTATACATATATATATCTATATATAACCTTAAATATTTCTGTCTGGGGAGAGGAGGGGGACGACGCGAGTTCAAAAAGGCCTATTGCAAAATTTTGCTACAGTAATGAAGACGGTATAGTGGCAACGCATGCTATTTGGTAACCATGCTTTTTGTCATTTAACCTATGCAAAAGTATCGATTACCTCGGTTGTGCAACTGCACTTCCTGAAGATCGATTGTTTTACGTAGGTTTAAATGGAGAGAATACGTTGTTGCCACAATACACGAGCCGCCACTAGAAGACGGATTCGTTTGGAAAAAAATCACTTGAAAATAACTCCGTTGGTAACATCAGAAAGTTCCAGAACTGACTCACAATCGAGGAGGTAGCTGGAAAAACGGCCTAAGTAGCAAAATCGCGTTCTGAGAAAACGGCTGTTAAAGTTTTTATTTTAGTGTCAATCTAACATAGATGAAGAATCAGGCTTGGGTTGGATCAAAAAAGTTGATCCATACCCTCAGGTTGAAGTTGGTACAACTGAAATATGCTTTGGCTGTATAGGAAAGAAGAAATTGGATAAATACGAAAGGTCTACTAAGGTCGTTTTTCCATAGAACGACCTGTTGCACAGAGACAAGTCCTCACTAAACGCTGAGTATCAACTCCGTTTTTCCAGAGAACGACTTTCTGTATGGAACATATGTACTACATGATAGATGTAAAAAAAAAAATCAAAAATCTGCAAAAAAAGAGGCGAATTTATTAGAAAATAAAGAATATAAAATTATTCGTCCTCGTATTCACTCTTGCTTTCACTGTTGCCCGAGTCCTCTTCACCATCTTCAATTTTCCCCATTATGGTCATTATAGTCGCCAGCAGAAGTGGCAACCTCTACTCATATAAACTCCCATATCTCACTCAATTTTTGACGTACGGTCATGAAATTTTGTGGAGATATTATTGAGCCTATGTTCTCTCAGAAAAGTTGTTCTCCGGAAAAACAGCCTTAGCCGGCTAAGGCCGTTTTTCCAACTAGCTCCTCAATCTCATTAAATGCCCCTTGACCCTTTGACCACCAGGATCCTGATTCCTGGTGCGTGAAGAAGACAGATATCCGCTCGCTCAAAATGAAGAGGGTAGATAAATAGTCCTACTCCACGGTGTTGATTTTGCCTAAGCCAACAATTGAAGGCGCTCTACGAAACATTATTTTGCAAATGTCGACACCAATTTGGAGTTGCTGTTGTGAAAATGCGGTAAAGTAGATCTACAGTAATCAGCACTGATTGCACTTTGATCAATTTGATCACTTTTTTTAATCACTTTTTTTTTTTTATCTTTTTTTTTTTTGATCACTTTGATCAATTTTTTTTTTTGATTTGCACTTTTGCAGCCCAGGGGCTATCTGACTATTTGCCGCTCCCTCTAAGCCCACGCTTTCTGGAGGGTCTGGGGTGCGTGTCTCTCCCCGGGAAATTTGTGAAATTTTTACCTCCTATAAATGCAAAAAATTACACGATTTTTAGAAAGAGTTCCCGATTCTGTATACACGAAATTAATCAGATTTTCGTGGTGATAACAACGCAGTCAATGTACAGCGTTCTATTGAGCACGAAAATCAGCACTAAGCGTGGTTTCGATGAGACGCACCTCTACGGAGTCGAACTGCACGCGAAGAATGTTATCTTTCAACAGCTTTCATGCAAGAAAAAAAAAAAAAAAAAAAACACCGAGGAAAATTTGCCGCTCCCAAAACCTGCCGCCGTGGGCCACGGCTTATGTCTAAATCTAACGCTTGATGCAAAAGATATGAAAACCCTTGAGGGCGATCGACTCCATTCGCCAAGCTGAAGCGATAGAGGGGTCACAAGGGGGGTTTTGGTGACATCACCTTTTTGCGCATGTTTAAGACTCATGAGTTGACATGCATGAGTGAAAGAGCCTCAGATGCAAAAGATATGAAAAGATAAAGATATGAAAGAGTAGGAAAACAAACCAGATTCAGATCGTCCATGCTGTCACACTTTGAGATAGGACTTGTAACAAGTATCAGCCTCCTCTCTATTGCTAAACCTCGTTGGTTCACCCGTGCAACATCTCTTTGGTTAGGCGTACAAAAGCATTGTTCAGTTTCACTTAAGTCTTTTGCTGGGTCATTATTCTACCAAAAGGTTTGTCAGCGCTACCAGAGCGTTTTTTTCGGTTATTTATTTTTCTTTCTATGCGGTTGCCTCATTTGATAAACAAGCTCTTTCTATACGATCTAAAAATAAAGTAGGATTACGGAACCTTTAAGCATAAAGACCGGTAAAAATCAGAGCAGATCGATAGATAAATATGTCAAGATAAAAAACGCGGACATATTTAAACAGATCGAGATTTATTTTCGAGAGCAATCAAACCTTGGCGATAAGTCTCAAAGAGCGCAGCGTATGCCGCGCCGCAGCAGCAGCGGGCCGTCAACGCTAAACAGACAGGATATTGCCTTTCTCTCTCTTAGCCCATTTAAACGCATGTGTTAGAAAAGAACAGAAACAGGGCTGAAGTCACGTGACAGCCGCTACATCCATCCTTTTCTAACGAACGCGTTTAAATGGGATAAGAGAGAGTGAGAGACAGACAATATCCAAGCTACGGCTATGAGCCGCGGCTCAATACATCGAAGAATGATGGACGATTTAACTTCTATGCTATAGGCCGCGAAATGTTTAACGGTCAACAGTCATCAATCTCATCAGTTTGAACTTTGAAAAGCTCTGGTTTACATCGTGAAAGGAAGGCCGATCACTGCAGAAAGTGCACAACCGTACACTTTTACTCACTCACACATATTACACTCACACTCTCACACATGTGCGCGGACGCTCGCTCGAAGCACAGTGGGAGAAAAATACATTTTTCGTACTCTGAAGAAAGAAAAAAGATTACCACACTGAGAGAATTCTTTTTTTCATCCAAGGTGTATTTTGTTTGTGTTAAAGAAACTGCACTGTAAAATATTGGCTAAGGGGGAATTTCTTTGACCCGAGGAAAATGTCTGATAATACAAGTAAAAGATTCCTTGTTGTGACAGTGATTCTCCTTCATGCAATCAGAACTTTACTTCGCGCAAGGAAAACTGTCACAAGGAAACGTGTTTCCTTGCTTTTAAAGAGTGATTTCTCTAAGAGCAGAAGCACAAAGATACCTCGACCGGAGGTGGAAGCCGTTTCAAAAGTGCAGTCGCACCTAGACTGATAATCTTTTGGAATCTCCAAACCTTATTTCTGCACTAAGCATCTAAAGTGTTTTTTTCCGGCGTTTTTAAATTGTGTTATTCCCAAGTTTGTGTTTCTTCACAGAAAATGTGCCTTTCCTCTGCAGGATCTATAGATTCGATTTTCAAAACCTTTGGCTCATTTGAATCCTTACTCCCCTTGTCACTTTGACTTGAGGTTTTGCAAACATTATTTTCTGTCGCCATTTTATGCCAGAAATATCACCAAAAAATATGCTATTTTTTTACATATATATAATTTCAAAAATTGATCCTGTAGGCAATTTTGAGGTTTTTACAAAAAATCCGAGTTAAAGTGAAGAGAAGTGTGTAAGGATTCAAACGAGCCAAAATTTTGGAAAATCGACTTAGTAGATCCTGAGAAAAGGAACATTGAAACCCAGAAAATTAACATGGGGAAGGTGGGGTGCAAAGTCCGACTCCCATTAACAAGGGGAAGCTATAGGGTGCAAAGTCCAACTATCTATGGGTCCAACTATTTAAATATAAATGGGTGACTTAAGCTTGCTCGCTTTCAAACCACTAAAACCAACGACGGATCCAATACGTTTTCGGGTGGTGTGGGGGGGGGGAGAGGCACCACCTATGATATTTGAAATTTGAAGCGTCTCAGGAAGTTTTGGGCTACTTTTAGTTGACAAATTGCTAAATTCGAGACCTTGAGGGTAGGGACACGTACGTGGCGTGCAATCCCAAGATCTGCCGTTGACTATCAGTGGCGGCTCGTGCAATCTGGCAACCGTGCACTTTTGCCATTTAAACGTATGCAAAAAGATCGATACTAGGTGAGGCGCTGCGCCTCACCAAGTAATCGATTATTTTACACAGTTTTAAATGGAATAAATCCATTGTTGCCACATTGCACGAGCCGCTGCTGTTGACTATAACGGTCATTCCCTTGACTCACTGTGCTCTGAGCTGAAAAATACGAACGAATACGTCGGAGTATAGAGTACGGAGAAACGAGAGCTGGCTTGGAATGAATGAAAACTTAGCAAGGAGTCAAATTGAATAAAGAGACGCTTTTAATTGGATTGCTTTGGCAACCAACCACGGCTTAGCCCCTATTCATCCAACCCAACTCCCACCCTCCTCTCCTCACCCCACACAAACATACACGCGTGCGCACACACACACTGACACAGCGACACAATCTTGGAAGAATACACGATCTGACGCAGATAGCTCTATTAGCAAAATTTGCCGCCTCACCGGGCTTTCGGACATAAAAAATTGTTAAATGATAACCAGAAATTAATTTCAGATGATGATAATTTTTTCTGATTAAGTTCCGTTTTTCTAATGTGCATGTTGCAAACTTTTGCTGCAGCGTTATAAAGCAGAGCTGCCGATTTGCGTAGGTTTAATGGCATTTTGAAATTCACCGAAGATTCCACCGGTTGAGAAAAGATTACAGAGTTTAGCTCAGTGTATGATTGTAATGCACGAAAATACAGCGGCTTTTATCTTTTCTCAACCGGTATAGAGTCGTCGATAACTTCGAAAACTTGCGGATGTTTTAATTAATTCATGGCGTTTCCACCGATTCAGAAAAAATTACAGATCAGAGTATTTTCGTGCATTTCAGTCATACACTATACTGAATTGAACTATGTAATCTTTTCCCAACCGATGGAAACATCGGTGAATTTAAAAACGTCATTAAATCTACGCAAATCGGCAGCTGTGCTAGATTATTAAAATATCTGCTCTGTTATGTAAAGAGTCAATAACTGGGTAAAATCGCATAAAAATCACAGTGAAAACTTCAAAAAGAATCATAAAATCTAGTCTTGAACCCACTAAAGGCATTAGGTCTTCGTGCACGCTCCAAGTGCAAGATGAGACCGTGTTGCCTACCTCCGGAATGGTGACGAAATGGGGACGAATTAGCCCTAATGCAAGAAAAGAAACCCAACAAAATTTAGTTTCGAAAAAAAGAAAATTACAATTGAGAGGGGGGGGGCTCAAAGTTGCACATTATAAGTATTTTGTAACCGCAGTAACATTATTACCAATGGGGCTCTTGCAAACTTTTGCTATAAGGAATGAAGGAATTGATTCTTGCATAAAAACCTGTAAAAATGACGATGAGTGTACTAAAAAATCACGAAATTCTTTCTCAGATTCGGGCTTAATGTCGGAGAGACGCAGGCATCATGGGAGATTCCTATCTAAATTGAGACATATCTCTGTTTCCGTAGAGAAAGCGACAAAATAGACGGTAATCTCCATGGTACCTGCGTTGAACCGCCATTGCGATCTTGCCGTTATAGCAGTTACGTGAGTTTATTACAGAATTTTAGACTTTCTTCGAGTGATTTTCGTGATTTCTGCTGGTTTTTACATAAAATTGGACGAAAATAATTTGCTCACAGCAAAAGTTTGAAAGAGCCCCATTCCGGGGAAAAAAATAATTTCACAACAATATTTGTTTGGCGAATCAAACAAGCTCACCATTAACGGAGCTGAGAGAACTAGATATTTTGCTTCGGTTTTCCAACTTACCTGTAACAGAAGAAAAAAGAAAAAGAAAATAATCAATGTGAATCAATAATTAACTGTGGGAAAGTCAAATCAAATACTGCGTTGTGGGTGATCATGTGTGATCATAATCCAACAGTTTATTGGACATGATGTAAGTATACTTACTGTATCAACGCAAAAGTTTTGGCATTCAAGAATTCGAAATAAGTGCGGCGAATCCTTGTGTCATCAGAAGCAACCTTCTGCGCTCGAGTGCATTCTTGACCGTCCAAACTTTTGCGTTTTCTAGAGCACAAATAAAGAATTCACAGAGTTGCAACGTCAAAGGTATTTTTTGAAACAGCAGAAATCTTTGTTTGAACTTTGGATCATGGAAAGCACAATGACAATGTTGACAATAAAGTTTCGTTTCCTAAAATCAAGTTCAACAATTTTAGCGTGGGATCAACGCGAGAATAAAGTGGGGTAACTATAAGGAACCGCAGGCATAATTAAGCATTTTAGAGGACTTAGAATTCGATCAGAATTGCAAAAGGGTCGAATTAATTTCTTGGTTTTATAGCCATAATTTCCGTTAAAAAATGCGCTTATGGGAAAATTACATTGAACCATCAGAAGTCCTTGCGGACGCCAATCATAGGCGGCGCGTGCAGTGGCGTCGCGTGCAATTTGGCAACAATGTATTCTGTCCATTTAAACTCATGTATAATATCGAATCCAGGGGGTGCACAGTGCACAAGGAAAATTCGATTTATTTAATGAGTTTAAATGGAGCAGTTCCATTGTTGCCAAATGGCACGCGACGCCACTGGGCGCGTGTAAGGGGCTATTGGGGCTATATCCCCCCCATTTTTTGGGGCTATCATTTTTTTTAAAAAGCAAACAAAAAGTCATCGGTTTTTTTTACCCCTCCCCCCCAAATTTCGACCCCACACGCCACCCATAAACGCCAATCGTTTTACTAAAACAGTCTCCAAATCTATTATACCAACTATTTTTCTTTCCAGTGCATAAAGTGCGACGTTATTTCGAAATCGGAAAATTGAGGCAACATTGGACAGCAGTGTTGCCATACGTAATTTGCTGATTCAACTGTGCCTCTACCGATATTGTTGGACGAAAATATCAAAAACACTTATACAGTTCAGTTTAGCATAGTATGCCTATACCCAGTGGCGTACGCGGGGGGAGAGCTAAAACCCCACAGACCTTCCATTTTCGGGGGTAAAGGGGAAGGTGGAACAATTCCGCAGTCAATCGTTTATTATTGCGAGCCCCTCCAAAGAAAAATCCTGCGCGTGCACCACACCACTGCCTACATCACATGAAAATTCTCTAATCTGTAATATTTTAGTCTACCGTTGAAATCACCGTTAAATTATGAACTTCCATTGAATCCACGGCAAGTGTGGCAACCCTGGAAGAAGATGAGTCGATTGTCCACCGATGAAATCACCGTTGAATTTCGGAATTTTATTAAATCCACCAAGGCAACCCTGGTGGACAGGAAGAAGAAGAGTCAAAACTTATCCACCGATAAAATCACCGTTGAATTATGAACTTTCATTGAATTAACGGCAAGTGCGGCAACCCTGGCGGACAGGTAGAAAATAAGCTGAAACTTATCCACCGATGAAATCACCGTTGAATTATGAACTTTCATTGAATCCACGCCGAGTGCGGCAACCCTGGTGGACAGGAAGAAGAGGAGTCGAAACTTGTCCACCGATGAAATCACTGTTGAATATTCGAATTTCATTAAATTCACGCCGAGTGCGGCATCCCTGATGGACAGGTAAAGAAGAGGAGTCGAAACTTATCCACCGTTGAAATCACCGTTGAATTATGAACTTTCATTGAATTAACGGCAAGTGCGGCAACCCTGGCGGACAGGTAGAAATTAAGCTGAAACTTATCCACCGATGAAATCACCGTTGAATTATGAACTTTCATTGAATTCACGGCAAGTGCGGCAACCCTGGTGGACAGGAAGAAGAGGAGTCGAAACCTGTCCACCGATAAAATCACCGTTGCATTATGAACTTTCATTGAATTAACGGCAAGTGCAGCAACCCTGGTGGACAGGTAGAAAAGGAGTCGAAACTTATCCATCGATGAAATCACCGTTAAATTATGAACTTTCATTGAATTCACGGCAAGTGCGGCAACCCTGGTGGACAGGAAGAGGATGAGTCGATTGTCCGCCGATGAAATCACCTTTGAATTTTGGAATTTTATTAAATCCACGCCGAGTGCGGCAACCCTGGTGGACAGGAAGAAGATGAGTCGAAACAATTGAACACTAGTATAAATTGCCAATCTTTAACGCTCGATCAAAGCCTCGGGAGAGGTAGAGATGTAGAGGGGAAGACAAGGAGAGCTTTGAGTCAGTCACGTGACAGGGAGGAAGTAGGAGGGAGGGTGGTAATGATGAGGGGGAAGGGGGGGAGGAGAGAGCGGAAGAAACAACAAGGAGAAAAACTCAATTACAAGAGCATAAGTTTCTCATTTATTCTGTGTGCAGCAGCGATGTAAGGACGAGCGACAAGCGTCGCAAGCATCACATCGGCGCACTTAGATCTGAGATCCTCCAAAAGTGGCCAAAAATCAGAAAGGAATTTTTACATCAATTTAACAATAATTTATAAACTTTCGAGACCAATTTTGATCACGAAGAATACATAAAACAAGTAATTTGAACCGAGAAATATCACCGGAAAGTTTTAAACTAACTGTAAGCTTAGAAGGTGATAAACTATGAATGATTTTCGATTACCCAGTGGCGAGGCGTTCAATGTGGCAACGTTTCTTTTTCACCCTTTAAAAAAAATTAGAAAGGTCGAAACATCTGATGACCCAAGCATTCGATTCTTTCAGTGAGTTTCAATGGGGAAGGTACATCGTTGTCAAATTTCACTCCTCGCTACTGAATTTTTTTCACTCATTTTCGGCCACTTTTTTTCCGATCTCAGACCATAGTGCGCCGCAGAAGAGGAAAGGACTCGTCGATAGGACGAAGGGGTGGGTTGGAACGTGAGAAGGAGAAGAGAGATGAGAGGGGGAAGCGTGGGAGGAAGAAAAGGAACTGAAGAAGTAAAAAAAAAAAAAAAAAAAAAAAAAAAAAAAAAAAAAAAATTAATACCCCCAGAATAAAAAAACAAGCCGGGAAACTCCAATTCAATTTATGCGTTGGTAAAGCAAGCTGCGACAGGACAGTAGTTTTATTTACAATTTTTTTCTTTCTTTTTTTTAATATTTAGCTTTTTAAATATTAAATTTAGTTCAAGTCTCTCCAAAAGATGATTAGCTAACCCCCAGAATAAAAAAACAAGCAGGGAAACTCCAATTCAATTTATGTATTGGTAAAGCGTGCTGCGACAGGACAGTAGTTTTATTTAAAACTTTTTTTAATACTTAGCTTTGTAAATATTAAATTCAATCCAAGTCTCAGAATTCAAAGATGATTAGCTAACCCCCCGGAATAAAAAAAAACAAGCAGGGAAACTCCAATGCAGTTTATGTGTTGGTAAAGCGTGCTGCGATAGGACTGTAGTTTTGTTTACACCTTTTTTTTTTTTAATATTTATAGCTTTTTAAAAAATTAAATGCAATCATTCAGTCCAAGTCTCAGAATTCAAGGATGCTTAACTAACCCTGCCAAACCTTAATTTTTAGCGAAAAACTTGAGTTTCTTGCCTAGACATTAATCTAGATTCAATATCAATTCTTACCACCTAATAATTTTATTTATTTATTTATTTATTTATTTATTTATTTATTTAATTTTGTACATAAGAGCCATTAGCTAAAATACACGTCAGGGGGGGAAAAAAAAAAACAGATAAGTACATATATAATGATAATGATGGTTCTTAAAATTAAATTAAGTTTTAAGTGTTAGCCCACAACTCCTCCACACTGTAAAGGGCTTTGTTAATAAGAAATAGTCTCAACTGTGCAAAAAAATTATCAAACTCCTCATTTTTAAATAAAAGTTTAAGCTCCTTGGGAATTGAATTAAAAATTTGAACACAGCTGAGACTGGAACAGAAGCTCTTGAGGCTTCCAATCTAAATTTGGGTGTGTCAAGGTTAACATGCCTGCTTTTATAATGATGAGAGGGGCATAAAAGGGATGGATAAATAAGCTGATTATAGATTGCAAATTTTAAAATCTCAAAACAATACAATGAAGGTAGGGTTAATAGTTTATGCTCGATAAAAAAAGGTTTACAATGGTGGTTTACAGGTAAATTGAAGATAGTCCGAATAATTTTCTTTTGGAGCACAAACAGCTTGGAAGCCTCAGGACTTCGACCCCATAAAATAATACCATAACTTAATCTAGACATGATGTTGGCATGATAAAACATTAAAACACATTTATTACTCGTAACCTTTGTCAGATTTCTGATGGCCCAAGAATAGCAAGGAATTTTCTTGGCGACTGAGCTGAATTTTCGTAAATTGGGGGAATAAAAATCGCAAAAGCAAAAGTGGACAGGAGAGGGATTCGAAGCGGGACTCGCGCGCCTCGCAGTCCAGCACCGTACCACGGAGCCAGCAGGGCTCTCATAGAGTTGGCACAATCTTAACTAGCGTTACCATGTGGTAACGGTAGAGGGTAGTTTTTATTTTCGAGAGTATTTAATTTAGATTGATAATCAGATGTCATATTGATTAGATGTCATCTGGCATCAGCCTTTTCTGGGCATTTTAGAGTTGCAGGTTACTTTTTTGGGGGTTCTTTAAAAATTAATTCAGGGTGTTAAGGGCCAAAAGTTTGTTCTAAATCCGTCTCAAGGGACCGGCCGGTCCCTTGGATCTTCTTGGTTTTGAATCTTCGTTGGTCCATACAGGTCAGTGGCGTAGCGTGCAATTTGGCAACGTTGAATTGTTCGCCGTCGATATAATTTTAAATGGAAAAACAGACTTACGAGCAGACCTGTCTTTTTTGTGGGCTTTTAATCCGCGCTGACAACGCGCAGGGCTCCAAAAACGTATACCGTCTGCTCTACCGGGGCACTGCCAATGTTATTTTAAATGGGAATTATTATTTTGGGAATTATTATTATTTTAAATGCACTTTTGATTGCTGACGAGGCTATGGGCTCTCAAAACGTCTCCTCTGCTCTTTCGGGGCATTGTCAAAATCGTCAAAAAGAGGCAAAAACTCAGAAAGTAAATTTCTCATTCATTCATCATTTATCACTCACTTTCAAGATCAATTTCAATGATAGAGAACACTTGAACACTTCTAACAAGTAATTTGAATCTTGAAAAATCACTAGAAATTTTTAAATCAGGTTTAAAAGGTGGCAAAATATTGTTTTCATTGACTTCTTTATCCTGATTTTTGGCCAAATTTGTTCGATCTCAGACCACAGTGCGTCCTAACCTCCCCTTGTTAGAATCAATCATGAAAATATGATTTGACAAAATGAGAGGAATCTTTCCTTAAATCCCGATACTATAAAACAGCATCAATATCTTTAGCCAAGAGCAAAATCGGACGTTTTTCAGACTTCTGCTTCATATGCGCACTAATGGGTTTTGCTTCATCAGAGTGGAATCGTTAATTAATTATGTCTTCAAGTAATTAATACATATAAAAGAGAATCAGTGGCAATTTTATTCTTGTTCACACCCTCCAACTGTTCGAGCTGGACTTCTACTCTCACGAACATCGTTATAGTTGTCCCGCGAAAGTTTGTCAACAGATTAAAAGTTCAAGATGCGATTTTTTACCACGCGTCAATCATTCGCGCAATCGGGATTTTACGCTGCAAATAGCATGGTGAAAGTGTTTTTATTGCTAACGATTTTAAATTTTTGTCTACTCTCAGTTAACGGAGATTGTTGTCCCGGAGGCACTGCCGTCTACTTTAAACCCAATGAGCTATAACTTTAGAGTGGCAGCGGGCTGGTCCACCTTGTGCCACACAGGGTAGAAGGAATCCCGGGAAAAAGCGGAATTTGGACGGCAGATTCCGAGTTTTGAGGTTAAATTTTGTAGGTCGTTCGGAATTTGATGGGAATTTGGACGGCAGATTCGTAGGTCGTTTCCGGCGATGCCCGAGTTTGTTTACGAAACGACCGGAAACAACCTACAAAACTTAACCTCAAAATCGATTTTTACGACAAGATGGCGGCGCCCTAGGTGACAACAATGAACCAGCGGAACGTTCCTTGATGTGCCACTCTAAAGTTATAGCTCATTGTTTAAACCCATATCAAAAACTAAACAGTGCTCAGATTTCAATGGATTGCCAACTTTCCACAATTGTATAAATCTCATTTGTGGAGATGGACAACCCGTTAAAGGAACCTACTGTGGAAAAGGCAACTGCAATATTTTCGGGTGTAATTGTGACGGCGGATGCATTCCTGGAGATCCAATAGAAAGTTTCAAAACACTTCACGGCAAGGAAGTAACCGTGGATCATTAGAGTCGGTAGACGCAGACGGCAAGTCAGGTAACCCCACCCCACGACCTGACAACAATGAGCTATAACTTTAGAGTGGCAGCGGATTGGTCCGCAACTTGTGCCACACAGGGTAGAAGGAGTCTCGGGAAAAAGCGGAATTTGGATGGCAGATTCCAAGGTTTGAGGTTAAGTTTTGTAGGTCGTTTCCAAGTCGTTTCCGGCGATGCCCATTGCCCGTGTTTGTTTACGGAACGATCGGAAACTACCTACAAAATTTAACCTCAAAATCGATTTTTACGGAAGATGGCGGCGCCCTAGGTGACAACAATGAACCAGCGGAACGTTCCTTGATGTGCCACTCTAAAGTTATAGCTCATTACCTGACAAGTCTGCGGCGCATAAACGCTTATAATTACAGAAATTATTTCATTCCCCCAAACCGTACCTTGATATGATCCTGTAGCGGAAAAACTGCGCATCCGAACTCATCAAACTTGGTCTTATTTTAACCAGCGTGTTCTGTGCTCGTGCCTTTTTTTTTTTTTTTGTTTTTTTGTTTGTTTTTGTTTTTGTTTTTTTTTTTTCTTGTTTGAACGCAATCCGTTCTATAGTTTTTGAGAAATTATGAAAAAACCTCATTATCTCATTTCAAATTACGCGCTAACTCTGCTCTCATCGCCGCGCGAGTCGACGCTTCATCGTCGGTCATCAACAACTGCATCACACAATTTCAAAACAAAAACAATTTTCCCTGCTTTGACACTTCTGAACTTGTAACAAATACTTACATGAGTGATTACAAGTGATTATTGTTTCAATTACAAGGAAGACCGTGAAGTACGAAATTTGTCCTCAGTTCTTATTTTAAAATAAATGTACCAAAAATCTTTTTAGTTATTTATTTTGTCTGCTTATAGAGAAAAATGAAGAAATCTTATGGAGAAAATGAAAACACGATATGCACATTTTTTTTAAGAGAAAATTGTGCCCAGATAAACTACGATGGCCAAAACTCCGTCCATGAACAAAAGTATTTTCAGGATTGAAAGGGTTAAGACGGGCAACGAAAATTGAAAATTTGAGCGACCAAGCGCTCTTAAGAAATTCGCGAGGAAACCAACTCCTCCCTCTACCACTCAAACTGCATTACTCGATAAAATTCAGCCGAGCGCAGAGCAGGCGGGGGAAGGGACAGATAAGAGAGTCCAGCGCGACACGGCTCGGCGACAGAATCAGTTCCCCCCCCTCTAATTTTAAAATTCAAATTTCGACGCTCAAAACTGTTCCACAGATCTCCTCGAAATACCCTAAGGAATCATCATGCCAAATTTGAGGGAAATCGCTTCGGCCAATGGGTCTGTTGCAAACTTTTGCTACAACGATTAAGAGAGTATTATCTAATGTAAAATCGCCTGAAAAGTTCATTGAAGGCATCAGAAAGTCATAAAATGCAATAATAAACTCACAAGAGACGTTTAATGAAATCCAAGATGGCGGTAAAATATCGAGCAATCTGTATGCATGCATCTTTAACATCCAAGGACTGCCAACGTTGACAACTTCACAGTTTCAAAGATTATGTGTTTTTTTACGTTGTGATTGGGTGTGATCGATAATGTAAGGTTGGCTATCCTTGGATGTTCGTGGTGCGTGCATACAGGTTGCTCGATATTTTACCGCCATCTTGGATTTCATTAAATGTCTCACGTTAGTTTTAAACTGCATTTTATGACTTTCTGATGCCACCAATGGACTTTTCACGCGATTTTACA
Organism: Trialeurodes vaporariorum; assembly: GCA_011764245.1. Classification (NCBI taxonomy): domain Eukaryota; kingdom Metazoa; phylum Arthropoda; class Insecta; order Hemiptera; family Aleyrodidae; genus Trialeurodes; species Trialeurodes vaporariorum. Next base: position 10,280,825 of record VMOF01000220.1, read on the forward strand.
TGAGATTGAACACTCTAAAGCGCTGTAGCAACAGTTTGCAACAGACCCATTTTCGGGAAATAGAAAAAACAATTTGGAGGGACGTCAGCTTTATATATATAAATAAAATAATAATATGATGAAGTCAGCTGTGATGACAGTCGACCATGATTGTTTGAATGTGCCGCGCTAACCCCGCGAAATATCGTGCACTTAGAGGGAAAGATATACAGTGGTGAATAATGTCTATAGTGTTTTTCACAATTTGTGAACTTATCACTGAATTTTGGTGTTTTCAGATGTTACCATTGTCATTTTTACGGCTTTTTACATAAGAATTAATACTTGTAAAACGCTCTAGCCGAAGTGTGCAACAGACCCATTGAAACGAATCGGAAACCAATCGGGAAGTTTTGAATCACATTAAGTTCGATTGCTTAAAATTTAAAAATAGTATCAGGTCGTTAAACTAGCTTTGTATGCATATTGCATCTGTCGTTGAAGAATGTATGTGATAATAGTCGTCGCTTTGCAGTGTGCATCAAGAAACCGAATGCAACCTCGCGCTAGAGATCTTACCCAATACCGACATAGTGCAATTATTGCTGCTTGACATTGTTTCCCACTCCCATTGTTGACAGTAATTAAGGTTAATGGTCATTGTTCACCTATTCGAGATCTATTCGCTTGCGTTACTACCGCGACGGAAATTTAAACTATAAAAATTAAATTTACAAAATCAAATTATTTGAGTGTCACATTACGCATATTTAAAAACAGATGAATTTTTCATCGATTCATTTTGTTTTTAAAACGTTTAGTGCCCATGGACATTATAGATTTGTCACAGCACAGTTCTGACCTTCCATGCCATATTAAACCGCATGTGCTTCGTGATACATTTTTTTTTAAATTACCTACATACTGCATTACCTGAAAATATTGGGGCAGATCTAGGTTTGCTTGAAAATTTTCAGGCAAACCTAGATTTTTCCCTTTGGATTGGGGTTTGTCTAACGAGCCTTCAGGAATCCTAGGTTCGCCTAGGCAATCTAAATATAGAATTGCCTGGAAATCGAGATTCGTCGGTAACCGAACAAATTGAATACTTAAAAACTGAATAAGATATATTTCCCCCTTTTTCACCCCTTATTTTTCCCCGTTCCATATCCCTTTGAAGGTGACTTTAAGAAGAATTACTTTTTTAACGCATCAACCCCCCCCCCCCCACCTCTTGAAAATAAGCTACATGGTCACTCCGAGAACTAAGATTTTGATTGCACTGGTGCAGATAACCAGCGTGCTGATCATTTACTTCATCATCGTCAAACTGATTGTTAAGATTGTTTATGAGTCATTCTATTGGTCGAAATTTGTAAAACTTGGCCGTTGTCATGCGGTAACCATCGTTGAGAGTCCCGTTAGTTAAAGGTTATTCATCATGAGTAACCTTTAAATAGTGGGCACTTTAACGATGGTTACCACAGCAACGACTAAGTTTCACAATTGTCGACCAATAGAATCACTCATAGACAGGCTTAAAGATTTGTTTTTAACGATGAAGTAAATGATCGACCCACAGGAGTAATTTTAGAGAACACTTTTTGAGAAAACGTACCCGGCAAAAAATGAATCGCCCAGTTTCAATCTGGGCGATTCATTTTTTACCGGGTAAGAAATGAGCAAATCGGAAAAAGAAAAGCAGTCCTGAATTTTTTGTCGATTTCGTTGCCCAATCAAACCTATTGAAAGGCTAAAGTTTCATTCTTTTGAAACCAGCACGTGTATATAATTTATTTAACTTAAAAAAAGTTGAGGCACCGAGGGGGGGGGGGGGGGAGAAAAGAAAAAAAAAATTGCGAAGAAACCGCCCCATTTTGGTATTGCATATGGATTCCCTACACGTTCTACTTCCCCTCTCCAGAAATTGCTTGTTAAGTCAGATCGAAGAAACCCCATAAATCAAGAACGCTCCGAGGAAGTTTCGGAAAACGGCGAGCATTATATTCGCTCTGGCTCTCATACCCTTTACTAATGCTTTAAGTGTTTCATGTGTTTATTTTCGGAATTCTAAAGACCCAATAAATTGCTCTAACCGGAATGCATGCTGCGATTGTTGTGTCATAATGAATACTTTATTATCCATTTCAGTCCAGTTATACTTATGTCGACCCCTCTCTCCCCCTCCCCTCCCTCTTCAGCCCGCCTTCCGCCCTCACACGAATGAAAGTTGCAACTTTTGCCAACTAGACTCTCTCCCCTCCCTCTTCGCGAGCGTGAGAGTGAGTGTGTGACATTTCTTCTCATTCGGATTCGTTTATCCAAAAGCAAAGCTTGTTGATACTCTAATGACCGTTGCTGCTCTCGCTAAGTTGTTGAACGATGAATGTTGAGGAATGTGTCAAGCATCGCTTAAAATAAACGATGACAGCTGCAAGTCGCGTTTTTTTTTTTTTTTTTTTTTTTTTTTTTGTGTGATCCCATCCGATGAACTCACATGTTCGTCATGTCGTGATGGTGCGTTTTGGAACGATCACACGGCCGAAAACGATCAATCATCGGTCATAAAAATTAACACAATATTTAATCACGGATGTCATATTTGGTTTGGGCTAAGGGCCCTCTCACCCTCTCTCATCGTCCGACCTTGGTTACTTCCAACGGTAAATAAATGTGGTGAAACCTCCAAAAGTTTGGCGTCACACTTAATCGAAGTACGTATACGTTGGAAAAACAAAGTTTAAGTAGAACCGAAGCAGTTTTTAAAATAGCTTCGCAGAGCAAAAGTCCTGGCTCTAAAAGACCAAGTTGCAGTTGTCCTAAAGCACTACTTTGGTAGAACCAAAGCAAGAAAAGAGGCTATTACTCTAAAAAAAGTAGTGCTTTGGTACACCTGCAACTTTTTCCGGTACAGCTTGAACTTTTACTCCGCGAAGCTATTTTAAAGAGCTGCTTTGGCTGTGCATAAACTTTGTTTTTTCAGTGGTACTGAATAAAATATAATTCATGATGGCTTCTAATAATATTAGCAGAAGCACAACTAATTGTCAACCGAGGAGAGTCAAGTACATTTACCAGAAAATTCTGATGTTACTATCAGAATACGCATGGTCACAGTTAAGTGCCTGAATTTCGTCAACATTTTCAAAAACTATACATAGTGGCGGCTCGTGATATTTGGAAACCATGTCTTTTTGCCATTTAAACCTAGGCAAAAGTATCGATGTATCGATTTTTCAAGGATTCGGTGAATTCCCTAAAGATACTTTTACGTAGAATCCGAGAGAATCCGTTGTTTCCACAATGCACTAATCTCCACTGGTAGGAATGCGAATACCACAATAATTCTGGTAATAGTATCAAACCATTACCTGGGTTGACAAATCGCTGTGCCTCTTGTAATCATTATTATTATTATTATTATTATTATTATTATTATTATTATTATTATTTTTTTTTTCCACAGGCAGAATGCTTCTAATATAACTCCACGTGCAGTTTATCCAGTATGTATTCCTCGCCAACTTACTTTATAATTTCCAAATATTTAGCTTCTTTTTTTTTTTTATTTTAATCCTTTAATTATTCTGTTTGTCATCAGCTTATTTACAATGCCTCGAGAAAATTTTATCTCATAGTATTATCATTCACATAATATGAGAGTGTCCATTGAAAGCACTATACTTAAAATATTTTAAGTGCAAGGTTGAGTATTTTTACCACAACATTGTTAGATGAATACGAAAATCTTAATTGCAGGCAAGTCCAATAGTTAAGATATTTTAAGTTACCTGCGTTTGGTGTCACGCAGCTACTATTCAACCTGAAAAAAGGAGGTGAGCATTGTACTTACATACATCCCCGCATCGGTGGAGGTTCCTGCGATTTGGCAACCATGCAATTTTTCCATTTAAACTTAGGTAAAAGAATCGATTCTTGAGGAGGTTGACAGCCTCCGGGAGAATCGATTGTTTTACATTAGTTAAATGAGAGAGGGCACTTTTGCAAAATTTCACGAGCCGCCACTACCCCGCATGAGACTCTAGTTGAGTCAACCAAATCTTCGGTTCACCCAGCAAAATCTCTAGCTATAGGAGTACACAACCTTCTGGATCAAGTGGCGAAGCGTGCAATTTGGTAACGTTGCATTGCGTCCATTTAAACCCATCTTAAAAGGTCGAATGCGAAGGCGTTCACCGAACACCCAAGGATTCCATATTTTTCATGGGTTTAAAAGGACGAACTGCAACGTTGCCAAATTGCAGGCTACGCCACTGTTCTGGATAGCTCTACCGAAGTATTTTGATGGGTCATTTTTCTATACCAAAGGTTTTAGCAGCGCTATACCAGAGCGTTTCTTCTCTTTTATGATTCATAAAAAGTAACGGCCTCTTATTACGTCAAATACGATCCAAATGAGCATTCTTCCATCAAATTTCGATAATTCTTAACCCTTCCAAATTTACTGGGTTTTATGCAAAAAACAATCTGCGGCGTCTATCCGCCGTCACTCGTCAGTATGTCACTTCGCCAGTCCGTACACTCACATAATTTTTGAACCATTGATCCATATTCATCAAGATTTTGCTATGATAATACTTTTTAGATTCCCCAGAGGGATTGATTCTTTCTTTTTCTTTTTAAACTTTAATTTTTAAGTTAGTTATGCGGAAACTTTTAAGTAAGTTAGTTTCAAAGGGGGCGTTTGAATGTCTCCCTCAACACATTAAAGGGGGAAGGGGAGTCTCCCCTAGCTTAATATGGTGTGAGAAAGTATTGGAAGGGTATTCACTCATTCAGTTTTCAAGATTTTGCTATGATAATACTTTCTAGAATCCCCAGAGGAATTGATTTTTCGTTTTTCTTTTTAAATTTGAATTTTTTAATTTTTAATGGAAAAAGTAAGTTAGTTTCAAAGGGGGCGTCTGAATGTCTCCCTCAGCATATTAAAGGGGGGGAGGGGCGAGTCTCCCCTAACTTAATATGGTGTGAGAAAGTATTGGAAGGGTATTCACTTATTCAGTTTTCAAGATTTTGCTATGATAATACTTTCTAGAACCCTCAGAGGAATTGATTTTTCGTTTTTCTTTTTAAATTTGAATTTTTTAATTTTTAATGGAAAAAGTAAGTTAGTTTCAAAGGGGGCGTCTGAATGTCTCCCTCAGCATATTAAAGGGGGGAGGGGTCTCCCCCCCAGCTTAATATGGTGTGAGAAAGTATTCGAAGGGTATTCACTTATTCAGTTTATATTTTCCCGGCGTCTCGGGATCTTCAAAAAAAAAAAAAAAAAAAAAAAAAAAAAATCAAGAGATCTCTCTATCGTTGTTTGACCCGGGAACGCAACGCCAACACCGCCAGCACTGCCAGCAGTCATCGGCACCGGTCGCTGTGGTGATATGAGATTCATAGCATGCGCACCCCCTCACCCACCCCCGCTCCCGACCCTTGTATCCCTCTCTAACCCCCCCCCCCCCCCCAACCGAAAGAGAAAGATAGGCGCAGTGAATAATTTATCCTGTCTCCAAGGAGTCAAATCCCCCCTTCCTCCCCCCTCCCACCACGAGTGTCTGCACCTGTCCGGACGAGCACGTTGAAATAATAATAATGATGACAGACTCTCCACCTCCCCCGCCCCTCCCCCTCCACCTTCCCTCTCGCCCCCTTTTCCCGCATACAACATCGTATAGTCGTTGTAAGTACGCACATAGAGAAATCTGATTGCACTTGTTGAGCGCTCAAGTGCGTTCTGATAGAAATTCGTCGCCTCTTTTTAGTCTTTATTCAGCCGTCTCGGTAATACGGACGGTCTATTCATCCCGGGTTTGTATTTATGTCCGTAACCCCCCCCCCCCCCCACCCCTTCTTCCTTTTTCTTGCCCTCATCTGCCGTAACCTCGACCCACAATGCCCGTGAACTTGGAAGTGTTAACTTGCCCGGGTGATGTAAATAGGTGTTTGCTCAAGTAGCGGACCGCTCGCTCCCGCTGAAGCTGTATTTGGGCTCATGAAGGAAAGTTTCGTCATTGGCAGATACAGGAATGTGTATGTCTCTCTTCCTCTTTACCTTTCTTAATCCCTCTCTCTCGCTCTTTCTCTTCCTTGTCACGTGATGATCCCCCTTTGCTTTTCTCTTCTAGCATGCACGTGTTATAATGAGAAGAGAAAGAGACAGGCGGACAAATTCCTGTATTAACCTGTGAGTTTGGTAGGGGCGCTGAGTATGGACCAAAGACATTGAACTGGCGTAGCAAACCCAAGAGGAGCATTAGCGATGTAAAAATGAAGCCAATATTTCATCAGTCAAATAGGGACATTCAATGTGGGGCTGCTCAAAATCTGGGCTTATGTACTCTCTCCTCTTCACTTTCGTTAGTCCTTGAAATGCGAGAGGCGTCCCCAGGGGTGTCATTTCGGGTTCGGCTTGGGGGGGGGGGGGGGGGGGGGGCAAAAATGTGATTTTTTTTTTTTTTTTTTCTCATCAATATTATTTCAGACACTCTACAGCCCTGCATAATGCATATCCTATATTTACGGCCCTAACTTCCAACAAAACTCTCGTTAATGACCACCAAATTTTAATTCGAAACTTTTTTCTTCTCCTAAAAAAAGGTCACCACTTTATCACTTTTGGCCGACCCTTGGGGGGGGGGGAGTTGCTCCCCCGCAAATGACGCTACTGGGCGTCCCACTAATGTCGGGGTGCCTATTATTGCATGTTTTAATTCGTATAACTTAAGATAAAAAAGAAACGCCGAATGCGGATGAAACCTTAAAGATATACCTATTATAAAAATAAAAACGTTGAATTGTGCACGTTTCAAAAAAATGCCTCATTGAGCGCCTTCAATTGACGAGTTAGGCAAAAGGAAGTACCGCGAAGCACGAATATTTACCTACACTCAATTCATTTGAATGAGCGAGAGGTGAGTTGACTAAATATAAATTCGAAAGTATACAGGTAGGGCTGGTAGCCTAAGAAGCGCGAAAAATTACAATTGAAATAATAATAGTTTTCAACTGCTGGAGTGTTTTTTAAACTCTTCAAACGAACATTTTTAGTGTTATACGGTAAGTTAGGTCAGACGCGGCCGCTTCGTGTAAAAATGGCATTTTACAATTTACCAATTATTTCACCGGTTGATCGAAAAATTGCACAAATAAGTTTAGCGTATGACTGTAACGTATAGGAAAATACGATGATCTGTAATCATTTATCTATCGGTTGAGTCGACGTCGCTGACTTAAAAGAAGTTGCGGTTATGTTGATAAAACAGGGATTCCGCCGCGATTGAGAGAAGATAACAGATGCTAGTCTTTTCGTGCAGTACAGTAATATACTGCGCGAGAACTGTGTATTATTATTCGGTCGATCGGTGGAATCTCTAGTTGAACAAGAAAAATGTCATAAAATGTGCGCAACGCGGCAGCTCTGTTAATTGTTAGATTCGTTACTCAGATCTTTTCCCATTAATTTGTCAAACTATCTTGTCATAACTTTTGAACACAAAAAAAATAATGTGTAACGACATTTGGTGGTTTGCGCGATAAATTTTAACTTTTTTTACTTACCCTTTCGAACAATGTACCCCAAGCCAGGGATGTCACTAAATACTTTTTCTGGTAGGAAATTCAGGATTCCACATTTTCCTCTCTGAAGCCCCCAAAAATTCAATTTCTAACAAAATATACGGCTGTTAGCTGAGTCAGACGTTGATTTTCGACATTTTTAACTTGTGAGAGCCTGTATCGAACGATCTGTTGTGCTATGCGCTGTGGTCGAATAATAAAGCGCAAAAGTTTATTGTTGACAAGCGCAACGAGTGCGCGTTTTTGTAAAAAGTACGTTTTGAACACAATAGCACAGAATAATACAATCAGAAGGGAAACTCTAATTCATTTTGAAACATTCTTTACTTCGGGCCGCCATGTTCGAAAGTGAGTGTCTTCGGCAATCTTCGGCAGATCTTCGGCAACTGGCCGAGTTGTGATTGGTTGTATATCCTGAAAAAGCATGTCCGCCATCTTGAGAAGTGAGTAGGCACAGTTGCCAGTTTGTGCTGGTAAATTCCAAATCTTGTTTCCATTGGCTCTTATGGGAGTTTCCCTTCTGATTGTATTATTCTGTGACAATAGTTTCATGCTTGGTGCTTTCTAAGTATCTATTGCACAACCATAAACGTTTAAGGGCGGGGGGGGGGGGGGGGGGGGTTGGTAGTTGGAGAGTTGGTAACTTGGAGTAGTTGGTAAGAAGTATCCGTCATCTTCAGATTTTTTCTGACGTGGGGGGGGGGGGGTTGAGGCTACGTGCGCATGTCCTCCCCCGTGTGGACCTGCCACTGCATACAACTTAAGGGCATCAATTTTAACAGTGTCCGTATTACTGTCTGTTTTAGTGATTGGATTGGATGTTATTGTGAAACACGAATGACTGGTTCAAATTCGTCTCATAATCGGAAAACGGTTATTTAATAAATTACCCGGCAAAAAATGAATCGCCCGGTTTGGTCCTAACGGACGTTTTAGGACGTTTTTAGGACCAAACCGGGCGATTCATTTTTAGCCGGGTCGTCAATTAATTGTTGATCATTTCCGGAAATTAGACACCTGAATGCGGTTTAGTCGTTTTTCCGGGCAAACATCTTAATCCATAAGTCGTACTTTGAAGTACCATATAATTGCTGTCCGAGGTCAGGTGGTTCAGAACAAACTCTGATTCAGAGTATTTTTTCCATGTATCAGCGCATTTTTGAAAGGAAATTTAGGTTATTAAATCAAACAGCTAATGCGACCATTTTGCGATTATGAATTTATCGTCCTCGGAAATGCTTACTTATGCCTGGTTCCAAGACTAAAACTGCCAAAGTCAACAAGATAATATTACAGATTAAACGATGCATTTTGAGGTTAAAATCACCTGAAATTTTGCGAGATTCCCGCCCATAACAACAATAACATTTGAGTGATTCCAACCTCAAAATGCATCGTTTAATCTAACTGTATATCTTGTTGATTTCGGCAGTTTTAATCGAATAGAAACAGGCATAATTAAGCATTTTCGAGGACGTATAATTCATAATAGCAAAAAGGTCGCATTAATTTTTTGACTTTTTAGCCTAAATTTTCGTTCAAAAGTGCGCTTATGGGGAAAATACATTGAGCCAGAGTTCGTATGACACCAGCTGACCTCGGTCGGCAATCGATACGACTAAAACAGTCTATTTATTGTTTCCTCAATGTGAAGTGCGTCAATGTCAGTATCACTGTTAGAAATGCTCATTTCGACTCCGGTTACATGAAAACTGTATGATTTTTCCCGGTGAACAGTTTTCCGGGTGAGATATTTTTGGAGTAAAAAATGAAGCGAAAAGGAGGAAAACAGTAAACAGAGGCAAAGTGTTCACTTCTCCGGAGTTATATACTGGTGCTGACCAACGAGCTATACATTTATCTAGAATGGCAGTGTTATGGGTAACCAGCGTAACCACCATGGAGGCGGATTTTTAGGTTAGGTTTAAGGTGTTATTTTTTCCATTTATTCCCATGCGCCCAAAATCAGTCAACGCCTCGGATTCGGGCTTAGGTAAGCCTCCTAGGAACTAGGTTACCTGAAATGCTTATGTTAATTGAGATAAGTACTGCGAGTGTAGCCTAAATACCTCCAGGATTCGGCTGACGTTTTTTTTTACCCCGACTGGACCCAAGGTACTTATATTTAACAGGTATGCTCGACTCGCTTCCCGCGTCATCTTCAGTGGCGCGCAGTTCAAAAAGCATTCCAGGATGGCCGACAAAAGAAGAAAACATTGTATACTCTTTCCAGAAAACATCGGGATATTTTCTGCTTTTCTGGAGAGGGAAGCCCAATATTTTCTGGATACAATGTTTTCTTCTTTTGTCGGCCATCTTGGAATGCTTTTTGAACTGCGCGCCACTGAAGATGGCGTAGGAAGCGAGTCGAGCATACCTGTTAAATGTAAGTATGTATGTACCTTGGACTGGACCACTAGTAGTTAGAAAGATACCTACTCAGAGCATGCAACACGCAACACACCTAATCAAGGAGCAATACATTTATTTTATCTGGAGTTGCAGTATAATGGGTAACCTATGCGTAACAGTTACCATGGAGGATTTTTAGGTAAGGTTATCTTGGTGCAATTTTTTCCATTTATTCTAACGTATTTCATACATTTTAAATCTACTTACCACAAAAATGCTTAACCGTTCCGAATCGAATAATAAAATTAGCTTTTATACTATGTATACTTACTTACAATGGCGACAAGCGGCATTCCACTGCGGCTTATATATTCCTAAGACAGCTCATATCAACACCCAAAGTAGTGAAGATTTATTGGTATCCCTTCCGTAAGTATCACCCAATGAAAAAGATCGATCCTGTGGGAGTTCAATTTTATTGAACCTCCGATTTAATCGATACTTTCAAATTCGTTCAAATGGGAGGCAAACGAAACAATCGATTGTTCACAAGCTGCGTGTACATACGCACTCCGCAAGCGTCCGTCCGTCCGCCGCAGCCTATGCATCGCCGTTATTCGAATTTACGTAACGCATCACTCGATACACAGGAACATGTGTTATTTTCCATCTGCGCTCGTATAAAGCATAGTGGAGGGGAGGGGGTTGTAAGTGGGAGAGGGGGGAGGGGCAAAGCTCCCAAAGCAAAGCAAAGCAGCTCAATCTTGGAAGAATAAACGGGATATTTCTGGACCCACGTTTTCTCCTTCTCCCATAACGCATGTATGTGTGTATGTATACCGCTCTCACTTGCAGACCTTGGATCCGTAACTATAAGTAGCCGTATTGTTCATCTTACCCCCCCCCCCACTCCCTCAAACCTTCCTCTTCACCACTCCACTAACAACCCCCCTTCTCTCTCTCTCTCTCTCTCTCTCTCTCTCTCTCTCTCTCTCTCTCTCTCTCTCTCTCTCTCTCTCTCTCCTCTCTCTCTCTCTCTCTCTCTCTCTCTCTCTCTCTCTCTCTCTCTCTCTCTCTCTCTCTCTCTCTCTCTCTCTCTCTCTCCCTCTTTCCATCTTCGAATAACTTCATCTTACCGCACACTCTCTTGGTTGGCAGTATACGGCATGAGTGTGTTATGTGAATGATCGACCGAACTTACCCTCTATAAGAAAGCTCGCGGGCTGCGTTACTCAAGGGAAGGAGGGAGAGGGGGGGGGGTGTCGGTGAGGAGCTTTGTTTACGCATCGACTCACGCCGCCCGCGTGGACCAAAGGGAATTGTACGTCGCGTGGTGGGATTTATGAGCCCAACCATAGTTAAAGGAAACATCCGTTCGGGCCGTCTGTATCGAGGAATCGGTCGATTTCTGTCTGAGATAAAAAGAGATAAATACAGGTATGCAGCTGTGTTTATAGTCTTCGGCTGATTCTCCTCCAAAGTTGAGGAGTGGTCAATGTGCAAAGATAACTGACCAGGGTATGCAATTTGCAATGCACATCACGTATTAGGTGCAACGAGCTGTATACATTTATTTGGAGTGGCAGTATAAAAAGGGTGACCCGCGTAACCACCACGGATGATTTTCCGGTTAGGTTTAAGGTGTACTTTTGTCCATTTATTCCCAAGCATTTGGAGTCGGCGCACAGTGGGTCGAAGTATGTTCCGATCTTCCTAAGCGCTGAATTTAATCAAATTTAAAAACAGAAACATTATTGAAAAAAGTAGGCTTACTTGGGAATAATTGTAAAAATTCCAAAAAATCTTGGGGCAATTAAGCACACGGAAAAAAAGACTGACGGAATTTACCATCTGCATAGCTGGTTTTCGTGGTAAATTTTACAATCATATGGTAAATTTTACAATTAAAAATTTACAATCATGGTAAATTTTACAATCATATGGTAAATTTTACAATCAAAAATTTACAATCATGGTAAATTTTACAATCATATGGTAAATTTTACTATCATATGATAAATGCAACGTACCTTGCGGTGAAATATATCAACAGGTAATCTTAATTTACCACAAGGTATACGTTGCATTTACCATACGATAGTAAAATTTACTATACTTGATAGCAAACTCCAAAATCAGCTATGCAGGTCGTTAATTCTACCAGTCTTTTTTTTTTTCGGTGCAGTACCTTTCACACACCTTCCTTCCTTGAAAATTTACAGTTTTTGATTCTTACATTTTTCTACGTATTTATTTCTTTCGTCAATTATTTTTCGTTTGACCATTGACTCCTCTTTATTTTTTCATTCATTCCTTCCTTTTCGTTTTTCTCTTCGATTGTTCCTCTTTTCAAAAGGTAAGACTCGAAAACGCGGCACCTGCCTTCTCTGTGCTCATTTGCATCTTTCACGCCCTACATTGTGCCCTTGCAGTGATTGTAGGGAGATATAAACCCCCCCTCCCCCCCCAAAAAGGGGGGAGGGGGGAGAGGAAAATTTACTTAGGATGAGGATTATGCTGATTGCTCAAAATATTACGATTAAAGAAAGCGGAATTTGACTAACGAGAGCTGTAAATTTTTCTCTTGCGGGGAGAAAATCTGCGTAGAGACCGGATTAAATTTGAAAGGGACTCAATTGCGGGATTATATAATCCCAGCATCTACTGCTCATATACATGATTAAAAATAATCACCAGCGGCCCGGTCGAGAGTTGAGAGGTTCTCGGTTCTCGGTTCTCGGTTCGCTCGGCAGATGTTCGCATTCAAATTTTTACTCGAACTTAATGATCTTTCTTCTTTAAACATTATATGATGTTCCAGTGTGGATTGGATGCACGCAAAACAGGGGGGGAAAAAAAAAAAAAAATTGAAAAAATTGGCGAGCATCGATAGATAAATCGTGTTAGCCCCTGCTAACACGGCAGGGATAATATTTTCATTTCTAATCTGCTCAACTCGCGTGGCGCGTTGCCGCACGGTGGATCGAAAAATGAGATTTTCCGGACTTAATTTTATACCAAAGAGCTATAATTTATCTTCATGGGCCGTCTAATGGGTGGTGCGTAACCACCGCACGGAGGATTTTTAGGTTAGGTTTAAGGTGTGATTTTGTCCATTTATTCCCAAGCATTTTGATACAACGGACAGAGGCTGGAGCTGTGAGCTGTGGAGCATACGCTTCAATCCAATGTGCGGTTGAACTAAAATACATGGGAATAAATGGACAAAATGACAGCTTAAACCTAACCTAAAAATCATCCGTGGTGGTTACGTGGGTTACCTGGTTACCCTTTAGACTGCCACTTTAGATAAATGTATAGCTTTTTGTTTTTCAGTGCAGTGAAAGTTTACACAGTTAGAAACTCTACGGCACTGTAATCTTTGCTTGGGACCAAAACACAACAAGGGCCCTCAGAATGCAGGGGTGTAAAATATTCCAAAACTTCGGAAGTTTCACGCGATCCATGACTTATTTCCTCACAGGATTTTAAAAAATTTCCTCGCAAAAATTTGAAAGTGATGACTTTTTTTGTTTGTTTATTTTAACATTTAAACACCGTATGTTCGCAAAATGACCGATATTTTCCCATTTTTTACACTATTTTTCTGGAAAATCCTTATTGCCATTAAGTGTATATATATATATATATATATATATATATATATATATATATATATATATATATATATATATATATATATATATATATATATATATATATATATATATATATATATATATATATATATATATATATATATATATATATATATATATATATATATATATATATATATATATATATATATATATATATATATATATATATATATATATAAAAACTGACAAATTGCCTCACTTTCCCAGAAATTTCCTCACTTTCACGCAATCCGCGGATCGCTAGATCGGGCACATTTTGAACCCCTGTCAGAATCTCAGAATGTGAACAAATGTGCGAAAACGCGTCCAATGGCGGCCATGTTTCACTTTTCTCAACTCTCTACATACAGGGACTCCAGGGTAGAATCACCAGTGAATTGAAAAATGTCATTAAAATACATACGCACGAACAGCAGCTCTGAATCTCTGATCCAGTGTGTGCCGCTGCGCACCGCGAACGTCGGCAGGGCCATTTTTCAAAGATTATTTATTCACACTCAAGGTCGATCGAAATTCACCAAATTTCAAGCTCGGCGGCTTGCGTTGAGAGAGCGCAGCCTCCTATATAGCGACGCGACGCACGCAACGTGCGACGCCGGGATGCGCTCTGGTTACACATGTTTTCTCGCGCTCGTTGGGTCAAGTGGTTGCGTCGCCGCTCGTTCCATTCCATTCCGTTCCCTTTCCCGCCGCGTCCCACCATCCCACCCCGGTTCCCTTTTTCTCAGCCGCGGACCAAAAGACGGGAGTTATAATTAATGGACGGGATCAGTATGAGGGAGTGTAGAGAGGAGGAGGAGAGGCGTACAGGGGGAGGCGGGGAGGGGTTGTCGGGGGTATTTAAAACGCTGTTTTAATTGGAACGAATCTACGATAAATATTCCAAACAGTCATGACTTGTTGGTGCTTGCTGCCGTGCCGCGCCACTGTTGCCAAACTGAAACACGCGGGATATGCGGGCGAGCCGCTGCATTATGGTCTCAGATCGTCCAAAAGTGGCCAAAAATCAGAATAAAAATTAATGTAAAAATAATAACAAACAAAAAAAATAAAAATAAAAAATAAATTAAATATTAGTAGAATATGTATAAGTAAAATATATTATAAATAAAAGTAAAAAAAATAAAAAAATAAAATATTATAAATAAAAGTAAAAATAATAATAAATAAACAAAAACAAAAAATTAAATAAATGTAAAAATAAAATATTAATTAGAAATAAAAGTAAAAATAATGAAAAAATAAAAAAAAAAAAATTACACATATGGGAAAATAAAATATTATAAATAAAAGTAAAAATAATAAAAATAAAAATAAAAAAATTAAATATATGTAAAAATAAAATATTATGAATAAAAGTAAAAATAAATCAAAATGTAAAATTCTCGTTAATATATTAATCATAAACTCTCAAGACAAATTTTAATCATAAAAGACACGTTTAACAAGTAATGTAAATGTAGAAATGACTGGAAAATGTTGAATTAAGCTTCAAAAGTCGGAAACGATTATTTTTTGTGAGTTTCTTTTTTTCACTGACTTTTGGCCAATTTTTTTCGATCTTAGACTGTAGTACGCATGTGCTGCACGGCTGCAACTCCAAACTTCGACTCTCCGCACTCAACTAAGGAGGGATTTTTCCCTTTCGTGGTCATTGCAACGGAAAAGTTTCGATGTTTGCTTCTCCACAAACAAACAAGCAAACAAACAAACAAACAAACAAACAAACAAACAAACAAACCACCAAAGAAACATAAAAGCAAATAAGAAAAAAAAAATCAAACAAATTAACGAACGAAAAATCAAAAAAACAAACAAATTAACGTACAAAAATTCAAACAAACAGGCAAGCAAACAAACGAACAATCAAAAAAGTTACCCACTCCAAAACTGTAACAAAAAATTGATGTCTCGCATCACGGAGAAAAATTGTCAACAATAAAAATGGCCAGAGAATGCCAATGAAAAGTTTCTGAAAATAAATTCTGACAGTTAACAAGATAATTTCGGTATCTTTCAATAGAAACTATGTAAAGATTTTCCTACAAGATATTTTGGTCCAAAATGCCTCACTATTCTAATAAAAAATTCCAGAATTTCTGGCCAAATCGGCACGGATTCTACTTGAAAATTCCAGAACTCACATCACATGAAAACTGCAGCCACGATTTCTTTTCGAGAACTTTTAATTAAAGAATTCTGCACATTTCTAAAATTTCTTTTATCTCCGTGAATGTAAACATAATTTCGCAGAGCGTGTTTACTATCTGAATTTTTGTCCAGTAAATTAAATGCTTTAGGCCACTGTGCTCGTGCTCCTCCGCCCATTCAACTGTTTTTGAATGGTCCTTATCGGCTTCGACTTCGGCTTGGCACGTCTCATGCATTGTGTCTAACGATTTGCGGTTATATTTCACTTAAAACGAGAGAGAACTCAACGAAAAACGGCCGTCCCTAACATCCATTTAGCATGTTGAAAAACGATTTTTTTCTTCTTTTTTCTTCTTTTCCCCCGGAAAGTTCAGCCTGTGATGAGCTTCACTGAGCGCAGACCCTGCGGCGCACAGTGGGGCTCTTACAAACTTTAGACACTGAAAGAACTGTGCTCCGGTAGTACACCTATTGCTCCGGTAGAGCCGAAGCACGTGCTGATTCAGATAGCTTCGCGGAGCAAAGCTCGGTAGTACATAAGCACGTGCTTCGGGAATGTATACAGGGTGTTTTTTTTATCTCCCCCCCCCTGGTTTTTTTTCTTGCTAATTGAGATAAAATGTTGCGGTTTGGACTATTCTTCATCATTTTGGCTGAATTTTCTTTTTTTGGGGTCGAAACCCCCCCCAGCCCCCCTAGGGGGGCCCCCAGGGGGGCTATCTCAAAAATTTCAAATGGCAACCCCTATCTTGTGATACATCGTTCGAAAAGGCATAAAATTCTAAGACTTTTGGCGCAAACCGGAAGTTGATATCGTTTTTCGTTTTCGATATATCGAATTTCAAAGTTCGATTTGGGCCCATTTTCAAAAAATCGTTACTCCACTTTGGAAAGTCGAAATTAAAAAAACTATGGGTCCAAAATACTCTAAAAAGCAAGTACTTTTCAGATAACGAAATGGTTTTGACATAAAATTTGATTTTAGAGCCCCAAATTTTTTTTAAAAATTTTGCCCCTAAAAGGGGCTATCTTGAAAATTCCCTTCCACGACCCTTATTGAATGATGCGTCGATCAAAAAAGCATAAAAAACTGAACATTTTGGCGCAATCCGGATATCGATATCGTTTTTCGTATTCGAGATATCGAATATTAAAAATTCAATTTTCGCCTATCTTCAAAATTCGATATCTCGAATACGAAAAACGATATCGATATCCGGATTGCGCCAAAATGTTCAGTTTTTTATGCTTTTTTGATCGACGCATCATTCAATAAGGGTCGTGGAAGGGAATTTTCAAGATAGCCCCTTTTAGGGGCAAAATTTTTAAAAAAAATTTGGGGCTCTAAAATCAAATTTTATGTCAAAACCATTTCGTTATCTGAAAAGTACTTGCTTTTTAGAGTATTTTGGACCCATAGTTTTTTTAATTTCGACTTTCCAAAGTGGAGTAACGATTTTTTGAAAATGGGCCCAAATCGAACTTTGAAATTCGATATATCGAAAACGAAAAACGATATCAACTTCCGGTTTGCGCCAAAAGTCTTAGAATTTTATGCCTTTTCGAACGATGTATCACAAGATAGGGGTTGCCATTTGAAATTTTTGAGATAGCCCCCCTGGGGGCCCCCCTAGGGGGGCTGGGGGGGTTTCGACCCCAAAAAAAGAAAATTCAGCCAAAATGATGAAGAATAGTCCAAACCGCAACATTTTATCTCAATTAGCAAGAAAAAAAACCAGGGGGGGGGAGATAAAAAAAACACCCTGTATAAAGAAGAGTGAAAAAAGAGCGTGCCGCTACCCAGGATCGAACCGGGGATGTATCATTCCGGGGTCCAGTGCGTTACCACTGCGGTGCTCAGTGCTTGTGGAATACGAGGCCTGGTTGCTGCGTATATAAGGGTAGCGCTCCGAGGCGCACACCCTTTACGACGCGCTTAGTTAAGTGAGCAAACTCTGTGAATATGCTCCTAAATTGTAACGTAGCGTCCTTTCAGAGATCGCCGATGACAAATTCTCAGAGTGAATTGATTTCAAGAGTGAACCCGTTCTACTCTGATACTTAACAGAGAAAAGATGGCGACAGGTCCTGCTAATTGTATGTCATTGCACGTGCTGCCCGCCTACATCGCAATGCCGAAGCAAGAGGTTCGGGACTACTGGAGCATGTGGCTCGCTACTACCGACGGAAAGCCCGCTAGTCACAGAACTTTGCTTCGGATATGCCTCCTTCAGCTTCCCGAAGCATGTATTCGGTAGAGCCAGAACTTTTTTTTTTCAGTGGATATGAGCAAATGAAGAATTAAATCTGATATAAAAACCATAAAAAATCATGAAAATCACAATAAAAAGTCTGGAATTCGGTAATACATTCAGGAAACAAAGCTGTAACAGCAAGATCACAATTGCATGGCGAAGCAACGCAGGTATCGTGGGACATTCCTGTCTAATTTCTCAATTTCCCTACGGAAATGCAGCTAGATATGCCTCAATTCAGGTAGGAATCTCAAATGATACCTGCGTAGCCCCGCCATCGCCACTAAGCCCGATTCGTAGAGTGGATTCTATGATTTTTTAGGGCGCTCATCGTCAGGTTTATATGCAAGATTCGACTCTTCAATCACGTATCATAAAAGTTTGCAAGAAACCCATTGTTCAAATCATATAGAATATTCTCGACATCGTCACAACGCAACGTGGTGAAAAATCAGTACCACTAACACTGGTTAAAAGTTGAAACGACTAAAAATTAAACTAGAAAAAAACCTTCAGGTTATTCAGAATATAATTTGTTGATGTTGAGATATTGATGGGTCACACGTAGCACTTCATCAAAAATGTAACAGAAAAATATGAAATAAGTAGAAAATTAAATTACGAGGAATTTTTTCCGCCGTAAGTGACGTCCGATAAGTGAGCCGCTTCGACTTCGCAAAGTTTCGCGAATTCGTGGTTAAATCTTCGGTTTTCTTCATGAAATCGGCGTGCTTCCTTCAACCAATGAATTTTACAAGCGCATTTCAAACCATCTGAATTAAACAATATAAATTTAACACTTAAAAAATGTCCCGTTACTTTACTTTCAAATTCATATTCTTCTGTTGATTTTTCGATGAAGTGATAAGACATATTACTTACCCACCAATCTCTTCGTTATAGCCTCAAAATAATATCATTTAAATTTCCCGAAGGTAAGGAGGAATAATTTTCTTGGAGTTTAACTTTAAATTAAACAAATTCGAAAATCCCACGTAAAATCTCCATTAGAGCGATTTCACTATGCGGGCCCAGGCTTTTGCCAGCCAATTAAAAGTCATCAAATCCATAGCGACATTCGTTTTTAATTCGATTGTGCCACATTTTCCTAATTTCTTGTTGAGACTCTTGTTTACCCTTTAACCCTTTCTGTCACGAATTATGAAAGAAGTGTCACTGTAATGTAAAACCTATAATATTAAATTGAACGAACTTTTCTCATATGATTTCATGTGTGAGTCAATTTTTCCGAATTCCCGTAAGGATCTATGTAAAATGGTCGCCCATTATAATGGACACTGTGACAGAAAGGGGTAACACGGTAGAGACATGGATTATTCGAGACATGTCCCAACGATTGATGGTTATCGATTAGATTCGACCAGATCGTTCAAAATCGGGACGCGCTGCGTCTAAGCAGTTCAAGCCGCGGTAATCTTCCACAAGGCTTCATGCCTTAGAAGTTTAGAACTGCCTTGATATAATTTCTGATTGTGAGCCAAAACTTTCGTCTTTTAAATACCAATCAAGGATCAATGATTTTCGGCATGCCGCGTACACAGTACACACGAACAGAACATCGGATAACAACGTTACCTTGGACGTAATGGGTTGAATTAGCTACTCAGCGTGTCTAAAAGCGTGACGATACATCGCTAAAGACAAGTTTCAATTTTGTAGACAAGGGAAAAATATTGAAAAGGAAACGCTTAACATCATAAAGATAATCGTTACGTTTTGGTATCGATCGCGGTGTCGCAGCGCGCAATAAAGATTGCATTTATTTGATTTGTTTCATTGAAACCCCCGAAAAATATCGAATTATCTAGGGATCGGTAATGACCATCGAATTCGACCTTCTGTATAGGTTCAAATAAAAAAAAAGCTATGTTGCCAGATAGAACGCTTCGCCGCTAGTCTGGCATTAAAAATGCCTGTGTCCAGTTAGCCACTCTAAAACACTTGCACTTTAGTTTAAAACTACTTTCCACTGGATTAGATGGAATTTCCAATTTTAGGTTGAAAAATTTGAAGCAAACAAACCAGAATCAGATCGCCCATGCTGCCTCTTTTTTTAAGATACGACTTGTAATCTTTATGACCCCAGTGGTGTCGCGTGCCATCTGGCAACAATGCAACTGCTCCATTTAAACTCATTAAATAAATCGAATTTTCCTTGTGCACTGTGCACCCCCTGAATTCGATCTTTTACATGAGTTTAAATGGATAGAATACATTGTTGCCAAATTGCACACGACGCCTCTGCCCCTCTATCGCTATAGTTCGTTAACTACACCAGACACTATATTATCACCGACATATACAACAACAACAACAAACAAACAAACTGCAAACACAAACAAACAAATGTACAAAAACATAAATACAAATACAAATGTACAAATGTTTAATGTGTTTTATACAAATGTATAAATATACCGTCTATAGACGAAACCACCGCGTTTGTGTAAACATCAACAGAACTTACAAACATTTTAATGTTTCGTTTTACGCATACATTTCTCGTATTATTTTGCAAACATTGAAAAGCCAGAAAAGACCAGACAGCAAATGCAGCCAATATTTTTTATGTATTTAGAAAGAAACCCAATCATTTTGCAGCTACGATGTTATTTATAATGCATGGTGGTTCCGCCTATGTGGTAGTATGCCGCTGCAAATAGTGTCTAGAGTAGCGCGGGCTGCTTGAACTCGAGGTGATTTCCTGAGTTAATGAGTGGGTTTTAAAAGTTTTTAATGTGCACATCGTTAATTATGCCGAATTTACCTAAGAATCAAGGTTCTATGTTGTGATAGAAAAAGTATATGAAAAAGGCCCATTCGAGGGGTGATCAATGTTTACCGAGAAATAGAACGCCCTACGCCAAAGGTTCGATCTTTTCCACAGGTTTCGAGGTTAGGTGCAGCTTTTCCCAAGTTGCATGCCACATTACTGAATGAATCCGATGCTATAAACATGCTAGAAACGAAGTAGGCCTCTTTAGCGACATGACTGTCCGCGACAAGCACCAAACATCAGTGTTTTTTTAAACTAAATTTTAACGTATTTCAATGAATTTTCTTGTTAATTACATGAAAATTGTGCTGCTTCATAGTATTTGAGACGCTGATGTCAAAAATTATATAATTTTCTACGTAACTCATCCTGATTTTACGCATATTCTACTTATAGGCATTTTTCGCGATAAAGTATAAATTGTGGAAAAGGTAGATTATTTCGATCAAGACTAAGGCCCAATTCGAACGCGGCAGGTCAAATTACGCTGGCAGGCACACAGTTTACGCGATTACAGGTCTAATTACAAGAAAAAACTCCATGTTTGTGTCTAGGGACCCTTATTAAGTGCTCATAGGGGGCGGACATTATGTCGTTAAAGCGTAAAAATCCTACAAACGCCAAGTGCGATGCAACATAGTTTCGAGACGATCCGAATTCTGAGCCGAACGTATAACGATGATCGTTTTTTCTATGAAACCGCACGAGATAACGCTTTACAAACAATGCATTGACCTACGCAGATAATAAAGTGTTTAAAATAAAACGAATAAAAAATGAAGCTTCCTCCTCCCCATCTACAATCGGCACACAATGAGCAACAACAAAAAATTACTAATTTGATGTCCAAAAATTAGGCAAATGAAAATACCGCGTTTTGAAGTAACTAGCGCACTGTGTCCTGAGATCGAAAAAAAAGTGGCCAAAACTCAGTGGAAAAAAATTAATCAAAAATCATCGGTTTCTACCGTAGCGAAGCGTGAAATTTGGCAGCAATGTATTTTATCCATTTAAATTCACCAAAAAAGTCGAACGCTTCAGTCATCGGCGATGACCAGGCATTTCGACCTTTCTAATGTGTTTAAATGGGGAAGAGGGAAAGTTGCCAAATCTCACACCTCATCACTGGTTTTCTACCTCTTAAGTTAATTTAAAATGTTCAAACGACATCTCTACGCCGCACAGAAGAGCTTCTGCTGGGTCATTTTTGTAACAATGGTTTTGTCAGCGCTACCAAAGTGTGTGTTTTTTTTTTCCTATTTCCTCAAGGTGTTAAGGCTCATTGGTATCTGGCAGCGTTACATTTGGTTCATTAAAACCCACGAAAAATATCGAACGCTCTAGGGATCGGCGATGACCTTAGAATTCGATCATTACAATGGATTCAAATTTCAAATGGACAAAGTGCTACGTTGCCAAAAAGCACGCTTCATCAATGGAATGGATAACGACTTCTGAGATATATAGCACATTTTCAAAAGGAGTAAAACCAGTGTTGTCATATTGCACGCTTCGGTTTCTCCGCTGTACTGTAATATACGCTATAGTTCGAAAGCTCAGTTCACACGTGTAAGAACTGTGACCCCCTTCCCTCCGAGTCCCTCGTTTTTGTACAAACGGCGATCAATATGGATGTAATCTAGAAAGTTCAGTTCAGTTCAGTTCCAGACCCCCCCCTTAGCGTATCGCGCGCTGCAAGAAGTTTCAGACTTGACGATAGAGGGAAATTGAAAATTCCAGGACTGAGAAAAAGTCAACTGCAATAAAGTCAGAGAGCAAGTTTCAGAGGCATCGTGAACTTGAAAAGTTGAGACAACGCGCGCGTTGAAGCGACGCGACGGCAAGCGCGTCGAACGAGCGTCTTAGGTTTCCTGAGTTCAACAGATAGTGATCAGGACTCAAGAGTCACGACAGCGGAGCCAGACTTTCCGGGAAAAAATTGAGTAGAAAACATTAAGTTGTGGAGAAATAAATGAAAAGCTGAATTGATCGATTAAAAAAAAAAAAAAAAAAAAAAAATGAAGGAAAATTGAAGGAAAATTATATGACAGATACTTTCACACAGGTTCAAATGCAGGAGGAAAACGACAAAAATGTACTTGCTTATACCAATTAGTAATAGTACCAACTGATATGATACCGGAGTCCGGGTGACTTTGAGGTTAGGTCAGAATGGTCAGGATTTTACGAAAGCTGCCCCGCGCTCAATGGGATATTGCCTAGTTTTTTTCTTAGTTTTAACCCCTTTCCAAACGGAAAATCGATTTTTCTCCTTTGGAAAACTAAAGTCTGACTCTGTATTGATTTGCTGAGCAAGATGAAAAAAATTGAGTTAAAAAAAAAAAAAAAAAAAAAAAAAAAAAAAAAAAAAAAAAAAAATTATCTTGTTGTTTTTTCAGCACCACAACAACAAGAATAAAAAAAATGTTCAAAATAAAACATCGATTTTTCAACCACAGCCTCTCCGCCGAACATCCATCGTAAACATCAAGGGGATAAATTGACTGAAACTTTCGTTTAAGCTCGTCGATTTCAACTTCAACAAAAGCTGCATATCATATTTAAGTACTGTTGAAAACTAAAAGTAATTAGCATTATTTCGAAACAGTTTAATGTCTCGGCTCCATAAGCCACAATGTTAAATAAATTGGTTCATACACCAATCATACCTTCTCATTTTCTCAGCCTGCCCACGACAGTGACCGGCTTATTCTATTCTCGCCGCTTGGGGCCAGTCTTCTTCTATAATGTCTTTGAGTCTATAGGTCACAGGTAAATCGCAAGCCGATTGCTGACTGTCTGAAGGCTGATTCTGCTCTTTTGGCCGAGACGAGATATAGCGGAAATCGACCAATCCCATTGGTTTAAACGATGTCACGTGACAGATTTTGAGTCATGTCATTCAATGGACGGAGGAGTCAATTTTCTGAAATGAACGACTACAACTAGTTTAAATCTGTCACGTGACACCGTTTAAACCAATAAGATTGGTCGATTCCCGCAATCTCGTCTCGTCCAAAAGAGCAGAATCGGCCCCCTGTGGATTGCTATTGCTTAGAATGGGGCTCTTGCAAACTTTTGCTACAGAGGAGATTGAAGAGTTGATTCTTGCATAAAAACCTGTAAAAATGACGATGATTACGCTAAAAAAATCACGAAATTCACTCTCAGAATCGGGTTTAATGGCAGAAAGATGCATGTATCGTGGGAAATTCCTATCTAAATTGAGACATAGTAATTAGTAAAACAAAATAAGTTGTAAATGCCTGAATATTTGTTTAAATAATTTTCTTGGATTTTCTTGCCTTATTGTTTTTCGTGAATAAAATCCAAGAAAATTATTTAAACAAATATTCAGGCATTTACAACTTATTTTGTTTTACTAATTACTATGTTAATATAGAGCCATATCTGAATTTAATTTAATAAATTGAGACATATATACTATGTGTTTCCTGAGAGAAAGTGACATGATAGACAGGAATCTCCCATGATACCTGCGATGAAGCGTCATTACGATCTTGCCGTTACAGCATAGTTATATGAGTTTATTACTGAATTTTAGACTTTCTTAGCGTGATTTTCGTGATTTCCGCGATTTCCGCTGGGCTTTACATGAGATTGGACTATTTATTTGCTTATAGCAAAAGTCCGCAAGCACCCCATTGCTATTTTCCTGCGACAAATATATGATATTGCCTATAACCATGCGTATAAAGTGCTTTGGTTGAAAAATTAACCAATTTTCTCCACCAAATCGATACTTCTCGATACTTTTCAACTATTCAAACTAATTTATTATAAAAAACGGTTGGGGGGGGGGGGGGGGGCTGA
This sequence comes from Trialeurodes vaporariorum, assembly GCA_011764245.1. NCBI lineage: Eukaryota > Metazoa > Arthropoda > Insecta > Hemiptera > Aleyrodidae > Trialeurodes > Trialeurodes vaporariorum. The sequence goes on from VMOF01000220.1 coordinate 10,305,442, forward strand.
AAAATAGGGGAGACTGTACGAGACTAGCGTCGAGATAGAAAACGCTAAGAATGATGAATGGGGTGGGGGGAGGGGGATTAAGGAAGGAGCATAGAGGTTTGAGCTCAAACAAAATCAAAAGTTATCGATCGAGAAAGCGTGTTTGCTTTCGTTTGCACTCTCATTGATATATATATATATATATATATATATATATATATATATATATATATATATATATATATATATATAATATATATATATATATATATATATATATATATATATATATATATATATATATATATATATATATATATATATATATATATATATATATATATATATATATATATATATATAAACACGTAAAAACTTAGATCAGCCAACAAAATATAGAAAAACAACTTATATTGGGATAAAGGCTGGAAACAAATTAAAATTTGGGACGTTTCGGGCCAATTACCAATTTGTGTGTTTTGTGTGTTTTTATTTATTTTTTTTTTTTTTGGTTAAAAAAGGGTCTGTTAATTGGCCCGAAACGTCCCAAATTTTAATTTGTTTCCAGCCTTTATCCCAATATAAGTTGTTTTTCTATATATATATATATATATATATATATATATATATATACTGCGAATTCGCGAGTGTGTGTGTGCGCGCGATCCCTCGTAAAAGCGTGGGTAGGACGGAGAGGAGTACTGGGGGGGGAGCAGGGGGGTTTTGTGGGGGATGCGGGGAACGTGGGAGGGCGGAGGGTTGGAAAGATGGTATCAACTTCAACCACCTACCGCACCACGTGACTTCGTCTATATAACGTCAGGTCGGTCGCTGCCAATATTTTGAGTCGCTTCTAGTAAAAGATTGCACTGCAGTGTAAGCAGAGGCTGTAAAAACATTCTAGGATTACCTACATTCAAAAATTAATTAAAAAAAAAAAATAAAAATAAAAAAAAATCGAACATGCAGGTGATACCTACTTCCGTACAGTCAGCGAATTAAATAATGTCAGTCGACACCTTAGATTTTGACAAAGTAGGCCACCTGCATTTCTTCAATTCTATGTGTTAAGTATTGCAGATTGCCTATCTAAACCAAAATCTAATGAGTCCACTGAAATTATTTAATTCATTGACTGCATATGGGTTTTAATATTGGCTCTTACTTTCCTTTGACACAATAGTATTCTTGACTGAGAACAAAGGTCCTTCAGGGTTTCTCTCGAAATAATACAGTTTCCAAAATTCTAAATTACACTCGTGCAAAGTTGCGGAAAATCGTGCGGGCTGTATCATTACGACGCAAAATTCCCATTTAAAACAACGTTTTTCGAACTGAAATGCATAGGCGGGCCGTATAAGGGACTAAGGAAGGGGCTATAGCCCCCCCCCCCACTTTTTTGGGGCGGAGGGGTTAAAAATCGGGAAAAAGTCATGACTTTAACTTGAGAACCAAAAAAAAAAAAAGTCATCACTTTTTAGCCGCCCTCCCCCTCCCCACTTATTTTGGTCACGGTCCGCCTATGCTGAAATGGGTCTGTTGCAAACTTTAATAACAGCTGTTTCTGTAGATAGGGCATATAGGCGCGCGCAGGCGGTGTGAGGTCGAAACGTCTGAGCCTCTGGGGGCTGTAAAAAATCCATGACTTTTTTTTTTGCTTTTTCAAAAAGTTTAAACCTCGCGTCCTCAAAAAAGAGGGGGCGGGAGCCCCAATATAGCCCCATGCAAGGCCCAATGTAGGCCGCTTGTGTGATATCGGTCTATTTTGGCGTTCATACTTTGAGAGAAAAATATCTTGTTTCTAGCATGCGTCAGTTTAGTTATCGCATAAAACCTTTTAAAAAAAAAATTAATAATAATAATATAATTTCTAAGCACGTCCAGATACGCACTACAAAACACATGGATCCGCCACTGGACAGCTTGTAGCAGTGTATAGCACCTTGATCATCTTTCATTCTTTATGTGACGACTATATGGGTGGCCATCATATAAGTAGGCAATCAGTCCGAAACTTCTCACAATTTGATTGCATTATTTTTAGCCTCGCTTGCTTTTAACTTTTCCATTGTTTTCGTAAGTTGATGATTTTTATAAACTGATACGAGCTCGTTTAGACTGTCGTCACAGAACTCAACAATTAGCCATCCGATGCCCATCAGTCGCCGTAAACGGACATCGTGGTTTCAAACTACCTCTGATTTCATCTCTCACACTCATCATGTTTATACCCTCTACTCTTGTACTGCCATTTCTATCTCCCACTTTCCGGTATATAGCAAGGACATATATTTTAAGACTTTTTCTGCGAGAAAATATATGTAACGTGACTCGAAAAAATATCCCCCGATAGATTCTACTTAAACGTCTAGATGTACGATTAGATTATTTTTTTTTTTTTAGACTCCCCTTGGTTGAAAATTGAAGTAAATCGTTGTGCTTCTGGTAAGCAATATTATTAGAACTTGGGTTTTTTATTTATTTATTTATTTTTTTTTTCGGTGAGAGAGGCAAACAAATCTTCTAAGCTACCTCCCACTATAGGATAGGACTTATAGCATGGCGTTGCCCTTGTACATAAACCAGTGGCGGCTCGTGGAATTTGGCAAAATTGTTTTACCTCCATTTGATTCTATTTAAAACAATCGATACAACAGTGAGGCGCAGCTTTACCAAAAATCGATTGTTGTACATAGCTTCATATGGACGGCAAACATGGTAACCAAATTGCACGAGCCAATACTGATAGAAACAGCTGGTTCACTGGCGCAACCAGGATCACTTCCATCTCTCTCATTTCCCATTTGAATGTATAAGTAGGAAAAGGGCATCAGAAAGAGCAGGGGGTTTTATCTTCTTGTCCATCCTTGTCTAACATACGTTTCTTAATGGAAGAAAGAGAGAGATGAAGAAACTCTCGTTGAGCTGGTTGATTCTACGAGTACACGGAATAAAATCTCTGGTTAATTTATTATCTCTGCATAGCTAATTTAGGAGTCAGCTTTCAAGTATGGCGAATTTCACTAAATGATGGTAAAATGTACCGACAAGTTAACTTAATTTACCATAATGTACGTGGCATTCACCATTTACTTGATAGCTGACTCCAAAATCAGCGCAGATGGTAGATTCTACCAGTCTTTTTTTTTCCGTGTGCGCCGAACTTTCGAACGGTGTTCCTGAAAACAGAGTTTTTCACCTTCCATGGGCGCCCGCAGCGGGGGGCAAGAGGGGGCACTTGCCCCCCCTTTTGGGAAATTAAAAAAAGTCAAAATTTCACGGTAAAAAATGAAAGGAAAATACAAAATTAATCAAAGAAGTAATAGTTAAAAAACTTCAGTATTTGTTTATTTTGTAATTTTAACTCATTTTTTTGCAAGGTATGGAAGAATTAAACTTATACCTTGGTAACATTTTCGTCTGCTGTCACTTTATCCATTATATCAAACACGTCAAAATTATTACTATATATTATTTGATACACCTACCATGGCTTTATAACTGTACACCATTTGGATGAAAAAAAAAAAAAAAAGCTTTCCCCTTTCCTCCGGGGAGGGGGGGGGAGGTCTCCTAGACCTTCCATTGGGGTTCAACGATTTTGCCCCCCCCCCCCCCTTGGAAATTTTTCTGCGGGCGCCCATGTCACCTTCCATAATTTCGCTGCGCGGTTTCAACTTCAGATGCGCTTTTTTTTGCGGGAGCGAGCGATCGTCTGAAAATACAGCTCGCAAGGTAATCTATCATTTCTCGTTTCTTCCGATAACGCCGTCTGCATGAAAGTGACAGCGCAGAGGCTGAAAGAGCATGCGTTTTATTGCAGTCTTCGGGACGTAATGATGGAAACTAGCCGTAAAAGAGGCAGAGGGCGTTCTGCTGTCGTGCATGCGTTAGCTCTGCCTCGTTGAAACGACACGAAAAATACACGGACGGAATAAATATTTACAGCTCTCGTCACGAGGGACTGGGAGGCGGAGCTAAGGTATAGAAATGCTTCTCCTAAGTTTCGAATCGATCAAAGCGTGTATGTACCTTATGACGGCAAATATAAACGCATATTATGACTAAGAAACTACAAGTACAAGCCGCGTCGAGAGTTTTATCTCGAAAATGTCTGATCTTTAAAGGGGGGGGGGGGGGGGGGGACACGCGTTCAATTAATTTGAGATTGAGCAGTCAACGAATGAAAAAAGGTCACATGACGTCTTAAATATTGTTCCGGTATAGGCAATTTGCAATGAATCACATGAATTCAAGCATTGCGGGTGGCCTACCTGGGTCAAAATCAACGACCCGGCAAAAAATGGATCGCCCGGTTTGGTCCTAAAAACGTCCTTTTTAACGACGTTTTTAGGACCAAACCGGGCGATCCATTTTTTGCCGCCGCGGAGCTACACCAAAAGAGAAGATTTGTGAGACGTGCTTTTCAGGGAGCACGGAGGCAACCATGATAGAAACCTCTTACGGACCTTTACACGCAAGCTCAGTTGATTTGCCTCATGTTTTTTAACCTTTACATTTAAAACAAAAAATTGAGCCAAATACATTTGAAATTGGTTTTAAACGAAAACGCAAGTGTTTTAGAGAGGCTATCTGGACACAGAAATCGATAATACTGTTTCTTTTGCAAGGATTTTCATTAGAATTAAGATGGGATTAATTTAAATAACATTCAAAGACAACAAAAATTAGATGGCCAGAAGGTCAGAGGGGACGTTTTGAGAGCCCTGCGCCTTGTCAGCGATTAAAAGCCCAACAAAAAGACAGGTCTGCTCGTTAGTCTATTTTCCCATTTAAAATAACATTGACAGTGACCATAAGAGCAGAGGGAATGTTTTGAGAGCCCCGCGCCTTATTAGCGATTAAAATCACACCGAAAAGACAGGTCTGCTCGTAAGTCTGTTTTTCCATTTAAAATAGCATTGGCGATGCCCCGGAAGAGCAGAGGGGGCGTTTTGAGAGCCCTGCGCTTTGTAAGCGATTAAAAGCCCAACAAAAAGACAGGTCTGCTCGTAAGTCTGTTTCCCCGATTAAAATAACATTGGCGGTGCCCCGGAAGAGCAAAGGGGACGCTTTGAGAGCCCCGCGCCTTATTACCGATTAAAATCACACCAAAAAGACAGGTCTGCTCGTAAGTCTGTTTTTCCATTGAAAATAACGTTGGCGGTGCCCCGGAAGAGCAGTGGAGACGTTTCGAGCGCCCCGCGCCTCGTCAGCGATTAAAGGCTCTCCAAAAAGACAGGTCTGCTCGTAAGTCTGTTTTTCCGTTTAAAATAACATTGGCGGTGCCCCGGAAGAGCAGAGGGGACGTTTTGAGAGCCCTGCGCTTTGTAAGCGATTAAAAGCCCACCAAAAATACAGGCATGCTCGTAAGTCTGTTTTACCGTTTAAAATAACATTGTCAATGCCCCGGAAGAGCAGAGGGGGCGTTTCGAGAGCCCTGCGCTTTGTCAGCGATTAAAAGCCCAACAAAAAGACAGGTCTACTCGTAAGTCTGTTTCCCCATTTAAAATAACATTGGCGGTGCCCCGGAAGAGCAGAGGGGACGTTTCGAGAGCCCCGCGCCTTATTAGGGATTAAAAGCCCACCAAAAAGACAGGTCTGCTCGTAAGTCTGTTTACCCATTCAATATTACAAAGGCGGTCCGTCGGAAGAGCGCAGCGGGCGTTTTGAGAGCCCTGCGCCTTGGTAGCGGTTGAAAGCCCAACAAAAAGACAGGTCTGCTCGTAAGTCTGTTTTACCGTTTAAAAAAACATTGGCAATCCCCCGGAAGAGCAGAGGGGGCGTTTCGAGAGCCCTGCGCTTTGTCAGCGATTAAAACCCCAACAAAAAGACAGGTCTGCTCGTAAGTCTGTTTCCCCATTGAAAATAACATTGGCGGGGCCCAGGAAAAGCAGAGGGGACGTTTTGAGAGCCCTGCGCCTTGTAAGCGACTAAAAGTCCACCAAATAGACAGGTCTGCTCGTAAGTCTGTTTTACCGTTTAAAATAACATTGGCAATGCCACGGAAGAGCAGAGGGGGCGTTTCGAGAGCCCTGCGCTTTGACAGCGATTAAAAGCCCAACAAAAAGACAGGTCTGCTCGTAAGTCTATTTCCCCGTTTAAAATAACATTGGCGGTGCCCCGGAAGAGCAGAGGGGACGTTTCGAGAGCCCCGCGCCTCGTCAGCGATTAAAGGCTGTCCAAAAAGACAGGTCTGCTCGTAAGTCTGTTTTTCCGTTTAAAATAACATTGGCGGTGCCCCGGAATAGCAAGAGGAACTGGGTGACTCCCCGCATCTCCAGTCAATTTTTACGGTGGGGGGGGGGGGGCGAAATGCATCTTGCCCCGGGGCCCTCAGAGATATAGCTACGGCACTGTGGATGGGCCCTCACTTTGACCCACTCTTCTACCGCCATATTTGAATTTTGTGAAACGTATCTATCGAGTCTTTGGGTGGACTCTTTGAGACTTTTCAAATACTTTCAATGCGCAATTTTACAAAGCATTCGACCCTCCAATAGCCACTGTGGCAAAAGTTTGCAACAGACCCATAAACCATAACCTATTTTATCCGCACAACAGCGTGGCGCCTCTAATATAAATTTAAACAAAAAATGTGCAAAATCGCATCAAACGGCGCGGCAGCCTAGGCGGAGGGCTCTCAAAATGTCCCTTCTGTTCTTCCGGGGCACCGCCAATGTAATTTTAAATGGAAAAACCGACTAACGAGCAGACCTGTAAAGAGCCTAGAACTCGTTGTCAGTCAATCAGAGAAACCAGTGGCGGCTCGTGCGATTTGGCAACCATGCTTTTTTACCATTTAAACCTATGCAAAAGTATCGATATCTTGGGGGTGCATTGCTCCTCCTGAAGATCGATTGTTTTACATAGGTTTAAATGGAGGGATTCCACTGTTGCCACATTGCACGAGCCGCCACTGAACGTATACCACCTTGGCTCAACTCCCTACCTCCCTACAAACAGGGATTCTAAACGGCATGGTGAAGAAAAGTGGGACCTGAGAAAATATTACACTTTCCGTTTAGAAGCAAAGAACTGCAAGAAAGTGGGAGAAGGCAAAACACGCTTGAAAATTAATAATAACGACGGTGCACTTATTTCAATTAGCAAAGTGCCTACCTATAAAAGGTAAAAATAAATTGGCCGGCTGCTCCGCCCGTTGACGTCCGTTCAAGCTGGGCCGCTTCATTTCACGATAAATCACGACGAAAATTATTGTGAACCATTGGTGGATCCAGAAATCTGACAACAGTGCACTCTTTCCATTTAATTGCCCGAGAAACAATCGATTAGTCACGGGACAGTAGCCCCTTCAAGAATCGATTGCAAATAATAAATTCAAAAGGGAAGCATGCGCAGTTGTCAGATAATTAGATCCGCCGATGATTTTGACAGGCGATGAAATAACATTGGGGGGGGGGGGGTGTAAAGTTAAAAACGGCATTAATCTCCGAGGTTAATCCACGGTCGTTTGTCAGCGTGACCTAGGGCTTTGATGAAAAATAACAGTTAATGCACTACGATGACATACGGTGCGATGCACGCGGCGGCTCGCGAGTAGTAATCGACGACATTCTCCCATTAGAAACAATACAAAAGTATCGATATCGATTATTTAGAGGTTGAATTGAACCCTCATAGAATCGATTCTTTCCTTAAGGGTAAATAGAGGAGACATAAATAAGGGGTGCAAGATGTTCGAAAACTTCAGAAGTTTCAGACAATCCGGGACTTTTTCCTTATAGAATTGGTCTGCTGCGTATGTTTTGCCACAACAATATAGAACCTCGATCGTTACTAAAATTCGGCAAAAATAACGATCCGAGCATTAAAAACGTTCAAAAGCTAGGTACTCATTAACTCAGGAAATCAATTCAATTTCAAATAGCCCCCGACTATATTTACACCGGCATATTACTATACATAGACGGAACCCAGGCGGCGCGGCGTAGCGTGCAATTTGGCAACGTTGCAGTTCGTCCATTTAATCCCATGAAAAATATCAAACTATTGGGTGTTCGGTGAACACCTTCGCATTCGACCTTTTGCGTGGTTTTGAATGGACACATTACAACGTTGCCAAATTGCACGCTTCGCCACTGACGGAACCATCGTGCGTGGTGTGTTATTTGTATAAACAACATCGTATAGCTACAAAATGATGAGATCTCCTTCTAAATACATGAAATGTTGGATGCATTTGGTGTCTAGTCTCTTCTACCTTAGATTACGAAATAATATAAGAATTGTATTCATCAAAATGATGGTATTTCCTTCTAAATACATGAAATGTTGGGTGGATTTGCTATCTGGTCTCTTCTACCTTAAATTACAAAATAATACAAGAATTGTATTCATCTAAACAACAAATTTAAATATTTGTAAGTTATGTTGACGTTTATATGTAGACAAGTAAGTAAGTACTTGCTCAGTTCACACATCGCAGACTTTTACAACATTAGAATCATTAATTCACGAGATGAACGGATGATTATAGCCATCGGACTTACTCATGAGGCGGTTCACAAGTTCAGAAAAAAAATAGGGGGGGGGGGGTGGACTTTGACAAGTGTCAACCTTTTTTTGCTCCTTACAGGTTGAGGAGATAAAAGCCAGAGGAGGATCATTCCGGGTAAAAAGGACAAGGGCGGATCCAGCAATATGGCAACCATGTATTCTTCCCATTTGAACGTATGAGAAAGAATCGATTCTCGAGGGGGCCATGGCCCCTTGACTAATCGATTGTTTCTCACGCATTCAAATGGGAAGAATACACAGTTGCCAGATAGCTGGATCCGCCCATGAAAAAGGAGTATAGGTAACATTATATTTAAACGATAATTTTGACTTTAAAAACTTGAAATTGTTAACTTTTCAGCGGTGATCAACTTCAGAGGTCACTAATTACTCGTCAGTTACATTGCAGTAAAGTAAACACTTATCAGTCTGAAAGGACGGAAATCACGTCTACAATATACCTCGAATGCCCCAGTAGGAGAAGATTATCGTTGTAAATGAGCGCAGTCGTTTTTACCCACTGAAAATATACCTATCTAAAACGTCACTTTTGTCACTTTTTTATCCCTTCTGTTCAGCGTGGAAAGAAGAAGCGGAACAAAAGAGCATTGAAACGAATAAAGGCTCTGGCAGAAAAATTAGCGTGTCATGGGAACATGGGGGCGAGGGGGAATCATTTCAAAGATTTGCATATTAGGTCTCAAAAGTCAAATAAAAACAACAGGAAGGAGGAAAATGCCAGGGGAAATGGAGGTGAGAGAGAGAGAGAAAGAAAAAAAAAGTGCATGAAAGCGATCTAACACTGCTGATGGCACACAGATTAGTGACCTCAATACTTACTTCGTTATCAAATCAATATTAAAACGTACGAACGTCTGATAATCCTTTGCTTTAAAATACAGACACGGCGCCGCCTGGCGCCTGCAACTGAATTTTTCCTTTTTTTCTTTTTTCAGTTCTATTACTTAATAGCTGCCATTGAGGAACTGAGTGCGATAAGCGCACTTATCCGATGCATTTTAAATGGGAGAATTGCCCATAGAGCACATGAGCTTCTCAATTATTAGTGTGTGTGTGTGTGAGAGAGAGAGAGAGAGAGAGAGAGAGAGAGAGAGAGAGAGAGTTTGTGCGTGTGTGTGTGTCTGTGTGAGAGAGAGGGGAGAGTGTACGTGTGTGTTTGGTTTCACCTTGTCGTTTTTGTGTTTGTTGTGGTTCGCTCACTTTCTCATAATGAATTATTGCATAGTCTGCAGTAACCGATGAAACTCATGCAATGATCAAAGAATTAGGTGTATTCTTGCAGTTTGTGGGTGGGTGGGGACTGGGGAGGGGGAAGGGTAGTTACACAATGAAGGCTGAGAGACAATAAAGGGCAAAAGTGACACGACGAAAATGATGGGAAATTTAATTTTGAACACAAGTGACTCAAAATTTTCTTTCCAAAATTGTCAACATCCATGACTCTCTACATTGCCAAATTCAGATTTTTTGCAATTTTTTAAACTTCAAAAGCATTTTGAAGCAGAAAAATTTAATTCAAAAATTCTGAAAAAAATTGAGCTGTAGGTTTGAACCCACTCGACATCTTTCTATCGCTAAGTCAGCGGCAAAGTCCAAAACCATTGCATTTTGGTCCATGCTAGATCCCCCAAACAGCTCCCGTGCTCCACCCAGTAATCAAAGTAAGTGACTTAAATTTTTTTTGTTAACTTCAGTGAAAAGCAAGAAAGCCGTACACATACTACCAAACTTCAGATCAAAATACCGATTTTAAACACACGCAAACTCAATTTACTATCAAAATGACAGATTTTGCCACCAGCCATGAAAGATGGTAAACTTGACCAGACATCCAGTTGAATAAAACACCCAACAAGCAATTAGTTAATCATGCCTGAATTTAAGATTAACTTAACATACTTATTGTCAGTTTCAAACCATTCGTGCAGTCAAGTTTACAATCTTATTTACCGGTACAAAAATTAGCGATCATGACGGTAAATCTTATAAATTGTTTTTCCTGGGTGAGTGAGATAGCGTATCCCTCCAAGCACCACTGGTCCAACTGATAATTTCAAGCAAGAAAACAAATTACATATAAATCAAGGAAAAAACATTAGGAACCAGTGGCGTAACTAGAAATTACCTTTCTCTCACTTTGCCCATTAAAATGTGTAAGTTAGAAAAGGATAGGAAAGGGGGATCAATCCCCTCTTCCTATCCTTTTTCTACCTATACATTCAAATGAGTAAAAAGAGTGATAGAATGATTTCTAGTTATGCTACGTACTGTTAGGAACAGGAAACTAGGCTAGAAAGTTGGAAAGCAATTAAAAACTTAAGATATTAAAACAAACTGCAGTTAACATTTCGAAATCAATTAGTCCCTGCTCTGTTGAAAGAATGTTACAAGAAACCACAGAGCAAATATTTTTCCTCTGACTCCAGGAGGGATCAAAACTTGATTCCAAGCAGCTTCCTTGCTCAAATTTCTAGAATAGTTAAGCGTAAGTTTCAATTTTCAGCAATCTTACCAGATCCTAATAATGTTTTTCTTTGATTTACATTTTTTTTTCCTTCGAACAATATCTGAATGCATTCAAAGTATATTTTTTTGATTCTGTAACCTTTGTCTTTGCTAGAACACAAGGCAGCAAATTTCTTCTAGTTTCAGTGCTGGTTTAATATCTATGTAAGTTTTCCTCAACTTATAGAAGACTTTAGTGGGACAGTCGTGATACCCAGAGATAAAAGGGAGACTACGCACTTATTGCCAAATTTGAGGTAAAACATAGTGTCTCAATTAAGTATATTTTTTTACCAGGTTTGGGTGTAAATCCGAAGTTCCAAACTTTTCAGAGAACAACAGTTATCAAACACCAAGGTCTCACCGTTGGGAACTCTTTGAATACCCATCCCCCAAGATAGGAGCAGATTTCAAAGTTTGGGTGACAAAACCATGAATGCGAAATTTCATCTTTAGTGCATTGTTGTCAAATCTCCAATTTACATCCAAACTTGATGATAAAATATAACTAATGGGTGCTGGAAGAAAATTTTCCAACAATGGACAGGAAGCACTGTTGTTCCCGAACTGTATTATCCAAAGAGGAACAAAGTCTAGATCCACCACAAGTTTTCTACGTTTTAGTTTTCCAAAATTGGAGGGGGTCCGAAGTAAGTCCTCTCCCTTGCTACCCCCTTTCAGTGCCCATTAGGGGTTCCAAATACAAAGCCATGACCCTAACAAATTGAATCCACTATTTGGTCTCACCTTAATTTCATTGCCCACACAGTTTTCAGTCTTCCATTGTCTCAGCTGATGCCTAAGCAACTGGACCATATACCACTAATAATGAGATGAAAGGGGATTTCAGTATCGGAGTTATATGATCATGATTGATTAACACTGATGGACTTCCCGAGCAAGAACTGAGATTTTTTAAAAGAAAGTTTGATGAAAATTCAAAATAAGGAGGAAGGTAAGTATTCAAAAACTTGAATTTCTGATGAACTAAGAGAGTCAGGAGGGCAGCGTCAGTAGGTATGGTTGGCACAAACCCAGAGAGATAAACTAGGAAGAATTATGACACAAACTATAGTTCTAGTGTTCTACCTGAGATTAAACAGGGGAAAATTTGAGTTGGAGGATTTGAAGGAAAACTAAGATTAGTCAAGAAATCAACAGACTTCTTGTCCTTAAGCTCCAACAAAGCTTGCCACTTGGCAACGTTTGATATTCGCCCATTTCAACTCATGTCGATTTTGAAGTTGATCACCAAACACTCTACAACTCAACCGTTCACAAGGATTTAAGTGGACTAAATGCAACGTTGTCAGATTGCACACTTTCCCGCTGTTAACCACCTTCTGACCAATGCAGAGACAATAGAGATCACGCACTAGACAAACACGCGGTGGAGAGTTTATTTTCAGAGACTCAAAAAAATAACAGGGGGAACAACATCCAACGTTTCCTAAGTGGATTATTGACCGATGATGAAAACAATGATGTTTTGTTTTGATTGGCAACTAACACCAACATCTTTGCTCAACGATCCAGAAAGGAGCCGTTGGACGTTGCTTTATTGCAACCCCAGAAAAACATTTGCCACTGTGGGCGAGATAGGTAGAGCGTGGTCTCTGTATCAGGGCCAATGTATCATGCTGTAAATTTCGAGATAGGTAGTGCGTGGTCTCTGACTCAGGGCCAATGTATCATGCTGTAAATTTCCAACCAAGTCAATACTAACACTAAGGGTGTCTTTTAGTAAGACCATGATGGAACACTGTATTTTAATACTATAGACGGCCAGCAAGCGCAGTTTGAGTTTTCCATCGAAACAGAACGGGCCACCCATTTTTTATAGTAAGTACCTTTAGGTCCACCATGAGTTTCCCTTTCCATTATTCGTCACGAATAAAAGAACATCTTTAGTCATGAATGCTCTACTTATCACCTGCCTGATAGAAAGGCTGATGTTTGTAATATGTTGCGTTTCAGAGGAAAGCTGATTGTTCACATAAAAAGAAGTTGACTCTTACATGCTAATGTGCAGTTGAAGCAATACAATCAAAGAGATGGTCAAAAATAACAATCTAACGTCTAATGTTTACCGCCTTGGTGAAAATTTAAAAACAGGGCTACTGCGAGATGCAAGGAACGAAAGTTTCACTATCATAAATTTGACCGTTGGAATCAGATGCAATGCAAAGATAACATAGAGGCAGATTTTACTACTCACATTAATAAAATTATACAGGAAGAAGATCCAATAAGTAGACTTCAGCGGTAGGTACCAGACTAGCGCATTCCAAGTCTCCACATCATAATAATGACAGAGAAATGTGATCCAACACTTAAAATCCCACTTTGGCACTCACTTAGGGAAAAGAACTACAAGACGGTGCAAATTATATGCACAACTAAAACACTTATCACTGTGAAATTAACTTTCCTTTGTAGTGACTATTCACAGTCAGGGAACAGGATGAATTTTAACACAGCATCCAAACTTATAAAATGAAAAACTTCTTTACCACTGCACAGGTGAATGCTTTGAAAACACGTAAAGCAACGAACAGAAATAGGAAAACTGATCGCCAAAGATACTGAGACACTACTTTCTGGGAAGCATATAGTTAAGTAGCATCTTCAAGAATAAACTGAAAATGACCGAGCAGACATCCCACGTTCGAACAGTAAACTGAGTACACGACGCTTCAACGTCCGAGACAAAATGTTAACACTGAGATGAGAGCGAAACACAAAGACACTTGCCGAACTAATCCTGAGGTACACAGTTGAAAGATTTAATTGAGAAGAAGTGTTTCAGAATTAGATTACTATGCACATAGACGAAAAGAAACACAAGCCGAAATCACCACCCTAGGACGGTCTTTCACCCACACCGCGTTTGCTGCTAATCGACAAAAGTACGATTCACTGAATTCTGAAGCAACTACGAGACGAACCGAAATTAGTCAAAATTGAGAGAGTGGTCTATTAAAGAAGGAAATTATACCCAGAATTAGCAAACGAAACCGTTTTGATATAATCGGTAATTAGAAAGAAACGAAAAAGGAAGCTCACGATATCTACAATGCTACTGAAGAGGAGGAAGAATAAAAAAGTACAAAAGTAGTAAATAAACAGAATGGTAACTTGACGGACACAATTTTCGAGTGTGCCAACAATTCGTAGCGTTGGCAAACATGATAAGCGTCAAATTCAAATGTTTGCGCGCTTATCTCCAAGCCCGCAATCGTCAATGTTTACAATACAAGTAGCTGTATTTCAGTAAATACTCTCTTTGTACGTTTGTGTTTCGTCTGTCTCAATTACTTAGCTGAGTAAGCATATTCTTTGTCATCAAATCATCCTCGCCAGAAATGGAATGAAGTTTATTTTCATTAATCACAGATAGCAGAATAAGAGAGAGGGAACCAAATTTTCTCTAATAAAATGAAAGCACTACTTTTAACTCTGTAAAAGCAGAATTTTGGCAGAAAAGCAACCTTATTCTTTATAAGAGTCAAATAAGTAGGTATGTATGACTGAAAAAAAAAAAAAAAAAAAAAAAAAAAAAAAAAAAATTATTAAGTATGTTGGTGATCAAAGGTTTATAATGGGGCTCTTGCAAACATTTGCTACAGGTGATTGAAGAGTTGATTCTTGCATGCATAAAAACCTGTAATAATGACAATGAGTACACTAAAAAGTCACAAAATTCACTCCCAGAACTGAGCTAAATGGCGGAGCTATACAGGTATCATGGGAGATTCCTATCTTAATTGAGACATCTCTGTGTTTCCATAGAGAAAGAGACAAATTAGACCAGAATCTCCCATGATACCTTTGTATTGTGGATTACTACTTTGGTGTCAAATTACTTTGTGAATCTTCCTTTTCAGCATAGCATAGAGAGAGAGGCAAAATTAAGATAGAAGTCTTCCATTATTACAGAGGCGGCTAGTGCGATTTGGCAACAACGTCATCCCTCCATGTGATTGTATGTATAACAATCGATTCGAAAATGAAGCAGCGTTTCACCAGCTATCGATTATTAGACACATAATCAAATGGAGTGAAGACAGTGTTGCCAAATAGCACGAGCCGCCACTGCATTATTAGTCCCAAACGCCGCCAATACGCTCGTGCATTTTAAAGCAATTTATGAGTTTAGGGGTGGATTTCATGAAATTTTAATACAACCATCATTATTTATTGAGGTCTCTACCCGTGCATAAACCCTTAAATAACTTATATCGAAAGTGTGCAACAGCCCCATTGGAGAGAAAAAACAAGACCAAATTGCACGTGAAGTTTACACTCCGTCTGGTAACCAAAGCAAAGAATAGAGAAACCAATTTCAAGTAAGTAGGTGGTTAACACTAACAATGCGTAAACTGAATGCTTCATCAAAATAAAATATTAGATTATTTGCTGGTGTATGGAAACAACACATTGATGATTTTCTTTCTTTTTTTCCCCCTTTACGTAATGGGGCTATTGCACACTTTTGCGATAAGCGATTTAATAGTCGATAATGGCGTAAAAACCTCAAAAAATAACGATGGCGGCACTAAAAACTTCTAAAATCTACTCCTAAACTCAATAAACACAGTTATTTGCGCGAGCGTAATGGTGGCCGAAGGCACTAACAATGGGAGATTCCTATCTTAATTTCGTCACTCTTTCTATGCTGAGAAGGATGATTCACAGAGTAATTAGTCATCAGAGTGATGATCCACATCCGATGAATGGTACCGCAACACCAAGTGACACAGGTGTCAAATGAAAGTAGTCTCTTATTGGTCACTTCTTGATGGAGTTTCAGAATTGTTAGATGGGAATCTCCCATTGTTAGTGCCTTCGGCCACCATTACGCTCCCCCAAATAACTGCGTTTATTGAGTTTAGGA
Source organism: Trialeurodes vaporariorum (assembly GCA_011764245.1). Taxonomy (NCBI): domain Eukaryota; kingdom Metazoa; phylum Arthropoda; class Insecta; order Hemiptera; family Aleyrodidae; genus Trialeurodes; species Trialeurodes vaporariorum. Next base: position 10,321,364 of record VMOF01000220.1, read on the forward strand.
GGGGATTTTGGAAGTTTTTAGTGCCGCCATCGTTATTTTTCGAGGTTTTTACGCCATAATCGACTATTAAATCGCTTATAGCAAAAGTGTGCAATAGCCCCATTTAGTAATGTTAAGTGACAGATGCGAACTGAAAAACAAAAAATTCTGCGATAATCTTAGGAAATTTTACCTGAATTATTTTTTATTTTCTAAATTTCTTCAGGGTTTTTATCTCTCACGCCTCCAGCCATGATTTTAAACTAAATTGTAACTTTTTATGGTTTGGTAAGGATGTGAAGGACATATTTGGATGAACAATATGCCATACAATCCAATGAAGGTAAATTTTCTTATAAAAAATATGAGTAGAGATTTGCCCTGTAACAAATTAACCAATCAAAAAGTTTTTTGACCACCCACTCAAGCACAGAACACTACAATCAGAAAGGAAACTTCGGCTCATTTTGAAGTATTATTTCCTGGTCCACCATTTTGAGAAGTTCCAAAATATCCTCATGCTAAGTTATGGAAAAGATAGAGACAGAGATACGTCCGCCATTTTGAGTAGACACCAAAAGAGACCAAAAAAATATTTCCATTGGTTCCTATCGGAGTTTTCATTCTGATTATATTATTCAGTCATTCGAGGATTCCGTTGGAATGCAGTTTTATGATAGGTAATGTGGTAATGCCTCATGTCTCTGAGAACTGAAACTAAAAATAACCTAAAAGCACCCGAAAAGGGATACCAGCCTTTTTTTTATTTAATCCCTCATTTAACCCTTGTAATAAGTGGTCATGTCCTGTCTGCTATGTGTAATCTCGCAATAACTGATAATTTTGAATAAACTTGCTTTGGATAATAAGATCACCATGGACAGGAATATAGGAAAAAAACAATAGTTCAAACAGTTACGAGTAGGTATTAACTTTTTATTTTAGATACTTTTAATCGTTAAAATAATACAATGACTAAGATGAACAAAAATCATCACCTAAAAAACAAAAACAAGGTTTTAAGTCCATATTTTGAGACTGTGTTACTATTTAATAGTACTTTACATAATTTACACTCTTACATAAAATTCATAATCAAATAAAGAATAAAAAAGGAACAGTAAGTAACTTAAATGTAAAATTTTAAACTTATATAGTCAGAAACATAAGTAGAGACCTGAAAGATCGCGATCGATTCAGAATTTTTTTTTAAAAGTCATCGTATCGGAGCAGGACCGGTACCTACGACAGAAGCTGTTAACCTCTAGAATTCAAATATGATAATCAATCCTTGTGCAAATTTACAGTGCCTACATATTCCAGTTACATTTTGTGAAGGAAGGGTTGGGTTTTACTTTCCATCCAATTTACAAGGTGTTTTTCATTTAAATTTTATTTGCGATCAACCTTCAAACGTAAATTTCTGGCATAGCTTCACAAAAAAAACCACGTTTTTTTCACTTAAAAACACAATTACTATCATTTCAGTAGTTCAAAAGGTACTGTAAAGGTTTGATAGGCTTATTAACTGAATGTTTTTAGTGTAATAGACGTTTTCAAACTAAAATGAAAACACCGCTCTTTGCCTTTTGAAAACACAGCTTTACTGCCAATTATAGCCCTTCCAAAATCACGATTTTTTCAGGTCTCTAGTCATAGATTTTTCAACAAATTTAAACATTTTTCAAACTTGTGAAAATTAAGAAGTAAGTTCAGTTCAGCAAAGGCAAGTTAGAGAGGATTATGTAATGATTTATTGAAAAAGCAACTGATAAAGTTTCTGAGAACCAGTAACCTTCAAGGCTGTTATCCTTCCAGCCAACGGATTATGACAAAGCTGTACAGAGGGTTTTAGTGATGGCGACTGCCGGTGATGAGCGTTCCAAACAAAGCCAGTTTGTCTCTCTTGCTCTCATGTGACTCCTATGTACTGCCATCTCACTCTAATTTCAAATATCGTATACAGAGACTTATTTTGTAAAATTTTATGGCAGAAATGAATTTCTCAAGGCATTTTAATACTACTTTGATAATAATATGTCGTAAAACAAGGTCCTGTATACGAATTTTGATACGTGCTGTATTCAAGAGGTGGATTCATGGGAGTCACGAGAGAGTGAGTGAGATAGTTTGGAACGCTACGCGAGTTTTATCACTGCCGATTGTGACCGATGAGTGCACTGTTGTGGTTGTTGGTTAACTGTTGACTTCGCACTAAAACCGTCTATTGGGATACGAAACAATTCGCAAAATTGTCTTATTCTGAGACAAGAGAAGGTAAAGTTTTGTGAATGCTTGCCGGTAATTTACATGAAATACATTCAGAAAGAATGGGTTTGTGAATGCTTGCTGGTAATTTACATGAAATACATGCAGAAAGAATGGGTAAAGGCGAGACAGATTATTTTCCTCACTGTCAAGAAACACCATCGGGACAAACCACTGACAAAAAAAAAAAAAAAAATGTTGATGAATGAAATTAACTTTCGTATTGTGCCTTTTACGGTCCCAATAAACATACCCTCTCTTCAAAGCTCCTTTCTTGGAAGGGTTGAGGGGGGGAGGGTTATCAACTTGCAATACATTATTCTACTATACCTCTCACTCGAGTGCACTGGCTCTTAGAAGTTCCTTCAAATACGAAGGTAGGCAACACCAGATATACGTGTAGTATATGTTGCTTACTCCCAGGAGTCTCTGTCCACTATTGATTATTCCCCGGGCTCACAATCGTTGAGCGCATTACGCACCTTCCTCTAGCGAAAGTATTGAAGTGCCTGAAAACTTTGGGATAGGCAATTTCATACCATTCGTGTGGTTTCATTTGCTTACTCAACGGAACTTTAACATCGTGTAAGCTCACGGTTATAATATGTTCTCTACCTGCTACATTCAACGTTACGGCTTTTACACTTATAAGATAATATAACTTAAACTAAGCACTGGCGTAATGTGTTAAGATTAAAATAGGAAAGAAGACATGACAAAAGAATAAAAACAAGACAATCAAATAATAATTCAATTATTTGTCAAGTTTATGAGTGACGACACTTCTGGAGTAAGTAATCTTTGTCGGCATGTATTTAAGGCCTCTTTATGGTTACTTAGATTACTATGATAATTATTTCTAAAACACTGTGAAGTATTTTACAACGTGCATGGTGTTTCAGACAGCCCAGTCACTATATTTGTAGTGAGAGTGGGCCATTCACATCAACGGTTTGTTTTATAAAACTGACCTCAAAGAATTTTAAAACATGCCTTTTGTCACAATTACCCTGCTCTCATTAGTTCTCGCTAAATAGATAGTTACCGGGTGGTCTGAAACTGAAACACCCAGTACAATGGCAGTATATCTACATCTCTCGCGAGTTTTGTTTTGTTTGTTTTGTTTGTTTTGTTTGTTTTGCTTGTTTTGTTTTTTGTTTTTTACAAGAGAATCAATTAATAATTAAATTATTTTTCAAGTTTATCACGAGTGATTTTCCAGGACATTGCAAGTCTTTAATTGTATGAGCATGATTTATTTTTCTAAATCACCGACGTAATGTACGATATACAGGGTGCTCAAGAAAACTCAGCTACTATCTTTTTAGTGAGAGCGGCTTAATACGGGCATATAACAACGGTAGAATATGCAGGCACACATTTGTCAATATGTGCCGGTTTTCAGCCGTTCTCGGTAAATATATAGTTGCTGGGTGGTCTAAAACTGAAACACCCTGTACTATGACAGTACATCTACTTCTCTTAAAATGTGCGATCAAATCTTTTTCGTTCGCTATAATCTTCGTCGCAAATTCGTTCGTGAGGACAAACCGCGATCCAATCGAATAATACAAACGCAGCAAGAAGGAAAGAGAAATATGTCAGGCTGCGCTTTCCCCTTATCATTCAAGGCCACCAATCGTTTATAAACATATTTTTGTTGGCAATATGTTTTGTAGCCCCACGGCACGGTTTCTGTGAAAGCGCACTGCTTTCTTTTATGCCTGAAACACAGAAAACAATAATCAATAAAAACTCAACGAGACCTAGTTTTGTTAAGTTCACAAAATATCTTTAATTTTAAACTACGAAGAAATTGGAATGTGATTCCAGGACCGAATGGGTAGTTCAAACCGTGGGCACTACGTCGCACTGTGTGGGATTTGGCCGATCTAGCTAGAAAAAAGTCCGACCAATGACTTTCCTCCGCGATAAGTGTTACTAGGGGGTTTAAAGGGTCGCTGATCACGAATCTGAAGTCAGTTTTTATTAATTTTAATGTCAAGTGCTCTAAAAGCCCAAAAACTGTCAAAATAATTTTATAAAAAAGAATAATAATGAAAAAAAAAAATTATTCCTCTAAAAAACAGGGGATCAGTTTTCAACAACGCTAATAAATGAACCGTTCACATTAAACGAATTGGTCCTTTAAAAAAATGCCCAAAATAATTTAAAAAAGGATGAGAAAAACAAGGAGGCGATAAAGATTCGAACTGCAAACCTTTCCCTCTGAGCGTGGCTCCGCAACCGAATGGGCCAGCGAGCCTACAAATCTGAGGACCGGTTTCCATCCCTACATTCCCTACAAGTAAGCGAGTACAGAAAATGCGCTGTACGTGGCGCGGCGAGCTCTCACAAGCACTTCAAAGTGTGGTCTGAACTGGCGATTCTCACTTTTCAAATTGATCTTATTTTCGTGGGGGCACCTTGTGGCAGCTACTGTTTTCATGGATTTGTTCTCTGAAATATGGGCTTTCACGTGGTGTAAACCAAAGTTCCGCCAAACGCCGCCAAATTTAGTTATTGTCCAATAAAGATCACGATTTTCGTAAACTTGAGGAGTTGGAGAACGTTTCATTCGAGGCTTTAAAAAAACCATTAGAAAGGACATTGAGTAAATAAAATAGGGTGCAAAATGATCAGCAGACCATCCTCTACAACATGCAACCAACAATTTTCCCGAAACTGTAACACGTATACTTAAAATAGCATAAAATCTAAGGCTAAGAAAATGATCGTAGGAAATGTCGTAACCAAACTACGGCGGAAGCCAATGTTCAAGCTGTTTTACACTAATCGGATCGAAGAAAATGTATAAACAATATATATATTCGTGATCAGCATACCCTCACCTATCATTTTCATCCATTTTCGAACAATTTTAAGGAACTTGATTTTTCGACTTTTTTCTAGCTAGATCGGGCATATCCCACACTGTGGGTCGCGCTGCTTAAAAATTCAACAGCTTTAGGCTAAAATTATTGAATTTACGAAAAACAAAAACAAAACAAAACAAACATGCAAATTTGAAGAACTTCAGCACCTGCGACCATACTTCAGGAAGATACTTTGAGAGTTCAAGCTGAGACACTCAAAAGTAAAGCCAGGATTTAGGAACTACGAGAATTAATTCCCATAAGCCTCAATGAGTGCGAGTGAGGCAGATAGACTGTATCACTCGCATTCACTAGGCTTATGGCGAAATGAATTTCCTAAATTACGATTTTAATTCTCAACCAATTTTGTTCGTTTTGGGCTAAAACTAGTAAAAAAATTACACAGGTGCTGGCGTAGCAGGGCTCGAAACGATTCGATCAGTCGAGCCATCCGCATAAGGTTACACATACGTACTCGATAACGATAACGATACCAAAACGATCCGATCCTCCGTAATCACCTCCCTGGTCGCAATCAAGCTTGCGCTGGTTCTGTAAATTGTCTCTAGGAATATTTCTGAACAGAAATTCTGATCGGAAGGCCTGCATTTTTCCGTGCCATAGATATTCCACTTGAAATCACCAGAAATTATTTTTAAAATAAAAAGAAATTCTGGTCATTTGCATTACTGTAAACTTTCTCGCTATTTTAGACATATTTTCTGGTAACATCAAGAAGAAATTCTGGCATTGAAAAATTATAGCATTTCCGACCAAAATTTCCGTTCAGAAATATCATACTAATTTTCTCTCGGGGACCATATTTATTCTTATGTGCACTACCGTTTTCGACAGTATTTTTCTTTGGGTGCGGACTAATCTGTTCAAGTGAACAATGGCGTAATCTTAGGGGGATGGGGTGTGGCCTTTTCGCCCCACCAATATTTGAGATGGGGTGCCCCTCCCTCCCCCCAATTTTGATGACAAAGAGGGAGGGAGAAGGGAGCGAGAAAAGGAAAGGAAAGAGGAAAAAGAAGAAAAAAAGGAGGAATATTCACAGAAACAAAATAGGAAATATATAGTTATAATTCATTGCATTGCAACTGCGCCCATAGATAGTCAGTTTAAAATAACAAATTATTCTTTTGTCAACGAAATCAATAAAATATACGTTACGTCCACTAACTTGTTTCGGTAAATGATGCGGAATTTTTGAAAGATGAAATTGCTAAAAATATTGTCTGAGCGAATTTTAAAATTATTCTGAGAGAGGATCCCCGACCCCCCCCCCCCCACGGTGGCGGTGTTCTCCCAGGACCCCCCCCCCCCCGCCCATGGTGCATTTTATCCAGGGCTGCCGTTTTGCGTAAATTCAATGGTATTTTTCAATTCACTGATGATTCCACCGGTTGCGAAAAGATTACACAGTTCAGTTCAGTGCATGACTGTACTGCACAAAAATACTCTAACCTGTAATCTTTTCGCCTTCGGTGGACACGCCGTTGATTAATTAAAATATCCGCAAGTTTTTTTAAAGTCATCGACGACTCAATCGGTTGAGAAAACATTACGCAGATATAGAGAGTATTTTCACTGAACTGAAATGTGTAATCTTTTCTTAACCGGTGGAGTCATCGGTGAATTAAAAAAATGTCATTAATTATACGCAAAACGGCAGCACTGATTTTCTCATAGATTGTTACCTCCTCTCTCCTCCTCAGTAAAAATCTCAAGTTTACGCAACTGCACGTGGACCTTGCCATAAATGGTTTACATAACCTCATACCAAGAACGACGGCTTCACAGCTCCTTGCCCAGACTTAAAACCAGAAAGAAATATTTGTATAAGAGTGTAAGAATTTTATCAGGCAAAAAGAGGGTTCGAGACGCGGGCTTTGTGAGAAAGTGTAGAGCGAAGAAAAGTGAAAGAAAATAAATAAAACTGATGGCAATGTCTGGAGCAGGAACGTTACACAGTGCCTTTGCTCCTAGCTGTGGTCAGGGTCTCAGGGCTCGGAGCCGACGGCGACATTCAGCTCAAAGCAACTCCGCGCCAGCTTTTTATTATGTGCGAAGGGTGAATGTTAAAGGAACCGAGTGGACCCTTTTTAACGCGACGGCAACGCTGTCGTTCGCAAGGGCCGCAACACGGTTTTGGTTGTCTGCTTGGCCGGTGATCAGTGCAAAGGGACAAAATAAATAAGTTCTTGATGTATAGGCCATGAAAATGTATTGATAAGACGGTTGTCGCTGAGATATTTGAACTAATCGATACATTCAATCAGGGTTTGAACCTCAACCGGTGCCAAGCACAAAATGCACCAAATAAAAAACTAGAAACCTCGGCCAAAGTTGGCGCCTATAATAGGAAGGATCTAATTTTGATTACTTGTGTATTTCTTCGTCCCTTTTCCTAGAGTAATGACAAATAACTAATAGAGCTGTAAATTGCTCCTGAAAAAACCTCTGATTACCCCATGGGCGCTCGGGCAAAATTTTTGAACCCCAATGGAAGGTCTAGGAGACACCCCCCCCCCCCCCGGGGAAAAAGGGGAAACTTCTTTTCATCCAAATGGTGCACACTTATTAATTAACCCATTGTAGGTGTATCAAATAATAATAATAATTTTGACGTGCTAGATATAATGGATAAAGGGACAATAGATGATAACGATAGTAATAAAAATGTATAATTTTACTATATTCGCCTTGCAAAAAATGAATTAAAATTAAAAAATAAACTAATAATGATGTTTGTCATATATTACTTCTTTGATTAACATTTCATTTTCTTTTTTCCTTTCATTTTTCATCGTGAAATTTTGGATTTTTTTAATTCCAGGGGGGGGGGGGGGAGGAGTGTCACCTCTTGCCCCCCGCTCCGGGCGCCCATGGAGTTCACCCTATAAAATGACATTTTGCCATCAAAATACTTTTCAATAAACTCGATGACGTAGCTAGCAATCTGGCAATGTTGCATTTGGTCCATTGAAAATCACGGAGAGGGTCTTTAATAAATTGTGGGTTTTCCCTGTGCAATCAATAATTGGTTCGATTTTTCTCATGGGTTTAAAACGTGATGGATTTAATTAACGTTGCCAGATTTCACGTCAAGGTCGTGATGGCCGAGCCGATTTCTGTCTTCGTCAAATAAAAAGTTAATACGAACGTCAAATGAAACCAAATCATCAAAATACTTACACACAAGTCTCCACTCGTATTCCTTGTAAAAAGTCTTCTCGGTTTATGATAAATAACAGGTCTTTGTTTTTGGTTTTACCCACTTTCGGGTAGACTATTCTTTCCTGGGGGAAGGGAAAAAAAACAGTAAATCAGAGATAGGATGGATTGAATTTAACCCCTTATGGACCAAGCCCGAGTATAATCGTTTTTCTCCTTTAGTCTATTTCACATTGATTCAGTATTCATTTCGGATAAACTGAAACACATACAGAAGAAAACACTACAATAGATAAGGTCTTGTCGGGCGCCTTCAATTATTTGTATAGGCAATTCTAACTCTCCCGAGTACGAACAGTGAACCTTCCCTGTAGAAACGGAGGAGTGATGTTCTCTTGAACTAACCTGGTCCTTAAAGGGTTAAATAGAGATGTTCGGTGCAATTCGGCGACACCGTTTCATTCAAACCAGTGTAAACGGCCGATATGTCGAGGGTAAAGGTACGTAGTGATGCCAGTGGTGTCGCGGAGCAGTCTGGCAACGTTGAATTTTGTCCATTTAAACGTGCGAAAAAGGTCGAACTAATGGAGGTGCTTCGTTGCCAAAATCCGCCCGACGACGACGCCAGTTTTCATCGGACTCAGCAAAAAATCTCAAGATGTTGCGAGCAATCTGCCAAGTTCGCATTTCGTCCATCTAAACCGAGGTAACACATCGATTCTAGGGAACGCGCCCTCTAATGTGCATCGACCTATTTCACAAATTTAAATAGCCGAAATCACGATGTTGCTAAATTGCACGCGACATCTATGGGTCGTTTCAGTAAATCAATTACCAGTTTTCAATTTGAAACAGTGTAAAGTTTGAAGATGTTTACAAAAGATTGAAAAGTTGACAAATTGGGAAATACTGCGTCTACTTCCCTAAGAAGAAACGCATATAAAAGCATTTATTTTTTCGGCCGTTGAGTTGAACAACCAATTGATAGATCATTTTCTTTATGTTTTTATGAACGAAGACATACGCGGGTGCAGGAATTAGTCTCTATCTCTCTCTTCTCCCATTTGAGCAAGCGCGCTAGAAAAAGACGGAGGTAAGGGGCTGAAGTCTTGTGTTTTTCTAACAAATGTGCTCTCATGGCCAGAGGGAGGAGGAAGATACATTACTGTAATCGACTATTCGCCCATGAACGAAGGAAATGTTGACACATCGAACTTTTCGCTCCAGCGCAACAAGAAAAAGAACTATCAACTTACGTAAGATGGACACATCGGAAATTCATCGAAGTCGCTTTGACTGTCTTCAGACTTTGTGTCTTCGTCATATTCATCGTCACCCATTCTTCCGTGCAAATTCTCGTCCATCTGAAATCAATTTATCAAAATATACAATATATTAAATATCCCTTCACAGTACGATTTTTTCTTTTTTTGACGAAACACGAATTTTTCAATTCATCTAGTCACCCTTATAGTGGGAAAAGAGTAAAAAAAAAATCATTGTGTTATTTTTTGCTCTGTACGCTCAAAAATGTATAATGTTCCGCCATTTTTTTCCCATATGCTGTAACGCATACAAAAAGGCGGGATTTTTGTATTCTTTTTCAATTAAAAGTTTTTTTTTTTTTTTTTTTTATATAAAAAGAAGAAATTGTTGCAAGGAATTTTAAAATGATTACCGAAAAATAATTGAAAGTCATTATAATGGAAAGACGTTTTTTGATTCAAGTGACAATTTTGCCGTTGACCTGATTTTTCACGATTTGATGTGAGATCTTATACGTAGCGCTCTCTGTTTTCGGGACTGTGAACTATTTTTCAATGCTCTTATTATTATTTGTGCCGTAGTAGATGACACAACGCGCAGCAACGTCAAATTTAGATTATACTCGCTGCTAGTGGGTAATAAAGTAATTGTTCCTCATTAGGAACACTGCGCAGTGAAGGGTTAAATGACTTCTACTATCACATATCCACAGGGGTTATATAAGTTAAGCTTGTGCGTTCGAGCGCGTTGATATCCAAGGAAATCACTTAACGATTTCGAAGCTTAGATAGATTGATCGCTCAAAACTTCGACAAAATGTTGATCGATCGGAAAAAGTCGCAGTTTTGATCATAGAATTGAGGAATTTAAACCGCAGTTTCGATCGATTGAAGTTTCAAATGTACTTTGGCGTAAATGTAATGGGCGTACCAAGACTGATCAAGGTGAATACTTACAAAATCGTTTCCAAACGGTTCCAAATCTCCACTCTCGTCCTCGATTACTTTTTTGATTAAATCACTGAAACAAAATATGAACGAATAATTTTAACAATTTCATTACCTATCCTATAATAATTTGCTTTGTGCTGCTTCATTATACAATTCAAAAAATTCATTTTCATGTTGAAAAATAATATGGCGAGAAAATAACAGAGTGATATGGGGCAAAATAAAACTGTGAATAACTTTAAAAATAAGGAGGAGATACTTAAAGTAAAATAAATAAAATTCAAAAGTTGGTTGAGCAGGTTCATCACTCAAACCATTCCGCTTTTTATCACCATAGGAAAAATGAAAGAAAATTGAAATATATTTTTCTTTCTAGTTTGCGACGCAGTATAAGGGAAGTAGTTATCTTTCCTGGAGTATCTAGAATTGCATAATCACCGCAATGAAGGCGTTTTAAACGCGCTGTTAGCGATGACTCTACCTACGGTCGTGGCGCGCAGTTCGAATTTTTTTACTATAGGAGCGCTTTTCTTCAATTTTGTTTTTTCTCTATCGTTAAATTTTAAGGAAAATCAAAGTGAAAAGTTGGCAATAAGTTTACAACTGTTATTCAAGATAAACACTATCCAGCATTATTTAAACCTGCTCACAAGTTTCAAAAAAAAAAAAAAAAAAAAAAAAAATAATAATTATAAAAGGAAGACAGATGGTGGTTCTTTACAATCATTTCATGGCTTGTATTCGAATCTTTGATGGGGCGTGCAATACGGCAACGTTTCATATTACCAATTTAAATCCAAGAGAAATATCGAACAGTAGGGTATTTGATGAACACCATTGATACTGATCATGGGCGCCCGCAGAAAAATTTCCAAGGGGGGGCAAATTTTTTGAACCCCAATGGAAGGTCCAGGGAGACACCCCCCCCCCAGGAAAAAGGGAAGACCTCCCCCCCCTCATACAAATAGTGTACAATTATTAAGCCATTTTAGGTGTATCCGAATAGTAATAATAATTTTGACGTGTTTGATTTTATGAATAAACGGACAACAGATGATAATAATGGTAAGTAAATGTATAATTCTACTATTCCTTGCAAAAAGTGAGTTAAATTTACAACATAAACTAATAATAAAGTTCGTCAACTATATTACTCCTTAGATTCACATTTCATTTTCTTTCGGTCCTTTCATTTTTCTTCGCGAAACTTTTGACTGTTTTGAATTCCGGGGGGGGGGGGGGCAAGTGCGGGTGCCCCCCCCCCCCCCTTGCGGACACCCATGATACTGATAAAGGTCGTAACTTATCGGAGAAGGATTAACAAACCTTGGGTAATCACTTATTTGTTCACAGAATGTGTCGCCTGACGAACATTTTCCTAAAACGTCCTTTGATGGTAAAAACTTGCTTGAATTTAGATCTGAAAAAGGAGAAGACTACGTTATCAAAAATTATGAAACAATAACTGAAGAGGAATACCTAAGTTCAATGGAGAAAATGGATGTTTTGTCTTTCTGATTTTTTTTTTTTTTTTTTTTTTTTTTCACTTTTTTTCACTTTTTTTCTTTCCTGCAATGATTGAGTCTTTGAAATTGGACCATTGAATGTATCTGCAAAAAACATCGACACACATTGTGTAAAAGTCACCGATTTGGTGGCCAAAAATCAGCACGTTATTATCATATGCTTTGATCATCCTTTCCCATTTAACATCTGCGGTTGCGGTTTGTTTAATTTTGCAACGATGTGTTTTTTTGCCATTTAAACACATACAAAAGTATCGATGTTTTAGCGGGTGCAATGCACCTTCTAAGTATCGATACTTTTGTATATGTTTAAATGTAGAGGATCCGTTGTTGCCAAATTGCACGAGCCGCTACTGGACATTTGAAATTATTGATGCAGGTTTCCCTGGTACAACTGAGCATCAAAGATCACCTAAAATTTTTCCAATCGTCACCTAAATTAGGTTATATCAGATATCACCAAGATTTGTTGGTGATATAATGTTGTTTCGGTGATACTTGGAACAATTTTAGGTGATCTGTGGTGCTCAGTTTTACCAGGGTTAATCTTCATGATGTCGGCTGAGAAGATACTCTAGAAAACACAGCTAAAATAGGAGGTGAAGGAAACCTACCTGGTTTGCTTTGGTCATTAGAACTGTTGGAGTCGGATGAATTGGTTGGCCGAGCTTGCGATGAGTGACCCTGGAAAAATAAAAAAATAAAATTTAAGAATCTTCTTGAGAGCGTTTTAAATAGAAACATACGAAAGCAGTGGCGAAGCGTGCAAATCTGGCAACGTTGCATTCAATTAATTTAAACTCACAAAAAATATCGTGTTAGGAATTGGAAAATTCGACCTTTTCTATGGATTTCAATGGATAGAATGTTACGTTGCCATATAGCTCGCGTCGCCTCTGTACAGAAGGCAGGTGAATGGAAAGTACCAGTTTGGACTCGTTCAATAGTTTTCAAGCAGAAATTGTTGATCCATCTGCACCGTTTTATCAGAAAATTGCCGATCCCAAAATTTTCGGAAATTTTTTAAAAAAAAGGTACGGGGGCCAAAAATTAGATTTTGGCAAATTTTAGTGGGCAAACGTGTTTTTTTTTTTTTTTTTTTTTGCCAAAAATTTAATTTAGAGCCGACGGATACAATTTCGTAAAAATTGGAAGCGTAAAATTATTTATAATATCTACGAAGAGTTAGTGGTGAAGCGTGAACTTTGGCAATCAGGAACGTCAGGAGAGGGAGGGGGTGCAAGAGGGGCAATTTTTATCCCCCCTCATTGGGTTGGTACCGATTTTAAACCAATTATCTAATAAATAAATAAACAAACAAAAAAATTGAGCAAAAGTTTCGAAAACCGAAGCCCCCCCCCCCATTTGATTAATTTTCTGCCGGCGCAGCGCCCATAGTTTCAATTGGTCCATTCAAACTTATAAAATACATTGAAGGCACTCTCTCAATGATTTTGAAGTAAATACATAGCTTTTAAGGCTATTATTTGTTATTTATTTGGCAGATTTCCGTATTTTACCCCTGTCACCAAAAACGTCGTCTGATGTCGTTTTTAGGCATCAAAATCGGGAGATTGGGGCCCAAAAATGACAACAAACAACTTTTGATGACAGCTGGCAAGTATAAAAATCTGCTATAAGATAGCTGTAAAAGTCATATTTTTACCTTTAAATTGTCGAGGAAGTGCCATTTCCAGTGGCGTAGCGTGCAATTTAGCAACGTCGCAGTTCCTCCATTTAAACCCATAAAAAATATCGAACTAATGGGTGTTCGTTGAACACCTTCCCATTCGATCTTTCACATGGATTTAAATGAACATAGGCCAACATTGCCAAATTGCACGTTACGCCACTGGCCATTTCCATTGAAAAATCATAACTTCAATCGATCTTTTGATTTCCAAGCAAAACGACAAAAAACATCAGCATCCACTGATGCTATAAGAAATCAATTTTCTAACTCGGTGAAGGTTCCACCGACTGACCAAAAGCTTTCGTAGTTCAATGGGTCTGTTGCACACTTTGGCTACAGCGTTTTAAAGTATCAATTCCTATGTAAAAAGCCGAGAAAATAACAATGGCAGCAGTAGAAAACACTAAAATTCAGTAATAAACTCACAAATTGCGAAAAACACTAGACACTATTCACCCCTGTATCTTTCCACCACGTGCACGATATTTCGCGAAATTAGCGCGGCACATTCAAATAATCACGGCCGACTGTCATCACAGCTGACTTCGTAAACAAATAAACAGTAAACACTGACGGCGTCTGCTCGAATTCTTAGGTTTCAATATCCTCAATTCCTCACAAAAGGTTGTGAAAGGTACGGAAACCGATATTTGTGTCGAAAACTTATCAAAATGAAACAATAACACATAGGCGTTCCAAGCAAGATGATCGAAGTTGGAATCATCCTTAGAACTCCTGTGTGTTATTGTTTCATTTTGATAATTTTTCGACACAAATATCGGTTTCCGTACCTTTCACAACCTTTTGTGAGGAATTGAGGATATTGAAACCTAAGAATTCGAGCAGACGCCGTCAGTGTTTACTGTTTATTTGTTTACGAAGTCAGCTGTGATGACAGTCGGCCGTGATTATTTGAATGTGCCGCGCTAATTTCGCGAAATATCGTGCACGTGGTGGAAAGATACAGGAGTGAATAGTGTCTAGTGTTTTTCGCAATTTGTGAGTTTATTACTGAATTTTAGTGTTTTCTGATGCTGCCATTGTTATTTTCTCGGCTTTTTACATAGGAATTGATACTTTAAAACGCTGTAGCCGAAGTGTGCAACAGACCCATTCCGTTTTTATAACTATACAATTAACGAAAATACTCGCGGCTGTAATGTTGTCACAATCTATGGAATCGCCAATTAAATGAGATCAATATAACCAAAAACATGTTTAAAGTTAATGACGGGGGACTCCGCACCCGGTTAAGAAAAGATTGCCGATCAAAGTATTTTCATGCATTGCAGTCATATGTAAATTGAATTGTGTAATCTTTTGATCAACTGGTGGAATCATCGGTGAACTGATTAAGTATACAGTGAGAAAAAAATTTAGGCAATTTAACGGTTCTATTTGTTAAAAATGGTGCAAATGCATTTGCTGATTTCACTAACCATCAGTGGCGTAGCCAGGGGGGGTCCAAGGGGTCTGGCCCCCCCCCCCCCCATGACACCAAAATTTGTCCTAAAGAATGTCATTTTTTGCGTTTTCAGACAAATTTTACCAAGATACTAAATCTTTGGACCCCCCCCCATGACAATTTTCGAACCGCGGACCCCCCCCCCTTGAAAAATTCCTGGCTACGCCACTGCTAACCATCTTGTTGATTTTACAATCCAATTGGTTAAATCCAAAATCCGATTTGTTAAAGCATCAATCCAAAACGGTAAATCAACAATCGGATTTGTTAAATCAAGAATGTTGATTGGTAGTTTGACAAATCGAATTGTTGATTTACCGTTTTGGATCGATGCTTTAAAAATAAATTGGATCGCAAAATCAACAAAATTGTTAATTAACTCAACGAATGCGTTTGTACTCACCATTTTGAACAAATAGACCGTTAAATTGCCTAAATTTTCTTCTCAGCGTACACAAAGTGGCATCTCTGCTGCTTTCGGTGCTCGCCTCGATTGACAAGCGCTCGTTTCTTCCGCCAAAGTAATTAGCAACGAGCTACATAATTTAGATTCAACCGCGCTCATTCGTAATTTGTGAGCTAAAATTAGAGCCACGTAAGTACAAGGAGCAGTGCACACCTTATGGTCGGTTATTGACCTCTTAGAACGTTGTTAGCGAGGGGTTGGGTAGTAGGGAAGGGTAGGCACTGGTATCCTGGCAATTATAAAAAAATAAATAATGCCATGTTTAGATGTACGCACGAATGGTATGAATAAGCTATCGACGTAGTTCCGCATAATGGGGCTCTTGCAAACTTTTGCTTTGAGCAAATGAAATATAGTTAGTTCTGATGTAAAAACCAGCAAAAATTACGAAAATCACACTGAGAAAGTTTAAAATTCAGTAATAAACCTACATAACTACTTAAATGGCAAGATCGCAATGGCGGTCCGACGCAGGTATCATGGGAGATTCCTATCTAATATGCCACTTCCTCTTTTTCACGGAAAAAAAACTACGGTGAAAATAACCCTATGGATACCTGATTTTGGCACCTGCTAGATGTTATGGTAATGTTAACCAGAAGTATACTATGTTTTGACTAGGTACTAGGTGATGTTACGTGATTGCATGCAGTGGCGTAATCTTAGGGGGGGCATGGCCTTTTTGCCCCTCCAATATTTGAGGAGGGGGGGCAAAGTATCATTTTGCCCCCCCAATAATTTGATGAAAAAGAGGGAGGGAGAAAAGAAAAGACAGAAAAATACAAAAAAATAAAGAAAGAAAGGAATAATTACAGGAACCGAGAAGCAAAAAATGGCAAGAATAAGTAGCTCTATTTTACCCTGAAACTGCGCCTAATGTAACTCTAAAGTGAAAAATTCCAATTTGTTGTCAATGAAATAAAGAAGATATACATTGCGTCTACTATATAACTTCTGTTCTGTCGGTCGGTTATTTTTGAAAGATTCAATTGCTTAAAATATAGTCTGAGAGAACCCAAATGTTCAAATTTTTCCGAGGGAATACCCCCAGACCCCCTATTACTGAAAAATCCCCCCCCTCAGATTCCATAACGTATCGGACTATTTGCTACCCCCTCCCCTCAAAAAGAATCTCACATTTTACGCCTCTGAGCGGAACATTACATTTACTGCAGTTTTCCAGAAGACTTCTAGCCGTGAGGAACAGTTTCCCAAAGCCTAGAAATATCAGCTTCATCAATGAGCTGAAAGTCTGAACTGAAAAATTCCCTTTTTGCCTGAGAAATTAAGAAAATAAACGTAAAATCTATTTTTAACTTGTTTATATTTGGAGGCATTTTTTATGCGATAACATTGCTTAAAATAACGTCTGAGAGAGTCTGAATTGTCAATTTTTTTGGGGGAGGACCCCCGGAGCCCCCTCTCACTGGGGGTGTACCCCCAGACCCCCCATAGTGTATATCTCAAAATTTGGTTTGCCCCCCCAATAATTATCCCAAGTTTACGCCACTGATTGCATGTCGAATTTACTCAAAGTATCGGTAAATGTACCATACTTCTGGTCAAGTTTACCATAACATCTAGCATCAGGTGCCAAAATCAGGTATCCGTGTGGTTATTTTCACTAATCTTTTTTTCCGTGTTGGAAATACAGAGGTATGTCTCAATTTAGATAGGAATCTCCCATGATACCTGCGTCGGACCGCCGCGGCGCGCCATTAAGCTCGATTCTGAGAGTGAATTTCGTGGTTTTTAGTGTACTCATCGTCATTTTTACAGGTTTTTATGCAAGAATCAACTCTTCAATCCCGTGTAGCAAAAGTTCGCAAGAGCCCCAATGAGTCAAAGTAGCACTTTGGCAAAATTGAGTTGGCAAACTCAAGTTAATGAAATGTAAGTCCAGGGGGGTAGCCCGGGGGGGGGGAGGGGGTCCAAAACCCTGGATCCCCTCACATGACACGATCTTGGTCCATAGACATTTTCCATGCCTAAAGAGGATTTTTTTGCGTTTTCAGAGAAATTTGACAACACTTTCACCTTCGGTCACACCTGTGACAATTTTCGGACCTCGGACTTTCCTCTCGAAAAATGATTGATCTTATTAACCTCTTTTCCTCTAGATTTTCTAGATTTTCACGCCTTAACGACATAGTATGTCCGGCTGTTATGAACGTAAAACCAAGTTTTCTCATCATAAGATACCTCTTTCTTACCACTCTCGCGGCGTTTCCCATGTATTTTGACCCGCTGATTTCAAATACGGCCTTAGTTTTTACTCAAAACTCATACTTTTTCCAGAATTTCATTTGCTATGAAGACGTAATTACGTAAAATCTAGCCCAGTTAAATGAAAACTAATAGAATTTTTGAAATCAGCGTCTCAAAATACATAAGATAGCGATGATAAAGTGAAATTGTACGCGTAGAATTA
Source organism: Trialeurodes vaporariorum (assembly GCA_011764245.1). Classification (NCBI taxonomy): domain Eukaryota; kingdom Metazoa; phylum Arthropoda; class Insecta; order Hemiptera; family Aleyrodidae; genus Trialeurodes; species Trialeurodes vaporariorum. The sequence goes on from VMOF01000220.1 coordinate 10,339,464, forward strand.
TTCTAAAACACTAAAAACTAGTAAAATTAACTCTGATGGATGGTAAACGTCGCGGTCAAGTTATGTCGTTTTTGATGCTTACTTACTTTATTTTCTACGGGTTTAAACCCCCCCCCCCTTTTTTTTTACACAGGGTGTTGAGAAAAAAAAGTTTCCCCTGCGGTTTTTTCGAAAACGGCTGTGAATTTAGAAAAACGACCTGACACGTGGCCAAAAAAGGACCCATCTTTGGGGGGGGGGGTGTTTGTTTTTTTCGGCGCCCCCCTGGGAGGGGTGGGGGTCACCCCCCGGAAAATCAAACTTTTCTTATGGCAGCCCTATTATTTGATTTCAGTATCTTAGAGAGCATAAAAAAGAGACTTTTTGGCGCAAACCGAAGGTAAATATCGTCTTTTGTTTTCGATATATCGAAGGTCAAAGCTCGATATCGACTATTTTCAAAAAATTATTACTCCACTTTGAGATACTAGAATTTACAAAAACTAGGGGTCGAAAATACTCCAAAAAGCAAACCCTTTTCAGAAAAAAATACGAATTTGACACAAAAGCCAAAAATAGGATTTAGCGCCCCCGAAAATTGTTAACGTTTTCGCCCCCCCCCCCCAGGGGCCCTATCAGAAAAATTCCTTGAGACGACCCCTATCAAGTGATACATCGATCGAAAGGACATACTAAACTGAGTATTTTGGCGCAAACCGGAGGTCAATATCATTTTTCATATTCGAGATATCGAATGTCAAAGTTAGATTTACAAAATTCGATATCTCGAATGTGAAAAACGATATTGACCTCCAGTTTGCGCCAAAATGCTCAGTTTAGTATGTCATTTTGATCGATGGATCACTCGATAGGGGTCGTCTCAAGGAATTTTTCTGATAGGCCCCCTGGGGGGCAAAAACTTTAACAATTTTCGGGGGCGCTAAATCCTATTTTTGCTAAACTAGTGTCAAATTCGTATTTTCTTCTTAAAAGAGCTTGCTTTACGGAGTATTTTCGACCCCTAGTTTTTTAAATTCTAGTATCTCAAAGTGGAGTTATGTTTTTTTGAAAATAGGTCGATATCGAACTTTGACCTTCGATATATCGAAAACGAAAAACGACATCTACAATAATTATTTTCTAGAGGTCAGGCCCTCAGCTAGTATTTGAAGGGTAAACTTTTATTTGAAAGGAAAAAAAAAAAAGATAGATAAATAATTAAATAAATAAATGATGAGCCATTTGAATAACTGAGTCAATAAATGAATAAAATACAAATCAATACGGATAACCGCAAAGCATTGCAGAATATCGGCCGATATGCTCCGAATCTCATCTAACATCTGTTTACGATTCGTTTCTGGTTATTTTAGAGTTGAAGGGTTTTTTGAATAGATGGGAAAAAATAATAGTAAACATTCCTTTGAAACCAAGACCGCTCATGGGGTGGGGGAGGGGGAGTAAATATACAACAAATTCCAGCTCTGGGGGCTCATCCAAATAAAATTTTATGTCTGAAGTCACCTAAAGTCTACAGGTGGGCCGGGGCTTATTTGTAAACTTTAGCAGTAAAGGCTCCGAAAACTATTCTCGATCTAAATTAAAATCTGAAACAGTAGGATTCCACGAATTGATTCAATTCCGATACCCCTCACTTTGTTTTAGGTACTATGCGCATTTACCTACTTGCAATTTCACTCGAAACGTAGAAATGATTTCAAAAGCCTTGCTAGCTGTTATCGACACAATCTACTTAAAGGCATGAGTATTTGAGTGCGTGGGCAGCATAGGCGGACCGTGACCGAAAAAAGTGGGGGGGGGGGGGGGGGGGGGCTAAAAAGTGATGATTTTTTGTTTTTTCTTTTGCGCTTCTCAAGTCTCAAGCTATGACTTTTCTCAATGGTTAGCCTCTGCGCCCAAAAAAAGTGGGGGAGGGGGCTGTAGCCCTCCCTAGCCCCTGATACGGTCCGTCTACGGTGGGCAGTGAACGGATTTTAATCGTAAAATAATAATATGCAGGGTATGAAATCGGAACACTTTGATTTAAAATCCGAACATAATCATGAATTCGGAACGTAAACACTATAATTTTAAATCCGAACATACACAATCATAACAATTTTAAATTGATGCAGTACATTGTTTAAATTTAAGTTTCGGCATTCATGTATAAACTGGAAAAAAATCGAGCATGCCTTCCACCGAGGCGGTGCGGTGGGGGGAGGGGGGTTTGACGTCTCCTTATTGACTCATTCACTGTTTATACGTGAGAGAACACTCGGATATCAGCGGTTGCGAATAGATCATCGACTATTTAACCCTTTGAGACACGCATTTCATGAAAAAGTAATCACGTCAATCTTGAATCCACGTCATTGAACTAGTTGAACTATTCTCATCTACATTGACGTGCATCCCTATTTTTTCAACATCCCTTAGGACTCCATGTTAAATCCTGTACACATACAGGGTGTTTTTTTTATCTCCCCCCCCCCTGGTTTTTTTTCTTGCTAATTGAGATAAAATGTTGCGGTTTGGACTATTCTTCATCATTTTGGCTGAATTTTCTTTTTTTGGGGTCGAAACCCCCCCAGCCCCCCTAGGGGGGCCCCCAGGGGGGCTATCTCAAAAATTTCAAATGGCAACCCCTATCTTGTGATACATCGTTTGAAAGGGCATACAATTCTAAGACTTTTGGCGCAAACCGGAAGTTGATATCGTTTTTCGTTTTCGATATATCGAATTTCAAAGTTCGATTTGGACCCATTTTCAAAAAGTCGTTACTCCACTTTGAAAAGTCGGAATTAAAAAAACTATGGGTTCAAAATACTCTAAAAAGCAAGTACTTTTCAGATATTGAAATGGTTTTGACATAAAATTTGATTTTAGAGCCCCAAATTTTTTTTAAAAATGTTGCCACTAAAAGGGGCTATCTTGAAAATTCCCTTCTACGACCCTTATTATATGATGCGTCGATCAAAAAAGCATAAAAAACTGAACATTTTGGCGCAATTCGGATATCGATATCGTTTTTCGTATTCGAGATATCGAATATTAAAAATTCAATTTTCGCCTATCTTCAAAATTCGATATCTCGAATACGAAAAACGATATTGATATCCGGATTGCGCCAAAATGTTCAGTTTTTTATGTTTTTTTGATCGACGCATCATTCAATTAGGGTCGTGGAAGGGAATTTTCAAGATAGCCCCTTTTAGGGGCAACATTTTTAAAAAAAAATTTGGGGCTCTAAAATCAAATTTTATGTCAAACCATTTCGTTACCTGAAAAGTACTTGCTTTTTAAAGTATTTTGGACCCATAGTTTTTTTAATTCCGACTTTCCAAAGTGGAGTAACGATTTTTTGAAAATGGGTCCAAATCGAACTTTGAAATTCGATATATCGAAAACGAAAAACGATATCAACTTCCGGTTTGCGCCAAAAGTCTTAGAATTTTATGCCCTTTCGAACGATGTATCACAAGATAGGGGATGCCATTTGAAATTTTTGAGATAGCCCCCCTGGGGGCCCCCCTAGGGGGGCTGGGGGGGTTTCGACCCCAAAAAAAGAAAATTCAGCCAAAATGATGAAGAATAGTCCAAACCGCAACATTTTATCTCAATTAGCAAGAAAAAAAACCAGGGGGGGGGGAGATAAAAAAAACACCCTGTATGTATGTCTACACTACTGTGACGGAAAGGGTTAATGTGCCGCAGCGCAGATGACAATGATTGAAATGCACGAGAATAAGGTGAATAGTGAAAAATTGATAATTAAACTTACGTGGAACGAGCTCATGTAAAGAAGTAAGAAGTTAATGTGACTCAATAACTTAATCTTATGCATACTTCCAAGATGAGGAGATGATGTAAGCCACACATGAAAATTCATATAATTAATTTGCACAGAAAATAAAAACACTTCATGAAATTTATAAAATATACGTAAAATAATAAAAACGTCAAAATCACTGGTATCTTCAAGAAAAGAGCACGAAATACTGTATATCAGTGTGTAAAAAAAAAAGAAAAGAAACGGTTGTCGTGTTTCTTCTAGCACAAAAAAAACATAAAAAAACAAACAAAAACCGAAACGAAAAAAAAATTAATAAAAAAATTATCAGCGCCCGGTACGAAAACGGAAGGGTGGAAACATGAATTTTTCACATTGAAAATAGTGATTTGCGCAGGACATGACTTTCCGCAAGAAAAGGACGCGGATTCAAGGTCCGCATCGGAAGAACTGACCATGAACAGGAAGCAACCAGTTCACCGATTCGAACTCCGAAGACCTTCAACCGGGCATGCACAAGGGAAGGGGGAGGGGGGAGGGGGTTGAAAAACAACCCCTTTTGACCGACGCGACGAGGCGACAACATGAATGAGAACACGTGACTTTTGGGTACCTGCGTCCCGTATATATTTGCCAGTGGCCGCCCCATTGAATAAACACTGGCACTCACTCACTGTCCCATGCCCCATGCACTGTCCCTCCGTCTTTTAAAAATAGTTTTGAATTTTTGAAAGATAACATTCAGCATGCATATTCTGTATGTTTACAAACCGTTGTAAAAGATCGAAAGTATCATAGTCGGAGTTTGATGAGCGTGAAAATTGAATGATGTTCCGGTTCCGGTAGCAATGCGGAGCCTCTCTCGAGGTGAGTAATAAAGCGTGAGAAATAAAAGAGAAATGGTCGACACTCTTCGGAGCTCTTTGCGAAATGGGAGCAAAGGTCGTTTCACGTTATTTGTTTTGTCTCCAGTGTGTCTCAGATCCGTTATTTGTAGATATTTGTCTGTCCTCGTGTTCAGATTGCTTACACCCCCCCCCCCCTCCGCACACTCAAACCATCGAGCAAATAGTTTAGATCGCAGCGGAAGTGAAGTTTCCAGAACAAAAGAAGCGAATCTCATACGAGCAGTGGCGTAGCCAGAGGGAGGTGGGGGGCGGGCGGCTCGTCCCGGGCATCAAGCCTCTGGGGGCATCATTTTTTACGGTTATAGGTTAACCCTTCACTGCATGAAGTTCCACCGGTGGAACAAATTCTTCAAACGCTCATATAAAATACAGGTTTTGAGATATGCCTTTGGCGCATGGTGGGTCAACGCGGGAGAAGGTATGTTTTGAGCTCACAAAAAAAAAAAAAAAAAAAAAAAATGGCTGAAAGAAAACATCATGCAGTGAAGGGTTCGTGATCGAAATCATGTCAGGGGGGAAATTTGCCCCCGTATCCAAACTGACCACATTTTGATTATTTTTATAAAGTTTCCGGTATTGGCTTCTTGAAAAATCCAATTAAAGTAAAAAAAAAAAAAAAAAAAAAAAAAAAAAAAAAATAAAATTTAAAAAAAAAAAAATAAAAAAAATTCCCGCCATTTCTTATGGTGTTATATCACTTGTAAAAAACGAGTAAAAAATAGAAAAAAGAGAATTTTGACAGAAAAACCGTCAAATTATTTTTTTCACTATTTTTCCCATGTATTTGACCACCTAATACATTGAAAAATCCACATTTGCTTGAAAAAAAAAAAATCATGCAGTGAAGGGTTAAAAGGAAAGAGGAGAAAAGAGGAAAGGGAAAGAAAAAAGAAGGAAAGTATACAGGGATATATTGAAAAAGAGGTTGAAAAGCCTCTTATTCCCCCTATAATTTTTTTAAATTTTAAGAAAAAACAATAGTTAAGTATTGTTTAAGAAACACAAGAAATTAAAAAAGCTTTTGATGCCCTCATCTACTTTTTCATTTTACTTCGATACAAAGAAAATATGTCTTTAGGTCCCGATTTCGCAACGATCGATATCTCTTGGAATTAGGAATATTCATATTGTTGGTTCCGCTTTCATATACGTCTTCCGAAAATGATGCCCCCCCCCGGAGTTTGAATTCTCACATTTTTTTTCCCGAAGCAAAATACGTAGATAAAGAGCCCAATTATTTTCTTACGCAAACAATCAGAAAAAGAGAAATGGAAGTAGAATTAACTCAGTGGCGTAGCCAGGAATTTTTCTAGGGGGGGGGGGGGTGTCCAGGGTCCGAAAATTGTCAGGGGGGTCCAACTTTGGTATAATTTGTCTGAAAACGCAAAAAATTACCTTTTTTTTAGGACAAATTTTGGTGTCAAGGAGGGGTCCAGACCACCTGGACCCCCCCCCCCCTGGCTACGCCACTGAATTAACTTTAGAGCGCGGGGGGGGGGGGGGGGGGTTGAAATTCCGAACGTCTATCAATGTAATATCTGGCTTGCGATTATGGGAGGGGGGGGGCAAAAATTTCAACTTCCACTCCGGGTATCAAAATCTCTGACTACGCCCCTGCATACGTGATGGAGAAGTTTAAGGATTCGGTTGAAATGGGTTCCTTCATTTATTAGTGGGGTACTTAACGGATCGGATAGTGGCACCGGTGGCGGGCGCAGCGAAGCACCAGTGCAATATGGTTTGAAATCGTTAGAAAGTGGCGAGAAATCAGTGAAAAAAAGTGATCAGGATGAGGCTCTTGCAAACTTTTGCTGTAAGCAAATGAACAGTTCAATCTGTTGTAAAAACCAGCGAAAATCACGGAAATCACAATAAGGAAGTCTAAAATTCAGAAATAAACACGCATAACTGCTACAACGGCAAGTTTGTAATGGCGCTTCAACGCAGGTATATCATGGGAGATTCCTGTCTATTATGTCACTTTCTGTACAGAAACATTAAGACGTCTCAATTTTAGATAGGAATATCCCGCGTGATACCTGCGTTTCTGCACCATTAAGCTCGATTCTGAGAGCGAATTTCGTGTTTTTTGTGTGTACTCATCGTCATTTTCACAGGGTTTTATGCAAGAATCAACTCTTCAATCCCCTGAAGCAAAAGTTTGCAAGAGCCCTATTCAGCGTTTCCGACCTTTTAAGCTAAATTTAAAATTTTCCTGTGACATTGCTGGGATTAGATTACTTGTTTAAAAGTGTTCTATGTGATTAAAATTGGACTGGAAAGGGTTTAAAATGTTTAAATGATAAATTGATGAGTTTACTTCAGTAGCGCACCGAGGTTTCTTCAATTCTTTCTTTTCTCCATTAAAAAAACGTATGTTAGACAAGGCTGGACAACGGGATAAAACCCCCTCTTTCTGTCCTTTCCCTACTCATACATTTAAATGGGAAATGAGAGAGATGGAAGAGATCCTGGTTGCGCCAGTGGTTTACTTTCTCATTTTTTGCCACTTTTTGACGATCTCTAACCATAGTGCAGTCTCACCCCCTGTAGTGGGGTATCCAATTCATTTTTTGGGATCCATCTTTATTCATGATTTTTGATTACTTTTTTGATTAATTTTACGATAAAGTGCACCGGAGCGAACGTGAACCAGTTTGCGTTCGCATGGGCGGCAGTAGCGGCCCGTGAGATTTGGCAACCATGCATTTTTCCCACTTAAACTTAGGTAAAAAATCGATTCAAGCGGAGGCTGGCAGCCTCCTCGAGTTTCGATTGTTTTCCATGTATTTAAATGGGATACAAACACTGTTGCCAAATCGCACGAGCCGCCACTGATGGGCGGATCCAGCAATTTGGCAACCATGAATTCATCCCACTAGAACGTATGAGAAACAATCGATTCTTGAGGGGGCCATGGTCTCTTTACTAATCGATTGTTTCTCATAAATTCAAATGGGAATATTACACAGTTGTCAGATTTACAAGGCAAATGTGGCCCAAAAAAGTGAGAAAAATCAAGAAAAAACCCCAAAACCCCACCCTTTTTGCATATAGCATTTTCACGGTCAAAATCGGCAAGGGCGCATAAAATTACATCAGTGTCCTTACCTATTTACGAGCATTAAGAAAAATTTACGAGGGAGTTATGACAATTTTTCAATTTGTTTTTCGAAAACTTTGCAACACAGTAACTCAAAAAGACTATACAATTTCGGACTCATGTTTATAGGATAAATTAGTCTTATTTTTACCACTAAAACGCGCCCTAAAAATTAATGCATATAGTTTTGTTACACCCTGTATATACGTCTGGCTTGTATTATCGTTATACTGTACCATACCAGGCAGTTACGCGGGCTGTCATACAAGGACCTGACGAGTAAGCAGTCCGAATTTGAAATTGAAAGAATTTGGTTTATTTACATTCCAGCAACAATAAATCTATCCAATTCAGACGTTGGGTTGGGTGCAAAAACCGCACTTTCTCCAATGTATTTTAAATAGGAAAAGTGTTGTTGTTGAACCCGTCTCAACTGCAAGGCGCAGGAGTGTAGCTTTTGCGTACATCTCCAAACCTTCATTTGCACGGTTTGCATATCGCCACACAGTGGACCGAGGCGTAGCCGTAGCTGATCCTGGACATCGTTACACGAACCAGAATCAGTGGCGTCGCTTGGTCCACACACTTACTTTGTTCATTTAAATCCCTACAAAGTATCGATTCGAGGGAGTGCACTGTGCATCTCCATTAGTTCGACCTTTTTCATGCATTTAAATGGACGTAAACCAGCGTTGCCAGATTTCATGTGACAGCACTGACGAGAATCAATGTTATATAAGAAGAGGACGGCGGACTCAGGAATCTGTCTTTCTCTTTCTCCGCCTATTTGAATGCATGTGTTAGAAAAGAACAGGAGTAGTGGTGAAAGGCACACAAAGATCCCTCTTTCTATTTTTATTTTTTTTCTAACACACATGTGCGTTCAATTGAGATTGAGAAGGACATAAATTAACCAAAGGTGTGCATTGTGCAATTTGGCTACATTGCATTTTGGCCATTTACACCAACGAAAAAGGTCGAATTCTAGGGTGTGCACCAAACAGCTCCATCTTGTTCTTGCGGTTAAATGAACAAACTGAAACGTTGCCAGTTTACACGAATCGTCCATGGATAAATTCCAGCGGATCTGCTTCAGTGGCGTGGCGTGCAATCTGACGTTTCATTTTGTTCATGTTAATCCAATATAAAGATCGAACTATCCGGTGCTTGGTGAACATACTCTCGAATTTGACTCTTTACATGACTTTAAATGGATATAACTCAACGTTGCCTTGTTCCCTGCATCGCCACAGATCCGTTTCTAATGTAAACACCAATTGAGGCATACATATTACACGTTCATGCATAATGTATTAAATCCATAGATAAGGCGTAGCAAAGATCGCGCAATTTTTTAATATTTCAAAGCGTAACCAAAAGTGCTTTCTAATTGAGCTTTTTTCCCCCAAAAACGTGTGTCTCAATTAGTGATAAATACTGTCTAAAGTTTCGATCTTTTGGTAGGCTTATTCGATTACATTTTCACTGAAGGATAAAGTTGCCCAATTTCTTTCTTTAATGTCTGATAACGCAGCTAGGTACACCATTATGAATTCCACGCTTTAAATATCGAGATAATCAAAGACTGCAGTCGAGTCCAGTGGCGTGGCGTGCAATATGGCAACGTTGTAGTGGTCCATTTAAATCATGAAAATATCGAATGTTGGGTGTTCGGTGAACACCTCCGCATTTGACCTTTTACATGGGTTTAAAAGGACACATCACAACGTTGCCACATTGCACGTACGCCACTGGTCGAGTCCTCAAACATAACTCAGATTGCTCGATTTTAAATTATAAATTTCGATTCCAACATTTATCTAAGGCACACATATTTTTGTCGTGTCCGGATATTTTTTTAATTCGACCCACAGTGCGCTAGTACCTACTGTGGTGCCTACCTGAGACCCCAGTAGACCGTCTATTGTATTTTTGAGCTTGAGGGGGTTTGTGAGAGCCTAAAAGAGCTGGTCGTGTCGGACACCGCTGTCACTGTTTGTGTCAGATTTTGCACCAAACATGCCTTTTCTAACCCTAAATTTCGTCCACAAGTCGCACAAATGGATAAACAGTTGAAAACTCCGGATGGAAATTACATAGTCCCTTGATCTCCACTATCTGCAGTGGCGAAGCGTGCAATCTTGCACCGTTGCATTTGGCTCATTAAAACCCATGAAAAAAATCGAATTACCAAGGAATCGCCGATGACCAGTGGATTCGACCTTTTCTGTGGGTTCAAATGGACAAAATGCCATGTTGCCAAATAGTACGCTTCGCCACTGACTATCTAATTATAAAGTTAAAAGTAAAACACCTGTCAATCGTAAAATAAGAGGTATGAAGCTAAATGTGGCCACATCGTGGAACCATAAAACTCACTACCATTTAGATAACAAGAGACAATATTTTGATTATTGGGTTGATTTGATCTCTTATGAATTAGATATAATGTCTCAAAAGTATGCAGATTGAAAAGGGTGAGTTGGAAGTGACATTTTGCACGTAAAAAGAGGTAGGGTTTCGATACGCTATAAGAAACAGCGTTTCAAAGCAGGGCTGCCGTTTTGCGTATAATCAATGCTATTTTTCAATTCACCGATGATTCCACCGGTTGAGAAAAGATTACACAGTTCAGTTCAGTGTATGACTGTAATGCACGAATATACTCTGATCTGTAATCTTTTCTAAATCGGTGGAAACTTCGTTGATTAATTAAAATATCCGCAAGTTTTATAAAGTCATCAACGACTCCACCGGTTGAGAAAAGATTACAGATGCGAGTATTTTAGTTTATTACAGTCATGCACTGAACTGAACTGTGTAATCTTTTCTAAACCGGTGGAATCATCGGTGAATTGAAAAATAGCATTGATTATACGCAAAACGGCAGCCCTGTTTCAAAGGTGGCTAGTGGATTGGTCACTCATGCCCTTTTTTATACGTCTTCTAAGGTGCTCCTCTCCTCGGCCCGCTCCCACCCCCATAAATCCCTCAAAGCAGTGGCGTGTAGCGTGCAATTTGGCAACGTTGCACTCCGTCCGTTTAAACCCGCATATAAGGTCGAATGCTAAGGTTTTCACCGAACACCCAACAGTTTGATCTGTTTCATGGGTTTAAATGGATGAACTGCAACGTTGCCAAATTGCACGCTACGCCACTGCCTCAAAGGTAATATCATTATTTCCCCCATACAAAATAAGCGAAGGAAATAATACAATTTTCCAAGAGAATTTGTTATCTAGTTTCTGAATCAATGTGGGAAAATATGCTTTTACAGCTTTACGAAAGATGCTCAGTCAAAATTACTAAGGTAGGTGACCCAAAGGTGGCCCGGCTCTTAAGGTGGCCCACCCCAGCTTATTTCAGTTAATTACACGAATTGACGATAAATGGCGTTGGTGCTGAGTAGCAGGATGATATAACTCCCCTCACACCAAAAATCAAGTGCGTCGGGCGATTCAGTCGGCGCGGATCGGTGCAACGTCCATTTTTCGCAGGTCTTCAGCTAATTTTCATGGAAGTAAACAATCGTAAAAGCTAAGCCCTTAAATTGATAGCACCTTTGACTTTCAATTCGTCATAATCATCACAATTTCTGTTGTAACTAGGGTCTAGATTCCGTTTTTGAACGATACAATAGTATTTGAATACGTATTAATGACATTTAAAAGGGGGTGTCCACTTTCAGGTGCATCAAAAGTAGGTATGAGGGGTGACCACCTTAGGTGCATGTATTGCGCGATGTCAAAACTCTACTTTTTTTCAACCGCAAGAGAAACCTCAAAAACAAGCAAATTTTAAAAAATGAAATTAATATATGATAGCCAACTGTCTGAATAGTTAATTGACATATTTAGTCTTGTTTATCTCTCATGACTTATACGTGCATATTGGCCTCAATCATATGTAGTAGGTATGGCCACCTTTGGGTCACTTACCTTAATAATAATTATACAAAAAATTCAGCAATACCTACCTATAAATTAACCTATAAGAGTGACATGACAGCCTTATGGGTGATCTACCAATCTACGTATAACGAATTTGGTTTAATTGGTGAACTTTTAGGTTAGGGTGAAGATAAAATACACTATCCCTACGTTTTCCCATGTATTTTGGTGTTATTCGACACGCATGCATGATAGTGACGACGACCTTAATGACAAAAATACATAGGTCTCTCTCTCTCTCTCTCTCATCTGTATGATCGCCCTCTCTATTTTCATCCCCCTCTTCCAAACCGCGATGAAAAACAGCTGATTTCAAGCTCCGCGCTATTAGAGTCATTGCTGATGACAGAGCCGTAGGCAGGAATTTTCATCTCACTTTCTCCTCTCTCTCTCCCTCTCTCTCTCTCTCTCTCTCTCTCCTCTCTCTCTCTCTCTCTCTCCTCTCCTCTCTCTCCCCTCTCTCTCCCCTCTCCCCTCCTCTCGCCCCCTCTCTCCTCTCCTCTCTCTCTCTCTCTCTCTCTCTCTCTCTCTCTCTCTCTCTCTCTCTCTCTCTCTCTCTCTCTCTCTCTCTCTCTCTCTCTCTCTCTCTCTAGCTTCTCTCGTTTGATAGCATTTGAAAAGAAAGTACAGGGATAGGAGCTTTAGGCTCAAGTAACTTGATGGCTCCTCATTCTATCATTTTCCAACCCGTCTACAAGCAGGGGAGTCATTTCGAGTTCGGCTCGGGAGGGGGGGGGCAGAAATGTGATGACCTTTTATTTTTTTTTTTAATTGTTTTTACTTATCAATATTATTCAAGACACTCTACAGCCCTGCATATCCTACATTTGCGGCCCTACATTCCAACAAAACTCGTCAATGACCACCAAATTTTCGTTCGAAACCCTTTTTTCTTCTCTTAAAAAAAATAAATAAATAAAAAGGTCATCACATTTTTACTTTTAGCCGACCCTTGGAGGGGGCAGCTGCCCCCCTGCCCCCTGCCCTCTGCCCCCTGCCCCCGCAATGACCTACGGTCTCAAACGCAGCAGGCCCGAAAAGAGATATGCCTATCGCCCCTACTCCCCCCCCTGTTTGACCTGATCCCACAGTGCGCAGGTTCGACCCAGCAAATACGCTAGTACAGAGTGAATGGAGGAAAGGACAAAAGATCCAGCTATACGCTCAACGCTTCAACAGTCCACCCAGCAGTGTTAGAAAGTGCGCTGGTAGATTCCCACAGGGACATTTAACCCCAGCACATTATGATTTGATTTTTTGAGATTTTTAGACCCTTCAACAGAGAACGATTTCTAAGCCTTTGATGGGTCACACGTTTGCAAAAATCCATTAAATTCAGAAACCCATGTTAAGAAAGTGGTACACATGTGTACCACCTTGAGGACATTTAATTATAAATTTATAGGACTCATATTTTAGAGGTGCAGGATGCCTTTAATTTTAGGTACACATCTACACTGAAGCCCGACGCCACCTACGACCCCGGGGCCACCGAGGTCCAATTTTTCGCCCCAGCAAACTAATGAGACTCGCTATCAGTGAAAAATACCAAGATATGTAGTATGTATGAAAGGTATATTCCATCCTAAGTCTTTGCTTTCTTCACTCCGAATGAATTTTTATTAACCAGCGCAAAAGTTGGCGAGAAATTTTTCGACATGAATGCAGAAAATCAGCCTTTTTTTCCTCGAAACATTTCTTAAAATTATAAAAATAATATTAATAAATCGGACCATAAAAATATTCTAGTACACAAAGTTCGTCAAATATACAACGAATACGAAGCGTGACGAAGCATTTATATGTGTGAAAAAGCATGGAAAAGAGTGGAAAAGCGTGATTAAGCTGAGGGACGGTAGAGACTGAATCGATTGCCAAAGCCATGAGTTGCCAGTGAAGTGGCCCCCGTTTCAAGAGATATAAAAACCCTTGAGAGCGATCGACTCTATTTGCCAAGTTGAATCGATAGAGGGGTCACAAGCTGGGGTTTTGGCGACATCACATTTTTGCCCATGTTGCGTAGCAATGAGTTCCCAGTGCAGCGGCCCCAGTTTCGAAAGATATGAAAACCCTTGAGAGCGATCGACTCTATTTGCCAAGCTGAATCGACAGAGGGGTCACAAGCTGGGGTTTGGCGACATCACCTTTTTGCCCGTGTTACATAGCCATGAATTGCCAGTGAAGCGACCGCGGCGAAAGGCGGCCGTTTAGCAGTTATGCAGTTATGCAGACTAATGGGGCAATTGCAAGGGTCTGTATTGTTGTGTTTTTTATAAAGAAAATTAAAGTGCTTGATGAGCTGAGAAAAAAGATGCCTTTGGTTTCTAATTAAGTCCCATTGTTCCAGAGATGGGGTTTTGGCCCAAAATACATTGTTTCAAATGGAAATTCCGGGTATAGTGACGTCACTATACGCCCACGATTTTTTACAACTTTACGCTTGTGTAACTCCAAAACCGGGGCACTTAGGAAAAAACCAAAGGCACCATTGTTCTCAGCTCATTAAGTACTATCATTTTCTTTGTAACAAACGCAACATTTCAGACCCTTGCAACTGCCCCATTTCACAATTTTTCGTGGCTCCGTAGCACATTCAGTTTTGATCTTTTTGAAATAATGGTTTGGAGCTTTTTTGTTGTAAATTTGACGAACTTTACTTTTGTATGAAAGTATTTTTTGCATTTGAGCAATGGTGCTCGAGTTGTAAGCAAAATAAGCCAAAAAACGTAATTTTTACCGTAATTTTGGAAAAGAGAGGCCTTTCCGCCTCTCTTATTAGTACGCAGAGTTCAGATTCGGATTCAGCGACACACAATACATAAGAATCGACTCTCAGACATAATGCTCCAACAGTTGCAAGCTTGGGTCCATATTAGCTCTCCGTTGCTTGGACTATAAGGACTGAGATAACAAAAAAAGAAACCTAATTTTTGCACCCCCTTTGTATTTTCAACTGAATGCATAATTCATGAATTTCGAAAGTTCACGGGAATCCTCAGTGGTTATTTTCAAATTTGGCCGCTTAAGGTGATTCCAGGCGAAACATTTCCAGATTTCAATCCTGTAGTCGCTTTCGGGAAAAGTCGTGTTTTTGGCATTTTAAATTGAAACCAAAGAGAAAACGCAACAGCCAAGAACGTCAGCACCCGCGAAATTTTTTCATGGATGTTTTAAGCCCGAAACCAGATAGATTGGTTAAGAATTAAAGCCGTAAATTATATGAATTTTTGTATTTTATTACAATTTCCGTCTTTATTTTTGAGCATCTTATAGCTTGAAACCTACAGGATGTCTTACTGAGATGGATAAGTTTGTTTGCAGGTGCTGACGTTCCACAAATGTGTACTTTTTGCGTAAACTTATCAATTGCAGCGAAAATATATGTTGACTTTTCGAGCAGCGCTAGTGGCGCTATCCCATGCAGTGGCGGCTCCTGGCAATAATATCTTCGCTCCATTTGAATCTATGTTTAACAATCGATTGTTGGTGAAGCGCTGCTTCATTTTCAAATCGATTGTTTTACATACAGTCAAACGGAGAGACGACATTACTGCCAAATTGCACGAACCGCCACTGCGCTATCCAGCAAATTGAAATCTGGACAAGCTTCGTCTGGAATCACCTAAAAAAAAAAAAAAAAAAAAAAAAAAAAAAAAAGGTCAATATGCATTAAATTAATATTTTTAATATTATACAACAACGAATTATACAATGTAAACAAATAAATAAACAAGAACGATGTTTAGAAATCAAAGAGATCGACATACGAACAAACTTAATTTCCCATAAAAAAAGAGACAAAAAAAAATAATAGCAAAGGAAAGGAAAAATTGCTTATTATTTGATAAGAATACTTATACTCTGTTCGAGATAAGAAGTCCGATGGGACGTCTAGTAAAAACGCACTACATTGCAACGCAGCGGTTTCTCGGCTGTCGATTCTTCCCCGCTATACGTGCGTTCAGGAGGACCGGCCTTTTAGACCCTTTTATTGAGAAAGACAATACCGTGAACTGACCAATTTATATACTCCTTTGAACGCCCACTAGAAAATTAAACTTTTGCGGCATTCGCGAATTTTGAATAACTGACTTTAAATTTAAATTCTGCTCGACGTGCATAGAAAAATGATACCCAACGGCGGTTCAAGGAGTAATTTTTCGAAGATTTTGGCATTTCTGATTGAGTGATTCCAAGAAGCTGTAATCTTTGAAAAATTACATATTGAACTGTCGTTAGGTATCATTTTTCTGTGCACGTAGAGCAGAATTTAAATTTAAAGTCAGTTGTTCAAAATTCGCGAATGCCGCAAAAGTTTAATTTTCGAGTGGGCGTTCAAAGGACTATATAAATTGGTCAGTTCACGGTATTATCTTTTTCAATAAAAGGGTCTAAAAGGCCGGTCTTCCTGAACGCACGTAGCGGGGAAGAATCGACAGCCGAGAAACCGCTGCGTTGCAATGTAGTGTGTTTTTACTGGACGTCCCATCGGACTTCTTATCCCGAACAGAGTATAGTGGCGAGATCCAAGGGAGGCATGAGCTTCCACCATCCTGAATGTCTAAAATGTTTTTTTTTTTTTTTTTTCCCCAGCAAGTCCTAAAGTTCCTCCTTTCGACGCTTCAAATTTCAAATTTTAGGTGCACACCTCTCCACTACCCCTCGGAAACACCCTCTGGATCTACCACAAAGAAAACTAGTATATCATTCCAGCAGATGGTTAGGAGCAGCAGTCGCGTCGTGTGAAATCTGGCAACCCAGCATTTTGCTTATTTAAACCCATGGAAAATATCGATTTGAAGGACCATTGGCTCGACTTTTTTCACGGGTTTAAATGAGCAGAGTCCAATGTTGCCAAATTACACACAACGCGAGGCCACTGAGGAGCAGCCAAAATTGTCCATTGAAGAAGTAAGTACCTACATCTTGTGCCTTTTCTTATTTCGATAAAAATGCTGTAAATCATTTTTCTTTTGAGACTTTTGAAGGATGCCATTGAATATCCTCAAAATATCAGCACTATGTCGCCAGATAGTTCGACTCTTGGACAAAACCCTTTTATTCTTTCCTATTAATATTCATAATTATTATTTATATAATTTAGTCAGTGGCGTCGCGTGTAATCTAGCAACGCTGTCTTTTGTCCATTAAAACGCACAAAAAGGTCGATTTATGAAGGGTGCATAGTGAATTCCCTCAAATCGATATCATGAATGGGTTTGAATGGACGAAATTCGGCGTTGCCAGGTTGCATGAAACGCCACTGAATTCAGTATGAAACGCACGATCTGGCAACCCCTCTTTCAGTGACGTAGCGTGCGATCTGGCAACGCTGCATTTTGTCCATTGAAACCCAAAGAAAAGGTTCGATCTTTTTCATGGGGTTAAATGGACCAAATGCAGCGTTGCAAAAAAATGCATGCTACGCTACTGCCTTCTTTTATGCTCGATCTGATTTATCAATTAACCCATTGCGAGCCCTCCCCGTAGCAGCTTATATTCGAGCGATCCATAGCGTGAGTAAACCAAGACGATCCTGTAGCTTTCCTTGGAGGCAAAGGAGCGCCGAAATCGGTCGAGCCTGGCGCGGTAGGCAACTCGCAGAACTCCAGAGGATCCACCGCTGACGCCGATGTTCCCCACGATTGAGGCTCGCTGCTCCCGAAAAGGAGGTAAACGCTGCCGGCAATACAAAGACATGCTGAAATGAGGAACAAGACATTGTGCCATTCATCCTCTCGAGAACTCTGGAAAGGGGAAGGAAGCGAAGAGAGAAAAATAATTATTAAACTTGTGCCTATGGTTGTAAAGAGTCCTCTCCTCTGCATACATATCTATCGATGACCTATACTTGCAATGCACCTGCGGGCCGATCATTTACTTCATCGTTAAACCTATCGTTAAGTATGTCTATAAGTGATTCTATTGGTTGAAAATTGTAAAACTTGACCGTTGCTATGGTAACCATCGTTAAAGTGCCCGCTATTTAAAGGTTACTCATGAATAGCCTTTATATAACGGATGGTTACCATTAAAACGGCCAAGATTTACAATTTTCGACCAATAGCATCACTCATAGACAGTCATATAACGATCGTTTTAACGATGAAGTAAATGATCGGCCTGCTGGGGCTCAAAAAATTTTCGGGATAGGGCGGACTTTGAGTCGTACATAGACGTCCGCAGCGGGGGGCAAGGGGGCAACCCCCCTCCCGTCAAGCACAGTCAAAATTTCACTATAAAAAAATGAAAGTAACAAAAGAAGATAAAATGTTATTCAAAGGAGTAACATTTGACGCGCTTTAATATTAAGTTACTTTGTAATTTTTACTCATTTTTTGCAAGGAATAGAAGTAGTATGTATTTTTCTTGTTTTATCATTATCATATGTTGTCTCATTTATTCATACCATCTACATACTGCTTGACCATAACCAATGTCTTTTCACTCAATTATTTTTAACAAGCTTCACATACATACAGCGACGATAGCATAAGATGCTTGCGCTACGCGACAGCAACCAAAAATGGGACTTTTGGATCATATTAGTAGTACCAAAAAGAAGAAAAAAAAGATCTCTCATTCTAGAAGTTATAACGTCCCCGCCATTGCGAAAATGTTCGAGACGTCTTGCGATGAGATGTTAGCGCCGTGATGTCCGGACAACAATCTGGACAGTACTTTATTTATCTTTCAATATTTTAAATGACCTCGGTAGAATTTAATAATGAATACCTACCTATAGAGTTGGTCAGACTTTAAAGTCTAGCTGACCAACAGTCTTGGAGATACAAAAAAGCCAGAAAAGAAAAAATAATATTAAAAAATAATGTAAATTTTAATGTGTTTTTAATGTTATTTTTTCTTTTTTTGGCTTTTTTTATCTCCAAACTTTAGAGTCTGATCAACTCTAAAGGTATTCATTATTTAATTGTTGGCCATATTTTGTGTTTTGTTAGGTAGAATTTAATTAACCGCAAGGATTTTTTAGATTTTTTGATACTGATCAAAAGTCTCAAAAGGTACAAAATCCTATCAACAATGACTCCGTGGTTATACGGGGGCGAATCGAGAGCCTATGGTTACACTGCACACTGTTGCTCCAGATACACAGGGTGAATATAAAAAAATCCATACTCAGAAGAGAGTGTGGTTGCCACTATAGAAATTGAAGGGGCAAAAGCCCCTAGATTCTAGCCTCAAGATTTAAGATCTTTTGTACCACTTCATTTGCACGTATTTTTACTCTCAAGCCAACTTTATGGCAGGTTTGTGTAGAAATTGTCCCTATATACAATTGTACAAAGCCCCTTCTATTTCTCGAGTGGCAACCATCTCCACTTGTGAGTGTGAACTTTTTTTTATAGAAGAATGACAGAAAAAACGAATCAGCGATGACTTTACTTAACAATAAATAAAACAGGAACTACCCGTTCCTAGTAAATGCTAAAATTCAATCTAAACTGGCGAGGATGTTTCAGCTCAAATTGCAGCCATTTTCAACTCAAAAAATAAAATAAAATTAAAAAACAAATTTCAAAAGGCGAAAAGAGCCACCGCACTCACAAACCGTAAACACAGGAATCACTTTTGAATATTGTTTTTTGTTTTTTTGTTTTTTTTCACAGGAATTTTCTGTGTTTACGGTTTGTGAGTGGTGGCTTTCTCCGTCTTTTGAAATTTGTTTTTTAATTTCATTTTATTTTTTGAGTTGAAAATCGCTGCGATTTGAGCCGAATCGTCCTTACCAATTTAGGTTGAATTCCAGCATTTTACCCGTTCCCGCTTTTTTTACAGTGACCCTGTAGTACAAACAATAATGTAAAACTATAAGATTAAGCGGAGAAATTTACGGAGTGAGAGGTGATCATTTCGTTTATGAAAGACGACATTGAAGCGACAGAGAAAGCGATGAAAGTGGAGAAACCGCAGAGGATACCAGAGAACGCGGGGGCCATGTCCAGCAAGCTCGGGAAATAGCCGGCGGTTATGGCGATGTCCATAAACATTTGATTCATAATCAAAAGAACCAGAATGATCCATAGGTCAGAGATGAATCCGATCAGGGAGAAGCAGCCGGCTGACAATAGGCAACCTACACAAATTCAATGCAGAGGAAAATGAATTGTATTTATATGTAAATATCAACCAATCAGAATTAAGAGAGGATTCGCAACTTGTGCCTTACTTAACCTGATCAGTTTGTAAACCGTAATGGGGCTCTTGCAAACTTTTACTACACGGGATTGAATGGTTGATTCTTGCATAAAAACGTGTAAAAATGACGATGAGTACACTGCAAAATCACGAAATTCACTCTCAGAATCGGGCATAATGGCGGAAAGACGCAGGCATCATGGGAGACTCCTATCTAAAATGAGACATACATATCTCTGTGTTTCCGCAGAGAAAGTGACAAATTAGACAGGAATCTCCCATGATACCTGCGTTGAAGCGCCATTACGATCTTGCCGTTAAAGCAGTCTGGTGAGTTTATGAGGTACTGAATTTTAGACTCTTTCGGTGGGATTTTCGTGATTTTCGCTGGTCATTACATCAGAATGGACATTTATTTGCTTATTGCAAAAGTTTGCAAGAGGCCCATTTACAGGTTAGAAAAACACCCTAATTTACTTTAGCCATAAGCTTACTTGATAATAGTAGTGGAACTAGACGGCTCAAACGATTTAAGCCCCTGGACTTGCCACTAAGCTTTACTTAACTTTATGAAATAATAAAAAATTAAAATAAAATAAATTAATAAAAACAAAGAACCTGCACACTGTGTGCATCTGTAAAAAAGTAGGACTATTAATGGAGAGTCCCACACTCATGAGATGATTGTAAATATGACCTAATTTTCTCATAACATTGTATAGCTGATTGTGAATAGTTACATCTATTATAAGAGAATAAAAGAGAGAAAAAAAGGGGGGAATAATTACTAATTTTGTATGCCCTTTTATCTACGTCACAGGCAAATACTAATTCTAAATTTAATTACGCCCAAAAATATAGAGTCATTGGATCAATATAAATTTGAAATATGAAACGTCTATTTTCTCACATGCATTTCAGTAATGTCAGGAATAGGAGTGCGCTATTATTTGTTTCTATGCACACATTTTGTTTTCCTTCGCTGTATTCGAAGGGTGTTTTACAGGAAAGATAGTTCTGGGAGTTCCGGATTGTGGGTAGAATGTCAACATTTTAAGTTGATAAAGGGAACAAGTTTTGAGGATCAATATTGAGAGATATAAATATTTGACTAACTCTTTTGGTGCATGTTTATAAAAATGTTATGAAACAAATGCAGTACATAGACGAGTAAAATGAGTGCAATGTTCTCATCTCATTTGATGTGCATACAAAATTTTGAAATCCCAAAAGACTCTTTTCTTAAGGGCCGCACACGCATACATGTGTACTTACATCACGGAGAAAAAAGACTGGTATAATTTACCATCATGATAACTGATTTTGACCTCAGCAAAAAATGATGGTAAATTTCGCCAGAATGATGGACAAAGTCACCAGTTCTGGTGAAATTTACCATCATTTTTTGCTAAGGTCAAAATCAGCGATCATGATGGTAAATTATACCAGTCTTTTTTCTCCGTGCACCATGAGCGAAAGCGTCAAATTAGTTCGAATTTAAAATAGTAATTTGCCGAAGTAATAGATGAGTAAGGGAGGGCTTTGTTTAATAAATAATCTCTATGCAGATTCTACCGCATAAAATATGATACTAAAATGTTGCATGAAAATAGCGCTCACCAAAAAAAGCATTCAATTTTCGGAACATCGTCAGACCCAATTTAGATTTTTCGCAAAAGTAATCGAAAGTCTGAGCCACCACCAGCCGTGTTATCAACTGTCCATAAAAAGGTACACTGGTGCAGAAACCGGCCTGCATAGAATATACATGAATATACATAGGATTACACATCAAGATGGGGAAACCATGCTCAAAAACACAGAAAAACACGAGACGAGGCAAGGCATTACAGCTCTTTTATCAATTGTTAAGAAAACACAGAAAAAACTAAATAATAAAACGAAATTAACAAGACGTCTCACCATGACCAGCGGAATAAATTAATCTAACCTATAATAAATATTGAATATACATATTTATACACATGTTTGATAGATCCAAAAAAAAAAAAAAAAAATTCTCAAAAATGTTGAGACTCCGATCGGCGAAAACTTTGTTAATTTTCTCAAATTTTGATTTTATGATCGAAACTACGATAAAAGAATGTCCACGTTTTTCAAGCAATCGATATGTTCGAAACTCTTTGTTTGGACTTTGGAGTCGTGAGGTCAAAGCGATTGAAATTTAGATCGAACGCACAGCCCCCCCCCCTTCTCCTTCACTTGGTCTAGTTTAAGCGTTAAGAGTTTTTCAATATCTTTTTGTGAGTATAGAAACAGTGGAAAAAAGAGAAATATTTTGTTATAGATTGACGCCGCGTAAATCAATGGCGTAGCGTGCACTAGCAATGTTTCAATTGTTCCATTTAAACCCATTATTAATATCGAATTATTGAACCCATTATTTATATCGAACTCCTTCCCATTCGACCTTTTACGTGAATTAAATGAACAAAATACAACGCTGCCAAAATACAAGTTACGCAACTGGCGTATAGCTGTATGTAATGCGCGAAAGGCGACGCACTATGTGGTATTTGACCGAAAAAGTTGGCATAAACTGTTTCTACTGTCCAAATAATTTGAAATTTGGTATTCGGGGGTATTTTTTAACGCTGAATTCAAATTTCACATAAGTTTTTCAGAATTTGAAAATCCAAGATGGCCGCCGACAAATTTTTTGGCTAATCGGTCGGCAGCCATCTTGGATTTTCGAATTTTGAAAAACTGATGCAAAATATGAATTCAGCGTCAAAAAGTACCCTTGGATACTGAGTTTCAAGTCATTTGGACGGTGTTGCCAAATTTCACTCTTGCAGCGATGTAGCCCATACAACACGTAAAAACGAGAATTTCGTGCAAAAACGCAAAATTCGAACTAATTTTCCCGGAAAAGCCGCATTTTTCCGCAACTTCTGACTTCAAGGCCTATTAGTACGCACTAAGGACTACCATTTCTCATACATATACCTGCGGGATGTGGCAAGATAATTGAACTTAAGTTCTCTTGAAAATCGGAAAATTTACGTTTTTAGCTAAAAACTTTGAAATAGCAAAAAAATATCAAATTCAAATTAAAATTGGATAAAATAGGCATAAACTGATTGTAAATACCTTCAGGAAGACGATCGATGTACAAAAATTTTGTTCTGACTTCATTTGAAAAACTTTTTTTTTACTTTGATTATAGTCTCGTGCTGAGGCTAAATTTAATGGTGGTAAAACTGATTTTTCCCCTGGTGGATTCTAGTTAAATTAATCTAGTTTAGACCCGCTAAATACAAGTTTCTAATGCAAAAATCTATGTAGATTCCGAATATCACAACAGTTTTTCCCAATAGCGACTTTTTTTTTTTTTTTTTGAGTTTATGCCAGCTTTTTTGGTCAAATACCACATAGTGCGACGCGTGACGAGGTCATTGTCAGAGCTGCCGATTTGCGTAGATTTAATGCCATTTTTCTATTCACCGATGATTCCACCGGTTGAGAAAAGATTACAGAGTTTAGTTCAGTGTATGACTGTAATGCACGAAAATACTCTGATCTGTAATATTTTCTCAATATCGGTAGAAACGCCGTTAATTAATTAAAAAATCCGCAAGTTTTCAAAGTTATCGACGACTCTATACCGGTTGAGAAAAGATAAAATACGCTAGTATTTTCGTGCATTACAGTAATACACTGAACTAAACTCTGTAATCTTTTCTCAACCGGTGGACTCTTCGGTGCCTTTCAAAATGCCGTTAAATCTAAGCAAATCGGCAGCTCTGGTCATTGTATACCCATTTATCTCGAATTTTCAATCGAACAGAATAATTTTCCAGCTTTCAATCTCAATTTTTATTTAGCTTTAATTTTTCCAGAGGGAGCTATAAGATTTGCGTATCAAGCCTATCACTCGAGCTAGCGGACGATAAAACCGTCGTAGTGAGAAAGTATCTTTTTTTATTGACTTCGACAATTATACGCGTGGAAAGAAAAGTTAGCAGACGTGTTTTATATGCAAACACGCAGCAATTTTGCCAATCATCAGCTCGCGGAGCTCTTGAGCCGCGATTTGTTGCGTGCGTTCAGTGAGTGGCAGACGCACCCTGGGTTCGAAACAAAGGTTTCTCTGGACTCGAAGTTTCTTTTTTAGTTATTTCCGTTAAAAAAGTTTCATGCACTGAGGAAACTTTCCGGTTATCCTAACAAGAATTCTGCTTAACCCATATATGCCCATTGAGTCGTTAACCACCCACTTACAATGTTTTTTTTTTTTTTTTTTTTAACCAAATTACAGTAAATTTAGGCCAATTTTACTCATAAATCAATGTTGTGATCTTTCAGCACCTACAATTTACCTGGACCAGAAAAATTTCACAATTAACGACCCACTTACAATGGTTTTTTTTTTTTTTTTTTTTTTTTTTTTTTTTTTTTTTTTATACCAAATTACAGTAAATTTAGGCCAATTTTACTCATAAATTAATGTTGTGATCTTTCAGCACCTACAATTTAGCTGGACCAGAAAATTTCACAATTTTTAAATTTTAAATTTTTTCAACTCTAAGATGGTGTTTTTTGAGAAAAACACAACACCCAACATGTTCAAATAAAGTTGGGCATATATGGTTTAATACTTTCCTCGCCGTAATTCCGATAACTGTAACAGGAATTCCTGAAAATTTATAACTGGATTCCAATTAATTAGGATAATATGAAACGGAGTTCTTGCTAACCCAATGACTGTGACCAGAATTCCATGTACAGTTCCCGGAATTCTGAAGAAGAAATTATTCACCCAAATTATGATTTCGACAACAAGAAATTTTTCTTAGCGTAATACTGAAATTTTGTGGAAGAAAAAATAAATATTTTGAATTCATTTTCTTTAACAGCTTATTTTTTGAAATGGGGGGGGGGACACCTGTCAGACTATTGGCTCTTAAGATATGAGAAAAATGTTAATGAGAACGTCATGGGTCTTGAAAAATGTTCATGTGCACCTCGTTTATTTTCGATGAATTTGGTTGCAGCGTTATGAAGGGTCAATTCCTACGCAAAATTGTGTGAAAATCATATGTAGAGCATCAAAAAGTCTCGAAAATCAATGTTAGCCAAAAACTGTGGATTATTTGAGTACCGCGACGCGACGTGGTGTCCGAAGTACGACTCAATCCATCCTATGAAATCACCTTAATCTTTATCATGAATGGATTCACACAACTTCTCTAGCTGTTTACTGTTCGTAATCTTGACTTTGATACGCAAAATGGGTCTGTTGCAAACTTTTGCTACGGCACTATAGAGTAATCAATCACATGTAAAATCGCGTGAAAAGTCCATTGGCGGTAGCAGAAAGTCATAAAATGCAACAAAAAACTCACAAGAGACATTTAACTGAAATCCAAGATGGCGGTAAAATATCGAGCAACCTGTTTGCAAGCACCATGAACATCCAAGATGGCCAACCTCACAATCAATCACAACGCAAACAAACTCATAACCTTCGACGCTGTGAGGTTGTTAACGGCGGCCATCATGGATGTTCACGGTGCGTGCACACAGGTTGCTCGATATTTGACCGCCATCCTGGGTTTCAGTTAAACGCCTCTTGTGAGTTTAACACTGCATTTTATGACTTTCTGATACCGCCAATGGACTTTTCACGTGGGTTCACTTAAGATTTAACACTCTATATCGCTGTAGCAAAATTTTGCAACAGACCCAGTATGTCCGGGATTTTCCATGTTTCGGTCAACTGAGAGACGGCAGTGAACTCGCCATTGCCAACCGAGCACGCAACTCACTAGGAAAGGGGCGGAGAAAACCAGGAAGTAAAACGCTGACGTGATTCTTTTATATTATTTCCTTTTTATTAATGAAAAAGTTGCGTAGGAGTGGGGAGCCTTGCGGATGGCAAGATTTTTAAGTAAAAGCGTTTTGCCCTCACCAAGACCCAGAGGGCGCTGAAAGTAGTGTTGCTGAGTCACAAGCGTGGCACAATGGTCCACGGGAAAACGCCCCAATGGTCCACGGCCCCCATATCCAAATCAACCCCAATTTTATTATTTTCCCGAAGCAATCGGCATGTGCTTTTTCAAAAATCCAATTAAGGTAAAACAAATGTTTGTTTGTTGAAATTTTTTTAAAAAAAACAAAAAAAACAAAAAAAAAAACCTTTGTCCGCCATTTCTTATGGTGTTACAGCTCGTGTAAAGAACAAGTGAAATATAAAAAATAGAAAATTTCGACCGAAAAACTATTCAATTATTTTTGTCAGAATTTTCCCGATATATTTGACCACCTGTATATATATAGTGAATAGGAAAATGTGGGAGGGGGGATATCATGCAGTGGTATGAAGGATTATAACTTTCCAGTGACATTTTCAGGTATAAACGACTTAATTTTACGAGTATTAGCGTTCCGTGTGATTAAAATTGGCCTTGAAAGTTTATAAATCATAAATTGATGAGAACTTTATAATACTGATTTTTTGCCACTTTTTGACAATCTTAGACCATAGTGCGCGTTGAGGGCGAGGGTTTGGATACGGCTAGGGTTGGAGCCGGAGGAAAGCAAAGCGATGACGTCATGACGTGTCTGCAGTGTTGCCATTTTGGCCGGAAAAATGCTACACGCTCCCCATTGTAATCAATAGGGAGCGTAGCCAAATTTTCACCCAAAATGGCAACACTGCTGCTTGTCTGACCTCACTTCACCTAATGCTATATGGAACCGTTGGAACCCGCCTCGCCTTGCCCCGCCTCGTCTCGTCTCTTTAATTAAATTGTCTACTTGGTCGAGTAAATGAGTGATCATAGCTGTCACTCACCAGTCAACAGACTCAGCGATTCGAGTACTTACTTCCTTCCGCTGCAACCATCTTTCTTTTGAACCACTATAGGATATAAAGAGTGGAATAGCACAAGCAAAAAGAACGTTTATAAAGAAAAGACATCTCCTAACTGCAAATATAGATTTAGGAATAAGGAATAAGCTAATAAAAATGCTGATATGGAGCGTGTATATGGATGCGAGACGTGGACGGTCAGGGGCGTGCCGTAGGGGGAGCATGTGGGTACCCTTGCCCCGGGCGGCATTCTCCGAGGGCGGCAAAATCAGGGTGAACAAAAAAAAAAAAAAAAAAAAAAAAAAAAAAAAAAAAAAAGTCATCGAATTTCAAAATAAATTACAGAGGGCGGCAAAATCAGTGTGTAACAAGCGAAAAAAAAAAAAAAAAAAAAAAAAGGGGGTCATCAAATTTGTAATTTTGTTCGCGGAGGGCGGCAAGATGGCATTCTTGCCCCCCCCCCCCCCTCTCTGGAATCCTCGGCACGCCCCTGTGGACAGTATGGGAAAGGCACAAAGACGGAGTATAGAGGCATTTGAAATCTGCTGCTACAGAAGGGTGCTTAAAATGAAATGGGTGGACAAAGTAACGAATGAAACGGTACTAGAGAGCAGGGCTGCCGCTTTGCGTATAAACAATGCTATTTTTCAGTTCACTGATGATTTCACCGGTTGAGAAAATATTACACACTTCAGTTCAGTGCATGACTGTAATAAACTAAAATACTCGCATCTGTAATCTTTTCTCAACCGGTAGAGTCGTCGATGACTTTAAAAAACTTGCGGATATTCTAATTAATCAACATAGTTTCCACCGATTAAGGAAAGATTTCAGATCAGAGTATTTTCGTGCATTACAGTCATACACTGAACTGAACTGTGTATTCTTTTCTCAACCGGTGGAATCATCGGTGAATTGAAAAATAGCACTGATTACACGCAAAACGGCAGCTCTGCTAGAGAGAGTAGGGGAAGAAAGAAACATATGGAAACTTTTAGTGAGGAGAAGAACTAGACTGATAGGGCACGTCCTAAGACACCCATCAGGAATAGTTAGCTTAGCAATAGAAGGGCGGGTAGAAGGAAAAAACTGAAGGGGGCGCCAGAGATTAGATTATATTACAGTGACTCTATTGTAGATTATATAGATCAAATAGTTTATGACGTAGGATGTGAGAAATACATACAAATGAAACAACTAGCTCTACATAGGAAGAGATGGAGAAGTGCGCCAAACCAGTCGAAAGACTGACAACCAAAAAAATAGAGAAAAATGTGAACATTCACTGCCGTTCATGGAGGGTAATAATATTTATGTAAGACTACCATTATGATTTTGGAACGATAGCAGGAGTAATTCGAATAAAATAAAAAAAAAGAAGTTCTTGATTTGTTCCTTGTGAATGGTGTTTGTGATGATGAGGATTGACTCTAATACTGTAATTATTTATGAGACCTGAACATTTTGAGTTTTCTTCAACATCACATGTGTTGTAACAGAAAACTCCTAAATTTATTGAAGTATACATTTTCATTACACTAATGCAGTGCTGACTGCATCCACTCATAATTGAAGGCGTTTCGCTACGCAGCGCAGGAGAAAAATAGAAAAATGCAAAATATCAATGTCTCTGATTTTTTAATGACAGATATTACATCTTTCAGGTAAATTTTGAGTAGGTTTCAATATTTAGTTTATTTAATACATTTTTCCCTCGAATGAATTTATATTTAGTTTATTTAATACATTTTTCCCTCGAATGAATTTATAGAGGCGAGTTTTTCAATCAGCATATACGAGGCGCGTTCAACTTATAAGTTTCCCTATTTTTTATCTCTGACCCTGTTAGTGCTAAAAAAATTTCATTTATACCGTTAAATCCGTCAAATTCTCGGCTTTCCAAAGGTATTTTTGTTTTTGAAATTTGAGCAATTTTCGTAGGAGAAAAAGCTATATTTCTACACCCGTGTCGAAAAAGTCCCCGCCAACGTCTGAGTTGGGAAGTAAAAAGTAACTTTAACACTTGGAATGAAGAACGCAAAACTTTAAAATAAAAGATACATTTTATTTCTGAAGTATACCATTTTTACGACTTTTCCACATAATTTTCTTCCAGATTGATACATTTTTCGCAGCGATGAACCAGCTTTTCAATACCTTGGGCGAAAAACTCTCGGTCTAAGGACTTGGAAAAAGTCATCACGGTATCCTTCAGGTGGTCATTTGACTGGAACTTGACGCCTCAAAGATTCTTCTTGAGCTCAGGGAATAGGTGATAAATCTGGAGGGGCAAGGGCCCGACTCTTGGGAGCCTGTGACAAAATATCCCAGCCAAACTTTCCAATCAACGCAACAGTTTCGGCGGCACTGTGAGGGCGAGCATTATCGTGAAGGAGCGTTGATTCTTCTCGAGAGTTTTCCTCGACGCTTGTTCTGGATTGCTCTCCTCAATTTATTGAGTGTTTCGCGATATTTGCCACAATTGATGGTTAAGCCTTGTTCCATAAACTCAACTAACAAAATCCCTTGATTGTCCCAAAAAATTCTGTATACTTGTGTACGTTGTGTTGTTCAAAACAGGCGAATACTTTTTGCTGAAAAAGTTGGCGGGGGACTTTTTTGACACGGGTGTAGAAATATAGCTTTTTCTCCTACGAAAATTGCTCAAATTTCAAAAACAAAAATACCGTTGAAAAGCTGAGGATTTGGCGGATTTTACCGTATAAATGAAATTTTTCTAGCACCAACAAGGCAAGAGATAAAAAATAGGGAAACTTATAAGTTGAACGCCCCTCGTAGTATAAAACATTTGGAAAATATTGACACATTTCTTGGAATGTAACCAGTTTAGTTTATGTACTAGCGGGGACAAAGATACCTGGCTAGAGTATGCAACACGCAATACACCTAATACACGTGTTGAATGGGATGCTGTGTATTGCTTATTGCATACCCCGGCCAGGTATCTTTGCCTCCGCTAGTACAGTGAGAGGAAAGTAATAAAACGAAGAAAATAAATTTATACGTACCCAAGTGTAGCTTGAGATGTGAAGTGTGCTGCTAAAAAATCTGGGAAGTATATTTGATAAAGTTTGAAAATCCCAAATAATGACAGTATGTATGACTATATAGGCGAAAAATGGCACTGAGGTCAAAATCCTCGACCATGGAACTTTCGAGATCTGAAATTAACGTCAGAATCTTGTAAATAAATAGATTGGTTCAATCTTAAAGTATCTATTCAGCTAAGAGGGAGGAATTTCCCCGAGTCGGGTGAGTTGTGCAATGTCAGTACATTGCATTGTACAGTCGGGGACAAAAGGAATGTCAGGCGACTCCTGGATGGAGGCTACCCGCAATACTCATCTCAATGAATTTAAGCGTTACAGGTAGCCTACCCACACCAAAATCCAAGGAGTCGTCTGTCATTCCTTTTGTCCCCGACTGTACATCAATAGTAAAATTACATCTGAAAAAACTTTACTCTATTCAGCGATTCTTCAAAGTTCGAGTGAGGATAAAATGACGCCCAGAGCAGAGCTCCCAGTTTAATTATTTTTGCCGTCAGAATTTGGCAAAGAAAGTTCAAAGCTCTTACTTGCTGCATATTTTGCAAATTGCTGCCGATCAGATAATCATGCTCAGTGGCTGAGATATGGGGGTGACATTCGGGGCCATCATAAACCAGAAAAAACAGAAGAAAGATCGTGAAAAGTCCAAACAAGCCTAAATTGAAAAGAAAATAACAAAAATAATTGTTTTTCTTTAACAAAATGATCAGAATATAAATAGATTAATTATAATAACTTATCTATTTACGTAAAAATATAATATTAAAATAATAATCATAGATAATCTCATTTAAAAGTTTAAATGGACATATTTGTGTTTATTTAATGAAATTTTATTTAATGAAATTTTCTAATACACCGATGATTACACCCGATTGACCGAAAGATTACATGGTTATTAGTTCAGTTCATGACCTTAATGTACAGAAATGCTCACATTTGTAATCTTTTTTGATTATTAAAATGCACCGTTAAATTATTAAAATATCCGCAAATTTTTAAAATCAGTGACGGGAGACTCCTCCGGCTGAGAAAAGATTACAGATCAAAGTGTTTTTCGTGCATTGCTATTTTTTTCATTGTTTTTTTTTTTTTGCTTTCTATTTTTATCCCAAAAACTATTACTAAAAATTAAACAACGCATAAATTGACAAAAACGAACTATTTGGTGAATAATAAGTGTCCGCGGACGCCACCTTCTTGCTGGAAGATTTTGGAGTTGGCCTGGTGGCTACCGCACTTATGATTCGGTAAAAAAAAAAAAAATAACAATAATAATAAAAAAATCAGGCAGCGAAGGGTTAAAACAGGGGCGTCATTTTGAGTTCGGCTTGGGGGGGGGGGGCAAAATTCTGATGACTCCCCCCCCCCTCATCAAAAAAAAAATTTAGAGCCCTACAGCCTTGCATTTCTCGTTTCCAAGGTAACGATGCCAGCGCGTGAGCCAAACATCTTTGCATGATCTCTGGCGATCTTCCCGCCCTTTCTTTCACCGCGTCCGTTTCGGCGTTCCCGTTTTTGAGCCCGGCTTCAAATCCTTGGGGGGGGGGGCAGTTGCCCACCCTGCCCCTCGCTAATGACGCCCCTGGGTTAAATCCGATTTCCACTGGACTAATTACAATTTTTGATTTAAGATTACAAAATATGAGACAAACAAACCATATAATACTGTCACACTTTAAGATTTTACTTATAACATGTATCAGCCTCTCTATTATTGCTACACCTCGTTCGCCACATATATCAGTTCGCTGATTTTATATACACTCATTTTAATTCTAATACATCAAAAGGTGAATTTGAAGCAAGGTTAAGTGCCACCAAGCCCTGGTTACTCTACACGCACGAGAGAGTGGTAGAACGCAAGATTCAATGGCGTGCTCTCGCTTTCGATCGAAAACCGCATGGTGGTGCCTTCAAAGCCAACACACGCAACACCTGCTGGCAAAGGCGGACGCTTAAATCTATGTCTTTCTCTCTCTCCGGCCATTCGGACTTTACGTGTTAGAAAAGGATCGAAGAAGGGGCTTTCACGTGTGACTTAGTCCTTATCTTGACCCTTTTCCAATAAATGCAGTTAAATGTGAGCGAGAGAGAGAGAGAGAGAGAGAGAGAGAGAGAGAGAGAGAGAGAGAGAGAGAGAGAGAGAGAATACTAATTTCAGGATCTTGCCCTTGCCTGCTGTCGCGGGTCCATTCAGCCGTCAGAGTTATAAACTTGAACCTATTGAATAGTGGTCTGTGCTCTCTTTGACTAGTGGCAAGGCGTGCGATTTGGCAACTTTCCTTTCTCCCATTTAAATACATTAGAAAGGTCGAAATGCATGGTCATCGCCGATGACGGAAGCGTTCGACTTTTTTGGTGAATTTAAATGGAGAAAATACATTGTTGCCAAATTTCACGCCTCGCTTTGTCTTTGACCTATGTATGCTAGCTAGGTCGTTTCCGACCCTCTGATTGTGTGTTTTTGTTTTTTTACCTTTCAGTCAAATTGGATCAACATTACTCTAGAACCAACTTCGGAAGTTTTTAGCTCGTATCATATGGCTGGACCTAAAATTTCTGGGTTTTTCATTTTCTTAGTTCTCTATTTCTCAAATTGTAAGTTTTTTTTAAAGAAAAATACCGAAAAGTTTCCAAGAGTTCTGAGCATATATACGGGTTAATCTCACCTGACACGTAGAAGACGGACTCCCAGCCATGAGGCCCTAAGGTACAGAGAAACCCGGATAGTGGATAAATGATGAGCCCAGAAAGAGGGAACCCAGTTTGAGCTATCCCGCTAAGAATAGTTCTCTCGTGAGGAGCAGCCCAATTTGACATGAGACTGTACGTTGGTGAGATTGTCACACCCTGTATCAAAATTTACAATCTTAATGACATTAAACTTTATAAACACAATAAAAAATAGAACTACAAGACAAATCCCTTCCGGCCAAATTTGGATGCATACGGACTAATGGGTCACAGGTTATAATGTGTCACAAACAGGCAAACGGAGGGAGGGACGCACTATGGTCTGAAGTCGAGAAAAACTAGACAAAAATCAGTGAAAA
This sequence comes from Trialeurodes vaporariorum, assembly GCA_011764245.1. Classification (NCBI taxonomy): domain Eukaryota; kingdom Metazoa; phylum Arthropoda; class Insecta; order Hemiptera; family Aleyrodidae; genus Trialeurodes; species Trialeurodes vaporariorum. The sequence goes on from VMOF01000220.1 coordinate 10,372,319, forward strand.
AAATTAATCGAAAATCATCTTCGACATTCAAGCTCAACTTTTTTTTAACTTTCTAGTGACATTTCTAAGTTCAAATTACTTGATGAACATTTTTGCTGCGGTTAAAATTGGTCTTGAAAGTAAATTAATGATTTATTGATGATAATTTTTTTTCCTTTCTAATTTTTGGCCACTTTTTATCCAACTCAAACCAACATGAGACGGACTGGCGGACAGACTTATTTTGGGAACATGATTTTTGAATTTAGGGATGTAGGGGGGACATGCTACGCCCAGAAATGGAATGACCCCCACTTTAATGTAACAGAGTTCAGATATACCTGTGTTTATGAGCTAACCCAGGCTGAGATCTCTCGCATAAATTAATTGCAATCTAATGTCTCGTCGAGCGCCTTCAATTACGGGATTAGGCCAAATGAACACTGCGGAGCAGGAATGTTTAACTATCTACCGAATTGAAGCGATTTGTAGATTCGATTTCTTCTGAAAATCTGAATCGCGTATATTAAAAGGGTTAAATCCCGAAATTTAATATTAAATATTCACCGCCGCGACGCCTTGGAGAAGTCTGAGCACGAAAAATAGGATTGAATTTGATTTAGCGGCCTCCGGCTGAGCTACGTGCGTCAACGTCTGGACGCCCATTCCCCAAAGGATCGGTTTCCTTGCGCCGAATTTATCACTCATCAGTCCAGCCGCTAAAGAACTGATGACAAAACCATAGTAGTAGGAGCTCAATAAGTGACCTTGAAGAGTCCTGGACCATTGAAATTCAGCCACCTGCAATGAAAACGTGACAAGAAGATGTAAATTGATGGGATGGGTGCATCGTCTTATCGGTGGCATTTACGCAGTAGCGGCTCGTGCAATCTGGCAACAGTGCTATTTTGCCATTTGAATCTGTGCTAAAAGATCGATTCTAGGTGAGGCACAGCGCCTCACCAAAGAATCGATTATTTTACATTGGTTTAAATGGAGGGAGTCCATTGTTGCCACATTGCACGAGCCGCCACTGCATTTACGGAATTTTTTTATTTTTATTTTTGGTGACGTTGAGGTTTCTGAACCAGTAACTGATCGGTCTTTTCAAATCAAGGTAGATAAGAACAAGATATACACCAACGAGATATACACCAGTGGTAAGGCGTGCGATTTGGCAACGTTCCTTCCCATTTAAGCACATTAGAAAGGTCGAAATGCCCGGTCATCGCCGATGACTGAAGCGTTCGACTTTTTTGGAGAATTTAAATGGAGAAAATACATTGTTGCCGAATGTCACGCCTCGCTACTGATGATATACATTTATCTCGAGAGGCAGAGAGTCGCAATTGAATGGAAGGTCTGCGTGGTCAACGCAGGTAAGAGATCGGAAACGCGGGCTGGCCTCTGATTGGCTGTAATCGTGGTGCCAAATTGTTTTTGGCCTTATGAAAATTAACACGGGGTTTTCGTTCCGGGACGTTTATCTCGAAACCTGTTGCAAAGGCAACAATTAATGCGAGTCGATTTAGCAGAATTTTCTCAACAAATTGATAGGTCATAAGTGCCACTTTATTGCAAATTCGAAAAGACTGTCTCAGTTGAAAAGTACGCACAGTAGTGTGTTAACATGCTTGGCGTGTGTTTGAGCAACTCACTATTATGTGTACTTTCCAACTGACACAGTCTTCTCGAATTTGCAATATACTGGTACTTGTGACCTATCAATTTGTTCGGAAAATTCTGCTAAATCGACTCGTATTAATTGTTAGAGAAAATTTTGCACATGTTTCGAGATAAACGTGCCCCGGAACAAAAACCCTGTTTTAATTTCCGTAAGGCCGAAAATACTTTGGACCCTCGATTTTCCTCTATTTCCAGCCAATCAGAAGCCGACTCTTATCAGAATTGACCACGCTGGCTCTCAATCCAATTGCGACTCTTGTTTACTCTTTGCTCATGAGTAACATGCGAAACCACCACGAAGGATTTTTAGGTTAGGTTTAAGGTGTGATTTTGTCCATTTATTCCCATGTATTTTAAAGCAAATGCACTCTAGATCGAAACATATTTCAACCGCCTCTGTTCGTTGCATAAAAATATCAGTGGCGGCTCATGCAATCTGGCAACCGTGCACTTTTGCCATTTAAACGTATGCAAAAAGATCGATACTAGGTGAGGCGCTGCGCCTCACCAAGTAATCGATTATTTTACACAGTTTTAAATGGAGGAAATCCATTGTTGCCACATTGCACGAGCCGCCGCTGAAAAATATACGGGAATAAATGGACAAAATGGATCTGTTGCGTACTTTTACTACGACAATATAGAACCTTGATTCTTTCGTGAAATTTGGCAAAAATGACGATATATGTGCTTACAATGTACGATAAAAATCAATGGAAATGAATTTGTCATATTTGGAAGAAGGAATCGAAGCCGCAACTCTCTCAGATTTAATGAGTAGCTAAATATTCCTACTTCACTGTATTCATTTTGTCTATCCCGGTAATTGAAGGAGCTCTACGAAATATTTTTTTTTTTCAAGTGTTAACGCTTTGGAAAAGCTTTATCTCCATAAGAGACAGAGATCAGAGGCGGCTCGTGTAATTTGTCAAAAGAGTTATTCCTATCCACTCAACGTAAAACAATCGAATGCTGATGAAGCGCTGCTCCACTATCGAATCGATTGTTTCACATAGAATCAAATGGAGAAAAACCATTGTTGGCAAATTGCACGAGCCGCCACCGGGTAGAGTCACGAATGGGGCTCTTGCATACTTTTGCTTTAGGGGATTGAAGAAGTGATTCTTACATTAAAAATTGTAAAAATGACGATGAGTACACTAAAAAATCACTAAATTCACTCTCAAAATCGGGCTTAATGGTGGAGAGACGCAGGTATCATGGGAAATTCCTATCTAAATTGAGACATCCCTCTGTGTTTCCAAAGAGAAAGTGGCTTATTAGATAGGAATCTCCCATGATACCTGCGTCGAAAAGCCATTACGATCTTGCCATTTATGTAGTTATGTAGGTTTATTACTGAATTTTAAACTTTCTCAGTGTGATTTTCGTGATTTTTGCTGGTTTTTACATCAGAATGGACCATTCATTTGCTCACAGCAAAAGTTTGCAAGAGCCCCATTACTTGAATGGGACTCTTGCAAATTTTTGCTGTGAGCTTATGAAGAATCCAATCTGATGTAAAAACCAGCGTAAATCACGAAAATCACACTGAGAAAGTTTAAAATTCAGTAATAAACCTACATAACTACATAAATGGCAAGATCGTAATGGCGGTTCGACGCAGGTATCATGGATGATTCCTATCTAATAAGCCACTTTCTCTTTGGAAACACAGATTTATGCCTCAATTTAGATAGGCCCATGATACCTGCGTCTCTCCACCATTAAGCTCGATTCTGAGAGTGAATTTCGCGATTTTTTAGTGTACTCATCGTCATTTTCACAGGTTTTTATGCAAGATCCAACTCTTCAATCCCGCGTGTAGCAAAAGTTCGCAAGAGCCCCATTCGGGCGTGGTGTGGAAAGGGTTCAACTTAGAAATGTCACTGAAAAGTTTTGAACTGAGCGTGAGAGGTCAAAAACGATAATTTTATCACTGATTTTTTTTTTTTTTTTTTTTTTTTTTTTCAATTTTTTTGTTCACTGATTTTTTGTCACTTCTTTTCGATCTCAGGCCATAGTGGGGCGGTATGAAAATTTTGAACTTTTTGACTTACTTGATATTCGGTGCTTGTCGATGACTGCGGGGACTGGTGATTCGATTTGATCGCCTTGCTGTTGCCATCATTTTTAGCTGTCATGGCGACGATGGCCATGCTGAAGTTACTTCTCATGAAGACGCTGTTACAGAAAACCAGGAAGACGCTCACCACAATGAGCATTCGAGTGGACCAATAAATATTCTCTGTAGACCATATGAGCCTGTAGATCAGGCTTGCCGCATTTATTTATTTATTTATCTATTTATTTATTTTATTTTTATTTTTTTTTATTTCTATACAGTTGAGCTTTACTATGGTACAAAGGCCTTACCATAGTCGACGTAGACTTTTAACTGAGGAGTGCACTTTTTGTATTACGGATCCTTTTTCAAGAAATGGTCTAAAATATTAAGTGCTTTTGTCTTCATTTTTAATTTTTTTTGTTCTACTCTTGTGAATTCAAGGAGAAGTCTAAATCTACCCCGACCAGGTTTTTTTTTTTTTTTTTTTTGCGTAATTAAACCTCAAATTATTGTTATATTATACATTTTGGGATTTCATGACACTCAAGGTATTGATCTAATTTTATTGGGCTTTAAGTTCATTAGACTTTTAGTTTCAAGATAGAAATCGGTTAAATAAACGCATGGTTTTTTTTGCGTAATTTAACTTCAAATTTTTGTTGTACTATAAATGGGACTTCATAACACTCAAGGTATTGATCTACATTTATAGGGCTTTAAGGTTATTAGACTTTTAGTTTCAAGATAGAAATCGGTTTAGGGCAAAAAACATGAAAAAGCAAAGAGCAAATTAATCTTTTTCCAATTCGTCCCATTCTTTTGGAATTGCCACTCTCCCGTTTAGAAAAACAACCGCAAGTATTCAAAAACCCACAACATATTCGAGATGATTTGACCTATAATTATAGCAAGTCTCATGATATTTCAGAATGATGAGCAGGGCAGCCACTTCGTTTATATATGCAATATATTTTTGAACCCACCGATGATTCCACCGATTGAACAAAAGATTACTCAGCTCAGTTCAGCGCATGACTATTATTTATGAAAATACTTGCATATCGGTAATCTTTTCTCAATCGGTGGAACCGGAACCATCGTTAAAGTAGCGAAATATCCGCCAATATAATTTCATGTCAGTGATGACTATATACCGGTTGAGAAAAGATTATAAACAAGAGTATTTTTGTGCATTAGTATCATACAACACTGAACTGAGCTGCGTATTCTTCCGGTCAACCGATGGAATCATCGGTGAATTAAAAAATGCCACTGAATGTACTATCGACGAATTAAAGGTTGTCGCGAGAGTTTCACGAGCTAAGTTTCGCCTTCAAGGTTCTGGTTCGGCCACTCTTCATACTCCTCACACCTTGCAGACGAGAGGCCAGTGCGGGTGGGGCGGCAAAGCCGTTGCAGATCAGTCCGACACTCACACCCATGTAACTGATTATGTGTGAAAATCTCGCGACAATCTTTAATTCGTCGATAGTACACAAAGCGGTAAATCTGAAATTTCCGCAAACACGCTGATTTTAGTAGGGCCATGGAAAGTATGAAAGAAGTGAAGGAGCAATCTACCTGGATTTTTCAATGGAATGTTCACTCTTTTCTCATTACGATCTTTGCACAACAACTTTGAAGCTGGGATGGATTGTGGTATGGGAAAAATATATTTCTCAGGAGCCTCTAATTTGATCTCTAGTTCCTCTGAAACAATCAAAAACTTGGAAATGCAATCGGCGAACTAACTCGAGCTATAGTGATAGAGAGGATTTGTGGAACGTTATGTTGAGACAGCTCGTATCGGAGGCAGCCCTGATTGAAATCTCATAAGGTGATTCCAGGCGAAACTTTTCCAAATTTCAATCCGATGGATGGCGCCACTAGTCGCTTTTTGGAAAAGTCGTGTTTTTGGCCTGTTAAACTGAAACCATAGATCAAAAGCAAAATCCAATAACGTCAGCACCTGCGAAATGTTTTTATGGCGATAAGCTTAGTGAGTGAGAGTGAGTGCGAGTGATAATACGTCTATCTGCTTCACTCGCACTCATTGAGGCTTATGGGAATTTTTGTACTTCATGATTCCCGGCTTCATTTTTGAGTGTTTCAGCGTGATACTTTCTGAGAATCTTCCTGAAGTATTCTCGCAAGTGCTGAAGCTCCTCAAATTTGTATTTTTAGCGTGAATTCGTCAATTTTAGCCAACAACTGTCGACTTTCTGGGCAGCGCGACGTGGTGTCGACGGTTGGAACTATATTCGACCCTGGAATTATCTTAAGGACGTTTTTCACACTAGGCTCGGTTTGTTTCTTTCTTTTGTTTAACTTTTAAATTAAAAAAAAAAAAAAAAAAAAAAAAAAAAAAAAAAAAAAAAAAAAAATTGGGACCAATTCATTTGAAATTGGTAATAAACGAAAGTGCAAGTGTTTTAGAGTGGCAATGTGGACACAGAAATCGATATAAATGTTTCGTCTGGAAGGATTTGCACGATGCGAAAACTGACACATAACAGACACATGCAACATTTTCCCACCTGGATAGTTTTATTAGAATTCCGTGTCCAGATAGCCACTCTTAAACATTTGCTTTTTCGTTTAAAATCACTTTCCACTGGATCAGACTGAAAATATTAGGAGTGGAGTTGGTTTCGAAATGTGCATCTTCTCCGATAGGATTTAATTTGCAATTTTCTTATTCGTATACATATATGATTAGAAGTTATTTTGTGCAAAATAGTTTTCTTTATTTGACTTTATTTTATTTCATTTAAAAATTCAAAAAACATAGGATGCACCCTTAACTTACCTATTTTGGCTTTCTCTCTTTCTCTACTTGTGGCGTCAGATACTCCAGTAAGCTGTAAAGGCGTGCACGTCTCATTTGAATCATCAATACCTTTTCCAGTTGCAAGATCATCCTCTCTGAAATATTTGTCAATTTTATTTTCACTCATTAAAACGATCTTCAGCATTTATTTATTGCACCGATTCCGACAACCAGAACCCAGATGAAGTACGGGACGGATGATTCTTTCTGTTAAACTTACGTTGGATATCAACCAATCAGAAGAGAGGATCCGCAACTTGTGCTTTACTTAACCTGACCAGTTTGTAAACCGTAATGGGGCTCTTGCAAACTTTTGCTACAGGGGATTGATGAGTTGATTCTTGCATAAAGACCTGTAAAAATGACGATGAGTACACTAAAAATCACGAAATTCACTCTCAGAATCGAGCTAAATGGCGGTTCGACGCAGGCAGGGGCGTCATTTCAAGTTCGGCTTGGGGGGGGGGGCAAAAAATCTTATGACTTTTTTTTTTTTTGCTCATCAATATAATTTTAGAGCCAAAGAGCCGTCTTTTGGGGGCAATAATCGGACGACCTTTTTTTTTTTTTGCTCATCAATATAATTCGTTCCAGTTTTTGAGCCTGACTTCAAATCCTTGGGGGGGCAATTGCCCCCCCCCCAGCCCCCCCCTAAATGACGCCCATGGACGCAGGTATCATGGGAGATACCTATCTGTGTGAATGTGAGACATATATCTGTATTTCCGTAGAGAAAGTGACATAATAGACAGGAATCTCCCCCATGATACCTGCGTCGAACCGCCATTACAATCTTGTCATTGAATTAAGTAGGTTTATTACTGAATTTTAGACTTTCTCAGTATATGGTTTTCGTGATTTTCGCTGGTTTTTACATCAGAATGGACTATTTATTTACTCACAGCAAAAGTTTGCAAGAGCCCTATTAATTTGGTCCCTGAACGCTGGATCGATCGATTAAGATGATTCTTCACCTTATTCAATCACCTTAAATCGATTGATCTATCTGGGGAGGGGGGGGGGAGAGTCTAAGGTCACATGGGAGGGGGGGGGGGGTAAAAAGCTACGTACTTTTTCAACGAAAATCTAAAAATTTCCTCGAAAATCCCCTCCTAGTTACAGTAAATTTTTGGCTCAACGGGAGAGCTGCCCCCCTCACATTCACCTCGGCTCTGGACTGACTTGTTTTTTTTTGTTTTTTGTTTTTTGATTTTTTGTTTTTGTTTTTTTTGTTTTTTTAAAAAAAAAAAAAAAAAACCGTTCTAGTTATGGTGGTCAGAAAGCCTTCACTCGCTTGGAAAACGTCGAGTAAACAACAGAAAAACTGGTGAAGTCCACATAGGGGGAGAGTTTCAGAAGTGCATGGATGAGATGACAACCTATTCGGTCGAAACTCGATAGAAAATAGACTGTTGCAGTAGATGAGTAGACAGTGGCGGAAGGTGGGGTCAAAAAGTGGGGGGCTTGAGATTTTTTTTTTTTTTTTTTTTTTTCTCTTCGAAAATTTGAAGTTGTATGGGGTATTCATATATTTAAGATATATATTATATTTTTTTATTTTTTTATTTTTTTTTTGCTTCTCCCAAAAAAGTGGGGGGGGGGGGGGCTTAAGCCCCAAAAGCCCCATACACGCTACGCCACTGTGAGTAGAGCGACATATTTTATCGATTGCCGTCCGAGGACCTCTGGCAGAGGTGTAGCGTGCAATTTGGCAACGTTGCAGTGTGTCCATTTAAACCCACGAAAAAGGTCGAATGCGAAGGTGATCACCGAACACCCAATAGTTCGATCTTTGTAATGGGTTCAAATGGACACAGTACAACGTTGCCTACTTGTACGCTTCACCACTGACCTCTGGTTCCAAACAAACTCTGGATCAATGTATTTTCCCCATCATAAGTGCATTTATGAAACGGAAAAGGCCATTAAATAAAACAATGAACGCGACTTTTTTTCGATTATGAAATCTGCTTCCTCAAAAATGCTTAACTATGCCTGGTTCTTTGACTAAAACTGACGAGAATGAACAGATATTGCTCGGCAGATTCCGCTCAAGCCACAACGACGGCAATAACATTCCAATGAGCTATAACTTTAGAGTGGCAGCGGGCTGGTCCACCTTGTGCCACACAGGGTAGAAGGAATCCCGGGAAAAAGCGGAATTTGGACGGCAGATTCCAAGGTTTGAGGTTAAATTTTGTAGGTCGTTCGGAATTTGCCGGGACTTTGGACGGCAGATTCCAAGGTTTGAGGTTAAATTTTGAAGGCCGTTTCCAGCGATGCCCGAGTTTGTATACGAAACGACCGGAAACAACCTACAAAACTTAACCTCAAAATCGATTTTTACGGCAAGATGGCGGCGCCCTAGGTGACAACAATGAACCAGCGGAACGTTCCTTGATGTGCCACTCTAAAGTTATAGCTCATTGTAACATTCAGGTGATTCCAACCTCCAAATGCAATCGTTCAATCTGTAACATCTTCTTTATTTCGGCAGTTTTAGTCGTAGAACCAGAACCAAGCATAATTAGGCATCTTCGAGAACGTAGAATTCATAACCGAAAAAAGGTAGCATTAATTTTATTGTTTGATTTAATATAGCTTTAATTTCCGTACAAAAATGCGTTTATGGGGAAAATACATTGAACCAGAGTTTGTTTGGAACCTGAGCTCCTCGGATGGGAATCGATATACGATAAATCGCTCAACTAAATTAGTCTATCATGAAATACTTATCAAAGGAATAAAGTGAAGAGCAGCAAGTCTTACTTCGTACTTTTTAAGTCTTCAAGACAAACTCGCTGAGGTCCTTGATCCACTTCCTCATCATTTGAATGTGAATTCTCCTCCGGAATGGACGACATCTTTTCATCTCTCTTAGTTTGCGCTTGTTTTGAGCGTCCATGTTTTGAAAAATCCGACATTGTCTACAAGCTGACAGGAAAAGCAAGGTAATTATAACAAATTATAAGTCATTGGGGACAGAACAATCGCTAATTTTACAGGTTATTATTTACGTTAATACCTTTGCTTTGAATCTGTATGGATCAGCTGTCTCAACTGGAGAAATTACACAGAGGTAGGTGTCCACGCGAGTAGATCTGCGCCAGAGACAATGTACAGGGTGTAACAAAACTATATGTATGTAGTTACTTTCAGTGCGTGTTTGAGAGGTAAAAAGAATTATTCTTCCCCCTAAACATGAGTCCGCAAATGCCCCCCTATCGAGCTGTAGATCCCTCCAAAGTTTTTAAAAATGTTTAGCTTTTTTTTGGAATAGCGTCCACAATTATGATTCAAATGTCATGAAAATTGGTTTCTCGCGGTATTTTTGCGTGTAAAATCCATTACTGACCTCGAAAAATTCAGAAATTAATTTTGAGTGTACTTTCCGGGTAACCTTGCACCTTTAACGCCGTAAAATTTAAGTTACGGACAGAAATTTGGAATAAAAATTACTGAAATCTGATAAAAGCGTCTCTTTGATTTAAACTTGGAGGTAGCAATTAAAATATAGTAAATTGACAGTGCTAACTGAACTGAAAGAAGTGAGAGCATTACAACACCAACATCAGGGAAGACGGGTGAGTTTGGGGGGGGGGGGGGTTGCTCGGTGAAAGTAAAGCTCACGTTTAATCTTTGGGATTTTTCTAACATTGATTTTTTGTCATTTTTATTTTCACTGTCTTTGGTTTTTTTGTGATTTTTTTCCCCCGTCAGGCTAAGGTACTTATTTTTCCTTTCTTCCTCGCTATTTTTCCAATCCGAAGAGAGGGGATGCATAACACCCTCATCGCCTTCAGTAGTCAGCGGAGCTCCGGAGCTCGACAAACGAAAGTGAAAAAGCAAGGGCAAGGTCTTAAAAATATTTAATTTCTATTCTCGATCGTTATTCATGAATAAAGCGCACCTTTTAAGGAACGGAGCATTCCATAAAATTTATTTATTTTTATTACCTTCTTAGCATCTGAGAGCGAAAAGAAAGGTGGCGTGTTTATAACGTATTCTCTCTCCACCCGATTTTTCCCTTCCTCGCTTTTCTCTCTCTCTCTCTCTCTCTCTCTCTCTCTCTCTCTCTCTCTCTCTCTCTCTCTCTCTCTCTCTCTCTCTCTCTCTCTCTCTCTCTCTCTCTCTCTCTCTCTCTCTCTCTCTCTCTCTCTCTCATAAACCTCAGCTTGAGGATGAGAGAGAAAGCGTATGTAACAGAAGGCTGAAAGGCTGCCTCAGCTGTACTTGCAAAAGGATTGTAATATTTTCAAGGTTCCACAGTGGATCAAGTTTTTGAATATCCTGGGTTTAGCTGGGACGAAGTGATGTTCCGGTCCGATCCTCACGGTCCCCTCCGCTCGACCCAAAATTGAAATACTAATGAGGAAGTGAGTCGTTTGTTTACATTTTAACAATAATAATATACATCGGCTATGTCGGCCATCTTTTGGTGCTCGTGTTGCATGCATACAACTGTAACGGGTTGATTCGCCAGTTCGTCCACCATCTTAGGCTTTCCTTAAAACGTCTTTTGTGGGTTTATTAGTGGATTTTGAGACTTTTTGATGCTCTCACCCCTGAAGGTAGTCTACCTGCAATACAGTGGCGTAGCGTGCAATTTGGCAAAGTTGTATTATTTCCGGTGATAGGTGAAAATGTCCAATCATAATTGTCCAATACAAAAATGTCCAAGCGTAAAAAAGGTCCAATGTACATTAATGTCCTAATTGAAATATGTCCAATGGGGCTCTTGCAAACTTTTGCCAAAAGCAAAAAATAAGTATACAATACACACCTAATTTTCTGGTTCATGTTCGCCTCCTGCTTGGGGCGCTTTCAAATGATTCGCGATAGCTCTTAGATACGTTGGGATATCGTCTAGCCCTCTTTACTCGTGGTTTCTATGGAAAGCGAAAAAAACCTGTTGTTCTTTCTATGACGTGTGATTCCTTTTTTGCCACATTTAAGCAGAATAATTCATGTAAAATGTGGTTGTGATTCAGGAAAAATAGGCTATCACACATGCGAAGCTCATGCAACACCCCCCCCCACTTTAACTACTCCTTGCCTTTGTATATGTATGCCAATACTTAAATTTGATACATCTTAAAGACGTTTTTTTAGATTAGTAAAGCATTTTTATCACAGTAAGTATGCTTTTAAGGTAATTGGACATTTTCTCAAAAGGAGTTGTAATTATGTTCTTGGACAAAATTTCAAATAGTACATTGGACTTTTTTTTTACATTTGGACATTTACGTACACTGGACTTTTTGTACGCTTGGACATTTTTGTATTGGACAATTAAGATTGGACATTTTCACCTATCACCTTATTTCCATTTAAATCCACGAAAAAGATAAAACTATTGGGTGTTCGGTGAACGCCTTCGCATTCGACCTTTTACATTTGTTTAAATGAACACTGTGGAATGTTGCCAAATTGCACGCTACGCCACTGATACTCATCTCAATGAATTAATGTAAGCATTGCGGGTGGACCATATCTCTAAAGTCTAAACCAAAATATAGGGGGTCGTCTAGGGCCGAAAAATGTTGAGACAAAATGGTCAATCTGCTTATAGTTGGGTGGTGAGGATTCGAGCATGCTAGTAGATAGCTTACGGCCTCACTATACATCTAGGAGAAGTACCATTTCCCCCCCAACATTTTTCGGCCCCTGGCGGCATTCTTTTTGTCCCCGACCATACCAGTGGCGCAGCGTGCAATTTGGCAACGTTGTAGTTAGTCCATTTCAAGCAGGGCTGCCGTTTTGCGTATAATCAATGATATTTTTCAATTCACCCATGATTCCACCTGTTGAGAAAAGATTACAATATTTAGTTCAGTGCATGACTATAATAAACTAAAATACTCCATCTGTAATATTTTCTCAACCGGTGGAGTCGTCGATGACTTTAAAAAACTTGCGGATATTTTAATTAATCAACGGAGTTTCCACCGATTTAGAAAAGATTACAGATCAGAGTATATTCGTGCATTACAGTCATACACTGAACTGAACTGTGTAATCTTTTCTCAACCGGTGGAATCATCGATGAATTGAAAAATAGCATTGATTATACGCAAAACGGCAGCCCTGATTTCAACCCATGAAAAATATCGAACTATTGGGTGTTCGGTGAACACCTTCGCATTCGACCTTTTACATGGGTTTAAATTGACACAATACAACCTTGCCAAAGTGCACGCTACGCCAGTGGACCATACCGACAGTAACTTCCGAAAAATAGAATGGAATAAAGGGATTGAACAATGAACATGCACGAAACGAACGCAAGAGCCGAGAAAAACAAATAGACAAATGATTGAAGCAGAAAGGTTACAAGTAAATAGTACGATAGTGTATATCATTCATATGTTGACCTTAAACAGCGGAATAATGGGATCGGGGTTAAATCATTCAATCGTTCGGGTGATTAATGGAGCATCAGAGGTTCAACATGAAAGGGTAAAAACAAAATCAAATATCAATCACCCGCAAACAGAGCTCGGGGCTCGGGGCTCGGAGCCTCAGAGCTTTGGGGGATGAAATGCCTGCTTTATTATTTAACACCAATTATTCAGTGACGCGTTCGGTGCTTGTGTCACTACATACACACCGCGCGGCTGGCCGCGGCGCGCCGCGGCTACGGGACCCGGGCCGAATCAAGGCCCAAAGACGCACGCAAATATATATTTAAGTACTTGTATTTACCGATCGGCCTAGTAACATTTAACCCCTCAGCACCCCTCCCTTCAACTATTGCTCTCTCGCTCAAATCCTCCTATGAGAAACTTTTCCGCAATAAGGCAGTTGCAAGAGTCTGAAATTTCGTGTTTTTTTTTTTTTTTTTTTTTTTTTTTAGTAACAAATGGTAATACTTGATGAGCTGAGAACAAAAGTGCCTTTGGGTTTTTTCCTAATTTTCCCGGTTTGGAGATACACTTGTGTAAAGTTGTCAAAAATCGTGTGCGTGGTGACGTCACTACGCGGAATTTCTATTTAATATAATGTATTTTGGGCCAAAATCTCATCTCCGGAACAATAGGACTTAATAAGAAACCAAAGGCATCTTTGTTCTCGGCTCATCAAGTAAACTTTCATTTTATTTATAAATAACAAATTTCAGACCTTTGCAACTGCCCCATTCCTAGTTGTTTCCACTACATTTTGAGGACCACAGTTCCAGGAGCGATACCGACAGGGCAATAGCTACACCTGTGAGGGCCCCGAGGCAAGATGAATTTAGGGAACCCCCTTTTAGTTGGGGAAGGTGTCTGGGGATGGGGGGGGGGGTCACCCGGACACTCTCGCTCTTTCTGGGGCACCACCAATGTAATTTTAAATGGGAAAACAGACTTACGAGCAGATCTGTCTTTTTGGTGGGCTTTTATTCGCTGACAAGGCGCAGAGCTCTCAAAATGTCCCCTCTGCTCTTCCAGGGCACCGCCAATGTTCATTTAGATGGGAAAGCAGACTTACAAGCAGGTCTGTATTTTTATGAGCTTTTAATCGCTGGAAAAGCGCAGGGCTCTCAAAACGCCCCCTCTGCTCTTCCAGGGCACCACTAATGTAATTTTAAATGGGAAAACAGACTTTCGAGCACACCTGTCTTTTTTGAGGGCTTTTAATAGCTGAAAAGGCGCAAAGCTCTCACAACGCTCCCTCTGCTCTTCCGGGACACCGCCAATGTTATTTTAAATGGGAAAACAGACTTACGAGCAGACCTGTCTTTTTGGTGGGCTTTTAATCGCTGACAAGCCGCAGGGCTCTCAAAACGCTCCCTCTGCTCTTCCGGGGCACCGCCAATGTTCTTTTAAATGGGGAAACAGACTTACAAGCAGACCTGTCTTTTTAGTGGACTCTTCAATCCCGTGCAGCAAAAGTTCGCAATAGCCCCATTACATATGGGACTCCCCATAATGACCCGCTCAAATGTGCGGGTCGCAACGGGGTAGTCCATATTAGAAGCAACTTTCTATCCTGAGAAAGGTGATTTGAGAAAAAACTGCAAAGGGGCTCTTGCAAACTTTCGCTGTGAGCAAATGAATAGTCCGTTCTGGTGTAAATTGTGAGTGGATTTTGAGAAGTTTCAATGCTTAAGTAATTGAAATATGATTTTCACGAGTTTTTACTTTAGATTTGACCCTTCAAAAAATTGTAGCATAAGTTTGCAACAGACCCAGTACGAGCGAAGCAAAGAAAATCACAACAGAAACAAAATCAAGCATTTCTTTTAGAGGGGGCATTTTTAAAAAAAAAAATAATTTGAGGCCTGATTTTGATTTATCGGTTAATTTAGAGAAAAATTATGTGTATATAAAGTAATGAATAGGTGCAGTCACGCGATGGCTTTCGGTAGACAGACACGACCTCAATGGGCGGTATAGATAAGGATAATTGATTCATTGTTAAAAGAAAATGCCAAGCTGCAAACACAAAGGTTCTTCTTACGTTTTACCGGGCAAAACCGAATTCCTTGGGAAAAATCTGCATCCATATGTTTTCTGTTAGACGGGCGTGTATGGGGGTCAAAGGTTACTAGGGCGCTATCACGGTATCGCTATATGAACAATATTGGAACATAATTTGGATGGATGGGTAAGATTTATCTGCAAGATTTTCCTAAAAAATGCTTATTATGTTTTTAGATAATGGATTATTAACTTTGGGCGACGCCCGTGACTTCAAAGGAGGCGAGGAAGGGGGGAGGGCCCGGGAGGGCCATGAAAAATATGTTATTACCTTTTTTTGTTTTTGTTTTTTTGTTATATTATTTTTTCCCCTCATTCCTCTTGAGCTCTTCTCCATGTAAAAAAGGACGAGCTTGCGGAGTTACGACCTTTCGCAGAAAAAAACAGACAAAAACGCTTTAGCAGTAGTGCTTACAAAACTTTTGGTAGAAATGACCCAGCAAAAGACTTCAGTATAGCGTTAAACGAAAGTTCTGTACGCCCAACTAAAGAGATTTTGCTGGGTGAATTAAAGACTTGGGGCTGACTCGGCTAAAGTCTTTTAATGGGTCATTTTTTTTTTCTACCAAAGGTTTGGTCAGCGCTACCAAGAAGCATATTTTATTTAGAAACCGGGTTCGCGGTCACTTCACTACTGTACGTTGTGCAATCAAATGGGTGTCCGCCATTTTTGGTTTCGAATCTCGTGACCAGGTTACGGTTTTCAAAACCTACCGAGCGAGGTAAGTTCCGAATTCGTGACCAAGTCACGAACATCTGGGACAGGAATACTTTTAATATGCGTGTATAATATTACATTTATCTACTATCAATATGGTATGAAATGATATTAAATTCCATCAAAAATACCTACAAAACATAACTGGCAAATACTACTTATGCAAATTATCAAACATATTATTCAATCACCAACTGAACAAACCGGGACCTAACCTGGTTACTAAATAAAATTTGCTTAAGGTGTTTTTTTTCTGCGTTGCTTTTCCTTTTTGTGGGCCGTTTCCATAAAAAGGGATTTTGAGCACTTTTAGCAAACCTCCTCAAGGACCGCTAGACCCCGGGCCCCTCACCGACAGTGTTGGGCAAATTGGAGAGTAATCGATTACACGCTTACTGGGTAATCGGTAATCGTCAAACCTTTGGATAGTAATTGAATGTATTCCTCTCACAATCAGATAAATAGTCAACTCTGGGGTCTTTTTGATGAAATCTAATTCTTCTGCAACTAATATGTAGGGTGGCTTGTAAAAAATCAGCCCTGATTACCATCAAATCACCATCCGAAGAAACGACGATTACGATTACTCGGTAATCGTGTAATCGATTACCACCCCATTTGCCCAACTCTGCTCACCGATGCTACTACACCAAGAAAAAAAAAATAAATGCGCAGACTCTCAACCTATGTAACACAAATGATTAAACATTTTCTAGACGGCTAATAAAATGGACGAGTTTCATCCAGTTGGGGGGAGGGGGTGGTTGAAGAAAAATCGCCATCAATAGGGCTAAAAGTCGGTCCGAATATCAGTCCAAAATAGGTAGGTCAAAGTTACAGATCGCGTGTGAGATCCCAAGTACGTGATAGCGGGGGCTGATGACTACACGGTCATCGAATCACCAATCACATCACTAGGTCATCCTCGGACATACCGCGGCTCAGACCTCGAACTCGGGATTTGCATCAGGCGTGGGGTTGCTTGCACCCTCAACCTTCCACCTCCCACCCGCGGTCCCCCCCGCGCTGTTCCTCCCCGTTCCTCCCACTGAGCTAACAAAAAGGAAGCTTTCAATCCCTCAATCGCTCAATCTCACCCGCGCAATCTCATCACTTATTGTCGGTTGATCTTCGATAAGAACTCTCTCACGGGAAGAAAAAAAAAATCCTCCCTCTGATTGTAGGGGAGGATTGTTGATGACTGGTGGCAATCATTGCCTCATCTTGGGATTTGTTACCGGTTTTGTAAGAGTGGGTCTGTAACGAACTTTTGCTGCACTATAGTGGTAAAGATTACAGGGCTGCCGTTTTGCGTACAGTTAATAGCATTTTTCAATTCACCGATGATAAAAGGAAGCGCTCAATCTCACCCGCGCAATCTCTTCACTTATTGTCAGTTGATTTTCGATAAGAACTCTCTCACGGGGAGAAAAAAAATCCTCCCTCTGATTGTGGGGGAGGATTGTGGGGCACAGTCATCATGCGCAAAGGCGGATCCACTGTGGATTCTTCACTTTTGATTTATTTATTTATTTATTTATTTATTTATTTATTTATTTATTTATGTATTGATTGATTGATTGATTTATTGATTTATTTATTTATTTATTTATTTATTTATTTATTTATTTATTCATTTATTTATTTATCTATTTATTTATTTATTTATTTATTTATTTATTTATTTATTCATTCATTCATTCATTTATTTATTTATTTATTTATTTATTTATTTATTTATTTATTTATTTATTTATTTATTTATTTATTTATTTAACAATTGGTATATAGAGCCACCTGTAATGGTATAGCTATAATACAAGTCACAGAAACCACATAATATTAACACATTAAGATCAGTTACAGACTATTGGGAATGAATTCAATTCATCTAATTTTTCAAAGGCATACTATTGTACAGGAAAATCTCTAAGTTAGAGTAGAATAAGGAGCTGTAGTCATAGTGTCGAAAGAGTATTTTTAAAAGAGTAATGAATGAAAATTATTTATTATTTATTTATTATTATTATTTATATATCATTTATTCATTATTTATTATATGGAAAACAATGGATTAGCAGAGGGGCCATGGCTCCTTCCAGAATTGATTGTTTTTCATGCGTTCAAATGGAAAGAAAGCATGGTTGCCAAATTGTTGGATCCGCCCATGTCGCTGCAATGTTTTTCATCCATTTGAATCAATGTTAAACAATCGAATTCTGGCGAAGCGCTGCTTCTCTATCGAATCGATTGTTTTACATAGAATCAAATGGAGGAATAATAACATTGTTGCCAAATTGTACGAGCCGCCATTGCATTGGCGAGCAGTGATCAATCCTTGTCCACCCTTGAGCCAAAACTTTTAACAATCGCTGTGAAAGGATTTTTGAGAAAATTGTTGGCTTTTTGATGAACAATGGGTCTGTTGCAAACTTTTGCTACAGCGATAAAAAGTGTTTACTCCAATGTAAAATCGCCTGAAAAGTCCATTGGTGGCATCATAAAGTCAATAAATACAATATTAAACTCACAAGAGGCTTTTATCGAAATCCAAGATGGCGGCAAAATATCGAGGAATCTAGATGTATGCACCGTGATCATCCAAGGATTGCCAACTTTGACAACCTCACTGCAGGTAGAGGTTATGTGTTTATTTACGTTGTGATTGGTTGTGATGGATATTGTGAGGTTGGCTATCGTTGGATGTTCGTGGTGCATGCATACAGATTGCTCGATATTTTGCCGCCATCTTGGATTTCATTAAACGCATTTTGTGAGTTTATTGTTGCATTTCATTACTTTCTGATGCAATCATTGGACTTTTCAGGCGATTTTACATTAGATTGCACACTCTATAGCGCTGTAGCAACACTGAGAAAAATTTCCGATCGAGTCAATGAATTTTCCGATAGGATATTCCCGCGCTTTAATTCCCATAGAAATAATCGGAATTCTATAGAGACAATCGGAATTCGTGTAGATTCAAGCGCGCCGACTATTGCAAGGATAGATCTTATTTTTGAAATAAGGCGAAACACATCTATGGTTCTATTCTTATAGTTTTAACAGCCTCTTTTTTCTCAGTGAAAAGTTTGCAACAGACCCATTATAGTCCTCCCTCCTCAACTTCCCTTCGAAAGATTTCTGGATCCTCCGGTGTCTAATTTTACTGGCGGCAACATAATCTGGCAACACCGCTTTGAGAGCTGCGATCTCTTTCTCGTTCATAATAGCGACTGCGACTGCGCAAAAAAATGCCTCTGCCGGCATTTAAGTAACATTTTATCGCCATCTCTCGCGTGTCTGATCAGATAAATGCTCGAGCCCTCTTTCACTTTTTATTTGAGGAAGATAAAGAGCACTATTTTTCTCATGATCCTTTACCGACTTGATAGCGGAAAAGGTTGGCGGCCCGCCGGCCACCGCGTGTCATGTTATTTATAGCTGTTCTAAAAAAAAAAAAAAAAAAAAAAACCAAAAATTAAAAAAAAAAAAACAAAAACAAAAAAACAAATCTTCCACGACGAAAAAAAAGTGGGGTTTATAATAAAACTTACCAACGTAAGTGCGTTTTTCAGTGAAACATTGTGATTCAAGTATCCTTTCTTCAGATTTCAGAGCTGTCGTTGGGTACATTCAATACTGGAAAAAAAGAAGGGGCAGAAAAAAAGAGAAACAGGTTTCAGGACCTGGTGCAGTTTCACCAATTTATTTTCGGAAAATATGAACAAAGGAGGAGTGTCAATAAGGCCGGTTTTTGGCCCCAAAAATGGTCAACATTTAAGATGGTCTAAAAGTTCGTGTAAAATGGCTCTACTTACTCTTAAAGGCTTATATTTTTAGGTTTGGGTGGTGTTTTTGGATTATTCGAACTTTAGAGGCGTATTTTACCACCTCAAAGTGGGTCGGTTTTGTATTTTTCACGGAAAATGCCCGATTTTGCGTTAAATTATTGAATATTTAGATGTGAGTCGGACATAGTTCGGTTTTCTTCTTTAGATATGTTATCATACCACTAAAAATGAGTAACATACTGCAATATAGTCACCGAACTATGTCCGGCTCGTACTTAAATATCAACTTTTCTGATTTCGTAAAAATGGAAAACTTGAACGAATTCGATTAATATCAATGTAGTAATGCTTATATTGCAACCTGGCCACCTGTCAAACCATAAAATGCGTTTTTCAGGTTGCAAAGATGCAGTTTTGCATTATTGTATGTAAATTTTTAGAATTCGTTCAAGTTTTCCATTTTTACGAAATCAGAAAAGTTGATATTTAAGTACGAGCCGGACATAGTTCGGTGACTATATTACAGTATGTTACTCATTTTTAGTGGTATAATAACATATCTAAAGGAGAAAACCGAACTATGTCCGGCTCACATCTAAATATTCAATAATTTAACGCAAAATCGGGCATTTTCCGTGAAAAACACAAAACCGACCCACTTTGAGGTGGTAAAATACGCCTCTAAAGTTCGAATAACCCAAAAACATCACCCAAACCTAAAAATATAAGCCTTTAAGAGTAAGTAGAGCCATTTTACACGAACTTTTAGACCATCTTAAATGTTGACCATTTTTGGGGCCAAAAACCGGCCTTATTGACACTCCTCCTTTATAAAAACCTGATCATACAGACCTGATTCGTTTTTGTTTGCCCCATACTTTTTCAACCTCAAATCAAAAACTGTAATCAATCCAGTGGAGATTGATTTTAAACGAAAAAGCAAGTGTTTTAGAGTGGCTATCTGGACACAGAACTCCATTACAACTATCCAGCGGGCCGATCCTTGAAATTCACGACTTTTGGGTAGACTGGATGAGAATGGAAAACGGTGATTGGTGGAGACGAGTCACGTGGTTGCCCAGTCTAATCAAAATACGGAATGGATTAGATAAGTTATCGGGCAGTCTTGGAGTACCCGATAACTTATCTAATCCATTCCGTATTTTGATTAGACTGGGCAACCACGTGACTCGTCTCCACCAATCACCGTTTCCCATTCTTATCCAGTCTACCCAAAAGTCGTGAATTTCAAGGATCGGCCCGCAGGTGAGAAAAGTTGGCTTGTTTTTGTCACGTGTTCGTTTCTTTGTCGTAAAAACCCTTTCAGAAGAAACACTTACATCAATTTTTGTGTCCAGATATCCATCCTCAAACACAAGCACTTTCGTTTAAAACCAATTTCTGGTGAATTTGTTTAAAGGTTAACAAAAAATGAGGGAAACAAACCGAGTCCTTGTAAAATGTCTACAAAAGATTTCCATCATGGCTAGGCCTACCATTTTGCGTATAATTAATCGCATTTTTCAATTCACCGATGATTCCACCGGTTGAGAAAAGATTACACAGTTCAGCTCTGCGTATGACTGCAATGCACGAAAATGTTCGCACCTCTAATCTTTCCTCAACCGGTGGAGTCGTCGATGATTATAAAAAACTTGCGGATATTTTAATTAATTAGCGGAGTTTCGACCGATTGAGAAAAGATTACAGATCAGAGTATTTTCGGTCATTTCAGTCATATATTGAATGGGTCTGTTGCGTACTTTTGCTACATCAATATGACACATTGTTTCTAACGTAAAATTCGGCGAAAATAACGATGCGCACATTAAAAACTCTCAAAATCCACTCATTAACTCAGAAAATACCTTCCAGTTCAAACAACCCGCGCTACACTAGACACTATATCACCAACTTATAACTATATAGATGGAACCATCTCGTTCATGTAAACTTGAACAGAACTTACAAACATTGGAATGTTCCGTTTATATGCGTACATTTCTTTTATTATTTTCTAATCCTTGATAAACCGAAAAGACCAGACAGCAACTGAAGCCAATAGTTCATATATTTTGAACGGAATTCCATCATTTTGTAGTTATTATGTTGTTTACTTATGCACGCTGTTTCCGTCTATGTAGTAGTATACCGGTGCAAATAGTGTCTAGTGTAGCGCGGGCTGTTTGAAATTGAAGTGATTTCCTGAGTTATTGAGTGGAATTTGAACGTTTTTAATGTGCGCATCGTTATTTTTGCCGAATTTTACATAAGAATCAAAGTTCTATATTGTTGTAGCAAAAGTGTGCAACAGACCCATTGAACTGTGTAATCTTTTCTCAACCGGTGGAATCATCGGTGAATTGAAAATGCGATTAATTGTAAGCAAAACGGTAGCCCTGACTATGGCTGCCTCCTTGGTGTTTCAAAATCACGTCCCATGAATCCTGTCTATTGCTGTAGCTCAGTAGCGCACCGAGAGTTTCTTCATCTCTCTATTTTCTTCATTGAAAAACGTATATTAGACAAGGATGGACAACGGAATAAAACCCCCTCTCTCTGTCCTTTTCCTATACTTATACATTCAGATGGGAAATGAGAAAGATGGAAGAGATCCTGGTTGCGCCAGTGGACAGAAGCGCAACGAGAGTTTCTTTATCTCTCTCTTTTCTTCATTGAAAAACATATGTTAGACAAGGATGGACAAGGGGATAAAACCCCCTCTTTCTGTCCTTTTCCTATTTATACATTTAAATGGGAAATGAGAGAGATGGAAAAGATCCTGGTTGCGCCAGTGGACAGAAGCGCAACGAGAGTTTCTTCATCTTTCTCTTTTCTCCATTGAAAAACGTATGTTATAGACAAGGATGGGCAAGGGGATAAAACCCCCTCTTTCTGTCCTTTTCCTACTTATACATTCAAATGGGAAATGAGAGAGATGGAAAAGATCCTGGTTGCGCCAGTGCTGTTGCTCGTTGAAATCGTTTCTCATACGTTCTAATGGGAATAGAATACACTTTTGCCAGATCGCTGAATCCACCTCTGAGAAGAAGTGGCGGCCGAAGGACGATGATTTTGATCCTTGTGAGACGAAAAACTAAACTTAGGGATCCGGCTGGAGAGTGTTCTCAATTTCTCATTCTTCAGAGTTTGAGGTTCCACGAGGAGACGAAATGGCGTGCATGGTGGTGTGAAAGTGTATGTTTCGGTGCGGCAGAATTGGTTGCATGATTTAAACGTATTCATAAACTTATTGCAGAGAACATGACAACTATTTAACCTATAGCCCTTCGGCAAGTTCCGGCGCTGCTAGCCAAGTCAGGGTATAGCTAAAGTATTCTAAAGATACCCGCACCGCTTGTTATGACACCTAGACCTTTTAAGCACTTGAGCACCGTGTAGGTACGTGCAGTCGACGCGACGTGGACACTGGTAACTATCAATTTTCTGTCGCGCCAACGAACAAAAATAGAACTTTCGCAAAAAGAACGGAAGCATTGAAACAGCTCCACTCAGTAGCGCACCGAGAGTTTCTTCATCTCCCTCTTTTCTCCATTAAGAAACGTATGTTAGACAAGGATGGACAAGGGGATAAAACCCCCTCCTTCTGTCCTTTTCCTACTCATACATTCAATTGGGAAATGAGAGAGATGGAAGATATCCTGGTTGCGCCAGTGGCTCCACTATTTTTCATTTCTTTGTATAGAGGAAGGTATGTTGTATACAAATAGTGGATTTAACTCTAAAGTGCCAGAACGGCTAATTATCTACTTTTGAACGGATGCAGATAAACTAGAGAAACTTGGAATTTGTCCATGATTTATAAAAATTATATGTTTAGAGGTGGTTATCATTTCTGGGACCCCAACAGCACTTACTAACCTTGCATTATGGGACAGTTTGGGTTGCTGTGGCGGCTCGTGATATTTGGCAACCATGCAAGTTTTTCATTTAAACGTAGGTAAAATAATCGATTCTTGCGGAGGCTGGCAGCCTCCGGGAGAATCGATTGTTTTACATTGGTTAAATAGGAGGAGGACACGGTTGCCAAATTTCACGAGCCGCCACTGTTGGGTTGGATAGGTATACCCTTCCTGCGCCTGAATTTGAAAGTTTCAAATTGGCAACCCTTAAGAAAAAACGAGACAAATGAAACTAAATTCATAATAAGAACCATCTTGCATTAATAATTTTTTTTAAAATGACTTACTTACATAAAAGCGAAAACCAAAGGCCTTTCGATCGACAAGATCATTTTCTGTGGCAGTTCTGTCAACTTGCAACTTCCATGATGTCCTATTGACAGTAGATCAACTTTGGGGTCCTGACGCATCTAGTAGGCTGTTGGGCGGCTACTTAGCACTAATAAACCGTAAATATTTTTATTTTTTGATGAAATTTCAATTTTAGGTTTTTGGCCAAGTTTTTGAGGCAAATACTCCTACGTGTAGATCGTCCGTCGAGCCGCATCAATAAATAATAAGTCCGTTGGGGTCACTGGCGCAACCAGGATATCTTCCATCTCTCTCATTTGCCATTTGAATGTATGAGTAGGAAAAGGACAGAAGGAGGGGGTTTTATCCCCTTGTCCATCCTTGTCTAACATACGTTTCTTAATGGAGAAAAGAGAGAGATGAAGAATCTCTCGGTGCGCTACTGGTTGGGGTCTCACAGCCTCTCTATTGCTATACACCGCTGCCCCCCCCCGCCCCCGCCCCCGCCCCCCGCCCCCCGCCCCCCGCCACCCGCCCCCCGCCCCCCGCCCCCTACTTCATTCTTCTCAATGGCGGATCCAGTATTTTATAGCAACTGTGAATTCCTCCCATTAAAATAACCTATGAGAAACAATCGATGGGGCTCTTGCAAACTTTTGCTGGGAGCAAATGAATAGTCCAATCTGACGTAAAAACCAGCAAAAATCAGGAAAATCACATTGAAAAAGGTCTAAAATTCAGTTATAAACTCACAAAACTGCTATGACGGCAAGACCGCGTAAAGGCGGCTCAACGCAGGTATCATGGAAGATTCCTGTCTAATTAGTAATTTCCTCTACGGAAACGCAGAGATCTTTTTTAAGTCATTTCAGTATTATTGGAAATTTTCAAGAATTCTCACAATTGAAAGGAAATTCCCTTTGGAACTACCTGAATTCTCATTGATCCAATAGATTGTTCTGATAATTCACGCGGAAGAATTGTTGAATCAATAAGAATTCTAGTCATTTTATAAGGAATTTCTTATCAGTTCATATTTAATAATACGTTTTGTAATTCCAGCGAGAAAATTTCCTCAATGTAGAATAATTAAACCAACTTTTTGTTTGTTTGTTTTGAATTCAAAGAATTCTGATATTGACCCAATACTTAGATTATTCTGATGATTCGTGAAAGACTGATTGAAGCAATAAGAATTCTGGTTATTTTAAAAGGAATTTATTATTAATACATATTTAATAACACGTTCTGTAATTCTAACAAGAAAATTTTCTCAGTGGCGAATCGTTAAATCAACTTATTTTTTTCTTAGAATTACCAGAATGGAGCTGTTGCAAACTTTTGCTACAGGCTTATTAATAGTTGATTATGGGGTAATACCCAGTAAAAATAACGATTAGAGCACTAAAAAATCACGAAATCCACTCCTAAACTCACAAAATGCTTTTAAACGCGAGACCGTAATGGCGGCCGGGGCCGCGGTTTTCATCGGGGCTCCCTATCTTCAATCAGCGCCATCTACACGAGGTGTTCTCGCAACACCACACAAGAAGAAGAAGAAGCATACAATTGCCATAAGAAAACCGCGGCCTCGGCCGCCATTAAGGTCTCGCATATAAAAGCATTTTGTGAGTTTAAGAGTGGATTTCGTGATTTTTTAGTGTACTAATCGTTATTTTTACAGGGTATTATCCCATATTCAACTATTAATAAGCCTGTAGCAAAAGTTTGCAACAGCTCCATTGTCATTGATAAATGGATTCTTCTAATAATTCGAAAGAGTTGTTCAATAGACAAGAATCCTGGTTATTTTAAAATTAATTTCTTACTAGTTCAATTTTAATAAATACGTTCCAACGAGAATATTATTTTTAGTGGGGAATTGTTAAATCAACTATTTTTTGTTTTGTTTTTTTCTTCTTTTTTTGGAATTACCAGAAATCTCATCAATCCATTTGGTTGTTCGGATAATTCAAGTGAAAAAATATGGGGCTCTTGCAAACTTTTGCTATAGGGGATTCAAGTGTCGATTCTTGCAAAAAAAAACCTGTAAAAACAACGATGAGTACACTAAAAAATCACGTTATTCACTCTCAGAATCGGGCTCAATGGCGGAGAGAAGCAGGTATCATGGGCGATTCCTATCTATAAATCGAGACAGATCTGTGTTTCCGTAGAGAAAGTATGACATAACAGACAGGAATCTCCCATGATACCTGCGTCGAACCGCCAATATAGCAGTAATGTGAGTTTATTACTGAATTTTAGACTTTCTTAGTGTGATTTTCGAGATTTTTGCTGGTCGTTACATGAGATTGAACTATTTATTTGCTTATAGTAAAAGTTTGCAAGAGCCCCATCGTTGAAACGACTATTTTTTAAAGGGATTTCTTATTAGTCAATTTATATTTAAGAATACGTTCCAACGAGAAAGTTATCTCAATGTAGAATTGTAATATCAACTAATTTCTTCTTCTACTTCATCTTCTTCCCGCTTTAAAGTCAAAACAGTGAGGCGCAGGATTTCAATAAAATACAACGGTGCCCGATGCCTTAAATCGTGGAGCCGGATAAGACGAGAGAGAGAGAGAGTTTCACGATGTAGTGGGCTGGATATAATGGCGACTTTGCCTAGTCAACTCATAACTTTCAACTCTAAAACCCTCAAAGTTGCTTCTGGTTGTAAATATGAAAGAAAACCGTCCGCGTTCCGTCCACGTCTGCAGGGATAGAATAGGAAAGGGAGCGCACCAATCGCAGTGCGCGCATGGTCAACGTCGCGTCCCTTCTTCGCTTCACTTCTCGACTTCTACTTCTCTCTCTCTCTCTCGCGGTCTTGACGCGGCCCTTCGCGGTCCCCCGATTCCTTCCACGGCTCCTTGCGTTATTCTAGCATTTTGATTGAAACCAGGATAAAACCGTTCCTTGCACGCAAAGCAAGCCCAGTCTTATCCCTTCGACACTCTACCGTCATTCTTCGCCGTCCACAATTCGTTCGCGAGCCGTGTGCCTCACTCTCGTGTCCCGTCCGAACTTAACCGCTCCGTCCCATTTTTTTATATTTTTTTTTGGTTCATCAGTCGGGCCCGATCGAGAGTTGATTCCCTAACACTACACCATGCATCCCTCCGCGTCCTTCGAGCTCAGACAATCCTCGAATTTTTTCCAGTGAACGTCAAATTTCTAATTCCACCCCTCGCTTATAATCCTCGCATTTTCCCTAATCGCCGTTGATAAGTCCAGATCAGGTGATCCCTTCCATAGCATCTGAACGCAAAAAAAAAAAAAAAAAAAAATCTTGACCTTCGGTAAAATTTCGGTTTTTGTTTTGTTTTGTTTTGTTGCCTCTACGCCTCGAACATTTCCTTGTTTCGGTTATTTTCTGTGTCGATTATTATAAAATGAACATGTTTTGGTTTGTGTTGATGTCAGTGTTGTTCTTAGACGTGTTCGATGCCTCGGCCGTGGTTGAAACGCCGGAAAAAACAGACGAGCTCAACCTTAAGAGGAGTAAAAGGTTGACAACCTTCGGAGGAGGCGCCTCTTCGAATCAGAACAACAACAATAATCAACAAAACAATCAGAATAAGAAACGTAAGTATGAGCGACTATTTTTTCGTGTTGATTAGTGACGTCACGTGTCGGAGAAAGGAAAGCAGCCAGCTGAAGCGTCGATAAGCGTGAAAGTTTACACGGACCATAAAACACCTGGTGTGCTCCTTCGAGAAAATAAGCCTTCGGGTCTCATTAGAATGTATTCAGATGAGCACACCTATCATTTTATTAGCCCCCTTTTTTCTAGAGACGGTGCTATTAATTATTATAATTTTTTGGAAAACCAACAGGGCTGCCGTTTAGCGTATAATTGATTGCATTTTCCAGTTCACCGATGATTTCACCGGTTGAGAAAAGATTACACAGTTCAGCTCAGTGTATGACTGTAATGCACGAAAATGCTCGCATCTGTAATCTTTTCTCAACCGGTGGAGTCGCCGATGACTTTAAAAAACTTGCGGATATTTTAATTAATTAGCGGAGTTTCCACCGATTGAGGAAAGATTACAGATCAAAGCATTTTCGGTCATTTCAGTCATATGTTGAATTGAACTGTGTAATCTTTTCTCAATGGAATCATCGGTGAATTGAAAAATGCGATTAATCGTACGCAAAACGGCAGCCCTGAAAACCAAACTCATCAGTGGCGAAGTGAGTGTTACTCATCAGTAATCTGGCAGCGTTGCGTTTGGCTCATTAAAACCCACTGAAAATATCGAACTACCAGAAAATTGGCGATGACCATCGGATTTGACCTTTTCTGTGGGTTCAAATGGACAAAATGACATTTTGCTAGATAGCACGCTTCGCGCTCTGAACCTCATATCAACTGCGACCTGGATAAAGTTTTTTAGAAGAATTCCTTGCCGTACATGATTAATGTGGCCTATTCTGGAAATTGAAGGCGAGCCTTCTGACGCGGTTTATTCCTCGTAACTCAACATAAATACTGTCTCCATAACTTCCAATCAACGATTAAAACACTTTTGAACTTCGAATTGGTAACGATTACATTTTTCTACATGGTATAGTATGATTTTTGCCTGCTCTAGAAATTGAAGGACATTTTTACGCTACAATGTACCTTGACTTCACAATTTCATCTTATTATATTAATACTGCTTACATAACTGCTTATTCATAATTTGCCTCTTTTTAATAAACTGCTATACGCTCACGCCGTACATACTTACATTAGATAGAGTTAAGTACTCGTATACTTGCAGGAAACTTATTAATTTGCCTATCCTTGAAATTGAAGGAAAATATAACGATCTTCAAAGTGGTTCATCAACCTCACATAAATGTTAGCTATAACTACCAGCTACACGCTATGGCGTTGAACAAGGTGTGACAAGGTGAACAAGGTGAACAAGGAGTCGCGTGGTTCTCTAATCAGGAGAAAGTCAGGGGAGAAGTAAATAAGACTTTTTAAATTACAGTCAATTTTGGAAGTTTTATAGGTGAGACGAGTAAACATTCTCGGAAAAGCTGCAAATATTTTTGATAAGTAGAGCTGTACTGAAAAAGTATGCGAAAAAGCATGGCTACTACTTACTTCCACCTCCTTGGTTTGACCCAAAACCTTTCAGGATTGTTTTTTTAACATTTCCCAATGACATCTTTTTTTGTTTTTTTGTTTTCCTTTTTAAATTTAAATTTTTATGTTAGTTATGGATGAAAACTGGTTTCCATTAAAATCAATGAAAAAATGGGTCAAATAAAAAGGAAAAAATTTAAATATTTCAAAACTGGGCCTTTGGATTTGGATAGAAATATCAAAGGGGGTCTGGGGATCTCCCCCAGAATATTAAAGGGGGTCTGCGGGGTCCGTCTCCCCGAGATTAAAGTTGATGTGGGAACGGGTTCGTAGGGTACTCCCTACAGTTTATTTTAAAAGTGAAAAAAGGTAGGGACACTTTCATTTTTTTTTTGTGCTGAGTGTCAACCATAATTGAGGAGTTCTCTGGAAAAACCACGTATAAAACAAAGGGTATGTTCATTGTTCGTTCTGTAAAATTAATATTTCAAAGTTTTATTGAGTGTGCTTCTGATGAGTTAAACGGATTGATCCTTCCTAAAAATAATTGAAGCTTAGACCATTCATCATATAAAAAGAATAACCCGTTTAACTCACCAGAAACACACGCATAATAACACTTTAAACTATACATTTTTGAGAACTGTTTTTTATAAGTGGTTTTTTCCAGAGAACTCCTCAATTTATTTGTGTCAAATGCAAAAGACGGAGTCATATTGTCTGTAAAATTAGGCTGAAAGTTTACACGGGAAAAGCTAGAAAGTAAGAGAGTCAGTTGGTAATGCTGCATGATGAGGGGGGGGAGTTATGCGAAAAGGAGAGGCAATTTGGTGAGCTTTGTTTGGGGAGGCGTGGGCGTTCAATTTTATTGCAAGATTCGACGCACCTCTGGAAGGTTATTCCCATAAATACACGAAAGCGTTGAACTCGAAAGTCAAGAATTGCGGGCTCTCACGCAACAAAATACTTAGAAAAAATCACAGCTGGGCCGCTCGATAGCGATTACCAACCTGTGAGTATAAATTGAATTTCTCCTTCCTTAGCGGAGGAGTTTTGGAACACGATCGTAACGCACGAATGGCAAGTTATCATTCTAAGGTAGAACTGTTTCGATCTTTTTCATTGAACTTTCTTTAACTGCTTTGGAAGCATATATCAGTGCACTATGGCAGCGCTGCCGATTTGCGTAGATTTAATGGCATTTTGAAATTCACCAAAGATAGATTCCACCGGTTGCGAAAAGATTACAGAGTTTAGTTCAGTGTATAACTGTAATGCACGAAAATACTAGCGTCTTTTATCTTTTCTCAACCGGTAGAGCTTCGTCGATATTTTCGAAAACTTGCGGATATTTTAATTAATTAACGACGTTTCTACCGATAAAGAAAATATTACAGATCAGAGTATTTTCGTGCATTACAGTCATACACTGAATTGAACTGAGTAATCTTTTCTCAACCGATGGAAACACCGGTGAACTTAAAAATGTCATTAAATGCTTGCTGATCATTTTTTCTCACTGATTTTTGGCCACTTTTTGACGATCTCAGACCAAAGTGCAGTGGAACTAGGAATAAGTCTTTCTCTTTTCCTTCGTCTATTTGAACACACGTGTTTAAATAAGTGGGAGGGAGAGGTAATCACGTGACATTGACCTAAAGGGGGCTCTCTACTTGCGAATTTAAAAGCGCGAATTGATTGCTTGCCAATGGGCTTCTTTGATATATCGGACTCAACCTGTTGGCTCAAGCTGTTAAAATCCACGCTTCTAAATTCGCAGGAGGAGAGGCCCTTTTTAATGAAAATCGCAAAAGAAGAATACTCGCGAAAGAAGAAAAATTGGAGTAGGAAAAGACAAATGAAGGAATGAAAAGAAAGAAAAACCTTTTTTTTTTTTTAATAGGAAAAAAATAGGAAAAGCTAACTTTAATTATCATCAGAATTTGAACTCTGCCCCCCATCCTGAGAAAAATTTCCTAGTGACGGCCATACTCTCACTCCCTCCCCACCATGGGTATTTAATCCCATATGTGGATGCAGGGGGCACAGTGCTTGTGCCTCTCCCCTCCGCCAGCAGCCTAAAATGTTCCAGTATTTCAACCGAATATATTCACAAGTTAATGCCTCCAAGGACGCTTCAAACTTCAAATTTTATACTTTTATAGGCTCCCCCTCCCCCCACCCTTAGAAAAATTGTCTGAGTTTACAATCGTAGTTGTTTACCAACGGTGTTTTACGGACAAAGAGTTAATTTTCGACGAATCTGTTAATTTTAATCATGATACACTTCAGGAATAAATCCCAAAAGAATCTTTCAAAGCGTTAATTTTGTAGATGTCGATTAACAAAATCAGTGAAAGATTACATCGTTAGAAACGCAGCGGCACTGTAATCTTTGTAGTGGACCAAAACACAACGCAGAATGTAAACAAATGGGCAAAATCGCAAATGGCGGCGCCCATGGTTTCATTTGTCTTAACTCTCTACTTATAGGGACTCTAGTCTCACGAAGTGGGGGCGAAAAGAGAAACTCAGCGGTGAGAGGCAACAATAAACAACTATCCTAATTGGGTAGAAGTGGTTTTGTTGACTCAGGTGTTTGTTGTCCCCCGAAAAGTTCCGAACCTCGAATCTTCGCCCGAACCTGCAAATAAAACTAGCTGCTTCTTAGTTGACCGTTCCTTCTTTTTTGCCTATATCAGAAATTGAAGGAGCTACGTAACACTTTAGCTTGTCAGTCGAAGAGTTCTCACGGAAAAATTACATCTGATTGTTTTCAATAGAGCTCTTGCAAACTTTTGCTACACGGGATTGAAGAGTTGATTCTTGCATAAAAATGACGATGAGTACACTAAAAAATCACGAAATTCGCTCTCAGAATCGAGCTTAATGGCGGTTCGACGCAGGTATCATGGGAGATTATCCTATCTTAATTGAGACATACCTCGCTTTCCAGAGAGAAAGTGGCATATTAGATAGGAATCTCCCATGATACCTGCGTCGAACTGCCATTACGATATTGCCATTTATGTAGCTATGTAGGTTTATTACTGAATGGGTCTGTTGCGTACTTTTGCTACATCAATATGACATATTGTTTATAACGTAAAATTCGGCGAAAATAACGATGCGCACATAAAAAACTTTCAAAATCCACTGATTAACTCAGAACATACATTCCATTTCAAACAACCCGCGCTACACTAGACACTATATCACCGACTTATAACTACATAGATGGAACCGTTTCGTTTATGTAAACATGAACAGAACTTACAAACATTGGAATGTTTCGTTTAGATGCGTACATTTTTTTTTATTATTTTGTAATCTTTGATGAACCGAAAAGACAAGACACAGCAAATGCAGCCAATAGTTCATGTATTTAGAAGGGAATTCCATTATTTTGTAGTTACGATGTTGTTTACTTATACACGGTGGTTCCGTTCCGTCTATGTAGTAGTATACCGGAGCAAATAGTGTCTAGTGTAGCGCGGGCTGTTTGAAATTTAAGTGATTTCTTGAGTTAATGAGTGGATTTTGAACGTTTTTAATGTGCGCATCGTTATTTTCGCCGAATTTTACATAAGAATCAAGGTTCTATATTGTTGTAGCAAAAGTATGCAACAGACCCATTTAAACTTTCTCAGTGTGATTTTCGTGATTTTTGCTGGTTTTTACATCAGAATGGACTATTCATTTGCTCACAGCAAAACTCTGCAAGAGCCCCATTCTTAACTGTAGCGTGATATCTATCGATTGATTACTTTAAAATAACCGTTCAATACACAATTAGGATGTATCGTGGTTCCAAGCTCAAGTTCAAGCCTGGAATGCGGAGGTAAAATATAGAATCGATTGCGTTTTACGCGTCACGTGCTTGCAGGTCGCGAGTTCGTTCCCGCTCGGTCAAGATTCAAATTAACATCGAAAGTTCAGCGGAAGAGGGATTATAATTTTGAAATATTTCTTCGAGCCTCCTTCAACGCAAGTTCACGCTAACTATATCCAATAAATAATTGAGCCACGCCCATGGGAAAAGTTCACGCTCCGTCCACTTGCGCGTCGCTGATAACGGAGTAAACTTATATAAGCAACTGAGCCGCAGTGTCGTATTAAAGCTGTATAGGCTTTTTTGCCTGTTTTAACGGAGGAAACCTTCTTCTTTCCTCCAGCAGCAGGCAAATAGACATGTTTAGTGATGATGTCACGATCAAAATTGGTTCCAAACAAATGCTCTATCTCTCCCACTCTCGTGGATTTGCCCATAAGAAATCAGATCCAAATTTTCGAACATAAATTCATGCTAGTTCACCATCAGTTTTCTCAAATTTTATTGCACCATTAGATTCCACGTACCTTAAATTATCTTTTCACTCTAACATAATTCCTAAAAGATCACAAGCGAATTTACAATCACAGTTATACCGAAAGATGCTCTATGTGTTGTCCTTGTCATACTCAAGGTCTCTTATGGGAGTATCACCACCATGACAATCATCCTAACCTCTCGAAGCTTGAAGTATATTGAAGTACGAAGTATCGAAGCTTGTTCGAGGTACAACACATGGTGTGATGGTGCCGATGAGCCTATACATCCTAGAATTTTGTGCCCATAAGAAACTGTGAGTGTGACGAGTACAAAACAAAGGACTTTCTTCGATATAACTATGATTGCACATTAATGAGCGATGTTTCAAAAAAATTGTTGTAGCGTGCACATATTTTGAGGAGCGTGGAATCCATTGGTGCTATGAAATCTGAGAGATCTTGTTGTTTCCTAGCACACATTTGTATTTGAAAATTTGGATCGTGTTTCTTATGGGAAAACCCACGAGAGCGAGTGAGATGGAGCATTTGTTTGGAATCAATTTTTTTCGTGACGTCACACCAATGAGCTATAACTTTAGAGTGGCACATCAAGGAACGTTCCGCTGGTTCATTGTTGTCACCTAGGGCGCCGCCATCTCGCCGTAAAAATCGATTTTGAGGTTAAGTTTTGTAGGTTGTTT
Organism: Trialeurodes vaporariorum; assembly: GCA_011764245.1. Lineage (NCBI taxonomy): Eukaryota > Metazoa > Arthropoda > Insecta > Hemiptera > Aleyrodidae > Trialeurodes > Trialeurodes vaporariorum. The sequence goes on from VMOF01000220.1 coordinate 10,406,180, forward strand.
CCGGTCGTTTCGTAAACAAACTCGGGCATCACCGGAAACGGCCTTTAAAATTTAACCTCAAACCTTGGAATCTGCCGTCCAAATTCCCGCCAAATTCCGAATGACCTACAAAATTTAACCTCAGACCTTGGAATCTGCCGTCCAAATTCCGCTTTTTCCCGGGATTCCTTCTACCCTGTGTGGCACAAGGTGGACCAGCCCGCTGCCACTCTAAAGTTATAGCTCATTGCGTCACACTAAACAGGTCTATTTTCGAAATTCCCGAGACTTTCGGATATAAATGAAAAACGGTGGTTGGTACGGACACAAGTCACGTGGTTTGCAAGTCTAATCAAAATGCGGAAACGATTAGATTGGTCCGACGAGCTATAGGGATAGAGAGGATCTGTGGGACGTGCCTTTGAAGCTTCAAGGAGGTATAACCATGATGGAAATCCTTTATGGACATTTTACAAAGGGATCGGTTTGTTTGCCTCACTTTTTTCAAGCTTGGAAAAAAAAAAAAAAAAAGTTGTAATCGGGGCCTTAGCAATACACCTCTGAGGGCCCCGGGGTAGGATACATTTCGGGGGCCCCCCTAAAATTGGGGAAGGTGACTGGGGATGTAAGGGGGTCACTAAACCCTTTCGCTCTTCCGGGGCACCGCCAAATTAATTTTAAATAGGAAAACAAACTCACGAGCAGACCTGTCTTTTTGGTGGGCTTTTAATCGCAAACAAGGCGCAGGGCGCTCAAAACGTCCCCTCTGCTCTTCCGGGGCACCGCCAATGTTTATTAAATAGGAAAACAGACTTACGAGCAGACCTGTCTTTTTGGTGGGCTTTTAATCGCTAACAAAGGGACGGGCTCTCAAAACGTCCCCTCTGCTCTTCCGAGGCACCGCCAATGTTTATTTAAATAGGAAAACAGACTTACGAGCAGACCTGTCTTTTTGGTGGGCTTTTAATCGCTAACAAAGGGACGGGCTCTCAAAACGTCCCCTCTGCTCTTCCGGGCACCGCCAATGTTTATTTAAATAGGAAAACAGACTTACAAGCAGATCTGTCTTTTTGGAGGGCTTTTAATCGCAAACAAAGCGCAGGGCGCTCAAAACGTCCCCTCTGCTCTTCCGGGGCACCGCCAATGTTTATTTAAATAGGAAAACAGACTTACGAGCAGACCTGTCTTTTTGGTGGTTTTTTAATCGCAACAAGGGACGGGCTCTCAAAACGTCCCCTCTGCTCTTCCAGGGCATCGCCAATGTTTATTTAAATAGGAAAACAGACTTACGAGCAGACCTGTCTTATTGGTGGTTTTTTAATCGCTGACAAAGGGACGGGCTCTCAAAACGTCCCCTCTGCTCTTCCGGGGCACCGCCAATGTTTATTTAAATGGAAAACAGACTTACGAGCAGACCTGTCATTTGGTGGTTTTTAATCGCTGACAAGGGCAGGGCTCTCAAAACGTCCCCTCTGCTCTTCCGGGGCACCGCCAATGTTCATTTAAATGGAAAAACAGACTTACGAGCAGACCTGTCATTTCGGTGGGCTTTTAATCGCTGACAAGGCGCAGGGCTCTCAAAACGTCCCCTCCGCTCTTCCGGGGCACCGCCAATGTTTATTTAAATGGGAAAACAGACTTACGAGCAGACCTGTCATTTCGGTGGGCTTTTAATCGCTGACAAGGCGCAGGGCTCTCAAAACGTCCCCTCTGCTCTTCCGGGGCACCGCCAATGTTCATTTAAATGGGAAAACAGACTTACGAGCAGACCTGTCTTTTTGGAGGGCTTTTAATCGCTGACAAGGCGCAGGGCTCTCAAAACGTCCCCTCTGCTCTTCCGGGGCACCGCCAATGTGCATTTAAAAGGGAAAACAGACTTACGAGCAGACCAGTCTTTTTGGTGGGCTTTTAATCGCTGACAAGGCGCAGGGCTCTTAAAACGTCCCCTCTGATCTTCCGGGGCATCGCCAATGTGCATTTAAAAGGGAAAACAGACTTACGAGCAGACCAGTCTTTTTGGTGGTCTTTTAATCGCTGACAAGGCGCAGGGCTCTTAAAACGTCCCCTCTGATCTTCCGGGGCATCGCCAATGTTTATTTAAATGGGAAAACAGACTTACGAGCAGACCTGTCTTTTTGGAGGGCTTTTATCGCTGACAAGGCGCAGGGCTCTCAAAACGTCCCTTCTGTTCTTCCGGGGCACCGCCAATGTTTATCCGGGCCCGATCAAGTTGGAACTCGAGCTAGTTCAACCGATATGAGTCGCAATCCACCTCAAGTGAAGCGTGAGCCACTTTAGAGCTTGACTTGAGGCAGTGACGTAGCGTACAAATTGGCAACGTTCCATTTCACCTATTTAAACCCATATGAAAAATATCGAACTATTGGATGTTCGGTGATTACCTTCGCATTCGACCTTTTACATGGGTTTAAATGGTCACAAAACAACGCTGCCAAATTCCACGTTACGCCGCGCCGCGCCACTGCAAGTGTATTCGATGCATGCCATTTGGTGAGCAAAAGCGTGAAGTTATATACTTGCTCAAGTCAAGGCTCTTAAGAAATAATAAGTGTGCCTTAAATGATAAGAATAGAACTCAATATAGTTCGTTAAGTTAATTTATTTTAGTTGTTGAAGTTGTTTGTAGGTAATGGGTCTTAAAAGACGCATTGTGACCGGACGGGTTAACGTAAATTTATGATGTCCCTTGCGTTCAGACGAGCACAACGTTTAAAAATTAATAAGTTTGTCAGCAAATAAAAAATCCGAAGCTGCTTTTATAAAACGTACTCGTATGAGGGTCGTCTTGTGAAAACGCCTGAACCCATGATCTTGCAAACAGAGTTGAGAATGTTTTTGATAAAAGACCGAAATTATACAACCATCAAGAGATGAATACCTACCCTGTGAGCAAACATTAACAATAATTTTCACCTAATGAACAAATCAATAATTATTATTAAGTATAGTTTGAAGAGCTGTCACGTCACTCATTGCTAAATTGACGGTTGCAACGTTGTACACTATAACAACGACGCACTGATGCGTACCCACGCATAGAATTCTTCGCTCATTTAAGGTGAATTTCAGATGACATTTTTTCCAGATGTTTCAGTAACTTAAGGTAAAAGTTGTGTTTTTGGCATTTTAAATCGCAAACAAAGGAAAACCACCAAATCCAAGTTCGTCGGCACTTGAGTAACTTTTTTTTATGGATTTTTTTAGCCCAAAAACGAGCAAACTTGGTTGAGAAATAAAGCCGCGAGCGACGAAACCAAAGAGTAAACAAGAGTCGCAATTGAATGGAAGGCCTGCGTGGTCAACGTAGATAAGGGATCCGAACGCGGGCTGGCCTGGGCTGGCCTCTGATTGGATGCAACGGGTGGAGCAAAAATGACTCGGGGTATAGGGAAAATAACACGGGATTTTCGTTCCGGGACGTTTATCTCGAAACCTAAGCAAAATCACATCTAAACAATTTATACGAGTCGATTCAGCAGATTTTTCCGAACAATTTGATAGGTCATAAGTGCCACTTTATTGCAAATTCGAAAAGACTGTTTCAGTTTAAAAGTACGCACAATAGTGAGTTACTCAAACACTGCTCAAACACACGCCAAGCATGTAAATCACACTATTGTGCGTACTTTTAAACTGAAACAGTCTTTTCGAATTTGCAATAAAGTGGCACTTATGACCTATCAAATTGTTCGGAAAAATCTGCTGAATCGACTCGTATAAATTGTTTAGATGTGATTTTGCTTAGGTTTCGAGATAAACGTCCCGGAACGAAAATCCCGTGTTATTTTCCCTATACCCCGAGTCATTTTTGCTCCACCCGTTGCAGCCAATCAGAGGCCAGCCCAGGCCAGCCCGCGTTCGGATCCCTTATCTACGTTGACCACGCAGGCCTTCCATTCAATTGCGACTCTTGTTTACTCTTTGGACGAAACTCATTACGCCATAAGCTTGAAATGCCTTCTTTTAACCGTTACAAGGCGATCGGCGAAAACACACAAATAAAGCCGGGATTTAGGAAATAAGAATATTCCCATAAGCCTCTCAATGAGTGCGAATGAGGCAGATAGACATAGAACCACTCATTGTACTCATTGTACTCTGTTCAGGATAAGAAAATACTTGACGATTAGACCCTCAAGCTCTTATATGATGCGTTTTTTTATTCTCCGGAGCGCGCACTGGTGCAGCTCCAGTGCTCCGGAGTGTTTTTTTATTCCGGGGCTCCAGCACCGGTGCGCACCGAAGTGTTGTTTTATTAGCGGTGCGATGCGCCCGGAGCTGCTCCGGTGCAAGCTCCAGTGTATCGGAGTTGAAGACCGATGCACCGGAGCTGGAGCTCCGGAGCTTCAACACGTGACCGGTGCTGCACCAGACTGCTTCGGAGCAGCTCCAAAAACTCCGGGTTATTGCACCGGTGCGGATTCCGGAGAGTAAAAAAACGCTTCAATAATCGACAGTTTTTTTTTTTATTTTTTTTTATTTTACTTTTATCAGACTTTTACTTTTTGACCAATTAGTGAGCAGAAAATACTTATAGCCCTTATTAGAACAGGTCCTTCTGTTGGACTTTTTAAACTTTTTAAGCTTCGGAACTTTTCAGTTGGACATCATGTAGTGGACACTTTTCCTAAAGAGCCCGTTCAAGTTTTGGCGAAAAGTCGGACTTGACTTGAATTAGCATAACCTCATTCTTTGCTCACCAATCGCCATCGATGATCCTCAAGTCAAGCTCTAGAGTGGCTCAAGCAATGAGCTATAACTTTAGAGTGGCTGCGGGCTGGTCCACCTTGTGCCGCACAGGGTAGAAGGAATCCCAGGAAAAAGCGGAATTTGGACGGCAGATTCCAAGGTTTGAGGTTAAATTTTGTAGGTCGTTCGGAATTTGGCGGGGATTTGGACGGTAGATTCCAAGGTTTGAGGTTAAATTTTGTAGGTCGTTTCCGGCGATGCCCGAGTTTGTTTACGAAACGACCCGAAACAACCCACAAAACTTAACCTCAACATCGATTTTTACGGCAAGATGGCGGCGCCCCACCCTGGTAAAAATGGCGACTATACGACTATTCCAAAAACGACTATAAACATAGTTGCCGACTATAATCTATAGTTGGCCAACTATAATCCATAGTTGGCCAACTATGTTTATAGTCGTTTTTGGAACGGTCATAGTCGTCATTTTTACCAGGGTAGGTGACAACAATGAACCAACGGAACGTTCCTTGATGTGCCACTCAAAAGTTATAGCTCATTGGGCTCAAGCTTGACTTAAAGTTGACTGATGCTCATTAGAGTCCCTGTATATCAAAGAGTCTCGACACGTGAAGAAGAAATCGAAGGAGGCGTCCACTCTGATTGGTTCGGTTCACCGAGAAGGCGTGTACGTCTCCTCGTAGGGGTGTTTTAACGGTTCTCTTATGGAGAATAACACAGAACGCCTCCTTGAGCTCCGTGAAAGCCTAAAATCTAGCAGCCAATCAGAATCTATACCCCGTACGGCGAGACTCTTTGATATACAGGGACTCTAATGCTCATCGGTTGAACTCTAAGGGTAGATGTTCAACTTGATCGGGCCTCAGGGCCATTGATTTATCGCGAATCAGTCGCGACAAGATCAGAGCAGCGCTTGAGTCTTGCTTGCCAATAAATTGAATTCTTGATTAGTTAAAACTCAAGAGCGTGATTGACTGATATTTCTTGTCAGGGCAAGGGGGATAGAAGAGAGAGAGAGAGAGAGAGAGAGAGAGAGAGAGAGAGAGGGAGAAAGAGGGTGAGGGGGAAGAAGGGGAGAGGAAGAAAAAGGGAAAAATTAACAAACATCGTAATAATTATATGGAATGATGATAAAAACAAGAGAAATGAGTCTCGTGTCGCACGGAAAGCGGAGAGCATTCTTAACGTTGCACTCCGCGCCATACCATGGAACAGGGAATGGATGTGGGGCGACGGGGGGGGGGCGGAGGGGGATGAGCGTAGGGAGGAGGGAGGCAATCACACACAGTTTTGCGGTTCTTGGTTTTATGTCGCAGAAAGGGGGGGGGGCAGGGCGAGAGATCCTTTAAGTATACACATTTCAAATCGCAAATCTATATGTATACCGTGCCCAATGCTTTTTGTTGATAAGCACTCTCGATTCACAAACACGAGACAGAGTAACTTTGTGCGGGCACGGCATATTACATCGGCATCGACACTCGCAGAGAAAGAGAGAGACTGCTTTCGCTTTCTGAGAGCCGTAAATTGAAGACCAAAGGGCAAAGTTCATAGACTATGCCATTGTACACAGAACACAGGTGTAAGGCTGCAGGTAGAGTCCCTCATTGAAATCCTGTATACTTGTAGGAAAGATATTTTAAAGGATCAGCAGGGATGCGGATGGATAGAAGTAGAGTCCCTATATGTGAAAGAGTCAAGACACGTGAACAGAAGTGAAGAAGAAGAAGAAGGTGTCTGAGGAGCCTGGAGGCGCGCCTCTTGTTTACATTTTTATCCAACGATCGTCCCGCCAAAGATTACTTATGTATTCGTGTGTAAGTAATCTTTGTTAGGTCAACCTAACCTCCAATACCCGTTGGCTTCACTACCTGTTTCAAAAGTAATGCGTGAATTTTATTCTGTTCTGAACACGTTTTCATCAATTTCTAATTCAAATTTCATCAGTACAAGCTAAAAATTCCGCAAGTTTCCTCAAAGCTGGGCAGCAGTGAAGATGGTTCCATGAAGATGTAAACAAGAGTCGCGCCTCCAGGCTTCATAGACCCCTTCTTCTTCTTCACTTTTCAGCAGCCAATCAGAGAAGGAACCTCGTATGGCGAGACTCTTTCATACATAGGAACTCTAGATAGAAGCTGCTAGGAGTCCATGGTGACATGCGGCATGGTATCTTTGTGGTACAACTATATGGATCATGAGGAATTTGAACCAAGAGTTGGTCAACAGTTGTGGGCAACCGTAATCAGTAACCAGTAACCTGTAACCCAGAGCTGCCGATTTGCGTAGATTTAACGACATTTTTAAATTCACCGATGTTTCCATCGGTTGGGAAAAGATCGGTGGGGATGTACGAAAATACTCTGATCTGTAATCTTTTCTTAATCGGTGGAAACGCCGTCAATTAATTAAAATATCCGCAAGTTTTCGAAGTATTTGGCGACTTGATGAACACGACTTGCTCTCTCTGCTCACCACCACACCGCATGTTTTGCCATTAAACTTGAGCCTGGCCCCTACGGATAATACTTTTATTACCTACTGCTGAACCCTATAAATCACTAACTCCACGTATGTGACTTTTCGTTGGCAATACGTCAGTTCAAATTATTTTAAATATACTGTTTCCTCGCGAAGAAAGCACCGCTGGCTTGAATTGGTTACGTAAATCAGTCAATAGCGGCCACTGCTCATTTTGAAAAAAACTTAGAACCCTTTGCTCAGTCAAAATGAATGTAGGGTAGTGTTAAAATGATTGCGTTCAACGAAATGATGCTGTTTTCCCCCTAGTTTATCCAACTTAGCTTCAGCCATTTTTATTTCTATGGGGATATTGTGTATATAACTGATAGTACGTCTATTGTGTAAAAAAAACCATTGGTGCGTGGAAATTTTCTGCATTGAGGAAATGGAATTTATCGAAATTTACTTTTCAATATCTTGAGGATTATCATCCTCAACTTTTTTTAAAGGAATATTTTTGCTTGAAATTGCCATTTGCTAGCACTGCTAATGCTGAAAAAAATTAATGCATCTGCCCTTTATTGATCCAAGCCTTTTTTACTTTTACTTTTTACTTATCAATATACGGTATCACTGTCAAGTCAAATATCCTGATCAGCTTATTAGCTTTTGAAGCTGAAACATTGACATTCTTTTCCGCTATTTTTTGCTTGCTTTATATTATTGACTATCGATTGCTTATTTGCTTTGATAGAACGCTTGAAACTCTTGCTAATTTTTCAAAGTTTCTTCGATTATTCGGCCCGTTTACATTTCTTTTTCATAATTTTTTTCAAATCTCACTTAAACACGATTCTAAGCGTGCGCTTCATTTTGATACACAACAATGGAGCTCTTGCAAGGTTTTGATGCAGGCAAATGGAGTATCAATGGAGCTCTTGCACGGTTTTGCTGTAGGCAAACGGAGTATCAATTTAAAATGCTGTGAAAATAACGATAAGACTAATAAAAAAAGTCTAAAACTCACTCCTCGCAGAGAAAACTCAACTTGCAATTTCGGGTGACCACTCTTGCATGTATGCACCAACCTCGGAGTCGGACCCCAAACAAAAGAACAGGGCATGAAATTAAGTGCCGTCTTCCTCGTTTATTACGCAACGTAGAACTTTTGTGTTGTTATCACCGCGCTCCTAGTGACAAAATGTGTATAAATGGACCTTTAATTCCCTCGAATTTACTTTTTGAAAGCAAATTCATTAATCTCATTGTTCAAATTCGTATGTTCTTTTGTTTGGGGTCCGAATCCGAGGTTGGTGCATACATGCAAGGGTGGTCACCCAAAATTTCAAGTTAAGTTTTCTCTGCGAGGAGTGAGTTTTAGACTTTTTTAATGGTCTCATCGTTATTTATTTTCGCAGCATTTTATATTGGAATTAATACTCCATTTGCTTACAGCAAAACTGTGCAATTCATTCATCCATTCATTCACCGAATTTTGCTCGCGCTTTAAACTAACAATAAGTTCAGATTCAGTGTATGACTGTATAATGCACAAAAATACTCGCATCTGTAATCCTTTCGCAACACGCGGAGTCTTCGATGACTTTAAAAAACTTGTTGCTATTTTAAAACGTTAACGGCGACTGCACAGATTGAGAAAAGATTACGGATCAGAGTATTTTCGTGCATTACAGTCATACTCTGAACTGAACCGTGTAATATTTTCTCATCACCCGGAGGAATCAACGGTGAATTGAAAAATATCATTAATTATACGCAAAACATCAGCTCTGCTTGTTTACTTTTTGGAGCAGGTTCTTGTATCATATTATGCTTTGTAGATGCGAAACTTATTGACTTGAGCAGGTTCTTGTATCATATTTTATGCTTTGTAGATGCGAAACTTGATTTAAGCAGGCGCTTGTATCATACGCTTTGTAGATGCGAAACTTGACAAATAACAGAACGCAGGACCTTTGTTTGTTCCAGCTTTACACCAACCGTGTCGATCGGACTACGACTGTGGGACGTCCAACTCCGAGTGCCGAACAAATGCATCGTCTTATAATCCTAACACCATGATGTGCTACTGTAAGGAGAACTACGAGGAAGTAGATAACGAATGTAGTGGTATGTACTCCTTCACTTCCTTTTGAGAGAAAATTAAGCAAGTTAACCCTTCACTGCATGGGGTTCCTCGCTCTCACGAAACATATTGCTCAAACGCTCATATAAAATACAGGTTTCGAGATATGACTTCGGCGCATGGTGTATCAATGCGGGAGAACGTATGTTTTGAACCCACAATAAAAAAAAAAAAAAAAAAAAAAAAAAAAAAATTAAAAAAAAAGAAAATTGGCTTGAAAAAAAAAACATCTTTGAGCGTAGGGTCATTAATGGAAATCATGAGTGGGGAAAAATTTGCCCCCGTGCCCTGATCAACCGCAGTTTTATTATTTTTACGAAGCTTTTGCGGCATTTGCCGTTTGAAAAATGAGACATTTGACCGAAAAACCGTTAAATTGTTATTTCTACCATTTTTCCCATATATTTTGCCAAGTAAATTAAAAATTTCATAAATGCTTAAGGGGGAAAAAATATCATGCAGTGAAGGGTTAAAGTTGGCGAACGATTCATGCAATTTATATAGAAATCAGTGAATATGAAAGCTAGCAAGTATATTGTATGAGCATTCTGGAGATGCACGATTAATTTGATCAGCTTCATTGACACTGTGGCTGTTGCACACTTTTGCTATACGTGATTTATTAAGGGTCGATTTAGTTGTAACATTCTCCGTAAATAACAATGGAAGCACTAAAAATTTACAAAACTAACTCTCTAATTCATATACAATGCTTCTAAACGAGCAACTGTAATGGCTGCATTGGATACAAGTGATTGGATATTTCCACCAAATAATCATGTCATTCCATCAAGAAGTGGCCTAAGAGAGGACTTACTTTCCTTTGGCAAAGGTATCATCAGATATCACGGGATTTTTACGCTTTAACGACATAGGTGTACGCCCCCAATGTACACAAAACAAGGGTCCCTAGACACAAACATGGGTTTTTTTCTTATAATTAGACCTTCATTAGCGTGACTGGCGGCTAATCCCACGCCAATTGACCTGCCGAGTTCGAATTCGCATTAGTTTTGATTACATTATTCTAGATTTTCCTCAATTTGAACTTTATCGCGAAAAATGTTTGAAAGTAGAATATGCCTCAAATCGGGACGCGTTAAGTAGAAAATGATAACATTTTTGAAATCAGCATTCCAAATATTAAGGTTAGCACAATTTTAATGTAATATTAACCAGAAAATTCATAGCAATAATAAAATTTAGAAAATTTAGTTAAAAAGAACACTGATGTTTGGTGCGTTTCGCGGACAGTTTTTGTCGTTAAAGAGGCCTACTTATATCACGGTACCATCCATCGGCTGTTAATCACTTCTCTATTGTCACTAGTAAGTAGTAACTCTGTGAATCTTCCTTCCCAGCATAGAAAGAGTGATTATTAGTGGTGCCCAACGCTCCCATTACGTTCCCAAATGTGAAAGCATTTTATGAGTTTACGCCGAGAGAATTCTTTGTTTAATCCAAGGTGTATTTCGTGTGTGTTAAATAAACAGCACAGTGAAATATTGACCAGGGGAATATCCTTTAACCCAAGGAAAATGTCTGCTGCTACAAGTAAAATATTCCTTGCTATTGTGATAGTGATTTTTCTTCATGCAACAGAGCTTTACTTCGTGCAAGGAAAACTGTCACAAGTAAACGCGTTTCCTTGTTTTTAAAGAAGTGATTTCTCTCAGCGTAGGAGTAGATTTCGTAAATGTTTAGTGTTATCATCGTTATTTTTGGAAGTTTTTACCACTGAATCGACCCTTAAATTCCCTGTAACAAAAGTGTCTTACAACCCCATTAATGCCTCTTTTACCCGTGAAACACTGTGCGGGGTCTTGGGTAAGAATGTATAAATCAAAAGAGCAAATCGCATCCAATGGCGGCGGGCCTGTATGGAGCCTAAAACTCGTTGGCAAATCTGAGGTTGTCTACCCTCTCGTCTTAATTCTCTAATGTATAGGGTTTCTGCAGAAAAAAATGCTTCAAAATAAACCAAAGTTTCCATTCAATAGTGTTCTGTGGAGAGACGATATTTATTTCGCGACCGGAAAGAATCACCATGCAGAACTTTTTTTTTTACCTAATAATAGTAAAAAAGGGTATTTCTCGATTGACACGAATCTGTGCGTTTGCCTGAAGATAGAAAGCGCATGTTTATATATATTTGATGATTGATTCGTATAGTATACGATATACGTGTGCACTCATGAGAGGTGTGCCGAATCTGAAGTTTCCTCTCATAAAAAACCGTTCGCGTGTCAGTCCCGTCCAGTGCTGCCAGATGGAGGGTAAAAAGCCGCATCGTCCCCATTTAAATCAATGGAAAACGTACGGCTTTTTCACCCCAATCTGGCAACACTGGTCCCGTCCCGGGACTGTGACTCTTCCGCTCCTCCAGTCTCTTGCCGATCTTCCCAAACACAGAGTTGCCAGATTGCATGGTAAAATGTACTATGAATTTCAAAAGAAAGTACCCTGGTCAAAGTTCTCATGATTAAATTTTTCCGTTGTTTCCAATAGAACTGTCAAATTTTTCATGTCGTAGTTTAAACGGGGCATTCTGCTTAGTCCAACGAGCTATCCATTAATCTAGAGTGGCGGTTTAATAGGTAACCTGCGTAACCACCATGGGGGATTTTTAGGTTAGGTTTAAGCGAGTGATTTGTCCATTTGTTCCTGTGTATTTTGGTGGGGCGCGCCGCACAGTGGATCAAATCATGTTCCGATCCAAGGTTATAGATTAAAGAGGTATGCTCATCTGACTTCGCGCCACAAAGTCAGTAGCGCGCAGTTCAAAATCCAGATCCAAGATGGCCGGAAAAAGCAGAAAACATTGTATACTCTTTCCAGAAAACATTGGGCTCCGTCTCCACAAAAGCAGAAAATAGTCCGATGTTTTTGGGAAAGCGTATACAATGTTTTCTGCTTTTTCCGGCCATCTTGCGGATCTGGATTTTGAACTGCGCGTTACTGACTTTGTGGCGCGAAGACAGATGAGCATACCTCTTTAATCTATAACCTTGGATTGGAACATGATTTGATCCACTGTGCGGCGCGCCCCACCAAAATACACAGGAACAAATGGACAAATCACTCGCTTAAACCTAACCTAAAAATCCCCCATGGTGGTTACGCAGGTTACCTATTAAACCGCCACTCTAGATAAATGGATAGCTCGTTGGCTTAGTCCTTAAATCCTTGATGGAAGATTGTCAAGATTTAAAAGCGTAAAACTTTCGACGAGGGAACTTTCTTTGGAAAGCCATAGTATCTACTTTACATTGAGTCAAATCGGAAAGGACCTGTCCCATTGAGGGCTATTTTCTGCCCCTCTTTTAGTCAAAAATTAAAAGTCTGTAAAAAGGAGGAGCTGCGGATTACGTGTGCTTGAAGGTCTAATCTAACAGAAAATATCACTGTTGCAAACTTTTGCTACAACGATTAAGAGTGTTTAATCTAATGTAAAATCGCCTGAAAAGTCCATTGGTGGCATCAGAAAGTCATAAAATGCAATAATAAACCCACAAGGGGCGTTTACTGAAATCAAAGATGACGGATGAATATCGAGCAATTTGTATGCATGCACCACGAACATCCAAGGATGGCCAAGCTCATAATATCGATCACAACCAATCACAACGTATAAACAAACACATAACCACTAACTCCAGTGAGGTTGTCAAAGTTGGGTATCCTTAGATGTTCACGGTGCATGCATACAGATTACTCGATATTTATCCGCCATCTTGTATTTCATTAAACGCCTGTTGTGAGTTCATTATTGCATTTTATGACTTTCTGATGCCAACAATGGACTTTTCAGGCAAACCAGTTATGAGCATCCCTTCCATTGATTTTTCCTGTTGAATTAGACCTCGAAGGACACGGAATCCACATTTTTAAACTATTTTGGACTTTGAATTTTTGACCAAAAGGCGGGAAGAAAATTGCCCTCGATGGGACAAGGCCCTTCAATGTAATTTTTTAGCCACCATTTGGCAACTATGTCTCCAAACGGAAAAGCTTCGTACGGTGGAAAATGACCGCCCCCCCGCCCCCCGCCCCCGAAAAATCACAAAACTTGCATATTCATCCTCAAATCGGGTGTACACACTGCACACTGTACTATCGACGAATTAAAGATTGTCACCAATTTATTACGAGCTAAAGTTGCGCCTTCAAGGTCCCGGTTCGGCCACCTTCATACTCCTTCGGCCGGAATAGTTGCTGATCAGTCACACTCACACGCATAACTGCGGCAGTGATCGCTTAGAGTCTCTTAATGGATATATTGTATAGGGTGTATACCAGATCACCCAGAAAGGGCATTTGTCTCGAAATTAACTGAGCCAAATGATTTGAAACAAGAAAGACAGATAGGTAATTGACCCAAATATTTTCATTTTTGATATTTTCAGAAGCCCCCGACAGTCCCTTGGGGGGTATTTGATGGTTCAAACAATTTTTTCAAGTTTTAAGACGAATCCTAGCTCGTGGAAATCTCGTGATAATCTTTAATTCGTCGATAGTGCATTGTGTACAAACAAATTATAAATACCCCTTTCATTGATATTTTCTGTTAGATTATAGACCTCCAAGCACACATAATCCACGGTTTTTTTTTGTTTTGTTTTGTTTTTTTTTGTTTTTTTTTTTTTTTTACTATTTTCAGACTTTTAATTTTTAATCAAAAGAGGGGCAGAACATGGCCCTTAATGGGACTGGTCCTTTCATGCAATTTGTTACCACCATTTGACAACCACGTCTCCAAGCGAAAAAGCTTCATTCGTATGATGCACGAGACAGCACCACGATCATACGCCCGTTTTCTTCGTCTTCGTCTTACTTTCGTCTCTTCCGTGAAGAGAACGTCTAAATCACGGCGAGCATTAAATATCATGACGTGTCCGTGGGCTATTCCCGACGCTCAGGCGTTTTGTATATAAACTGGGTTGTTGTCTTTGTTTTTGAGGCGTTCCTCTCTCACGGAGGGAGGATCAAAGTTCAAATTTTCCACCAAGAATAACGGGGGGGGGCAGTGGGGCACCGGGGAATTTTGTAAGCGGCAAAGTTATTCAGAGCTCTTGTTCTTCCTCCCTCGAAAATATCCGATAAATTAAATTTTTGATTATGGGTTTGTGATGCAAGCTTTTGTGCGGCAATGGCACCAGTAGGACAATCCTTGAAACTGAGGAATTATGAGTAGACGGTTTTAGTGATGACGCCATTCGGTGAAAAAGTTCGTTGAGCGCCGCTTCAAACTATCTCTCTTTCTCTCTTTCTTTCTTTCTCCCTCTCTCTCTCTCTCTCTCTCTCTCTCTCTCTCTCTCTCTCTCTCTCTCTCTCTCTCTCTCTCTCTTTCTCTCTCTCTCTCTCTCTCTCTCTCTATCACGTGACTTCTAAATGTATACTATCAGTTGGAAAAGGCCTTGCACTCGTTTTTCGACCGGATCGGAAATTCTCAAGTTAGACTCGACTCATCGATTTGGAGCCGTGTGGCACACTACAGGGTGTCCCAAAATTCATAGTAAATATTTTTACCACGTATTTTTGGGGTCAAAATAAGACTTTTTTTTCCTATAAACATGGGTCCGAAATTGTAGTCTTTTCGAGTAACAGTGTTGCAAAGTTTCCGAAAAACAAATTGAAAAATTGTCATAATTCCCTCGTGAATTATTTTTAATGCTCGTAAATAGGTACTCTGATGTAATTTTAGGCGTTTTTGCCGATTTTGACCGTGAAAATGCTGTATGCACAAATTTGAGGGGGGTTTTGGGGGTTTTTCTTGATTTTTCTCACTTTTTTCGGCCAAATTGTATGAAAACATGCTTTCGGATTCATTAAACCCAAAAACGATTAGCATCATTCAAAAGGTCGTAAAAAATATGCATTTTTGGTCCTTACAAGTTTTTCCATTCCGCAAACCATTTTCGAGAAAATCGTCCCTGAAGTTGCAGAGCTCGGCCATAATCGCCTTTTCTTTGTTTTTATCCATTCTTGGCCTACCTCTGCAACTTCAGGTCAGAAAAGGCCCAAAAATGCATATTTTTTTACGACCTTTTGAATGATGTGAATCGTTTTTGGGTTGAATGAATCCAAAAGCATGTTTTTACATAATTTGGCCAAAAAAAGTGAGAAAAATCAAGAAAAATCCCCGAAACCCCCCTCAAATTTGTGCATACAGCATTTTCACGGCCAAAATCGGCAAGAGCGCCTTAAATTACACCAGAGTATTAATTTATGAGCTTTAAAAAAAATTCACGAGGGAGTTATGACAATTTTTCAATTTGTTTTTCGGAAACTTTGCAACACTGTAACTCGAAAAGACTACAATTTCGGACCCATGTTTATAGTTAAAAAAAGTCTTATTTTTACCTCTAGAATACGCCCTGAATTTATGGTATATAGTTTTGTTACACCCTGTATTTACATGCAGGGTGCGGTACCAGCAAGAAAGGCAGGCACTGCCTGCCTTAAGATTTTCCAGATGGGGCTCTTGCAAACTTTTGCTACACGGGATTGAAGAGTTGATTCTTGCGCATAGAAACCTGTAAAAATGACGATGAGTAAACTAAAAAATCACGAAATTCACTCTCAGAATCGAGCTTAATGGCGGTTCGACGCAGGTATCATGGGAGATTCTTATCTTAATTGAGACATCTCTGTGTTTCCGTAGAGAAAGTGACATAATAGACAGGAATCTCCCATGATACCTGCGTCGAGCCGCCATTAGGATCTTGCCATTTTAGTAGTTATGTAGGTTTATTGCTGAATTTTAGACTTTATCAGTGTAATGTTCGTGATTTTCGCTGGTTTTATTTACATCAGAATGGACTATTCATTTGCTCACAGCAAAAGTTTGCAAGAGCCCCATTATTCAAAAATTACCACACAAACCTGCTAATTTTCAATAATGGGGCTCTTGCAAACTTTGTTTGCTGTAGGTGCAATTGAAAGAATTGATTCTTGCATAAAAACCTGTCAAAATGACGATGAGCATTTGGCATTTGAAGGAATTAAAGGTCCAGTTATACACATTTTGTCACTAGGAGCACGGCACGATAACTACAGAAAAGTTCTACGTTGCGTAGTAAACGAGGAAGACGGCACTTAATTTCATGTCCTGTTCTTTTCTTTGGGGTCCGCATCCAAGGTTGGTGCATACATGCAAGGGTGGTCACCCGAAATTTCAAGTTAAGTTTTCTCTGTGAGGAGTGATTTTTAGACTTTTTTATGGTCTCTTCGTTATTTTCGCAGCATTTTACATAAGAATTGATTTTTCATTTGCCTACAGCAAAACCGTGCAAGAGCTCCATTGAGAGTGTTTCACGTAAAAATGAGCTATAGTGTCTATATTCCTTACAGGACTCTTTTGTTTTGTTTTTTTTTTCTTTTTTGAATCAATACGGGACTTTACATATGACCACATAGAGCGCGGTCAAAACGGCACTTTAAAGTAATGAATTCTTTTTTCTGCAAATTTCTTAATGTGTATACCTTTTCATTCATTCTTGGATGTTGAGGAATCCAGATAGCGTGATTTGAACTGCGTCCGGATAGAGGGAAAGTTTTTTTCCTTTCAAAACTTTTTCACGTGAGCTGTTTAAACTTTCTTTCAAACGGTCGAGAATGCAAAGGGGTGAAATCGCCTCTTAGATTCCAAGAAACTGCGCCGCACTGAGGTCTATAAGATCGTCAAAAAGTGGCCAAAAATCAGAACGTAAATTTCTTATCCAGTGGCGAGGCGTGCGATTTGGCAACGTTCCTTTCTCCCATTTAAATACATTAGAAAGGTCGAAATGCCTGGTCATCGCGGATGACCGAAGCATTCGATTCTTTCAGTGAGTTTAAATGGAGAAAGTACATCGTTGTCAAATTTCACGCCTCGCTTCTGTTCTCATCAATTTATCATTTACAAACTTTCAAGACAAATTTTAATCACAGAGAACCGTCTTAACAAGTAATTTAAACCAATAATATTCACTCGAAAGTTTTAAATTGAAGTTAAAGGCCAAAAACAACGATTTTTCATTACTCTTATTCACTGATTTTCCGCCACTATTTACTTTCTCACTCTTACACAGTTAGGAAAACTGAGAAAGTATTGCGATGGCTCAGAGATTTTCAAGGTATATATATATTTTGTTTCGATACCTGCGGACTCTTACGACTAAGTTGATCACGATTCATGATTCATACATAGTAATAGCACAGAACAATCAGAACGGAAACTCTGTCGGATTTTGAAGCAAATTCATTTCGCGTCCGCCATGTTGGGATATAGGATGTTTACATCTGGATTCGCGCTCGAAAAAAAAATTTAGGACATGATCCGCAAAATTTTCATTCTGAAATGCCATTAGAATAAAAGTGAGGCCGGAAACTTAAGATTTCTTTCCAGAATTTACAGAAATAAATGAGTTTCAACATAAATCACACTCGTTCGCCATGTTGGGATATAGGACCACAGCGTTGCCTATTGGTGCCGTTAAATTCCAAACTTGCTTCCATTGGCTCTTATGGGAGTTTCCGTTCTGATTTGTATTATTCTGTGGTAATAGCTACGGCCGTAGCCAGGATATTGTCTTTCTCTCTCTTAGCCCATTTAAACGCATGTGTTAGAAAAGGATGGATATAGGGGCTGTCACGTGATTTCAGCCCCTCTTTCTGTCCTTTTCTAACACATGCGTTTAAATGGGCTAAGAGAGAGAGAGAGAAAGACAATATCCTGGCTACGGCTATGGTAATAGCCTCTTATCATGTGTCTAATACGATCCAACACAATTTTAACACTTCTTAACCCTTTCAAATTTCATGTTTTCATGCAAATAAATTCCGCGACGTCTGTCCGTCTGTCAGTCCGTATACACACATGAATTTTGAACCATCGATCCATCTGCATCTAGATTTTGCACTAATGGTTTTTTCTAGATTCTCTAGAGGGGCTCTTTTTTTTCTTTTTATAAAAATGTCAACTTTTAAGTTTGTTATGGAAACTTAAGTTAGTTTTAAAAGGGGAGTTTGGGGATCTCATCCAGAATTTTATAAGGGGGTCTGGGGGTCTCCCCTAGAATTTTAAAAGAAGGGTCTGGGGAACTGCCCCAGCGTATTAATGGGGGGGGGTGTGTGAAGGTTTCTTTCAGCATTTTAAAGGGGGGGGGCCTTGGCCTCTGAGGGTCTCTCCCAGACATTTTTCTTCAGGTTTCTTTTTCTCCCTCAAATAATTTCTGAACCATCGATCTGTATGCATATCTAGATACTAATATTGCTTTCTAGATTCCCTAGAGGGGTTTCTTTCGTGTTTTTGAAATGTTCACTTGTTATGGAAACTTAAGTTACTTTTAAAAGGGGGGTCTAGGGTCCTCCCCCAGAATATTAAAAGGGGTGTCTGGAGATCTCCCCCAGATTTTTAAAGGGGATCTGGTGGTCTCCCCTGGATTAAAATGGCGTGGAAAAGTATTCATAGGGTATTCCCTACCTACAGTTTACTATCAATCTGAAACCATAGTGCGCCGGAATCTTCTGCTTCTTCCTTTTCTTATTTTCTTCCCCTTTCCGTGAGTAAAAATAAACTCACTACTTATACCGGGAGATTTGGCCAGACTATTTTTGCGTGCGAATAATGACCGAGTGGGTATAAGCGGTATATATAGACGAGAAAGCAGCGTGGGCAAAGTCCACAGTGCTGCCAGATTTAGCAAAAAAAAATAAAAAAAATAAAACCACTTTACATTAATTCATATCGGTGATTCGTATCTGTTTCGCTAAAACTGGCAACACTGACGAATAGTCAGGAGCGGTAGGGAGCGGGGGCGGAGACGCAGAGACAGAAGTCTCGTTACTTTCTGGACATGCAATACTTTGATTCTCCCCCCCCCTCCCCCCACAGGTAATAATTATAACTCATTCCGATCCTTTGTAGCTGTTCTGATGCATTGATTCGATCCGAACTAACGTATAGTTTAAGATAACTGTTCTGAAAGAATCATTGTATCGACATGCAGAAGTGCAACCAGGAAACTTTTACTTTTCCGGGAGAAGGGGGTTGGACTAAATTTAATTCTTTTTTAGTTAAAAGTATGTACACCACTTAAAAACTGTTATTTTAACTGCTTAGATTAGTTAAATTAACACGGCACGGAGGTAATTTAACTTTTTTTTGTTTCTTTTTGTTTTTTTGTTTTTTTTAATTTTCACCGAGCAGCAACCTTGTTTGGAGGGAGTTCATTTACATAGTATACGAATGAAAAATAAAATAATACAGCACTTATTGGGCAAACCCTTTCAGGGTTTCGTTAAAGCAGTCAAACCCTTCATGTAATCTGAGATATCACGATGGAAATTTTGATAATATTACTATCGGTCAGTCGTCAGTCGGGGTCTGCCTATCGTTTGTCTCAAAAATGTAGGAAATCCTTAACCTTTTCAACAGTCAAACTAACAGTTTTTAAGTGGTATCCATACTTTTAACTAAAAAGGAGTTAAAGTCAGTACTTTTTTTTCAGTGCGCCCAGAGACAAATAGAGACCCATTGAAAAGCTTGCGATTAGAGTCCCTGTATGAAGAGAGTTAAGATAAGTGATACCATGGGCCACTGGCGCAACCAGGATATCTTCCATCCCTCTCATTTCCCATTTGAATGTATGAGTAGGAAAAGGACAGAAGGAGGGGGTTTTATCCCCTTGTCCATCCTTGTCTAACATACGTTTCTTAATGGAGAAAAGAGAGAGATGAAGAAACTCTTGGTGCGCTACTGCCATGGGCGCTACCATCGGATGAGTTTTTGCGGTTTTGTTTTCATTCTGTGAGCCGCGTTGTTGTGTTTTGTCCGATGCAAAGATTACAGTGCCGCATATTTTATAACGGTGTAATCTTTCACTTTTTATTTGCGAGGATTGAGTTTTAGCCTTTTTATACAGTCTCATTGTTATATTCGCAGCATTTTACTTCAGAATGGGGCAGTTGCATGCACGGAAAAAAAGATTAGTGAAAATAACCATGCGGATACCTGATTTTGGCACATGCTAGATGTTATGGTAAACTTGACCAGAAGTATGGTACATTTACCGATACTTTGAGTAAATTTGACTTGCAATCAGGTAACATCATCTAGTACCTAGTCAAAACATAGTATATACTTCTGGTTAACATTACCATAATATCTAGCAGGTGCCAAAATCAGGTATCCGTATGGTTATTTTCACTGTAGTTTTTTTCCGTATGCAAGGGTGTGAAATGTTGCATTTTGTATACAGATAATGAAAGTACTTTATAAGCTGAGAACAGAGATGCCTTTGGTTTCTAATAAAGTCTCATTGTTCCGGAAATGAGATTTTGCCCCAAAATACGTTGTTTTAAATGGGAATCCCGCGTTTGTGACGTCACTATTCACACGATTTTTAACAACTTTACACGTGTGTACCTCCAAAACTGGGACACTTAGGAAAAAAACGAAAGGCACCGATGCTCTCAGCTCACCAAATGTACTAACATTTTCTTCATAAAAACACACAATTTCAGATCCTTGCAACTGCCCCATTGATAGTCGATTTGCCTGCAGTAAAACCTTGCAAAAGTTCTACATTTTATACCATGCAATATTCCAAAATTTTCATTCACATTTTTCTGACGAACTTTATCCACTCGGAAGAGTGAATATGTTGATGAACATTATTAAAAAGATTTAAGGTGAATCTTCAGCGTTTAGTGCCGATTTCTGCCACCAGAGCGCTACCGTTCGATTAAAGTCGAATTACAGGCCAAAAGTAATTTATTTTTAAGAAAACTGAGTGTCAGTTACTAGATAATCATCTGAAGAGTTTCTCTGGAAAAAAACCTCGTCAATAACTTCAAAAATAAGGCTAAAAGTACCAAAAAAATGAAATATCACATTTCGATACAAGAATCGATTCGCGATATTTCATTTTTTTGGTACTTTCAGCCTTATTTTTGAAGTTACTGGCGAGATTTTTTCCAGAGACGCTCTTCAGACGATTATCTAGTAACTGACACTCAGTTTTCTTAAAAATAAATTACTTTTGGCCTGTAATTCGACTTTAATCGAACGGTAGCGCTCTGGTGGCAGAAATCGGCACTAAACGCTCAAGAATCACCTTAAAGGTTGTTGGGTTTGAGACTGAGATTGACAAATCGCTTCAATTTGTTTTGACCGCGACCGCGTTTTGCCTCATCCATCGGAAAATTGCCGTCCGCGCATGCAATTCTTAGCTCCTTCAAAAACTCCCGCAAGCCACCCACCGAACACCAGCCCGCTGTCCAGTGCCCACTGCCCAGTCCTCATGCACCGCGGTATATCGCGTGAAAGGTTAAGCCCGTCTTCACCCTCAAGGCTACCAAGAATTAACAAATTATTATCTCCGACATCCGAACCTTACTCGCATTCGGACACCCCCTCCCCCTCCCCCGCATCCACCACCCGCCCCGCCCATTTTCGCCCTCTCCGCTCAACCCCCAATTTTTCATTCACCAGTCACTGCCATGAGAAAATCTAACCCCCAAATGTAATGACGTAATCATTATGAGCTTCGGAACTTCACCGCCCCGCCCTCTTAAACGTCACATTTAATTTTCAAATATCATGAGGAAAAATCATTGGTAGAATGGGTCTGTTGCAAACTTTTGCTATACAACGATAAAGTGTTTCATCGTATGTAAAATCGCCCGAAAAGTCCATTGGTGGCATCAGAAAGTCTTGAAATTACGATAGTAAACTCACAAGAGACGTTTAATGAAATCCAAGATGGCGGTAAAATATCGAGCAATCTGTATGCATGCAACTTTGACATCCAATGATTGCCAACGTTGACAACCTCACAGCTTCAGAGGTTATGTGTTCATTTACGTTGTGACTGGGTGTGATCGATATTGTGAGGTTGGCTATCCTTGGATGTTTGTGGTGCATGCATACAGGTTGCTCGATATTTTACATCCATCTTGGATTTCATTAAACGTCTCTCGTGAGTTTCATACTGCATTTTATGACTTTCTGATGCAAGCAATGGACTTTTCACGCGATTTTACATGGGATTGAACACTCTATAGCGCTGTAGAAAAGTTTGCAACAGACCCATTTAACCATATTATTATACGCATAGCTGATTTTGGAGTCAGCTATAAAGTACGGACAATTTCACTAAATGATGGTGAAATGTACCGACAAGTCAACTTAATTTACCATAATGTAACGTTGCATTTACCATCTACTTGATAGTTGACTACAAAATCAGCGCAGATGGTAGATTCTACCAGTCCCCCCCCCCCCCCCCCCCCCGAGATATATGTCCCTTGCGAAGGTAATGAGGACTTAAAGGGTTAAAACGGTTTTTTTTTTTTTTTTTTTTTTTACATAAAAATGACAATCAATATAATTTCTAAAAGATTGCATTGTCAACTAATCGGTTTGCTGACCTTCGGATGAAAATAATAAAAGCGTACTAACTTGCTGCACGAAGAAAAGCTCCTGCAATTTCTCAAATATGCAATTTCATCTCTCAGAAGTAGGATGAGTTGTATGGAGTAGTTATACGCTCATACGTTATGCCGATGGCGAAGGCGCATCTATTCTTTTCAGCGGAATATCCGATTTCGATTTTGATCAGATTCCGAATTAAAGAATTGACTGAGTCAATTTACACCTCGCTATTTTTGGTTGTTTTTTTGTTTTGTTTTTGATTCTCGCTGAAAGACAACAGGTCATGTGCACCGCGTGCTGATAAAATAATTTTCAAGTAAAATTTCACTTCACCACGCTGCGTGAAGATTAGGAGTCACAAACATTCAGCAGCCGTTCGTTTTTCTTTACCTGGTCGGGCATGCCTTAAAAAATAATTTCTTCAAGAGAGTTGTTACCCATAGTTCACAAAACAAGCTTAAAAAGTTACATTTTTTTGAAAGGGTAGCACTGTAGCAAACTTTCGATACTACAATAAACAGGTTAATTATTGTGTAAAATCACTTAAAAATAACGTAAAAAAGCTTCAACGAATTCAAAAGTTTACTCACAAACTCAATACATGCTTTCAAACGAAATTCCAAGATGATCGTCGTATAATGGGTCACAAATGAAGGAATTTCGCATCCAATTGCAACTTTCTCTATCCTGCCAGGCAAACTGATTCATCATAGAGAATCAGACAATAGGGCTCTTGCAAAATTTTGCTACAGGTGATTGATAACCTGTAAAAATGACGATGGGTACACTAAAACATCACAAAGTTCACTCTCAGAATCGGCTTAGTGGTGGAGCTATGCAGTTGTAATGGGATATTCCTATCTAATTTAAGGTGATTCTATGGCAAACTCCCGAAAATTTTAATCCAATAGATGGCGTTACTTGTCGCTGGCTCCGAAATAAGCCGTTTTTTGACGGTTTTCGGCTGATTTCTCTGAACAGACGAATAAGAGACGAAAAATCGGAATGTCAGCACCTGCTTAATTTTTTGCTTGATTTTTTGAGCCATGAACGGGCCAAATTGGTTCTAAAAGAAAGGCGAAAGTATGCAAAGAAAAAATCACGTGTTATTTGGAGTTGTATCAGTAAAGATTACAGGTTTCTGTTTCACCTGTAATCTTTACTGATACAACTCCAAATAACACGTGATTTTTTCTTTGCATACTTTCGCCTTTATTTTAGAACCAATTTGGCCCGTTTATGGCTCAAAAAATCAAGCAAAAAATTAAGCAGGTGCTGACATTCCGATTTTTCGTCTCTTATTCGTGTGTTCAGAGAAAACAGCCGAAAACCGTCAAAAAACGGCTCTTTTCGGAGCCAGCGACAAGTGACGCCATCTATCGGATTAAAATTTTCGGGAGTTTGCCATAGAATCACCTTAAGACATAACTCCGTGTTTCCGTAGAGAAAGTGACAAAATAGACAGGAATCTCCCATGATACCTGCGAAGCTCCGATATTACAATTTTGCCAAAACAGCTGTTTTTATCTAAATTTAATACTGAATTATAGTCTCTAGCTGTTGGTGTGATTTTTGCTGGTTATTACATCAGGTTTAAATATTTATTTGCCAACAGCAATATTTAGGTAGAGCCGCATTAAACATACCTATTATATATATAAAGCTGTCGTCCCTCCTAAATGTTTTTTCTATTTCCCGAAAATTGGCCGAAGCGATTTCCCTCAAATTTGACACGATGATTTCTTAGGGTATTTAGAAAAAATCTGTCCGAACAGTTTTTGAAAAAGTCGTCTGTGAGCGCCGCAAAATGAATTTTAAAATAAGAGTGAAAACTCATTTTCGCACGACGCACGGACAGCGAGGTGACGAGATGCTCCGCAGCTCCGCGCCATCGCCTGAGCTGGATTCTCTGATCTGCCCCTCCCCTCCACTCTACGCTCGGCAGAGTCTCACCTTATCAGTTGACGAGTCAGTGCAGCGAGAGCGGTGGAGGGGGGAGGTTCGTTCGTCGCTCATCTCTTGCGCACTGATTACTTCGTTCTTTCTCCAAAATTTTTCTGTCGCTCGTCTCGCCCGCACCCGCAACCTTCTCTCTCACTCCTTACGGACGCTCATCTCTCTCGACTAACGCACTCCCATTCTTCGTATTAACCATTCGTTTGTCTTTCTTCTTCTTTCCTCTCTTTTCATTTTATTCTTTAAATTCTTATCATTTCGACTTAAATCACTCGGGATCGTTGAATAACGTCCCTAATATTTTGCAGTATGCTCTTGATTTAATTTTTTTTTTTATTTTATTATTATTATTTTTTTTTTTTAAGAAAACATTCTTAGCGCATTGTGCATTTATTTTTTCCGTGAATTGTCACCGTTATATGTAACCTTTAAGCACTCGCTTCTCTTTTATAATTCCTCTTCGATTTTCAACGCTTTTATTTTGGTATCCTCCGCGTCTTATTAGTTCTTTTTACGCATTGCCCGGCAATATCTTTTTTTTTTTTTATTTATTTAATACAAGAAGGTGCAAGCGCTTTGCGCTCACATTCTTACATTTTCATCTCTTTAATTCTCAGCACCAATACTCCGTTTCATTTTATCATTTTTTACCAACTACCAACTAGCCCGTAACCCTAGAATGCTGGCCGTGGAGGGCGCCCGTAGGGTGCTTGGAACGGCTAGTATCCATATAAATTAAATAGTAGATACTAAATGTATAACTTAGTTGTTTGCTTACTATCTCGCTTCGTCGGATTATCTAAGGAGCCAATGCCATTCATTGCTGCCAAAATCTGTCCCTATTTCGTCTGATGCCATATCCACTCGAGTCCTTATGGACTATGGAGTCCTTATGGAGTCCTTTTAGATAATATTTATCATATTATATTATTTTTGTTGAGTAAATCCTATCTGTTTTCTTTTTCAGGCGCACCAAGAACAGTATCCCAAATCCTACTCATCACATCGATCTTCATATTTTTCAAGTTTCACCACCTACTTAACTTTTAAGTTTAGTTAAGTTAAGTTCAAGTCTCTTTCATCCATCATAATAAATTAACTGCAAGGTTACCTGACCAATCAATATTTTCCTGGAGAAGGAAAAACTGCAACGACGTTACCACATTGAACTTGAATGCTGCTGTACAGCGTACGCCCCCCATTTTTATATTTATTGAATAAGTCGTGGGAAAAATGTAAAATAAGATTTCACTTAGTTCTTGTATTATAAAACTCATAAGCGCTGTATTCATTGGCCTTTTTTCAATTATTGGGCCGAAAAAGAAGATTCCTATTCAAATTTGCTCGGTTGAGGGTGACATTAGAAAAGTGTATAGTTTTTCATTTTTGGTTGCTTGCAGATTTTTCGACTTATATTTGTCGATTTACCAAATCAGGCAGCAGTGCTGCCAGATTTGGCAAGAAATATACATATTTTACATTCAGTCTTATGGGAAATTGGTATTTTTTTTTTTTTTTTTTTTTTTTTTTTTTTTTTTTTTTTTTTTTTTTTTTTTTTTTTTACCAAATCAGGCAGCACTGCTAGATTTGGCAAGAAATATACATATTTTACATTCAGTCTTATGGGGAATTTGTATTTTTTTTTTTTTTTACCAAATCAGGCAACACTGCCTTCGATCCCTTGTAAGTACACTCTCACAACGTGTTACTTATATCAAACAATGACGCAGGCACATTATTCGTCGGGGATAGAGAGATTTTGGAAAAATATATACAGAAGGCATGAGTTATGTTTAGATTATGTATTTTAAAAGTTTGTTGCCTGATGCTAACAAAAGTACTTAAAGCTTTAAAAGAGGCAGGTAGGCGAGGGTAGTATTAATTAGCTTAATTTTTGAGTACCTGGGCAGTAGTTTGCCGACGGATATTTTTATTTTTTCTCGTTTTGATGAAATTAAGTAAAAATCCCGCCAACCTTTTTAGTATCCAGTTAATAGGCTGTCGTTAATTGTAATGTATGGACCCCCCTCCCCTCCATATAAAACCAAACATTAGAGAAATGATCAGTGGCGAAGCGTGACTTTTGGCAACAATGTGATTTCTCCATTTAAATTCACCAAAAAAGTCGAACGCTCCAGTCATCGGCGATGACCAGACATTTCGACCTTTCTAATGTGTTTAAATGGGGGAAAGAAGTGTTGCCAAATCGCACGCCTCGCTACTAGAAATGATCTTTGATGGGTTCGCTTTAATCCTCCAATAATCGAAAATAACGTCTATTGGTGCAGGAAAGAGAGATACGATAATTGATTGACGATTGTTCACGAAGTGCCTCTATTAATGGAATTATTATGTTTTACGAATGAGGGGTTTATCTAAAAATCTTCTTTTATCATAATGAGTTAAATTAGGCCTATAATTTGACGTAGAGTTTTAAAAACGTAAGAAAACTTATGGTGGAAATTTTTTGTGAATAAATAAAGCTATTTACTATCTTACCTGCGCGTATTTGAGTCTCGGGTAGAAGGACAGAGTTCGGCTTTCGTTCAAAATTGATAACACGAATCAGCGAAATAGATTGAACAAAATAGATTGGATCTCATAAATGTTCGTATAGCAAACACATTCGAAGATCATTGCCAAAAAAAACTATATTGACAAATAAAAGTAGAATAAGAATCGTGCGATGTAAAACTTTCCCCGGCCCAAAATAAAATACATAAGTATATACATGTATATAAACTATGTAGGTAAAAGACAAATAATAAGCAGTTGATTGAGCGCATAAATTAACGAGGCTCCATTTTCTAGTTTTCAAGTTCCAGCCGATCATGACAGGAGACTTCTTCAATCAATACAGTCTGAATACGTCTTTAAAGTCACATTGTCATTTACAGTTTGGTTTCGAAGCGAAAATTGGAATCGAGAAGTAAACGCTGATGTACAGTAGCGCACCGAGAGTTTCTTCATCTCTCTCTTTCCTCCATTAAAAAACGTATGTTAGACAAGGATGGACAACGGGATAAAACCCCCTCCTTCTGTCCTTTTCCTACTTATACATTCAAATGGGAAATGAGAGAGATGGAAGAGATCATGGTTGCGCCAGTGCTGATGTATGAATGACAACACACGTGTTCTATTAGATGTGAAGCGTGCAATTTGGCCTCTTTACATTTGATCCATTTGAACTCATATATCTAAATATAAAAGGCTGAATTTGAGGTTATTCACCCCGCACTCAATACAGTTTGATATTTTTTTGTGGGTTCAAACCCTTTCAAACTTAAAAATACTGTTTGTTCAGGAGCGGATTTTTATGACCATCATATAACTGAACTGGGCACACTTTTCTCATATAAAACGATATGCATAGCGTATTGTCATTTTCTCCATAAGATTCTATGTTATTCAGATGTACGTTGAAATGAACATCAGGTATAAAAGGGTTAAATGGACAAAAATGTTGCCAGATTTGTCAAAAAATTACCAAATTTTAATATTATATCCGAAAATAATGATAATTATCCGAAAAATGGTCACGTTTGATGGACAAAGTGCAAAGTTACCTAGTTACAGACTTCGCTACTAATCTTCATAATCAAAAACTCCCTTTTGACACCATTGTAAAATGTTAATCGTAGTTAAATTTCTAACAGTGGTGAAGTGAGCTATCTGACAATGTGGCGTTTTGTCCATTTGAACCCATAGAAAAGGTCGAGTTCAAAGGTCATCGCCGATTCCTAGGTTGTTCGATATTTTACAAAGATTTTAATCCATTTATGCGTTATTTTTTAACCAAATTTCAGTCAGTTTGGACCTATATTACTTAAAAACCAACCCTGAAAGTTTATACCATGTATCATTTATATATAGCTGGATAAAGAATGTTTGGCTTTTTCATTTTTTCTTGTTTTAAGTTCTCAGATTCCTTTTTTGAGAAAAACACCTAAAAAGTTCAAATAATTTTGGTCATTAATGAATGGGTTAATGAGCCGTTTGCAACGTTGCCAGATCGCACGCTTCGCTCTAATTCTTAAATCAGAGAAATTTAGTAACATATTTTAGATGAGTTTAAAAACAAAATGCCCGATGTTCCGTTGGGAGCCAAACAATGCAAGTAACCCATTTCCTCCAAAAAATGTCATTATAAATCAGTGTATCGTCTCTATAAAAACAGAGACTTCTGAACTTACTTAAGCTTCTCTTTTGATGTGAGTTGTGATGCAGGCTGAACTTTTCAGAAATGACCTCGACGAAACCCACTCAACATCTAAAAATCAGCGTATGCAAGACGAACCGTCACATATTCAACATACTTGCATTCTTTTAACGACGCCACTTTTGCCGATCTGGTTACCTAGAGCAGTCTAAAAACTTGTAATTCATCATTCCTAATTGTATTATATCACCAAAAGAAATAAAGTATATTATAAGTAAGATGTTCGTTCATGCCTGACAAAGTCTTTATTTGTATCTAAACTCATACAGGGTGTGGCAGACCACCCGTCCACTATCTTTTATCTCAAAAACGGCCGAAAATTGAGCTTCGGGGGCAAAACTTTCACAGGGTATATCGACCCCAAGGAATCCAATGAAAATATTTTCAGCCCCCCAAAACCACCCCTTGGGGATTATTTAGGGGGGTGGGTACCCGTATCTCGAAAAAATCAAATGGAAAGGGTATGTTTTGACATTGGAATCTAATACGGCATAAAAAAATAAAACTTTTTCATCCCCAAGTTTTTTTTCTAAAAACCACCCTTTTTTGAGTTAGGGGTGGTTTTCAAAAAAATTAGGGGTAATCTTTGATTGACCGCTGTGACCCTCCAAATCATTGGATTTCAAAAAACTAAGACGTTTTTAAAAGAGCAGACCAAGGGCTTTCTTTTGATGTATCGCATGCCTATTTTTTGTGAAAAAGGGTACAAGGCCCCCTCACCCCAAAATTTTGGGGCTTCGGAGGGCCCTACGTAAAAATTTTCAAATGTAAAGGTATGGCTTGTGATACATCATTTGAAAGGTCTTTTAGAGACAAAAAAAGTGATACCCCCCAAAAGTCGTCAAAACAACCCCCTTCCAAAATGACGGCCGTTTTAAGGGTAGGGGGCTCAAGGGGGGACCTTCAGAAAAATGATCCAAAATTGAACGATACATGGCTGAAAGGGTCTTAAAAAGAGAAAAATAATGGTTCAAACCGCGAGTCAAACCGAGGGGTGCCTTTTGGAAAAAAAGAAAAATGAAAAAAAAAGGAAAAATGATCCAAAATTGAACGATACATGGCTGAAAGGGTCTTAAAAAGAGAAAAATAATGGTTCAAACCGCGAGTCAAACCGAGGGGTGCCTTTTTGGGAAACCCAACAACCCCTAAATTTCAATCGGCCGTAACTTTGGTTTGAAAAGTCGGTGTGACTCGCGGTTTGAACCATTATTTTTCTCTTTTTAAGACCCTTTCAGCCATGTATCGTTCAATTTTGGATCATTTTTCTGAAGGTCCCCCCTTGAGCCCTCTAACCTTAAAACGGCCGCCATTTTGGAAGGGGGTTGTTTTGACGACTTTTGGGGGGTATCACTTTTTTTGTCTCTAAAAGACCTTTCAAATGATGTATCACAAGCCATACCTTTACATTTGAAAATTTTTACGTAGGGCCCCCCGAAGCCCCAAAATTTTGGGGTGAGGGGGCCTTGTACCCTTTTTCACAAAAAATAGGCATGTGATACATCAAAAGAAAGCCCTTGGTCTGCTCTTTCAGAAACGTCTTAGTTTTTTGAAATCCAATGATTTGGAGGGTCACAGCGATCAATCAAAGATTACCCCTAAATTTTTTGAAAACCACCCCTAACTCAAAAAAGGGTGGTTTTTAGAAAAAAAAACTTGGGGAAGAAAAAGTTTTATTTTTTTATGCCGTATTAGATTCCAATGTCAAAACATACCCTTTTCATTTGATTTTTTCGAGATACGGGTACCCACCCCCCTAAATAATCCCCAAGGGGTGGTTTTGGGGGGCTGAAAATATTTTCATTGGATTCCTTGTGGTCGATATACCCTATGAAAGTTTTGCCCCCGAAGCTCAATTTTCGGCCGTTTTTGAGATAAAGATAGTGGACGGGTGGTCTGCCACACCCTGTATATAGCATCCCCCTCCTATTAGACATTATTAGTTGAAAATAGAGAAAAGTACAGTCGGGGACAAAAATAATCTAAAATCTAGAATCTAGATTAGATTTTATTGACAACGAGTTATACATTTATCTATAGTGGCAGTCTAATGGGTAAGCTACTAGCTACTTAGTCTAATGGGTAAGCTACTATAGCTACTTTAGCCAAGGAAGTTGGTGGAAATAAGATTTGAGACGACGCGACGGTGAAAATCCGAAATCATCCGATTTTTATTCCACCAAAAATGAACCGAAATCCGAAATATTTGTTTGAGATTGCAGAAATGTGGAAAAAAAACTTGCAATAATCTGAAAGCATCCAACAATCATCGAATTTCCAATAAAAATTCGAATTTTTCCTAATATCCGAAAACACATGTAGCATTTTTCCAAAAGTTATCCAATAATTTTCAAAAAATCCGAATTTCGGATAACAATATCCGTGGGTATGAGGGATAGATGCTCTCTTAGAACCCTTAGAATATATACTTATTTTTCTCTCTTAAATAACTCGCTTTCGCTTTGTACGCATTTTCGGAACGATATCGAGGTTGAATGGCTGGCAATGCTACTGCGTCAATCGGTGATACTATTCATAGAAAAAAAAGCAATGTTTAATTTGTAGGAGCTTTTCAATTATGCTGTTTTGTGTAAGTACACTTATTTTCACAAACTTTCTGAAAAATCCTTTTCAGAGAGGTGCAGTATTAATGGCTACGATGTAATGTTTACTGTGAATTTACTAATAATATAAAACACTTACAGTACGTCAGTACATGAATATACTTTTTCACTGTGAAATTTGAGGATGAAAAAGTCCAGAGCTAGTCTAGAACTGTAAAATTTAAACTCGAAATGAGTGGGGGTGCTAGAAAGTATAAATATGTAAAACGAAAAGAAAAAACGACAAAAATTGTAATTAAAATGTGTGAAAAGATGAATATGTAAATGCAGGAATAAATGAACGAAGCATCATCGAAAGTGAGCGAGAGAAAGTGAGAGGAATAATAAATAAATGATATAAATAAATTATAAAATAAATAATACAAAGTAAGGCATCCACGCAATAAGCTATGGCTGAAACCAAATAATGGAAACAATAAATACTCAATAAAAACGTAATTAAATGCATAGTTAAATTAAAGTGAGCCTCCAAAATTTCGGAGGTAACAAGCCTGAGGAAAAAGTGGAAAATAACGAAAAGCGAAAGACCAATGATACCTTAAAAAAGTCATTAATCTGTACCTCAAGGCGTGATTATTATTATTCATGGAGGGGAATGAAAAATAAATCGGTATCACTGTTGTGAATAAATATAATAAATACGTTTCATT
Organism: Trialeurodes vaporariorum; assembly: GCA_011764245.1. Lineage (NCBI taxonomy): Eukaryota > Metazoa > Arthropoda > Insecta > Hemiptera > Aleyrodidae > Trialeurodes > Trialeurodes vaporariorum. The sequence goes on from VMOF01000220.1 coordinate 10,438,362, forward strand.
ATTTATGCGGATTGAGTTGAATTTGAATTTATTCATTATATATAGCATGACCCGATGAATTAAATATTTTCAAGTAATGCGATAGATTTCTTGATTCTGGCGGGTTCACTCGAATAACCCCATAAAATTAGTTGCGTGTGAAGATTTGATGGTAATCCTTTAAGTGGGCCTTCAGTCTCATAAAGTTCCTGATCTTTTATTTCTTTACTCAAAGTCTTCAAATTGTTATTTCTATGAACGTCCCACGTGATTCCCAAACCTTCGACTTTCAAAACCCTAAGCTTTTTTAAATCCCCTTCCGCAGCTTTGTAAGCTTTTGAAAATCCGTTCGATTTTATACTATGTTTTTTCCCCAACTTTTCAAACCTTTCCACCGTCTCGAGCGGTAGATAAGCGAAATTGTCTCTCGCTCTGTTGTGATTCTTATAATCGTCGATCCATTCGGCAAAAGTTTCGATGGCTTCGGTTAAGTTTTGCTTTTTATCTTTGTCGTTTGTTCGCTTGAGAATGACTTTGGCTCTGTTGTACATGGAATTGATGATGTTGTACTGGTAAGTTGGGTCTCGCCCCTCCAGAAGTTTGATGGTCTCCGAGGCCTTCCCTTTGTCTTTGAATCCCGCGCCTTGGAATGTTGTCTCTGTGGATTCTGTCCCGAATAACTGACCATTGTTCCAACCTGAAGCGGGTTTCTTATTCTCCTCGTTTGCTTCTGCGGCGCTTCTCTTGTCTGACTTTACCTTCGGCATTTTGAAGAGTCCGTTTCTTACTAGGAAAAACAAAAATACTTTAATGACAAAGAGTATTTAAAATTGCAACTGTCAGAAACTATATAAGGTAGATGTCCCAATTACCGCCCATGTCCCAATTACCGCCCCCCTTTTCATTTATTCTTTAAAATAAGCCTACTTTAGCAGACAAATTTAAGCGTATATGTGACAAGTGTTTTTCATAGGTTGGCTGAACTGGTGAAAAAAGTTTGAAGTTGATATTTAGCAGCGTTGTGCCCTTAAAAAATCATAGAAGTTGACACAGGACACCTGCCCCCGTATTACCTGTTTTTGCCGATTTCTCTCAGCAGTTATACTTATTAAAAATCTGTTCTCTTTACTTTCTGCTTTTTTAAATTATTATAATGTCATTATTTCCTGACAATAAACATGATGATTTGAATGAAAAGCCAGCGCAAATATGTATGGCTATAATTAGGGCACCTGATATGACAATAATTGGGACAAAGCCACTTTTGGTGTGGCGGTAATTGGGACATGGGTCATTTTTTCGAGTTTTATTAATAATTTTTTTTCCTGATTGATTACGCCAACTTTATATTTTTTTCATAAAACTATAGATAGTATTTGAGAGGCCCTAGTGAAAACCGATCATAGATTTGATAAAAATTAACATTTTTACAGGCATTTTACGACAATTTTTTCTTAAGGGGGGCGATAATTGGGACATCTACCTTACTATGGGCCAGTGGCGTAGCGTGCAACGCGGCAACGTTGTAATGTGTCCGTTTACACCCATGTAAAAGGTCGAATGCGAAAGTGTTCACCGAACACCCAACAGTTCGATCTTTTTCATGAGTTTAAATAGACAAAGTACAACGTTGCCATATTGCACGCTACGCCACTGCTATGGGCAGGGATTCGGAGCCTGATCCACAGTCAAAATTGAAATTTGCACTTTTCTCGGAGAAAACAACGAATAATACTTTCAGAACTGAAATTTACCCTTCAATAAGTAATTCAAGACGTTTTAGCACAGATAGAAATTACTTTCCATGATTGGAAATGTAATATTTTGGTCCGCCAACAAAAAAACCGTTGACTTTAACATTTTATGGAATGGGTCTGTTGTTGCAAACTTTTGCTAGAACGATTAAGAGTGTTTAATCTAATGAAAAATCGCCTGATCGTTTCGAAAGCATGCGAAAAGGATTTTAACCTACTTTTCGGAACGCGTCTACGATCCACTACCCCCAACAAGATATAGCAATAAAGAGGATTTGCGGAACGTGATATTGAAACTTCTACACTGAGAGAATGGGTCTGTTGCAAACTTTTGCTACGATTAAGAGGGTTTAACCTTATGTAAAATCGCCTGAAAAGTCCATTGGTGGCATCTGAAAGTCATAAAATGCAATAATAAACTCCCAAGCGGCGTTTAATGATGTCCAAGATGGCGGATAAATATCGAGCAATCTATGCATGCACCGTGAACATCCAAGTATGGCAAACTTTTACAGGATGTAGAGGTTATGTGTTTTTTTACGTTGTGATTGGTTGTGATCGATATTTTGAGGTTGACTATCCTTGGAAGTTCGTTGTGTATACATACAAATTCCTCGATATTTCTCCGCCATCTTGGATTTCATTAAATGCCTCTTGTGAGTTTATTATTGCGCATTTTATGACTTTCTGATGCCACCAGTGGACTTTTCAGGCGATTTTAGGTTCATTATAAGTGTATAATCTTAATCGTTCTAGCAAAAGTTTGCAACAGACCCATTTTAATATTCAGTGATGATTCTGTCAGTTGAAAAAAGATCACGGACCAGAGAAGTGCAATTTGGCAGCATTGTACTGTGTCCTTATAAACCCGTGTAAAAGGTCGAATGCGAAGGTGTTCACCGGACACCCTATCATTGGATATTTTTCGTGGGTTTAAATAGACGAACGGCAACGTTGCTAAGTAGCACGCTACGCCACTCCGAGTATTTCCGTGCATTTGCGTTATAGTCATCATACACTACTGAGATGGACAGGACTGTGCAATATCTTTTTGTCAATCGGTAGAATCATGCAGAAAATTAAAAATTCTTCTTATGACCCGAGACCCGCTGAACAGCAGTCCTGGGAGCCGATGATTAATTTCATCAATAAACCGATCGTTAAGACTGTCTATGGAGTGATGCTATTAGTTCAACATTGTATTTGGCTGTTGCTATGGTAACCATCGTTAAAGTTCCCGTTAATTTAAAGGATATTCATTGAATAATTTAAAAAAAAACCGGGCACTTTAACGATGGTTACCAAAGCAACAGCCAAGTTTTACAATTTCTGACCAATAGCATCACTCATAGACAGTCTTAACGATCGGCGAATTAAACAAAATGATCGGCCCCTGATATTAATTTAAAACGAAATTTGGCAACATCGCCTCAAGAAGGTGTGAATTTATGGAGATAAGTCGACCATTAAACTTCGCAAGCTCTTCCTAACCTTGTCCGCTCTGCGCTGTCCATCTGACACACATGACATCATTGATTGGAATAACTTAACGACTCACGGACAGCGGTGCTTGGTCTTCAGTAAAAAACAATTTTTACGATGCCGCTAATCAGAAATAAAAGAATTTTCAGGCAAAATGCGGCAACACTGTTTACAATTGTCTCATCACATCTCCTCTTTTCGGAGGATCACACACATTGCTTCGAGCTATATGTATACCTATAGACAGCTATGGAAAGAATTTCGGCGGAAAAAGTGATGGGTGGTTTTTTTTATGACAGTAAATCGCATGATTTGTTTAATGGTTTTATTTTTTTATGTATATTTGCGCCTTCGTTCTTTAAAAGTTGAGAATCGATCCACTTAAGCGTTACTTATCATTTACTCTTAAAATTGGTGTAGGTATCGAAGGTTAGACTAATAAGCAGTGTTGCCTGTGGCAAAGCGTGCAATCTGGCAACGTTGCACTTATTGGAACATATAAACCCATGAAAACTATCGACCTAAACGGAATCGGCTATGATCATCGAATTCGATCATTTGTATGCGTTCGAATGGAGAAAATACTACGTTGACTTATTAGCACGCTTCGCCACTGAGTGTTGCCATTTTTGTGGATGCTTGATGGATTTTTACAATGCATCGGTGGTTCCACCGGTTGAAGTAAATATTACCATAAATACATAGACAAAATCAAATTAGTAGTCTTTGCTTCCACCGGTTGCATTTTGCATTACCCGTAACCAGTGGCGTACACAGAATTTTTCTTGGGAGGGGCTCGCACTGATGAGTGTTTGACTGGAAATTGTTCCCCCCCTTCCCCTCCACCCCCAAAAATCAGAGGTCTGGGGGGGATTTAGCCCCCCCCCCTCTTACGTATTTTTCTTTCTCTCTCTTTGCCCATTCGAATGCATAAGAGTTAGAGAAGGGTCCAGATAGGGGCTGTACAGCGACTTCGACATCTGTTTCTTTCTTTTTCTAACACATGCAATCAGATGGGCAAAGAGTGAGAGAGAAAGACACATTCCTGATGGCAACGGAACTATTACCGATGCATCTTATTAGTATGCAATTAAATATCGGCAACACATCACTACACTCTTCCGGCAAGTATGGACTCAAGATGAACCAGTGGCGGCTCGTGCAATCCGGCAACCGTGCAATTTTGCCATTTGAACGTATGCAAAAAGATCGATACTAGGTGAGGCGCTGCGCCTCACCAAGTAATCGATTATTTTACACAGTTTTAAATGGAGGAAATCCATTGTTGCCACATTGCACGAGCCGCTGCTGAGATGAACTAGCATAATGAGGCTCTTGCAAACTTTTGCTATACGGGGGATCGAAGAGTCGATTCTTCCATAAAAACGTGTACAAATGACGATGAGTACACTGACAAATCACAAAATTCACTCGCAGAATCAGGCTTAGTGGCGAAGAGATGCAGGTATCATGAGAGAGATTCCTATCTAAAATGAGACATATCTCTGTGTTTCCGCAGAGAAAGTGGCAGATTAGACAGGAATCTCCCATGATACCTGCGCTGAAGCGCCATTACTATCTTGCTGTTAAAGCAATTTTGTGAATTTATTACTGAATTTTAGACTTTTTCGGCGTGATTTTCGTGATTTTTGCTGGTCATTACATCAGATTGGACCATTTATTTGCTTATAGCAAAAGTTTGCAAGAGCCCCAATATGAAAGATGAATCATAGGCGGATACAGGAATTCGTCCGGCTCTCTCTCTCTCTCTCTCTCTCTCTCTCTCTCTCTCTCTCTCTCTCTCCAGATTTGAACATATGCGTTAGAAAAGGATGGAGATACGGGCTGAAGTCACGTGACGGTCCCCGCGTCGCGACGCTATCATTTTCTATCATTTTTTTCTAGGTATGCCCTTGCCATAAGCGCTTTTTATGTATACCATAAATATTTATCAACTTACTCCTGGACCCAAAAAAAGTTCTGGCGGACGGTCCTTAATCTTTAACGTTATAGGGTTAGGTAGAATCTCAACCAACAGGAGCGAAGATTCGTCACCTGAGGTCGAGAACGAGAAACCGTCCGTCCGGAACATATTTTGGGCTCCCAGCCCCTATTGATAAACTAAGGTAGGTGACCCAAAGGTGGTCCTGCTCTTAAGGTGGCCCACCCCAGCTTATTTCTGTTAATTACACGCATTGACGATAGATGGCGTTAGTGCTGAGTATCAGAATGCTATCGCTTCCCCACTCCAAAAATCAAGAGCATCGGGCGATTCAGTCGGCGCGGAATAGTGCAACGTCCATTTTCGCAGGTCTTCAGCTAATTTTCACGGAAGTAAACAATCGTAAAAGCTAAGCCCTTAAATTGATTCCACCTTTGACTTTCAATTCATCATAATCATTATAATTTCTGGTGTAACTATAGGGTCTAGATTCCGTTTTTGAACGATGAAATAGCATTTGAATACTTATTAATGAAATTTAAAAGGGGGTGTCCACCACCTCTAGGTACATCAAAAATACTAGGGGTGGCCACCTTAGGTCCATGTTTTGCGGGATATCAAAACTCTACTTTTTTCGAGCGCAAAGAAAACCTCAAAAACAAGCAAATTTCCAAAAAAGAAATTAAAATATGATAGGCAACTGTCTGAATAGTAAATACACATATTTAGTTTTTTTTTTTTTTTATCTCTCATGACTTATAAGTGCATATTGGCCCCAAGCATAGGTATGGCCATCTTTGGGTCACCTACCTTAATCGATTAATCGATACTCATGAATCGTCTAAACCGGCGAAGAAAACAGATTAAAAGCGGATAAAGAAAGAGAGAGAGAGAGAGAGAGAGAGAGAGAGAGAGAGAGAGAGAGAGAGAGAGAGAGAGAGAGAGAGAGAGAGAGAGAGAGAGAGAGAGAGAGAGAGAGAGAGAGAGAGAGAGAGAGATGGGGGAGTGAAGATGTGGAAGGAGGAAAAGAGAGATGAAAAGAAGTAAGTAAAAGCAAAATAAACAGCTGACAGTATAATTAGGTCAGGAGGGCCATCCAAACCAGAGACAAGCCGCCGCCGCCGCGCCGAGGCGATCTTGACCTTCCTCGTTTTCAATGTTGCCAGATCTTTGTCATATTCACATTAATTGATTAAACACAATACTTTATCTCCGTAAAATGGCAACACTGTTGTATTGCATAGCATCATATCGTATCATGGCAAGCGACCCACGTTTAATGATGGCTTCCTCAGACAAGGTTGCAGCTTTGCCCAAAATTCCGAGGGAACCATAAAGAGCGAGAGAGATGGAGTAAGTGAGAGAGAGAAAGAAAGAAAAAAAGTCATCATTTTGTTTCCGTTCGCTTTTTATCCACAAACCATTCAAACTTAGGCTAACCACATTCTCATTGGATTCTTTTGCGACGAGCATACTAATTACCTAATTATTTATAAAACACCTTGCATTAACTTTTTCCAACTTAAACGCGGAGTCTTATTGAATTAGTTCAATCGCATGAAGACTGTATAACAATTCAGCAATGAGGGATTCGAGTCATTTTAGACCCTTGATTTTGTAAACAAGTTTTAATGAATTTAGAATAAACATGTTTTATTCCCATATGAACCTATGCAGAAGTATCAGTTCCTTAGGGGGGGGGGGCAGGGATATGTTGAGTCAGTAGTTTATAATCAAATTATGTCAGTCGGCGAATTTCCTCAAATTTTGGCTCATAAGTAGGATACCTGCAATATATATCACAGAAAATCCAAGCACAGCAGGTGGCCTACCTGAGTCAAAACACTGGCGGATCTAGAGTCCCTATATACTATGAGAGTTGCGCCATTGCTGAATCCATTTCTGATTGGCTCTCAGATTTAGGCTGTCAAGAAAGCTCCAAGAGGCAAAATGCAAATGGCGGAGGGTTTGTTTACTATTCGCGAACTCGCTTACATTACACATTTGAAGTAACAGTGACCACGGTAATTTTTGTGAATTTTTACTCAGCTTGAATTTTATTCCTGAGAACATTATCTTTTTCAATAACAACCGTTATTGTCGAAAATCTGAATCTAACCTATAAGAGATAGCGAAATAGTGGCAACAGCGCAGAGGCAAATGGCCATCCGCCATTTGCAATTTGCCTCTTGGGGGCTCCATTGATCCGCTTCTTCTTCTTCATTTTGAGAGTCTTGTCGCAACTCTCATAGTATATAGGGACTCTAGGCGGATCCAGAGATTTATCCTTCTCCCTCTTTTCCCATTAGAAAGCGTATGTTAGAAAAGGATAGATCATGGACAGTCACGTGATTTTCGCTCGTCTATTCTTTCACAGGCTAAAAGTATTTTGGTTCAAGAAGTTTCAGGTGTACTAGATAAGTAGATTATCATCTAAGGACTGTGTCTCCCAAATGTATGCCGTCAATTGTTTCGAAAATACTACTGAAAGTACCGAAAAATAGAACATCGCCAATTTATTGTAGTATCGAAATACGATATTCCATCGTTCGGTACTTTTTAGCTTTATTTTTGAAGTTGATGACGAAAACATTTATTTTGCAATTCCTCAAATGTTTATCTCGTACTTATACCTGACATTTTGTGATTGCTTCCGCAATTTGACATTAATCGAACGGTAGCGTTATGATGGCATCAGAAATCGGTACTAAACCAACTAAACGATAACTATTATAACCTTAAGGCACCCTTAGGCGCGTATGCATGTAACGGTAAACATTTGGACAGTTTTTCAGGGAAATATTTGGCAGCTCCTTCGGTGGAATTTAATTTTTCCTCTCCCAGAATGACACAAAGCCCTCCAAACTTAGGAAACAAAATCTTAAAGTCAATTTGCTCATCACAGTGGCAGCCATGAATTTTTTGAAAGGGGGTGGTCGGGATCTGAAATCTGTCAAGGGGATGGGTCCGAGGATCAAAATATAGAACATTTCCTCTAAAAACGAGAAAAATCACCTATTTTTGGGGCATAATTTGATGAGAGGGGGGGGGGGGAGGGTTCAGACTCTCTGACCTACCTCTACCTACGGGCCTACGCCATGCCACTGAGGCCCTTCTTTTTGTAAGAAGAGTCCAAACCTTAACAATAAAGATTTGTACAAGTTTACGGAATCACGTTCGCCCCTATACCAGGTCCATCGCAACATTAATCTCCAAATCTTTGCCTTGTCTTGTATCAACGCTCGGCTTTACTGGGGATAGTTTCTGATAAATACACCAAATCATTGCCCAACTAGGTTAGAGCTCATTTGAGATTGCACACGCCCTTCTTCCGGAGATCGATTTAATTAGCTTGATTGAATCGATGACGAAGTTACTAAATTAAAAGGTTTCCTCTGAATATTTTATGCTCGCAATTTTCAGGGAACTCTTTATTTTGCAAACATGCTCTTCAAGTACATTTCGAGATATGGAGGGCAGGCGATGATAATAATTATTGGAAAAAAAAATAAACCAAAATTACATTAACAAGCCGCACTGTAATGGGGCTCCTGCAAACTTTTGCTGTGAGCAAATGAATAGTCTATTATGACGTAGAAACCAGCGAAAATCACGAAAATCACAACGAGAAAGTCTAAAATTTAGTAATAAACTCACATAACTGCTATAACGGCAAGTTTGTAATGGCGGCTCAACGAAGGTATCATGGGAGATTCCTGTCTTTAATGTCACTTTCTCTACGGAAACACAGAGATATGCCTCAATAAAATTTAGATATAGGAATCTCCCATGATACCTGCATCTCTTCGCCATTAATCCCGATTCTGAGAGTGAATTTCGTGATTTTTTAGTGCACTCATCGTCATTTTGAAAAGTTTTTATGCAGGAATCAACTCTATAATCTCCTGTAGCAAAAGTTTGCAAGAGCTCCATCATTCTACTTACGATGTCTGAAAGTATTTACAGTCAGTGAATTAAATTATGTCGTAGTTGACGCCTTTTATTTTGACTCACTAGCTGATTAAATAAATTGTTCTTCTCTCTTTTTTCTTATATTAGAACGCATGTGTTAGAAGAGGATAGACGAGGAGGCGAAAATCACTTGACTGTCCCAAATCTATCCTTTTCTAACACACGCTTTCTAATGGGAAAAGAGGGAGAAGGATAAATTCCTGGATCCGCCAGTGTTTTGACTCAGGTAGACCACATGCTATGCTTGGATCTACTGATGTGATAAATATTGCAGGTATCCTACTTATAAGCCAAAATTTGAGGAAATTCGTCAACTGACATAATGGGTCTGTTGCAAACTTTTGCTACAACGATAAAAAGTTATTATTCCAATGTAAAATCGCCTGAAAAGTCCATTGGTGGCATCATTAAGTCATGAAATACAATAATAAACTCACAAGAGGCGTTTATTGAAATCCAAGATGGCGGAGAAATATCGAGGAATCTGAATGTATGCACCGTGATCATACAAGGATTGCCAACGTTTACAACCTCATTGGAGGTAGAGGTTATGTGTTTGTTTACGTTGTGATTGGTTGTGATCGATGTTGTGAGGTTGGCTATCCTTGAATGTTCGTGGTGCATGCATACGGATTGCTCGATATTTTTCCGCCATCTTGGATTTCATTAAACGCTTCTTGTGAGTTTATTATCTCATTTCGTGGCTTTCTGATGCCACCATTGGACTTTTCAGGCGATTTTACATTAGATCAAACACTCACAATCGTTGTAGCAAAAGTTTGCAACAGACCCATTTGATTATAAACTACTGACTCAACGAGTCAGTGGCGAGGCGTGCGATTTGGCAACGTTCCTTTTCCCCATTTAAACACATTAGAAAGGTCGAAATGCTTGGTCATCGCCGAAGACAGAAGCGTTCGACTTTTTTGGTGAATTTAAATGGAGAAATAACATTGTTGCCAAATTGCACGCTTCGCCTCTGCAACGAGTGTATATGTATAAAGTAGAAATATTACGGAGAGGGCGGCGAAGGATTTTTTCTTTCTTTTTAATTTAATATAATACATTGAGAATACTAAAATATTGTACAAGAAGCTATGCATTACAATATTTTAAAATCTATGGTTGATAATTAAGCTTTGAAGCGAGTTTGTGGAAATATAATGAGTGAGTAGACAAATGTGAAAGAGTAAGAAGAAAAAAAAAATACTGCGGACAAAAACTTTGATAAAAAACTTAAAAATGCGAAGAATTTTTCTAATTCATGATTTGGAAAAGAGTCAGAGAGAGAAGCAATGCACTATGGTCTGCATGAGATAAAAAAAAATGGCCAAAAATCAGTGATGAAGAGCAGTAGCGTACCGAGAGTTTCTTCATCTCTCTCTTTTCTCCATTAAGAAACGTATGTTAGACAAGGCTGGACAAGGGGATAAAACCCCCTCTTTCTGTCCTTTTCCTACTTATACATTCAAATGGGAAATGGGAGAGATGGAAGAGATCCTGGTTGCGTCAGTGATGAAGAGTAATAAAAAATCATCGTTTTCGAGTTTTCAAAACCAATCTAAAACTTTCTAGAGACATTTCTAGGTTTAGAATGACTCGATTAAAAGTGTTCACTATAATTAAAATTGTTTTTTAAAGTTTAAAAATGATAAATTCATGACAAATTCAGTCTCTTGAGTTTTGGCCACTTTTTGACGATCTCAGACCATAGTGCAGTGGGGGCCCGAGCAATTTGACAACAATGTTTTACCTCCATTCGAGATTCCATGCAAAACAATCGATTCGATAGCGAAGCATCGCTTCATTTGCCATTGATTGTTTTACATTTATTTATTTGGAGGTGAAACATTGTTGTCAGATTGCACGAACCGCCACTGGAAAAGGGATCTATTTAACCCTCTCAGATCTGATAATTGTTATAAATTGTTATTTTTTTTTACAAACAAGTCAGAGAAGTGTTGTCGATGTATAAATAAAAAGCCATGAAAACATCAAGATACATTGAAAATTCCAAGGGCTTTGTCCCTCATTGTTTGAAAAATAATTCAATTGAATACGTTCGTTTTTTAATATGTTCATGATTCGAGAAATTATCATTATCTCTATTTTCCCATTAAAACGTATGTGTTAGAAAAGGACAGGATCAAAGGCATAATCTCACGATGCTCTCCCCCTCTTCTGTATCCTTTTCTAACACATGCGTTCTAAAGGAAAAAGAGATAAAAGGACAATTTCTAGGATCCACTAGTGGCTCTAAGCGAGGTTAAAATTTCCGTCAAGATCTTCTCATTAATAGCTGGTTATGTCCTCTTGTCAACAAATAAGGTATACTTATACTGTAAGGTATTGTTCGCCTGACTGAAGAGGTTTAGTTGGGTGAACCAAAGGTTGGCTCATCTAAAGTCTTTTGCCAGTGGCGAGGCGTGAAATTTGGCAACAATGCACTTTCTCCATTTAAATTCACCAAAAAAGTCGAACGCTTCAGTCATCAGCGATGACCAGGCATTTCGACCTTTCTAGTGCGTTTAGATGGGAAAAAGGAACGTTGCCAAATTGCACGCCTCGCCGCTGTCTTTTTCTTGGTCATTTTTCTACTAAAGGTTGTCACCCAAGTGTTTTTTTTTTCTGTGAAACTCTCGTGAAACGAATTCTAAAATTCACAGCTATCCCCCCCCCCCCCCATTTTTTTTAAAAACATGATGAGTTGATGAGTATACCTATTTATATTTCAGTTTATTTACAATTTCAAAACCATGCTCACCTGTATCAACTAATGATAAAAATTTTGCAGAGATGCTGATATCCGTAACTAACACAAACACCGACTATTTTCAAGATGAGAATGTGACGGAGGAGGTGGCGGAAGAGGATGGTCACCTTGAGGACCCCTCTCCAAATTCATTGACGACCTCTCCGGCGTATTGCAATGACTCCTAGCGCTCTCTCCCGGCGGAACGGGTGTACTATGCCGAGAATCGAGAAGACCCTCGTCTTTCGCTACCGCTCCACAGAGGGCGCGATCAATTTCGCTCCCATGTCCTCCTCCCCCTCCCCCACCACCTCCACCTGCATGACTCGAATACCCAAGTTCCCTCTCCCTTCTCCTCTCTTCCTTCCCGGTTTTCGTCTCACTATTCCTATCGTACCTGTCACAATTATTATTGTTATTCATACCACTATTATTGACTACACTTCCAATATTATTCGCATTATCGTAATTGTAACATTTCATTAAAGAATTTCCGTCCGTTGCTCTATAACCGGATATATCTAAACGATCTTCGTTATTGTTGTTATTAGTATTGTTGTTATTGTTATTGTAATGAGAGTTGTAACAAGGGGTGGAAGAATATGAAGCCTCGTTGACCGGAGACGCCGTTTGATTCAATTGATTGTTGTAGTTGATAAATCTGTCTTGGTTATTGAATCTTTGCTGATGGTAGCTGAAACACCTCGAGTTGAACGATTTGAACATTCCGGCGGCAGATGAGTCGGCCCCGGCAGCCGACGCGTAGCTCAGGTAGTGCGATAGCTGCGTGGTGTAGTTGCAGTTGGAGGTGGTGTTGTAAATGGTGGACATGACCTCGGAGTAGGTCGCTGATTTCAGGGAGCAGAGGGCGGCCGCTTCGGATTTCAGCCCTCTGTGATAGTTCCCTCCTCCGTTGTTCGGGCTGCAGCCGTTGCTCATGTTGAAGAGAGCGTCCGGATCGCAAACGAACTTGTACACGTAACGCTCACCTTTGGGACAAAAATATTAAAAAATGTAGATTAGAAAGTGTTAATATTAACAGTCGTGTTAACATCGTACAAATAAAAACAAGATGAAGCTAACTTAAAAAAAAAAAAAAAAAAAAAAAAAAATAAAAAAAAATAAATACCAAAAAATAAAAAAAGTACAAATAAAAACAAGATGAAGCTAATAAAAAAAAATAAAAAAAAAAAAAAAAAAAAAAAGTACAAATAAAAACAAGATGAAGCTAACTTAATAAAAAAAAAAAAAAAAAAAAAAAAAAAAAAAAAAAAAATAAATAAAAAAAATAAATAAATACCAAAATAAATAAAAAAAAGTACAAATAAAAACAAGATGAAGCTAATTAAAAAAAAAAAAAAAAAAAAAAAAAAAAAAAAAAAAAAAAAAAAAAAAAAAAAAAAAAAAAAAAAAAAAAAAAAAAAAAAAAAAAAAAAAAAAAAAAAAAAAAAAAAAAAAAAAAAAAATAATTAAATTAAAAAATACCAAATAAAAAAAAAAGTACAAATAAAAACAAGATGAAGCTAATTTAAAAAAAAAAAAAAAAAAAAAAAAACGGTGGGAAGTTTTGAAACTTTACAGTTTCCGTATCAACCGAAAATAAACACTTACAAAATAAAAACATAAACTCAACATTTGAGTCGCCACTTTAACAGCAAGGCCAAGACTAAAGATCAGGGGCCCGATCAAGTTGAAGAAAAGTCTGACTTAAGTGGTGTCTCCACCTGCGAATTTAAAAGCGCAATTGACCGCTTTGAGTTGAGCCAATAGGCTTCTTTGTTGTCGATACATCGGACTCGACCGATCGACTTCAAGGCAGCTCATTGGCTCAATCAGTTTATTCGCACTTTTAAATTCGCAGACGGAGACACCCTTCTAGGTACAATTAGCATAGCCTCCATTTTTCACTCAATGCTTGCTTTTGAATTTTCGGCGGTGCAGATTCGAGGCATCGGATGAACGTAACCCTCTAAAGACCAGGTTAGTTCTCATGAGCGTCACTTTTCCGTTCATATAAAGAAGGTGTAGTTAACTGTTCGTACTCGGGGGAGTTGGAATTGCCTATATGACGGATTGAAGGCGTCAGACGAAATCTCACCTTGTTATACTACATCGAGAATTGTGTTTATTCGGAATCATGATACTGCAACAGTGTGAAATAGACTAGAGGAGAAAAACGAGAAAACTTGGGCTTGATCCATAAGGGGTTAAGTATGACTTCAAGTGGCTCAACTTGATCGGGCCCAAACACCAATTTCACACGTGATCATTTATCAGCTCCCTCTAGGAGAAAGAAATGCGGTAAGATGCAAAACTAACTCAGCTGATTCTTATCTGCGCGGTCTTTACAAGCATGATCTTTATATACCGTAGAATATGGATCATGTCTCTAATGCACTAGCGGATAGTAACGATTTTCGGGGGCCAAAATCCTCGTTCCATTAAAATCAAAATGATGACCGAGCGAATCCTCGAGCTGATGTAACGAAGTTCATTAAAAAGAAGTTTTATTGAAGTTATTTGCCCAATTTAGTTTTAATCTTCTCGCATTAGAAGATACACTAAAACTAGATTCTTACCGGCTACTTTTTGCATGATTCCTTTTTCGTAGTAGTAACGCAGAGATCTACTAAGCTTATCATAGTTCATTGCAGGTCTATTTTTTTGAATTCCCCATCTACGAGCAACCTGTTCCGGAAAAAAAATATAATTTAAATATGGCTGTATGTGTGTATGACAATATAGATATTTATTTTGGATCCACGCAAGGGACTGTAGTAAAATGAGTATTCGAGTTTTTATATTTTTATACAGAAATATATCTTTCATGATGAAATTTCTGAAAAAAGAAAAATAAGGAAACGTATTTCATAGTCCTCGTACTTGAAAACGATTTGTAGGAACATTTTTCAGAAAAGGAATTTTTTCAGGGACAGATCTTGAAATTTCGATTTGTTTGTATTGAATTTTCATAAAACATTCATCAATTGGGCTCTTGCAAACTTTTGCCATAGGGGATTGAGGAGTTGATTCTTGCATAAAAACCTGTAAAAATGACGATGAGTACACTAAAAAATCACGAAATTCACTCTCAGAATCGGGCTTAATGGCGGAGAGGCGCAGGTATCATGGGAGATTCCCATCTAAATTGAGACATATCTCTGCAGGGCCGGATTTAGGTCGCAGGGGGCCCCGGGGCGGACCTTTGGTGGGGGCCCCCCTCCCGGTAAATCTTAGGAATAATAATAAATTATAAAGTCCCTACTTTTAACGGCATATTGAGTAAAAGAAGTAAATTATGATGAAAAAAAGTCGTTAATAATGTTTGAAGTTTCGTTAGTATTTGTTAATGTTTCTTTATTTCTTTAAGGGTTACTTTACAAAAAGCTTCACTTCAAACATTGCCGGACTCGGTGGCGTAAACTTGGGATTTTTATTGGGGGGGGGGAGGCAAACCAACTTTTGAGAGATGCACTATGGAGTGTCTGGGGGGGACACCCCCAGTGAGAGGGGGGTCCGGGGGTCCTCCCCCGGAAAAAATTGCAAATTCAGGCTGTCTCAGACGACATTTTAAGCAATGTTATCTCATAAAAATGCCATCACATTTAAAAAAATTAAAAATAGGTGTTACGTTTATTTTTCTAATTTCTCAGACAAAATGGGAATCTTTCAGTTTAGGCTTTCAGCTTATTGACGAAGCTGATATTTCTAGGCTTTGGGGAAACTATTTCTCACGGTTAGAAGTATTCTGGAAAAAAACTGCAGTAAATGTATAATGTTCTGCTTAGTGGCGTAAAATTTGAGATTGTTTTTGAGGGAAAGGGGGAAGCAAATAATCCAATACTTTAGGGAATCTGGGGGGGCACTTTCCAGTAATAGAGGGTCTGGGGGTATTCCCCGGGACAAATTTGAACATTTGGGTTTTCTTAGACTACATTTTAAGCAATTGAATCTTTCAAAAATAACCAACCGACAGAACAGAAGTTAGTAGACTGCGCTCAATGAATATTTTCTTTATTTCATTGACAACAGAGGAATTTTTCACTTTAGATTTACTTTGGGCTCAGTTTCAGGGTAAAATAGAGCCACTTATTCTTGCCATTTTTTGCTTCTTGGTTCCTGTTATTATTCCTTTCTTTATTTTTTTTTTTGTATTTTTTCGTCTTTTGTTTTCTCCCTCTCTCTTTTTCATCAAATTATTGGGGGGGGGCAAAATGATACTCCCCCCTCAAATATAAATATTGGAGGGGCAAAAAGGCTATGCCCCCCGAAGATTACGCCACTGGCCGGACTGTTACAGTATTGTAATGATAGAAAAAAGAAAGTTCATCAACCATCAATACCAAAAAAAAAAGAACCTGCTTTGTGGTGGGGCCCCTTTGTGGTGGGGGCCCCGGGGCGCGCGCCCCGGTCGCCCCGCATTAAATCCGGCCCTGTATCTCTGTGTTTCCGTAGAGAAAGTGACATAATAGACATGATACGTTCGTCGAATCGCCATTACCATCTTGCCGTTATAGCAGTTATGTGAGTTTATTACTGGATTTTAGACTTTCTTAGTGTGATTTTCGTGATTTTTGCTGGTCTTTACATAAGAGTGGACTATTTATTTGCTTAGAGCAAAAGTTTGCAAGAGCCCCATTTTGCTCCTCAGGCATGGAATTAGATTGTCCTGTCGAAAGGGCATTTGATTCATGATTTGAATTTTTCCTTTCAACCTTAAAAGATTTTTCGATCTCAGTTCTAGTCATTTCGGAAGAACATATGGGCATTATGGGCGTCACTCATCTCTATTTTCTCTCTATTTCATCTTTTTTTCTTCTCTCTTCCATTTCGTCTAATTGGCCTTAGTTGGCAAAAGAAGACTCTTCAAATTCCGGAAAAAAGAAAAAGAAGAAACATATACATATTCTAATAAGGTACAATGGTAGGTACCTCTAAATTTACGAATATAATCGATATAGGTTAGTGAAACTTTATGCGATTGTCAAAAACAGCCTTTGGATATGAGTTTGCAGTGATGAGGTAACCAAGGTGGAATTTCCGGTTATAAGTTTTGCTTAAGCTGCCTATTGCATCACTTGTTGCTTCGCCAGAATTTCGTATAGGCACAACTGCTTTTTTTCTGTCGCTAATATACACTGAAAAAAAGTGCTGAATTTGACTGTTTTTTTTTTTAGTTAAAAGTATGGACATTAATTAAAAACCGTTACTTCGACTATTTAAATTAGTTAAATTAACACGACACGGTGGTAATTTAACTATTTTAAACAGTCAAACGAACAGTTTTTAAGTGGAGGCCATACTTTTAACTAAAAAAGAGTTAAATGCAGCTTTTTATTAGTTAGCAGTATGGACATTATGAGGTGGCGAAGCCGCATCACAATTATCCGCTTACCCCGCAAAACCTCAATTCTTAGGGAAAAACTTGGGTTTCCTTGTCCGTTTGGCTGTATCCCCTACTTAACCAACTTAAAACCCGTTAGTTTGACTGTTTAAATTAGTCAAATTAACACGGCACGGAGGTAATTCAACCATTTTAAACGGTTAAACTAACAGTTTTTAAGCTGTGTCCATACTTTCAACTAAAAAAGAGTTAAATTCAGCACTTTTTTTCAGTGTAGTAACCTTGATAATAGTCTAATGCATGAAAATGCTTGTATTTTCACTTACTTCCTCCGGTTCTACCAGTTTGAATTCAAGCCCTCTGCCCGTCCAAATGATGAAGGACGAATTACCCGGGTCATCTAGTAAGGTGACTAGAAATTGCCACAGTTGCAAGGAGCCTCTCCTTTGATTCCCTGAATGGGTCAAGTTGGAATCTCCCCAGCATGGTCCGCATTCTGCAAAAAAAAAAAAAAAAAAAAAAAAAAAAAAAAAAAAAAAAAAAAAAAAAATATTGTAATTAAAATTGATGTGAAGAGATCCATTGAGTGATCCTTTTGTGAAAGTATCCACGGAAAAGTCATGCAAGTCTAGTCATAGGTGGGTCCAGCAATCTGGCAATGGGGCTCTTGCAAACTTTTGATACAGGGGATTGAAGAGTTGATTCTTGCGTAAAAACCTGTGAAAATGACGATGAGTACACTAAAAAATCACGAAATTCACTCTCGGAATCGAGCTCAATGGCGGAGAGACGCAGGTATCATGGGAGATTCCTATCTAAATTGAGACATATCTCTGTGTTTCCGTAGAGAAAGTGACATAATAGACAGGAATCTCCCATGATACCTGCGTCAAACCGCCATTACCATCTTGCCGTTATAGCAGTTATATGTGAGTTTATTACTGAATTTTAGAGTTACTTATTGTTAGTGTGATTTTCGTGATTTTTGCTGGTCTTTACATAAGATTGGTCTATTTATTTGCAGCTTATAGCAAAACATTGCAAGAGCCCCATTTCGCTTTTTCCCATTTGAATGTATGATAAACCATCGATTCTTGGAGGGGCTACAGCCCTGTGACTAATCGATTTTTTCTCATGCAAAATGCAATCGAAAGAATCTTTAAAGGCAAAAATAGATTTCGATCAACATAGGCAGTGAAAGTCTACACCGTCAGAAACTCTACGGCAGTGTAATCTTTGCTAGGGCGACCAAAACACAACAACGGCCCTCAGAATGCAAACAAATGTAAAAAAAAAAAAGACGTACGTCCTGATGCTATTGCATCAGAAAAGGGGGCCCGACAACGTCCGAATGGTAGTGTGTTTGAGTAGGTGTAGGGAAAAGATGGGTATAGTAGTTTTCCCGAAACCTAGTGTTTCCGTGACGGTAACATGCATTAGTTTTTTTATTATTAACGTTTCAGAATATCAAATACCAGGTAAAAAGTTGTGGATACGGTTGGTAAAATGAATTATGACATAAATGAATCGTAGGTACAGTTGTATTTTAAATGAAATTTTCAGAATGAATTTCCACAAATATAAACCGAAGGTACAGCCGTATTTTAATTAAGACGTTAAGAATACATAGAAATACAAGAAACAAAATGTTGCAGGTGAGATAATTGAAATTTATTGAGGTACCTGTATGTAAATTGGGTAATGGTCACTGAAGTGAGAGAAATACACCTGAGCATTATGATGATTTAAATTTGTAAAGACAACATCGATTTGGCTGTTATAGATGGTAGTTACAGCTCCAGTGGGTAATGCTGATTTCAACTTTCGATTGATTAAAACACTTTCTAGAAAGGCCATATTATTACCCACTAAATTATTGTAGTTGAAATCTCCGATTAAAACAATTTGAGCATTGAGGGGAATACATTTTGTGACATATGAGAGAGTTTCAACGAATTTTTTTTTCGAAACATTGGGTGATTTGTATCCGCTGACAATGAACAATGGTCCTTTTTTTAAAACAAATAATGAAACAATGTTTGATGAGTCTTTAAGTGTTTTGAAAGCAAAAACATACAGATCGTCTTTGCTCAAACAAATAATGCTGGTGCTCTTAAGATTTGACCGTTTAACGGAAACTGTCAAGTACTTAAACTGTGGAAATTTGAAATGGGTTGAATTTTTTATGTTTGCTTCCGACAAAATGACCACATCGTGTTTTTTGAACAAAGGATCAGAAACAATGTCTCGATACTTGGTGTTGTTTAATGTTTGTACATTATGATATATCTGTATGGGCGAAAATTCACTTTAGTGACCGACTGTAAGCCTTTCATATACTTACATAACACTCCATTAAACAATGCATCTAATCGCCTTGTTAAATGGAAGTTAGCACTTATGGAATATGATTTCCGGGTACATCCCGTTGCTTAGCAACGGCCGACTTTTTATCACGTGTCATACAATAGCCAATAGTAAAGCGTGACGTTTCGATGATTCGAGACAACTGTACACAAGTAAATCACTCAAAAAAAAAAAAAAAAAATTAAAAAACATCACTTTTATTCAAGCATTCCTTATTTAGGTTATGCAAAACCCTGTGCAGGAAAATGAATCTTTCTTCTTATTTTATTTGTATCTTTCATTTATTTTTCAACTCATTCTGCTATACCATAATTTTTTTTTTTTTTTTTTTATTAGATATTATGTTATAAAACTTCTCACACTTGAGAAACGTATATAATTTACTTAATTTAGAATAAAATGATAATTAAAATACAACAGAGTAGTATTTTATTTGCTTAAATTTAGGTGCTGGATAGCATTCCAGCAGCTAAAATTTTAGAGATCAAACCTAGGGCTGGCCAACTCCCAGGGTTTGCGTCTCTTTAACCTTCGATACTCTTCCGAGTTGTCAAGCAATATAAGGGCTTCATCGTTGGGGTGATCATGTAGACGTGCTTCGTAACGGTTAGCAACTTTAGTGATGAATTCCTCTACACTTTCTACTCCCAGATCCCTGTGTATATCGTTATTTCTTTCAAATGTAGTAGCTCTTACAATTTTACGTAATGTTTTATTTTGAAATGTTTGTAAGATTTTGATATTTGAAGGTGCTGCACAACCCCAAAGTTGGCAACCATAGGCCCACGTAGGGCGTATAATTTGTTTATAGATCAGCAAGCGATTATCTAGGCTTAAGGCAGAGTTATAGCCAATAAGCCAGTTTAACTTGTGGACTTTAAGTGAGCATTCTATTCTTTTCTTTTTTATGTGCTCTTTCCATTTTAATTTGACGTCGAGGTTTAGGCCCAGGTATTTTGCTGTGTTAGAGATTTGAATGATATTGTCACAAAATAATATTGGAATGTTCTTAATGACCCTATTTGTAAATACTGTAAAGATGGTTTTTTCACTGTTCATTTTAATATCTTTGTTGTCTTTCCATTGGGTGACATTATTTATATTTTCTTGTATAATATCTGTAGCGATTTCTTGGTCTTTATGTGAAGCAAAATAGGCTGTATCGTCAGCAAACTTTGCTAAAATGCTATCCCGCACCGGGGGAGGAATATCAGAAGTAAAAAGCAAGTACAGCAAGGGGCCAAGTACAGAGCCTTGGGGAACCCCAGCCATAATTGATCTCAGCTCGGAGAGTTCCTCCCCTACTCTAACTCTAAAGAATCTATCTTCTAAATATGATTTTAATAATTTAACGTGACAAGCTGGTAAAGTTTGAGCCAACATATTAATTAAAAGTTTATGGGAAACCTTATCAAAGGCCTGCGCCACGTCTAGGAATACTGCGGAGCAGTATTCTCCTTTCTCTAAAGCTTTTTCTATAAAGTTGGTTACTCTGTGCAATTGTTCAATTGTACTATGGTTTTTACGGAAACCGAACTGATGTGAGGGAATTAATTTTTTGGTTTCTACTACTTTAAGCAATCTGTTCATATACACCCTCTCAAAAAGCTTACTAATTGATGAGAGCAGTGAAATAGGTCTGTAGGACGCAGGACTTTGATGCGGCTTATATATTTGATACCATAAATTGGAACAAGCATTCGACTTCCGGTGTAACAATGTGTCGTTCCTCCCGAACGAGTATCAAAAGACCGAGATCGCATGATCCGTTGATTCGAAAACCGTTGTGAAATATGGAATCGGTCAGTGCTCAGTGCGCAGCAACACGGAACCTTGAATCGATTCATAAAACTGAATCAGATTGGTGATCTAATCCGATCGGAACATCCATCAGTAGCTCGAAGTTAAGAACGGCGATGTGATTGGTACGTAGAAGCGATTAGTTCAAGTTTCGCGGTAAAAGTCGATCCAAGAAAAGAGATCTTTATGCCTTTCTCCAGTGAAACAATAGTATCGGCCATTGTTTCGTAAAACGAAAAAACCTTCATGACGGCCCCGAGAAACAGTGACAAAAGACGGAATTCAAAAAGATTACTTCTATGGCTTGAAAATAACTTTTTAGTGCGGTGGACAGTCGAGGCATCAACGTCACGTGACTCCATACATTCATTTACAGTGGAAATAGAGAGCGCCGTACATTGTACATCCGAACGATTCCAAAAAGGGGTCCTGTACAGGGGCCCCCTTAAAAAACGCAGTCAATGGCTGTTTCAAATGGTTTCATTTGTCTTGTTTCTCTACGTACAGGGACTCTAGCTGTAGGGAATTTCAGCATTGACTTAAATTTAAATGAAATTATACGAAAGAGTAAAAATCTCGCTTCTGATTGTTGATCCTTGTGACAACTGCCAGAAAATGGTCGTGGAAAAAATGGTAAAAATGATATGGAAAAATGGTCTGGCTTCATGGTCGCAATGAATCATTCAATGGGAAAAGTTTTGACTGACGACGAAAAATCCAATTATTTACAGAGAATAACGCCTCGATTTTTGACCAACGATTTGTGCAACGAAAATTATCGGGTGGGGGGTGCTGATTTAACTAACTAAGACTCTCTAGAATCAAAGCCTTTTTGACCGGAAAAAAAGAGACTATGAACTCCGAGATAATAAAAACACAATGCTGCTAATATAAAACGCTTTACATTATTAACGGGCTAAGAGACGTAATTTGATACGAATTAAGGGAAGGGTTGATATCCCTGAAAATCCCACCGGGGTTGTTGCCACCCCATTGATGAACGCTGCGTGTAGTGGTGTGCTGAAGGGTATTCACAAAGCACTACCTACGAAGTTATTTCATTAAGTAAACGAGTTGTGTTGAATAGCCTTATTACTTGAGAGAATACATCAGTGTGTATATTTACAATTGCGGCCATTTACAGAAAAAAAGTTCCATGAAACAAGAGATGTGCTCTTTAGACGAAAATCTCTATTCAATCACTAAGCTGATTTCTCAGAAGGACTATACCCGATGTTTTATGGGCCATTTTTCCGGTCTCAATTGAGGTCTCGTGCTCTAAAGTCCTGATTTCAAATTGTTATTAGAGTGAAACTCTGATGAGGAAACGTTATATTTCTTAATTATCTAACAATTAGAGCATGTAGTCGCGTCTTCAGATGACTATGGGCGGCGTAGCTAGAAAATTTTTCTGGGGGGGGGCAAGTTTGGAACCCCCACGGCGTGGGACCCGCACGCCCCCCCCGGTATTAATTTAGCGGTAAATTTTGCCATTTTAGTCGCCCTCAGACGTGATTTCAAGCTACCTGATAAACATGCGCGCAAAAAGTAATTTCATGCTCCTTTGCCATAATAAACCGATCTAATTAGAAAAAAAAACTAACCGTAGAATTGTATTTTTTGGTACTTGTGAATTCAAATAATAATAAAATCGTAGAACACGAAATAATAGAAAAAAGGAAAAAAATCTAGGAGAAGCTCAGCGCCTCACCAAAGAATCGATTATTTTACATAGGTTTAAATGGAGGGAATCCACCCTGGTATAAAAGTGTTCCCTGAATTTCCATGACCAAAATTCCGTGGGCATTGTTTCCGTGGGTAATTATTATTTTTCCATGAAATCACGTGGAAAATGTTATGGAATTCCATGAGCGTCCCACAAAACTCCATGAAATGATATGGAAAAATAATATTTTGCCCACGGAATAGGGCAGTTGCAAGGGTCTGAAATGTTGCGTTTTTTATATAGAAAATGAAAGTACTTGATGAGCTGAGTACAAAGATGCCTTCGGTTTCTAATTACGTCCCATTGTTCCGAAAATGCAATTTTGGCCCAAAATACATTGTTTTAAATGGGAATTCCGCGTAGTGACGTCACTACGCCCACCATTTTTTCAAACTTTACGCGTGTGTTTCTCCAAAACCAGGGCACTTAAAAAAAAAAAAAACGAAAGGCACAATTGTTCTCAGCTCATCAAATACTATTATTTTCATTATAAAAAACACACAATTTCAGACCCTTGCAACTGCCCCATTCCATGAAATTTTATGGAAAAATAATAATTGCCCACGGAAACAATGCCCGCGGAATTTTGGTCATGGAAATTCATGGAAAACTTTTATCAGGGCATTGTTGCCAAATTGTACGAGCCACCATTGCAGATAACCCCTGGACCCGCCCATAAATCTGGGTGCTGTTAATAGTAAGGACAATTACCTACGCATACACCGATTCCATACTTTAAAACTAATTCTGTTTTGGATGATAAAACCATCGAGTACACTAGAAACGACATTGCACTCTGCACAGTGCATGATATCACAGTGCACATTGCACATTGCACAACAAGACAGTTTATAAAACCCATGTTGCAGTTCTGTGGCGGCTCGTGATATTTGGCAACCATGCAAGTTTTCCATTTAAACGTAGGTAAAATAATCGATTCTTGCGGAGGCTGGCAGCCTCCGGGAGAATCGATTGTTTTACATTGTTTAAATAGGAGGAGGACACGGTTGCCAAATTTCACGAGCCGCCACTGTTGCAGTTTCAATTTAGGAGCCTTGAATAATGTATCAATTTAATAGGCGGAGGGTGAGGGGTGGGGAGGGTGATAAGGGGGATGAGGACTGCGAAGAGGATATTCAACCCCCTCTCCCTCACTTTTCGCGCGCGGAATGTGAAATCCGCGCTCCCCCTGCAGTCTCCAGAGCAGCAGCGCAGAGCGGCGCGACACTCATTGGACACACATTTCAAATTTAGCGGCTGAAAATCAGAAAGTTTAATGGGGCTATTGCACACTTTTGCTATAAGCGATTGAACAGTCCATTATGGCGTAAAAACCTCAAAAAATAACGATGGCGGCACTAAAAACTTCCGAAATCCACTCCTAAACGCAATAAACGCAGTTATTTGAGCGAGCGTAATGGTGGCCGAAGGCAATAACAATGGGAGACTCCCATCTAACAATTCTGAAACTCCATCAAGAAGTGACCAATAAGAGACTACTTTCATTTGACACCGGTGTCACTAGGTGTTGCGGTATGAATATATTCATCGAATGTGGATCATCACTCTGATGTCTAATTACTCTGTGAATCATCCTTTTCAACATAGAAAAAGTGACGAAATTAAGATAGGAATCTCCCATTGTTAGTGCATTTGGCCACCATTACACTCGCGCAAATAACTGCGTTTATTGAGTTTAGGAGTGGATTTTGGAAGTTTTTAGTGCCGCCATCGTTATTTTTTGAGGTTTTTACGCCACTTTCGACTATTAAATCGCTTATAGCAAAAATGTGCAACAGCCCCATTCATCTTCAGGTGATTCCTGGCGAAACTTTTCCAGATTTCAATCCGATGGATAGCGCCACTAGTCGCTTTTGAGAATGTCGCCTTTTCGACATTTTAAACTGAAACCAAAAGAAAACGCAAAATTCAAGATCGTCAGCACCTCATAGGCGAATCTAGCAATGTGGCAACAATGCTTTCTTTTCATTTGAACATATGAAAAACAATCGATTCTTGAGGGGGCCATGACCCTATTACTATTCGATTGCTTCTTATACATTCAAAAGGGAAGAATCCGCAGTTGCCAGATTGCTAAATCCGCCTTTGCAGCACCTGTACATTTGGATTTTTTTTTGGATTTTTGGAGCCCGATATGAACAAAATGGGGCTCTTGCGAACTTTTGCTACGCGGGATTGAAAATTGGATTCTTGCATAAAAACCTGTAAAAATGACGATGAGTACACTAAAAAATCACAAAAGTCGCACCCTCGGAATCGAGCTTAATGGCGGAGAGATGCAGGTATCATGTGAGATTCCTATCTAAATTGAGACATACCTCTTTGTTTCCAAAGAGAATGTGACATATTAGATAGGAATCTCCCATGATACCTGCGTCGAACCGCCATTACAATCTTGCCATTAAAGTTGTGATGTAGGTTCATTACTAAATAGACTTTCTTAGTGTAATTTTCGTGATTTTCGCTGGTTTTTACATCAGAATGGACTATTCATTTGCTCACAGCAAAAGTTTGCAAAAGCACCGTTGGTTAAAAATGAAAGCTGTGAAGTGCCATTCCGTGACTCATGACAACTTTCAGCGTCTTTCTGACATATATTCAACACAACCTGCCTCTTGTCATAATGAGACAGTTGCAAGGTTCTGAAATTGCGTGCTTTTCAAAAAAAAAAAAAAAAAATGATAGTACTTGATGAGCTGAGAACAATAATTGTGCCTTTAGTTTTTCATAAGTGTTCCGGTTAGACTCTCTGTTCAAAATAAAGTACTCAGGTCCATCGTAAATGCTCGTTGGTATCAACGTAATTCGGACATTAGGAGAGATCTAGGCATCGAATCGATAGAAGACTTCATATCGAGACTGGCCAACTCTTACGAAAAGCGGCTGGAGGCTCATCCGAATACAGAGGCCATCATGCTCCTGGATTCGGAGAGTTGCACTCGGCGGCTCAAAAGGACTAAACCCCACGAATTGGTAACTCTGTCTGTAGGGATTGGCAAAAAATAATGAGAGGCGAGTGGAATCTCAATCTACTCTCCGACATTGAAAGACAAAAAATAATTTCTAAACCTAAAATAGGGTTGAAATAATAAAGCGTCGGAATGACGTGAGATATTATTGCAAACGTTAATGCTGTCACAATAATAACTACGGCATCAAAATTACTGCCCCCGCACATCATGTTTTAATTTCAATTTCAATTTGAATTTTTTATTGTTAATTTTAATTTAATTTTAACTTTGATTCTGACTGTAATTTTAATTTTAACTTTATCTTGTGTGTAAATTGTGTAAATTGTGACAATGGATTGATCATTGGACCAAACATATATGTATATAATATATAGTTAAGAAAAAATTGTATAGTGCAACAAGCACTGAACCTTTAGTAATCGGTATGTTTATTATAACCAAACATGCAATAAAAAAAAAAAAAAAAAAAACTCTCTGTGTATATTTATGTATATATTATTTTTTTCAATCATTCCAGGTAGAAGTGGTTTAATAAATTAAAAGCTTGTCCTCCGGAAGCTTTTAAACGATAAGTTAAGGTAATTCCAACTTTCAGATTTTTGACCTTCAAATCGGTCTCCTTCTGCCTACTGCGCGGCAGTTGGCACTCCAGCGAGTCGCGATCTGCATCGGTCGTTTGTATAAAAGTTCACCGCAGTCATTTTGCTAGCGCGCGTCCCATAGCATGAAATCTGAAACAAATCGTATCATTTCGTCTCACTGGCCTCTGATTTTAACCCCCACCCCCCTCTTCACCATCCCTTTCTCACCCACCCCTAAGTACCGATCACGCTTCTGATGCGTCCACCTAAGTCCGACTCGACCTCCAGTCCCCTCCCCCCACCCCTAACCTCCCCCTACCCTTACCCCTCCCTTGGTTATCCAAACTCCAGGTTCGCTCATGAATGATCCTCGCTCTATGATTTTTAGCGCATGTAACATTAAATCCTTCACATTGGGTCCCGTGGTCTTGCAAAGTCCCCCCTCCCACCCCAAGCCACGTCGTCGGCCATCGCGCTAATTAGACAGTCAATAATTAATCGATGAATTTTGAAAATCAATCGTATAAAATAACCGAATGTTGCCTCAGACTGGGAATTTGGTTGTTTGGGCCCAATGTGTGTGTGTGTGTGTGTGTGTGTGTGAGTGTGTGTGTGTGTGTGTGTGTGTGTGTGTGTTTGGTTGTTGTTCGGGTTGTTTGGTTTTAAAGGGACGACGACACGCAAGTGGAGTCGCGATATAAAGTTACTAGCCGTTCCAGACACCCTACGGGTGCCCTCCACGGCCAGCATTCTAGGGGCATCCGTAGCCAAGAATTCGTATTTCTCTCTTTATTCCCATTTGAACGCATGTGTTAGAAAAGGACGGATATAGGGACTGTCACTTGACCTCAGCCCCTACACGGAAAAAAAGATTAGTGAAAATAACCATACGGATACCTGGTTTTGGCACCTGCTAGATGTTATGTTAAACTTGACCAGAAGTATGGCACATTTACCGATACTTTGAGTAAATTCGATATGCAATCAGGTAAAATCACCTAGTACCTAGTCAAAACATAGTATACTTCTGGTTAACATTACCATAACATCTAGCAGGTGCCAAATCAAGTATCCGTATGGTTATTTTCACCGTAGTTTTTTTTCCGCGTAGTTATGTCCTTTTCTAACACATGCAGTCAAATGGGCCTAGAGAGAGAAAGACAAATGCCCGGCTACGGCCATGTCTAGGGGTACGGGCTAGTTGGCACTTTGACAGTTGGTTTTATGCAAGTTTGTTTTTTATTTAAAGAAGCATGGTTGTTAAACGAACGATTGAAGAAGTACGGTAAAAATTTTATTATTGACATAAAATGACGGATCAAAAGAATCGGAGCGCTCAGGTTTATAAGCGATGAGCGTTATATGACCGAGGGAGTTGCGTCAGTCTTAACCCTTTCATCCCTGGTGTACATTTCAAAGTACATCTGAATAACATAGAATCTTATGGAGAAAATGAAAACATGATATGCACTTTTTTTTTTTTTTTTTTTTTTTTTTTTATGATGAGAAAATTGTGCTCAGATCAGCTATGTTGGCCGAAAATCGGCCGTCCCTGAACAAAAAGTATTTCAGGTTTGAAAGGATTAAGACGGGCGACGAAAATTGAAAATTTGAAAGACCAAGCGCTGAAGAAATTCGTGAGGAAACCAACTCTTCCCTACTCCTCTCACATCGCATATTGCTCGATGAAATTCAGCGGGGCGTAGAGCAGGCGGGGGAAGGGACAGATGCATACAATTCTTGTATTATTATGTAATCTTTGATAAACCAGAAAAGACCAGACAACAAATGCAGCGAATGTTTCAAGTATTTAGAAGGAAGTTCCAAATCGTTAATTTTAATCATGATGCACCTCAAGAATGTCTATAATGCCTACTATACATATAATGTATAACAGCGTGAATAGACATCGATCAACAGAAGCAATGAAATATTGCACTGTTAGAAACTAAGAGTTTTTAATTTCGGAAAGTGTAATCTTTGCATTGGACCAAACCACAAAGACGGCCCTCAGGGATGTATACAAATGTGCAAAAATTCATCCAATGGTGGCACCCATCGTCTCACTTGTCTTAACTCTCTACCTACAGGGGGACTCAACAGGGTAGCTAGCGCCGAGCACTTTTTTTCAGAATTGTTTCAACGTTATGTATCTGGTCGGTACTGCGAAAATCATTACGTTCATTTTCAGTGTGCAATGAGGATCCGTTAAGTAAAGGATATTCATTAGTTTTAATTACCCTCCTCAGACGCTCGTCAAAGTCAACGTTTAAAACTTTAATCTTGTGGACCGCGAGGTTGGGAGACCCGTTAATCAAAATTAAATGTGTATCGCTAATCCTTAGATTTTGACTCGAACCAACCCTCTGATGCGGATTGACTGCGCTCTACGTATACCGTCACGATCTGCGATGCACGCAGATGAACAAGCCAAGAGAGAGGCTAATTAACTTGACTTGAACTGCGAGACCCGCGAAATTCAAACATCCAGCTTGTGAACTGTTCATTTATCATCTTTTAAAGTCTCCTCTGAGACGAGGAATCGTTGCTTTGTATTCATTATAATTACGGACTCGCAACTCTTAACTCTGACTTTTAAAATTAATCAATTTAGCAGGCTTAATTCAGCCGCATAACTGTCTGCATAATAGGCTCAGTTAGAAAAAAGAATGAAAAATGGATTATAAGAAAGATAGGAGATATTTTGGTCATTGGAGATTTCGTCCAGTTTTCCTTGTCCAAAAATTTTACTGTCAAAAAATTAATGTCCGCGATTGTTTTGTCCGGTAAATTGTGTCATCAAAATTTTTCTTCCAGTTGAGAAAATGGTTCCTTTTTTTCATTCACCATGTAAAAAGTCGTCTATTGTTTGAATGTCCAAGCGGTTCCCTCCTTCAGGGCTTTTTATATTGAGGGGGGGACCACAAAAAAAAAAAAAAAAACAACGAAAACTAATACGTTTATTATAACATATGTTTCTTCAAATGTTACGTTTTTACGATGATACATTATTTTTGGACTGTAATTTGACATTATAATCGAACCAGAGCGCTCTGATGACAGAAATCGACACTAAATGCCGAAGATTCACCTTAAATTTTTTAAAACCCTGTTGGATTTTATCGGAGAGATTTAATGTTGCTTCAAAGCTCTGTGAGATAAGCTCACAATAGCATTTACACGAATCTGTCCAACGACAGAAAAAGAGCACCGATATGTTGCTAATTCAGAGAACAACTAAAACAGCTAAGCTACAGAGCAAAGTAAAGCCTTATCCAGGAATTTATCTGTCTTTCTCTTCTCCCATTTAATAAGGTGTGTTAGAAAAGGACAGAAATATAGGCTGAAGTCACGTGATAGCCATTCTGTCTGTCCTTTTCTGACACATGTGTTCAAATGGGTGATGAGAGAGAAAGGCAAATTCCTGGTTACAGCTATGAAGCAAGGATTGAACAACGAGAGAGAGTCCCAGCGGGAAATCTTCGACCCCGAGCTGAAATAAAAGCTTTTGCGCTCACTCTCTTAACTCTCTTTACTGTAGAGTGTAGGAGTCCATGGCTACGGCTGAAACATCACTCATCCACGGTTGCCTATCGCGATGCTGAAGGAAACTCTGCCTCCTTCAAAACGACCTAAATAAGTGAACGTTATGGGAACATTCGTCCAATGATTTTCGTTCATACTAGGGTAGATCCAAAATATTATGTCCAATAATGGGGCTCTTGCAAACTTTTGCTACAAGGAAATAAATAGTCTATAATCTTATGTATAGACCAGCAAAAATCACGAAGATCACGCTAAGAAAGTCTAAAATTCAGTGATAAACTCACATAACTGCTATAACGGCAAGATGGTAATGGCGGAGAGACGCAGGTATCATGGGAGATTCCTGTCTATCATGTCACTTTCTGTACGGAAACGCAGAGGTATGTCTAAATTTAGATAGGAATCTCCCATGATACCTGCGTCTCTCCGCCATTAAGCTTGATTCTGAGAGTGAATTTCGTGATTTTTTAGTGTACTCATCGTCATTTTTACAGGTTTTTATGCAAGAATAAACTCTTCAATTCCCTATAGCAAAAGTTTGCAAGAGCCCCATTAACGTCCTGTGTATTTTAAACCAAGTTGTTGGGCACAGTTACATACTTGTCCAAAAAAATGTTTGGCCACACTCAAAATGTTGTTGCCCCTTTATACGTCCGAAGACAGAAATGGAATCATAATAATCATATTACACAACTACATATTATATATGGTGAGAAACTATATTGAAGCTATTGCAACACAATCTATTTTTCCTAGCGAAAATTGCGACGATTTTTTTTTGGATCAGTTAATGCAATTAATTCAGATTGAAAAATTTACTAAAACCAGCTGGACAAGCATTCGCAAACTCTAATCAGTGGCGGCTCGTGCAATCTGGCAACCGTGCACTTTTACCATTTAAACGTATGCAAAAAGATCGATACTAGGTGAGGCGCTACGCCTCACCAAGTAATCGATTATTTTACACAGTTTTAAATGGAGGAAATCCATTGTTGCCACATTGCACGAGCCGCTGCTGACTCTAATGTAACGAAGAAAGCAAAATCTGCCGATACTTACGGTTCTCTTATCAATTGGACTATAATGCAAAGAGGACATTTAATAACATTTTTGCCAAGAAGGTAGGATGGACATTGGACAAAACTGTATTATAAATGGCCATGTTGTATTATTGTGTGAACGTTTCTGACACTTTAGTGAAAGGTAGATTAGCCCATTTCTTGTTAACATGATAGTCGTGGGTATTGGGGGAAAAATGAGTAAACATTTTACATAACAGTAACTTGCGAGGGATGGATGGAATTGTTCTACCGATTTTAAATTTAAACAAACAATCGTCGAGCATGGAATGACTTTAGCTATCATTAAGGATTGAAACTTTGCAAATGCAAAGCCAGAGATGGGAAATGCTCAATGGTCGATCATTGATCAACTCTCCAATTAGAACTCGATCGTTTATTAAGTGGCGAAAGCGCATCTCAAGATAATCTTTGGCGAATATGCAATTTTCATCCCTTCAGAGTGAAACAAAATGTGCTATAAACTAGGCCTGTGCGATGTTCGATCATACATCGACGCTTGTTCGATGTTTAAGGGACATCGAATGCGGTTCGATGTCTCATGAGATGCATCGAAACATCGAAACATCGATTAACATTGAAACATCGATTCACATCGAAACATTACAACTTCGATCCAGATCGAAAAATCGATTCATATCGATTTTTCATGAATCGATTTTTCGACGTGTTGGTCACTGTTCCTATCGATCTTTAAAACAAAAATCAAGAAATAGGACAGTTTTTTGTTGATTTTTTGGTATTTTGATGTAAATGTATTATTCTTACATGCAGAACGATTTTTCGATGCATATCGATGTTTCGATGTTTCTAAGTAAATTAACGATTCGATACCGATCGATGATTTCGATGTGGATCGATGTTTCGATATTTTATTTTCCGATTTTTCGATGTTTCGATACATCGCTCCGATGTTGGAAATCGGCATCGAAGTGACTTCGATGGACCGAACGAGACATCGCACAGGCCTACTATAAACTCTGACTTTCGAATGTTGAGGCGCTCCTTGTTGAAATAACGCTAAAGTTCAAATTCATTTTCATTCAATCCTATCGTGCAATATGCAGTGGAACAATCAGGATCTCTACCATCTCTCTCTTTTTCTCGTGTACTATGACTTTCAAAGAAAGTACTATCGACGAATTAAAGATTGTCGCGAGATTTTTACGAGTTAAGTTTCGCCTTCAAGTTTCTAGTTCGGCCACTCTTCATACTCCTCACACGTTGCAGGTGATAGGCTAGTGCGAGTGGGACGGGATCGCCGTTGCAGATTAGTCCCACACTCACAATCATAACTAAAAATGTGTGAAAACCTCGCGACAATCTTTAATTCGTTGATAGTACATTGGTCGACATTCTTAAGGTTGCCGAGATTTAAAAGAGTAAAAATTTCGTCCAGGGATTTTTCTTTAGAAAGCAATAGTACATGTAGAAAAAGGATAGACCAGTAAAGATTTAGTTTAATAAGTGCACTCTAGGTAAAAATGGAAGTAAAAATGGAAGTGTTTTGCACTGAGAGAAATCACTAATTTAAAAACAAGGAAACACGTTTACTTGTGGCAGTTTTCCTTGCGCGAAGTAAAGTTCTATTGCATGAAGGTGAATCACTGTCACAAAAAGGGATCTTTGACTTGTAGCAGCAGACATTTTCCTTGGGTTAAACGAATTTCCCCTTAGTCAATATTTTACTGTGCAGTTTCTTTAACACAAACGAAATACACCTTGGATTAAAAAAAAAAAAAAAAACAACAAAAAAAACAATGGGTCATCTGATGCAAACTGTTGCTAAACAACGATTAAGAGTTTTAAATTTAATGGAAAATCGCCTGAAAAGTCCATTGGTGGCATCAGAAAATCATAAAATGCAATAATAAACTCACAAGTGGCGTTTAATGAAATCCAAGATGGCGGATAGATATCGAGCAATTTGTACCTATGCATGCACCACGAACATCCAAGGATAGCCAACCTCACAATATCGATCACAACCATTCACAAACGTAAACAAACACAAAACCTCTACCTCCAGTGAGGTTGCCAAAGTTGGCCATCCTTGGATGCTCACGGTGCATGCATACAGATTGCTCGATATCTATCCGCCATATCGGATTTCATTGAACGCCTCTTGTGAGTTTATTATTTCATTTTATGACTTTCTGATGCCATCAATGGACTTTTAAGGCGATTTTACTTTAGAGTAGACACTCTTAATGGTTGTAGCAAAAGTTTGCAACAGACCCATTCCCTCTGAACGCTTTTCATCATGTGTGCATCGCTGTGTATTTGTCCACTTTTTCAAGAATCAATGTTCTATATCTCCTTGTAGCAAATGTCCACAACAAGACCTATTGAAAAATGCACACCTCTCTCCAATAGCGTAACTATCTAGAAATCATTCTATCTCTCTTTTTACTCATCCGAATGTACAGGTGGAAAAAGGATAGGAAGAGGGGGATTGATCCCCTTTCCTATCCTTTTCTAACTTACACATTTTAATGGACAAAGTGAGAGAAAGGTAATTTCTAGTTACGCCACTGCCTCTCTCCACCGTCATTTGGCAACGTTGAGCCGCCCGCCACACAACAGCCTCCACACAGTGCTCGAGCAGAATTTTCTAGCAAGCTGAGAAAAACAAGGCCGAGGCACATTAAAAGCTTTCGTTATATTATTTACTTGTGTGCTCCACCCCTCTTCTCTCTCAGGGCGCTCCTACCAACTGACTCCCTCTTTACAATGTCAATTAGGATTAAAAAGCGAATCTGGGGGCATAAAATGATTAATTTTAACTAACATCTATTATCTTCTTGTTCGTTTAAAGCTTTTGCATTATGCCATCTAACCGCCACGACCGTTTTACCGCTACCGCTGAGACCTTTTTTGGTAAGTTTTCGGAGTACGCTCTTAGCTTTTGGTACCTCAACGAAACCTGTAACATACCCCGTTCTGAGTCTGAGCTGGTTTCGAAAGCATGCGAAAAGGATTTTAACCCTTGTGAGCCTAAGGGGGGGTACATTTGTACCCCAGGCCAGTTTTTTTGACGCCATTTTGTCAAAACTGCTCAAAATTTTTTGGGACTTCATGACATTTTAAGTTAGGATACTTAGAACACGTCTACCAAATTTCATTAATTTTTATGAATTTTTGTCGATATTATAGAAATTTAAAGTGTTGGGGTACAAATATACCCCCCTTCGTCCTGCCAGTTTTAAGTTTGGAACCATCTATTACAGTGAATTTTACGGAAATTTTATGTAGATTAAGAATATTAAGTCAGATCATTGAAAAAGAATTGGAAATTTATCAAAAATGGAAAAATAATATGGTACCTCATTTCATTTATTCCATTTTTTTTATTTTGACGTTTTTTTTAAAAGTAGGTGTAAATTTGGCAACATAGCAAAAATTTACTCAAATTTCACATAAATTACTCTCTTAGGGTACTAAGTACATAATCCATCCATTAAAGTTTCAAAATTATTGATACTGACTGTGCTGCATGAAAATATCCTTGGGGTACAAAAATACCCCCCCTTAGTCCTTTGTGTTACCGAAATACCTTAGGCTCACAAGGGTTAACCTACTTTTCGGAACGCGTCTACGATGCACAAGCTATACAGCTATAGAGAGGATTTACGGAACGTGGTATTGAAACTTCTACACTGAGAGAATGGGTCTGTTGCAAACTTTTGCTACAACGATTAAGAGTGTTTAACCTTATGTAAAATCGCCTGAAAAGTCCATTGGTGGCATCAGGAAGTCATAAAATGCAAAAATAAACTCACAATGAGAGGCGTTTAATGACATCCAAGTTGGCGGATAAATATCGAGCAATCTGTAGGTATGCATTCACACCGTGAACATCCAAGGATGGCCAACTTTGACAACCTCAATGGAGGAGTCGCTCCGACTGAAGACTGAGTGCTCACCGTTGCCTGCTTAGATCACTCCACATACGCACCGATCGGTGCGCGTTCGGGACTCCTGTTGCGTTACAGTTTGCGCGGTCTTTTTGAATATTTTTGACTTGAACGCGGGCCTTCTTGCGTCGCATTATTATTTCTACTGTACATAACCCATCAGTATGCTACTGTGTTTTACCCAGTTTCCTTTGAGAAAAGTGCAAAGGAACTGGAGCTTCGGGTGGATCAAAATAAGAGAAATAATGATTTTTTTGGCATTTCGGGGGAATTAAACGCCCTTCGGGCGACTACGCGCGCTCCGCGCTGCGTTTACCTCCCGCTCGCTTCGCTCGCTCCCGGTCTTTTTTATAATCTAACTTGGGGTTGTCTGCACTAGAAAAAGGGGTTTTTATTGGGTAAATTATAGTTTATAACCTATTCTCGACCAAACGTAAAAATCCTGACGTAAAGGCAAATGTGGCAGTTGGGGGAATATCGGAACTTTGTCGGAAAAATTTTAGTTAACAGACCGTTCCAATTTGAGGTTA
Source organism: Trialeurodes vaporariorum (assembly GCA_011764245.1). NCBI lineage: Eukaryota > Metazoa > Arthropoda > Insecta > Hemiptera > Aleyrodidae > Trialeurodes > Trialeurodes vaporariorum. The sequence continues at coordinate 10,474,126 of VMOF01000220.1, forward strand.
TGCCATCGCGATTTTACGGTATTTTGAGCACCTTAAGCGTTTTTCTCTGGGCTAAGGGGAGGGTGGTAGTGAATGTTTCATTAATTAAACTGAAGGATATAGTTTAGTATAAGGGCCGCTGTACTTTCTGATCTATCATAGCCTAACCTTATCTAACCTAACTTCACAGGAGTAATGGTTGAGTAGGGGATAGCGGCCCTTACACTAAACTACAGCCAAACTGACCGGTAAACCAAATTTTTCAACCATATAATTAACAGGGGCTGATGCGAGTACTGGGAGGGGGAAAAAAAAGAAGGGAGCTAGGCCGGGAGAAGAAAAATAAAGTTTCAGCGGCAGGATTCGAACCGGCACTCTCCCGCTCCGACGCACGTGCACCGTAATCTCCGAGCCACGATGCCTGACGTAAAGATGGGGCAAAATAAGCCTTATTTAAGGGTTGCAATCAGGTTTCGCAGGCAGTTCCTCTCTTTGCCGCAGAGTGATCGTTGGAGCGCTGCGGTAGCAGCGTTGAGCACTGTTGAGCACTGTTGAGCACTCTGTCTTCAGTGAATGAAACTCTCAATGGAGGTAGAGGTTATGTGTTTGTTTACGTTGTGATCGGTTGTTATCGATATTGTGAGGTTGGCTATCCTAGGATGCTTGTGGTTCATGCATACAAATTGATCGATATTTATCCGCCATCTTGGATTTAATTACACGCCTCTTGTGAGTTTATGATTGCATTTTATGACTTTCTGATGCCACCAATGGACTATTCGGACGATTTTAAATTAGATGCCACACTCTTAATCGTTGTAGCAAAAGTTTGCAACAGACCCATTCTTTTTTCAACCCAATATGGTGTTTTTCGTTTGTGTTAAAGGAATATGCACAGTAAAATATTGACCGAGGGGGAATTCTTTTAACTAAAGGAAAATGTCTGCTGCTATCGAATGCTTCATTAGTAATACTGAGTGTTAGGTAGGGGCGGAATTTGGGTTATAATTACCGATTTCTTCGGTACTTACGACCGAACGTTTTGATTTATTCAACCGAAAATGTCGGTGATGAAAATAAGTCGAATCTTCAGTTCTAACAACCTAAGCATTTTTCTCTGTGATACAAGGAAAACTTTTCCTTCTTGTGACAGTGATTTTCCTTCATCCAACAGAAGTTTACTTCGCGCAAGGAAAACTATCACAATTAATCGTGTTTCCTTGTTTTTAAAGAAGTAATTTCTCTCAGTGTAGGAGTTAGCCATGATCGAGATCTCTTGCGGACATTTTACATGGCCTGGGCTCGCGTTCGGTTTGTTTCAAAGACATTATATCATATAGACGGAGTGCATAACAAGATCCTTGAGGCAAACTTGCGATACTTCGCATGTTCACCAAAAATGATCACCAGTCATCAGCCTGCTTAACGGTTGTATCAAAACTTAAATTGGTAATCTTTTTTAGGTATAATCTTTGGCAAAACTGGTGACAAACAAACCGACGCCATTTTGAGAGTGAATGAAAGCTGCACACTATTTCAAATTTTGTGAGTTATTTGAAGCTTTTTTTGATCTTATATCATACTGTTGTCAAAATGATGGTCATTAAATAGTGTTTTATCCATCTTCGATCTCGATTTTTGTAAAGTAGTAAGTTTGGATTCAGAGGTTGTGTTCGTTTGTTTGTCACCAGTTGAAGGTTCCTCCCCCAATTTCGAAAGTGGACTCGCCCGTCTGCCTACTGTAGTGTACGGTAAGTTTGCCTCACTCAGCTCAATGTTACGGTATAGGATTCACTCCATCTATATGATATAATGTCTTTGGTTTGTTTACCTCATATTTTTAACCCATAAAAAAGTATGTTGTGCTAGATAGATTTGAAATTGGTTTTAAACGAAAGTGTAAGTGTTTTAAAGAGGCTATCTCGACACAGAAAAAATTTGGCGCAGCAAAGGTACACAGAAAAAAAAAGGAAAAAAAATATGTTGATTTTACAGCATAGGGTGTTAAAAAAGTGTGTAGCAGGTTAGTACGTTAGATCAACAGATCTGAGCTGTGAAATTAACCGTCAGAGGAGTTAATTTGACACTAATTGAACCGCTCAGGCCTGTTGAACCAACATACTAACATGCTACACACTTTTTCAACACCCCAGGCTGAAAAATCAACTGTTTTTTTCCCCCTGAGTATTTCGTTATTTTTCGTAAAAAAAAAAAAAAAAAAAAAAAAAAAAAAAAAAAAAAAAAAAAAAAAAAAATAATGCTCTTTTAATCTAAGATTTACTCCATTGGGACAGTAACAAAAAGGGTGTACGAATATCACTTGAAAAAGTGTCATATATTTTGCGGCAATGATAACGATTTTTTTCCCTATTATTTTTTTCCTATAGATTAATTTGTTTAAGACAAAGTAGCCATCAATAAAAAGGTTAAAAAAAAAAAATCCTCCTTCAAACAATGAGTTCCGATGAAAAATGGCTGATTTTTAACGTGTTACCCTTTGCATATGGTCCATAGCCCCTGGGAGCATACCACTCCCGTTATTGTGAAATCATTCCTTAAACTCGGTTAAAAAAATGAGCCGAATCTGTTGATTTTTTTTATTATTAATATAACTATTTTTTTTAAACTTTTGTTTCTTCATATAATGAGAACTGGCAACATTTTGATCAATATATATAATCGTCAAAACCCCAAAACGGAGTGTGATGCAAAGCAAACAACGCATTAACTAATTAACGCGTACCTACAAACGCGGTATAAGCTAGTATGATAGCGCACTCTTGCGGGATCTGCCTAAAATGTTCAAATGATACGGACAGAATGTGAGAATGCTGCTTCGCTTTCTATCACCTTCCTTCTAATTTTTATCCCTAGCTTTTAACCCTTCTCTCTCTCTCTCTCTCTCTCTCTCTCTCTCACTCTCTCTCTCTTTCTCTCTCTCACTCTCTCTCTCTTTCTCTCTCTCTCTCTCTCTCTCTCTCTCTCTCTCTCTCTCTCTCTCTCTCTCTCTCTCTCTCTCTCTCTCTCTCTCCATCTCCGTTTTTCTTTTCCTCGAAGTTCTGTCAGCGCGAACGGTGCGCAAAGTCTGTGAGTTGCCAAGTTAGTTGAGTGCAGTAACAGAAACAGAATTACAATTTTCACTAGAACGCATAAATAAATCAAATAAAAGGAAATTATTGATTTAAATGTGTTGTACTTATTTATTTGCTTGAACTCATTAGAACTTTTCTGAGAGTCAAATGGAAATAAACATTGATAAAAATGTCCAGTTACCGTAACAAGAATTCTGTTTAACCCTTTCCGTCACAGCATTTTACATGGAGCCTTATGGAAATTTGGAAAAATTGACTCACACATGAAATTATATGAGAAAAGTTCGTTCAATTCAATGATACATTTTTCAGACTACAGTGACACTTCTTTCATAATTCATGACGGAAAGGGTTAATACCGTGAAATGGGGTGAATGGAACTGCAGGGTGTGAATACTGAATAAAGGATCATATCAAAAAATTATGACTGGACATCGAAAAATGGACCACATTTCAAGAATAAATGGTCACAAGACGACAAAGAATGGGCGGCCTAAGTATAAAAGAGACTTGAATGGAGGCAAAAAACCAAAATTCCTTGATTTTGTTCCAATTCACCCCGCAGTTCCTAGCTTCTACCCGTTTTTTACAGTATTTTCTTTATAGGAATGCTTGTAAATTTAACCAGAATTCCGGCAAAATTAATTTTGAATCCCTGTGAATATAACTTGGATTCCGATGTTAACGCAATGGGGCAGTTGCAGGAGACTGAATTTTGGTGTTTGTTGGCAATCAAATGAAAGTACTCGATGAGCTGAAAACAATGATGCCTTTGGTTTTTCACGAGGTTTTATAGTTCCAGAGATGCGATTTTGGCCTCAAATACAAGTTTTAAGTATGAGAATCAGTGGCGTCATTTCGGGTTCGGCTTGGGGGGGGGGGGGGGCAAAAATGTGATGACCTTTTTTTTTTTTTTTTTTGCTCATCAATGTTATTTTAGACACTCTACAGTCCTGCATATCCTATATTTACGGCCCTAAATTCCAACGAAACTCGTTACTGACCACCAAATTTTAGCTCAAAACTTTTTTCTTCTCCTAAAAAAAAAAAAAAAAAAAAAAAAAAAAAAAGGGTCATCACTTTTTCACATTTGGCCGACCCTTGGGGGGGGGGGCAATTGCCCCCCCTGCCCCCCGCAAATGACGCTACTGTCATTGAGAATTCCACGCCTTTGCGCGGAGCTTTCTCGCATGATGCCGTTTCTTGGTCCCAGAAAGAAACAGACGTGATCGAACGAGATTGTGCTTCTAATAAAGATCGATATTTTGTTCGACATCACTTGCAATGCTATGAATCGATCTTGATTGCACATAAAACAATGGAAAATAATCGATAAACATCGAAGATACCTTGAGCCCCCGAGGATTTGATAAACACAATTTTTTGCAGCTGTACGCGAGTGAATCTCCGAAACTGGAACCTAAAGAGAAAACCCAAAGGCACCTTTGTTCTCGGCTCATCAAGTACTATTATTAATTGATTTTCTCTGTAAGAACGCCAAATTTGTATACCCTTGCAACTGCCTCAATGAGGCTCTAGCAAGTTTTTCCTATAAGCAAATGAATAGTAAAATATGATGTAACAAACAGCGAAAAATCACAAAAACCACAAAAAAAAAAAAAAAACTAACTTTAAAATTCAGTAATGAACTCAGAAAACAGCTGTTCAGCTGTAAGATCGTAATGGTGGAGTTACGCGTGTATCATGGGAGGTTCCTTCTAATTTGTCACTTTCCTTGTGGAAACACAGAGATAAGGCGAATTCTCGCGACGAATATATTCGACAGCAACATTGCCAACCTACGCATGACAACAGTAGATGACACGAAACTGGATCGTGTTTTTTGAACTTTTTCGGTGTTTTCAGTCATCGATGCGGCATCAATTCGATTTTGAATTCAAGTCCGGAAGTGAATTCAAAATCGAATTGATGCCATTCAAGTCCAGAGGTGAATTTAAAATCGAATTGATGCCATCGATGCCCCGAAAACACATCTAGAAACACAATTGAGTTTCCTCGAATACGTAGTTAAGTTGGTATTGTTTATGATATTCGACTAATAGGTATGTTTCACATAAGATACAGGAATCTCCCATACCATACCTGCGTCGCTTCGCCACTAAGCCCGATTCTGAGAGTAAACTTTGTGATTTTTTAGTGTATATACGCATCGTCATTTTTACAGGTTTTTATGTAAGAATCAACTCTTCAATCACCTGCAGCAAAATTTTGCAAAAGCCCAAATTTTATGTAATACTTTCAAAACCAAGACTTCGGCACACTGGCAGAAATGCTCATTGCTCACTCCAACTCCGGTCGCATGAAAGCCCTGATGTCTACGTACTATGACTTTAAAAAGAAAGTTCCTTGGTCGAAATTTTGATTGACAGCAACCTACAAACAATGGGGCAGTTGCAAGGGTCTGAAATGTTGTGTTTTTTATAAAGAAAATGAAAGTACTTGATGCGCTGAGAGCAAAGATGCCTTTGGTTTCTCCTCAAGTACCATTGTTCTGGAGATGAGATTTTGGCCCAAAATACATTATTTTAAATGGGGATTCCGCGTAGTGACGTCACTACACCCACGATTTTTTACAACTTTACACGCGTGTATCTCCGAAACCGGGACTTTTAGGAAAAAACCGAAGGCACCATTGTTCTCAGCTCATCAAATACTATCATATTCTTTACAAAAAACACAACATTTTAGACCCTTGCAACTGCCCCATTTTGCGGCTTTCAAGTGTTTAAAGACTAATCATAATGCCCCATTCAGAGTTCATCACGAAAAACCGACACTTCTGTTGGAAACAACGGGGAAATTTAACAAAAATAATTTCGACCAGGGAACTTTCTTTTAAAAGTCATAGTACATAGGCGGCTCCCAAACGACAGTCGATTCGATATATCGCGGTACTAAAAAACAGTCCATACAAAATGGATCGTCCTTGGTAGTGGAAGCTACAAGCGAAAGACTAGGGAGAGAGAATTATGTTTTCGTTGTGATTTAAATTTTCTCAAAGATTCAAAAATACAGATGATTCTCTCGATTTTTATCTGGCAGGTGTATGGTTTGACTTCAACCCTCTATTGCATGGCGTTACCTATAGGTAACACGAGGTATTTGAATTTCTGAAAGATCAAGAAATGCGGCGCTATTCATTCTGCCTGTTGTTACCTATAGGCAGTGGCGTCGCGTGCAATTTGGCAACTCTGCATTCTACCCATTTAAATTCATGTAAAAGATCGAATTCAGGGGGTTCACAGTGCACAAGGAAAATTCGATATATTTAAGGAGTTTAAATAGAGGAGTCGCATTGTTGCCAGATGGCACGCGACGCCACTGCCTATAGGTAACATAATGGCCAGTATGGGGGAATAAAGAAAAACAGTAGAAACAGTAGAAACTGATCCAGTAGTGCCAACATGAAAAAAAAAAAAATCCCCGTCTTTTCCCACCAAAATCGGCGAAAAAAAAACAATTAACCCATGCAATAGAGGGTTAAATTTGACAACACGGGTTAGGCATTTTAGTGGATCCCTTATAGCTTCTGTACACAAACGCTGATACTCTCCCCTTCGATTTCTCCGTTTTCTTAGCGCGCACGGCTTACGCCCTTGGGGCTCATTACCCTTCTCCCTTCTCTCACCCTAGTTTCACTCATGTTTGTTGTTATAAAATATTAGATTATTAATCGCTGTCTACCAAGTTCATAATTTCTTCTTTTACAAGTTTATTAATTTCTTCCCTCGTTGTCATTTTTGGCGGATCATGTCTCATCACTGCTCTCTTTTCGGCCAGAATGAATCAACTCGTTGCCGACCATAATTAATTAACCATTTTTTTTTTTTTTTTTAACTCATTTAAGCTTGATGTTATGGTAGTCACAACCATGTGCACCAGTATATCTGATTGGTCTATGGGTCTTTCGTTGCACAAGTTTCCTACTGCATTAAAGACTAATTGAGGCCATGGGCGGATCAAGCAATTTGGCAACCGCAAATTGATCCCATTTGAACGCATGAGAAACAATCGATTCTCGAGGGGGCCATAGCCGTTTTACTAATCGATTGTTTATCATTCATTCAAATGGGAATATTCCACAGTTGCCAGATTGCACGGAGAAAAATTTCTGATTGAAATTACGGAACGTAGGAAGAAATTGGGGTAAAAAGAAATTGCCTTTAAAATAATAAGAATTCTTATTGATTCAACCAGAATTATCATTGGTCCAATGGGTCTGTTGCAAACTTTTGCTACAGCAATAAAAAGTGTTTATTCCAATGTAAAATCGTCTGAAAAGTCCATTGGCGGCATAATAAAGTCATGAAATACAATATTAAACTCACAAGAGGCGTTTATTGAAATCCAAGATGGCGGCAAAATATCGAGGAATCTGAATGCATGCACCGTGATCATCCAAGGATTGCCAACTTTGACAACCTCACTGCAGGTAGAGGTTATGTGTTTGTTTACGTTGTGATTGGTTGTGATGGATATTGTGAGGTTGGCTATCCTTGAATGTTCGTGGTGCATGCATACAGATTGCTCGATATTTTGCCGCCATCTTGGATTTCATTAAACGCCTCTTGTGAGTTTATTATTGCATTTCATGGCTTTCTGATGCCACCATTGGACTTTTCAGGCGATTTTAAAGTATATTAAACACTCTTAATCGTTGTAGCAAAAGTTTGCAACAGACCCATTACTACGTTTTGGGTCGATTTGCCCCAACTCTGAAAAGGAAATTCCAGGCCAGTACCTACTTTGCCGAATGCCGTTGTTGGCCGTTTTTGCTGATCGTGGTAAGTGTATGCAGTGCAGGTTTCATTCACCTATTCTACCGCCATCTTCGGCTTTCCTTTAAATGACTTTTGTGGGTTTATGAGTGGATTTTGAGACATTTTGATGCTTCTAATTAGATCTTTGCGCTACTTCATGCGATTTTACATTAGATTGTACACTCTATAGCGCTGTAGCAAAAGTTTGCAACAAACCCATTGAACGTGATAATGATTATTCAGAAAAATCGCGCAAGAAAGAATCGTTGGAAGTAATTGAAACTTAGTGATCCCTGGTAAAAATTACGACTATACGACTATTCCAAAAACGACTATAAACATAGTTGCCGACTATAATCTATAGTTGGCCAACTATAATCCATAGTTGGCCAACTATGTTTATAGTCGTTATTGGAACGGTTATAGTCGTCATTTTTACCAGGGCGACGAAGCGTGCAATTTGGCAATGTTGAATTTCATCCATTTTATCCCATAGAAAATATCGAACTACTATAAGTGTTCTTCGAATACCCCCTCAAATGGGGCTATTGCACACTTTTTCTATAAGCGATTTAATAGTCGATTATGGCGTAAAAACCTCAAAAAATAACGATGGCGGCACTAAAAACTTCCAAAATCCACTCCTAAACTCAATAAACGCAGCTATTTGCGCGAGCGTAATGGTGGCCGAAGGCACTAACAATGGGAGATTCCCATCTAACAATTCTGAAACTCCATCAAGAAGTGACCAATAAGAGACTACTTTCATTTGACACCGGTGTCACTTGGTGTTGCAGTACCATTCATCGGATGTGGATCATCACTCTGATGACTAATTACTCTGTGAATCATCCTTGTCAGCATAGAAAGAGTGACAAAATCAAGATAGGAATCTCCCATTGTTAGTGCCTTCGGCCACCATTACGCTCGCGCAAACAACTGCGTTTATTGAGTTTAGGAGTGGATTTTGGAAGTTTTTAGTGCCGCCATCGTTATTTTTTGAGATTTTTACGCCATAATCGACTATTAAATCACTTATAGCAAAAGTGTGCAATAGCCCCATTCCATCTTTTTCATGGATTGCACGCTTCCCCACTGACTAAATCATATAATCTAAGTCGGAATCCGAAAACTTAATGCAAAAGTATAAATACCGTATCAGCGGCATGCAACGAGCTATAGTACCTAATGGAGAGGCTGATACATGTTGAAAATCCTATCCCAAAGTGTGACAGCGAGCGCGATCTGATTCTGGTTAGTTTGCCTCATTAATTAAACAAACCTTAAATTAAAAACTGCAATTAAATCGGTGGAAATTGGTTTCAAACAAAAAAGCAAGTATTTCAAGAGTTGCTTTCTGGACACAGAATTCTAAAACAACTATACCTACCTATACAGGTAATAAAATTTGGCTTGCTTCAGTCACGCGTCACTTGTCAGTTTCTCTATCGTGCCAATCCTTCCAAAAGAAACAATAATATCGATTTCTGTGTTCAGGTAGCCACCCTCAAACACTTGCACTTTCATTGAAAACCAATTTCAAATAGATTTGTCGCAACTTACTTTTTAAGATTAAACATATGAGGCAAACGCAAACCTAGTAAAATGTCCATAAGAGATCTCGATCATGGCTACCTCCTAGAAGTTTCAAATCATTGCTCCCTTATAGCTCGTTAAGGGTAGATCGTCGCTTCGAAAAGTAGGTTAAAACTCTAAAAACTATAAAACAACTGCACCCTCGTTTAGAACCAATTTCAAGTGGATCCGTCACAACTATCTTTTTAAGGTTAAAAAAAAAAAAAAAAAAAAAAAAAAAATAATGAGGGAAAAAAACCGAGCCTCTGTAAAATGTCCATAAGAGATTTCTTACATGGCTGTCTCCATGAAGCTTCAAAATCATGTCCCTTAAATCCTCTCTATTGCTATACATACAGGGTGTTGAAAAACTGTTCCCGTATATTTCAGGGGCGGATTCTACGGGTCAAAATAAGACCTTTTTTTCCTATAAACATGTGTCCAAAAATGCCCCCCGTTTGAGCTACAGCCCCCCAAAGTTTTAAAAAATTTACGGTTTTTTTGGAATAGCGACCACTATTATTAACCAAGTGTCTTAAAACTTGGTGTCCCAAGGTAATTTTACGTTTAAAATCCATTAATGACCTCGAAAAATTCAGAAATTGAGTCTAACTGTACTTTTCACGCAATATTGTACCTTTAACGGCACGAATTTTATGTTACGGATTAAAATTTTGAAGAATAATTACCGAAATCAGATGCGGAAAACCCTTAAAAAGATTTTTGGTCCTCATTGTTTCTTTCGATACGACGCGTTTTAAGCGAGATAATCGCTGCACAGTGTGGAAAAGTCAGCGCTTTTACCATGGAAAACGGCAGCTAGTATGCAACCCGCCTCTCCGCTGCTTCTACGGGCCGGCCGCTATGGTAAAAGCGCTGACTTTTCCACACTGTGCAGCGATTATCTCGCTTAAAACGCGTCGTATCGAAAGAAACAAGGAGGACCAAAAATCTTTTTAAGGGTTTTCCGCATCTGATTTCGGTAATTATTCTTCAAAATTTTAATCAGTAACATAAAATTCGTGCCGTTAAAGGTACAATATCGCGTGAAAAGTACAGTTAGACTCAATTTCTGAATTTTTCGAGGTCATTAATGGATTTTACACGTAAAATTACCTTGGGACACCAAGTTTTAAGACACTTGGTTAATAATAGTGGTCGCTATTCCAAAAAAACCGTAAATTTTTTAAAACTTTGGGGGGCTGTAGCTCAAACGGGGGGCATTTTTGGACACATGTTTATAGGAAAAAAAGGTCTTATTTTGACCCGTAGAATCCGCCCCTGAAATATTCGGGAACAGTTTTTCAACACCCTGTATAGTAGTAGTAGTATCACAGAATAATACAATCAGAACGGAAACTCTGTCGGATTTTGAAGCAAATTCATTTCGCGTCCGCCATGTTGGGATATAGGATGTTTACATCTGGATTCGCGCGCGAAAAAAAAAAGATAGGACATGATCCGCGAAATTTTCATTCGGAAATGCCATTAGAATAAAAGTGAGGCTGGAAACTTATGATTTCTTTCCAGAATTTACAGAAATAAAGGAGTTTCAACACAAATCACACACGTCCGCCATGTTGGGAAATAGGACGACAGCGTTGCCTATTGGTGCCGTTAAATTCCAAACTTGCTTCCATTGGCTCTTATGGGAGTTTCCGTTCTGATTGTATTATTCTGTGGAAGTATCTTAAAATTAAGGCTCCAAAGCACCTATGGCTATTCGGCACCTAAACTAAGTGTACATGGGTGTGTATACAGGTAATCTTAACTGTAATCGTATTTCTAACTGAAGCTAAATTTATGAAGTTATTTTTTAAAAAGTTTGTTGAGTTTTCAAGCTCTTATGGTTAAGGTTCATTGCTCGTCGGCGGTATAGGCCTTCGTACACGCTCAAATTAAAACCGTCAAATTGGCATCGATGAGCCGAGATCCACCACAAAACGGCAGGTGAGCCAACCGTTGCATGCTCCGTTGGTTAAAACGTTGTCAAACAACTGTGCAATTTGATAGCCTGTCTAACTGCAGAGTTATTTGACGATGGATGGTGTGCCATCTGTTCACCAATCTACCGTCGTCCGTCAACAAAACAAATAATCCCCATTCAGGGCTGCCGTTTTGCGTATAATCAATGCTATTTTTCAATTCACCGATGATTCCACCGGTTGAGAAAAGAGAACACAGTTCAGTTCAGTGCATGACTGTAATAAACTAAAAAACTCGCATCTGTAATCTTTTCTCAACCGGTGGAGTCGTCGATGACTTTAAAAAACTTGCGGATATTTTAATTAATCAACGGAGTTTCCACCGATTAAGGAAAGATTACAGATCAGAGTATTTTCGTGCATTACAGTCATACACTGAACTGAGCTGTGTAATCTTCCCTCAACCGGTGGAATCATCGGTGAATAGAAAAATAGCATTGATTATACGCAAAACGGCAGCCCTGTCCCCATTATTGAGGTGTTTTGGTCAGAGACAATATAGGTATAATAGAGACTACGCACTATCTATCTTGCCCATATGTTTGCGCGCGGTGGCAATTTTTTTTTTTTTTTCGGGGTCTCAACAGAACACCGAAAACATGGACCATATACGTTGACTGATGAGAAACGTCGTTGAGATTTTTGCCTAATGAATCCGAAGCACCAAAATTGCATCAGTCAACGTATGGTCCATGTTGGATGGTGTTCCTTCATGCTCCCTATGTTAATTTCTGTTGATCTCCGACATTAAAGTCAGCCACCGCGCGCAAGGCTAGTGCGTGGTCTCTATTATATAAATATTGTCTCTGGTTTTGGTCAAGGTTATGTCTGAAATTTAGAAATGTCAGGTTGGCAAATCTACCGTTTGCGGTGGATTTCATTTCAGCTCACCGATGCCAATTTGACGATCCTACTTCGAGCGTGTGCGAAGGCCTTGTGTGAACACATGTCAACACAATTCGGCTGGCAAACGGCATACGACCGCCGAAACGCCAAGCCGCGGTGTGTGGCGTGTTGCATTCATTTGATGATGCCGATGCTATATACAGACGAGAGAAGTTGACGACAACGCGATGACAAGACGTCGACGCACGTTGAGAAGACGGAGAAGGTTGAGAGAGAGAGAGAGAGAGAGAGAGAGAGAGAGAGAGAGAGAGAGAGAGAGAGAGAGAGAGAGAGAGAGAGAGAGAGAGAGAGAGAGAGAGAGAGAGAGAGAGAGAGAGAGAGAGAGAGAGAGAGAGAGAGAGAGAGAGAGAGAGAGAGAGAGAGAAAGGGAGAGGGGAGTGAGAGAGAGAAAGAGAGACGAGGGATAGGGAGGGACGAGGAGCGTGAGTGTTGGGATGGGTGATAGGCGGGGGGGGGGATAGGTAGACCACCCGCTCAGCGCACCCTTTGCTTGCTGCAAATTATAAGTCAAGCCAGAATGATTGAATTTCTGCACACGCCACCACCGGCACCGACTCACCAAGTCACCGAGAGTCCCGTACTACATTCACCGAGCACCGCGCAACACCACCGCGAAAGGAAAAGAGAGTCTTGAGCACCCCCTCGAGCCAAGAATTACGCTTGCTTATTTTTTTCTCATTCTCGGTCTCATTCTCAATCCACTCTCTCTTCATCGCCGCGCGAGATAGGCAACCGAGCGAGGCAAGGCCCTCTCCGGATCATATTGTTACAAGATAATGCAATTTGTATATTTTATTTTTCAATATTGCGGATTTGATTTCCTTTTAATATTATGATTTCAACTTATAATAATGCTGTTTTCGTGGTGAGAATCATCGATGCCGCCGCGCGGCCGTGACTTGGCGTGGCGTGCGGTGTCGATATAGAGGAGGGGGAGGAGGTCGGAGGAGCGGAGCAGCTTTCTCGCGCGCTTCGTTTAAATGCTGCCTGAGTTTGGCACTCTATTTTCGTTTAATAAAGCGGTTGTTAATCCTACCCGATCCGACCGAGCTGGATCTACCTATTAGATTAGTGTTCTTTTTCGATTCGATCTCGGGGTTTTTTTTTTTGTGTTGTTGTTCGGAGTTGGAACTCCCCTCCTCCACCCTCCACCCTTCATCACGCTTATCTTTATTGCATGGCGAATTTTCATCTACCCATCGGCTTCAGCTCACTGTACCAGTGTACCTATCAACCAGCGTCAAAAGAAAGAAAGAAAAAAAAGAGAGAAAGAAAGAAAGAAAGAAAGAAAGAAAGAAAGAAAGAAAGAAAGAAAGAAAGAAAGAAAGAAAGTAGTAGTAATTTTCGTTTATTTTTAGGAGGTGACGAAACATCTAGGCTATTCACACCTCCAGAAAGAAAGAAAAAAAGAAAAAAGAAAGAAAGAAAAAGTGAAAGAAAGAAAGATCTGTTGATAGAATCTGTAGATAGTGCAATCGAAATTTTCATAAAAATGTAAATTTCAATCTTAATCATAAATGTTTTCAATCATGCAAGGGAAACATTAACCTCCTTTGACTGCGTCCTTAATATTAAACAAAAAAAGAGACCCAAATCCTAAATAACTCACCAGTCGGAATCAAATAATTTTGATTAGAGCTCGGAATTTTTCGAGAGCCACTCGCTTCCTTCTTCACCGGCGATAGGTTATGAGGACTTCTGAAACAATTTCACAGTACTTTCAATTACTTAATTTGTATGTATTTCAATGATTTTTAGCACATACACTGAAAGAAATCACTTCTTTAAAAACAAGAAAACACGTTTACTTGTGACAGTTTTCCTTCCGCGAAGTAAAGTTCTAATTGCATGAAGGAGAATCACTGCCACAACAAGGAATCTTTTACTTGTAGCAGCAGACATTTTCCTTGGCTTAAAAGAATTCCCCCTTTTAGTCAATATTTCAGGGACGTCCCGTGGGGGGGGCACGTAAGTACCCTTGCCAAATTTCAAGTTATCAAATTTCAAAATGAATCACAGAGTGCGGCAAAATCAGTGTGTAACAAGCAAAAAACAAAAAGGGGCACCAAATTTTTCATTTTGAGGGGCGCCAATTTGAGGAGGGCGGCAAGATTGCATGCTTGCCCCCTTTTCTGGAAATATCACGACACGCCCCTGCAACATTTCACCGTGCAGTTTCTTTAACACAAACGAAATACACTTTCAATTAATAAAAAAAATTCTCTCAGTGTATTGACTCATATGACACCTGGTGACACTGGTGTCAAAGGAAAAGTCGTATCTTATTGATCATTTCTTGATTGAGCCACAACATTATTAGAAGGGAATCTCCCATTCTGCCCTACGCCATCATTACATTCGCGCATTTAAAAACATTTTATACGTTTATTTGGAATGGATCTCGAAAGTTTTAATTGCTGCCATCGTTATTTTTCAAGGTTTTTACATCTGAATCAATCCTAAATAGCTTGCAGCAAAAGTGTGCAACAGCCCCACTTGCACTGATCGACCATTTGCATACAGCAAACTCCTGGCAAGCGCTCTCCATTGACAGCAGAGCTGCCGATTTGCGTAGATTAGATGGCATTTTGAAATTCACCGAAGACTCCACCGGTTGAGAAAAGATTACAGAGTTTAGTTCAGTGTATGACTGTAATGTACGGAAATATACTGGCGTCTTTTATCTTTTCTCAATTGGTATAGAGTCGTCGATAACTTTGAAAACTTGCGGATATTTTAATGAATTAACGGCGTTTCCACCGTTTGAGAAAAGATTACAGATCAGAGTATTTTCGCGCATTACAGTCATACACTGAATTGAGCTATGTAATCTTTTCTCAACCGATGGAAACATCGATGAATTTAAAAGTGTCATTAAATCTACGCAATTCGGCAGCTCAAATTAACAGCATTTAAAGGGTTTTGATTTCGCACAGGAAAGATGAGTTTAAGAGTGGATCTTGTAAGTTTATAATGCTGCTATCATTATTTTTCAAGGTTTCTACATATGAATCAATCCTTAAATAGCTTACAGCAAAAATATGCGAACAGCCCCACTGATAGACCATTTGCCTACAGCAAAACCCTGGCAAGCACTCTCCATTAACAGCATTTAAAAGGTTTGATTTTGTATAGGAGAGATGAGTTTAAGAGTGGATCTTGTAAGCTTATAATGCTGCCATCGGTATTTTTCAAGGTTTCTACATATTCGAATCAATACTTTTAAAACGCTTACAGCAAAAGTGTGCAAACAGCCCCAGCCCCACTGATAGACCATTTGCCTCCAGCAAAACCCTGGCAAGCGCTCTCCATTAACAGCATTTAAAAGGTTTGATTTTGTATAGGAGAGATGAGTTTAAGAGTGGATCTTGTAAGTTTTTAATGCTGCCATCGTTATTTTTCAAGGCTTCTACATATTCGAATCAATACTTTTAAAACGCTTACAGCAAAAGTGTGCAAACAGCCCCACTGATAGACCATTTGCCTCCAGCAAAACCCTGGCAAGCACTCTCCATTAACAGCATTTAAAATGTTTGATTTCGTATATAGGAGAGTGGTGGGACTTACGGTGGTGAACATGGTTTAATATGATGGATGTGGCGACTCGGAGCGACGCTCGACGCTAGGCACACAATAATAGAGAGATTGCTGCTGCCGCCGCTGAAAGCGGTCTCTAACGGCAAAGTGAATAATTAAAATGTATTCGCCGTGCAAAAACGCAACTAAGAAGCTTTCCAGTTTTAAGTCTCAAGCCCCCGAAGCGAGCCCGGAGCATTTTAAAATAACCACTTTATGCAAGGGCTCCATTTTTAACCCCTTTTTAAAAATTTAAATAAATACATTTGCGCTTCTCATTCTCAAAATAGAGGCACTACTTGGTGCCCGCGCCAGCAGCAGAGAAGCGCGACTCGTTTTCATATCACATCCCTGGTAGACTGTTATTTTTTTGTTTCTTGTTTTCTTTTGGTGCTTTTGTGGAAAAGATTATGAAATAATGAGTTGGTATCTAATTGATACAGTACGTCAAATCACGCGCAACGCGTGGTGCTTACACGACAATGCGTTGGCGCACAGTGGAGCAGTGGCGCATGGCGGTTCGTGCGATTTGGCAACAATGTTTTTACTCCATTTGAATCTGTGTAAAATAATCGAATGCTGGTGAAGCGCTGCTTCACTGCCGAATCGATTGTTTTCCATAGAATCAAATGGAGGAACAACATTGTTGCCAAATTGCACGATCCGCCACTGCATTGGAGCCAGTCATAGTGGGAGGGATCGGACATTGAATACGTGACTAAAAATTTAAACTTGAATGTTTTTACAGTCAAAAACAAACTGCGTAATAGTTTTTACTGGTTTAGTTCTTGCATAGGAAAGAGGTAGATCCAGCTCCCATATATAAGGAATGGGCTATCGTCAAATTTTTTTCATATTTTCAGGGTCGATAGAACTCTTCGAGACGCGTTCAAAAATGTCCAGTCTTTTAATTTTGGTCAACTGGGAAGGGGGAAGGGGGGTTCAAAGTCAAAATTTCAAAGTCCCATAACTTTCGCCCAAATTATTAATTATTAATCTGACAACACTGCTCCACTGTGCGACGTTGCAGAGATAAGCTTCCTCTATCAACTCAATATGGGGCATTCATACTTTCGACACTATAAAACTTACCTCGATGGACAGATTGAAGTCGAAATTTGAAGAGGAGCTGAAGGATACTGGCCAATGCAGCTTTCCGGTGATCTAGGCTCAGGTTTCACCACTGTGAGTATAACATATACAAAAAGAAGGTGATTAATGCAAGTACATACATACATGATCAATTTTATATAGTATGTCATAAATCGAGGCACTCTCCTTCTCCTATACCCATGCAAACTATAATTGAACGCAAAAACTAGAATAAAACAGAGGGGCTCTTACAGAATTTTGCTGCAAGCAAATGAATATTTGAATCTGTTAAAAAAAAGCCAGCAAACATCACACTGGAAAAGTCTAGAGACCTATTTCTGTCCTTTTCTAACACCTGCGTTCAAATGGGCTAAGAGAGAGAAACGCGATATCCTGGCAACGGCTATGACTTCAACCACAATCTATCGACAAAATTGGTAAGAGACAGCCTTGCTGACGTACCCCGCAAAAACTTGCTTTTGATCGAATGCGCGCCATGCTTGCTTTATACCTACCAAGCTCTAAAGGATTTTGATTAGAGATGAGAAAATATAATAATAATAAAAAAAAGGTGGATTGTGTACGAAAGAAACCAAGAAATTGATGTGAAAGGCTTTCGCAAAGGAGCTTCATTTTAGCACGGAGCACAACAGTGACAAGCACATGATGATGTCACAGCAGGTGTTTGAAACGTTCAAAAGATGCTCTAGAGAAGCCACCCGCTTCTCTGCCTTTGAGGAGTCTTCTCGCAGCACTGCAGCAGCCCCGCCCGGCTCGGGCCCTCCCGCGCCGATACCATGCCACGATGTTATCTTCATTCTAAAATCTCTCTCTCTCTCTCTCCTTCTCTCTCATGCACTCATCTTTTGATGCATCAACCAAATGAAGAATTTTTTTTCTCTCAAGAAACCTTTGAATCCAGCTGCTTGGATGGATGTTCCGAAATTAGATGTTTAATTCTTTTTTCTTGGGAGTCTATTTTAAATGACATGCTTATTTAGAGAGGCCGATTTAGTGACGTCGTTATTACGATCAAAATTGGATCCAACCAGATCCAAACATGTACGTTCTATCTCGCTCTCGTGCATGAAGAGTTACCCGCAGTTAAAAAACACGTGATAAACACATCGAACCCGAGTAAAATGGTCAGAAGATAAGATATCGATCTCTCTCATTGCTGCCTCCTTTTGTGTCATTTTGAGTTCTTACATGTAAAAAGTTAAAGACAAGAGGGTAGTAAATATTTGATTGGTTATTAGTTTTATAGGCTCTGCAGGGGTGCCACCATTTGGATGCGTTTTTGCACCATTTTTTTTTTTTTTTTTTTACATACAGTTGTTTACAAACGAAGAGATCCAACGGTAATTTATAAATAAAATAGTTAATTGTCGACGAATCTTTTAATTTTAATCATGATGCACCTCAAGAATGTTTATAATTCCCAAAAGAATCTTTAAAAGCGTAAATTGATATTGATAAACAAAAGTAGTTAAAGATTACACCGTCAGAAACTCTACGGCGGCACTTTCATCTTTGCGTTGGACCAAAACACAACAGCGGCCCTCAAAATGTACAAAAATGTGCAAAAACGCATCCAATGGCGAAGCTCATGGTTTAACTTGTCTTAACTCATACAGGGACGTGTTTTCAGAACTACACCCCACTCCACAAAGTCTCTTAATGGTTATTGCTCGTTGCATCCATTACTCCGATTTCTTCATGAGTTATAATGACCAAAACGCAATGTTGCCAAATAGCACTCTTTGCTGGAGATAATTTCATGCGAGGAAGGATGAAGTCCTAATCCAATACGAAGAAAACTGAGTTAATCAGGCATCTCCGCATAACATTCTCTCAAAACCCTGCCACTCATTTTCACCCTCTAAGTTCATCACGACCCTTTTTCTTTTCGGCAGCCTCAAGTGCTAAAATCTATGAATGAAGATCACCAACACCACAGTTGTAAAGTGACTTTTGGGTTGTTGAATCAAGTCATAAACAAATAATAGGCTTGTAAGTCAAGTCAAGGGAGGGAGACCCTCTTATATGTGTCAAGTTGTGTTGAATTACTGCTTCAAAGATGTCATTTGGACACGGTCTCGGTTCAGAATCGCATCACATCGCGACGACAGGGGGGGGGGGGGGGCATATATGTATGATCGCCCTCTCTATTTTCATCTCCCTCTTCCAAACCACGATGAAAAACAGCTGATTTCAAGCTCCGCGCTATTAGAGTCATTGCTGATGACAGAGCCGTAGGCAGGAATTTTCATCTCTCTTCTCTCTCTCTCTCTCTCTCTCTCTCTCTCTCTCTCTCTCTCCCCCCCTCTCTCTCTCACTCTCACTCTCTCTTTCGCCCCTCTGTCTCTGTCCCCCCCTCTCTCTCCATCTCTCTCTCTCTCTCTCTCTCTCTCTCTCTCCCCTCACTCACTCACTCACTCACTCTCTCTGCCTAATCGAAGATATGTATCAGAAAAAGACAGAGATATGGTCTAAAATCACAGGATAGCCTATCGCACCATCCTTTTCTGTAATATAACTGTTCAAATGGGCGAGGAGAGGGACAGAGGGAGGGAGAGAGAGAGAGAGAGAGAGAGAGAGAGAGAGAGAGAGAGAGAGAGAAGAGAGAGAAAAGAGAGAGACAAATTCCTCGCGATTTGATTCTGATCCGATCGGTGGAGGACCATGACTGATCCCAATTCTGAGGTTCCTTTCAACGGAGGGTGGGTTAGAGCGAGAGGGGATGGGGGGAGGGGGGTGGGTCGCTGCGCGAGGCGCGACGGGCTCTCTCGCGCGGTGTCAAATGAATTATAAACGATGTGTATTGCGAATCCATAAATAATGCATGTATTTAGATGCTTATATGTATGTCTGTGCATACAAGTGTACGTAGACCATGTATCTACGGTTTATTATTTACTTGTCGGTGGCTCGACTCAGCTAGACGTAGATTCTCCGGGGTGTCCACAGTTTTGTATATACTCTTGTCCTGTGTTCGTGGGCAGATACAGGCATCTGGTCTCTCTCTCTCTCTCTCTCTCTCTCTCTCTCTCTCTCTCTCTCTCTCTCTCTCTCTCCCTCCCTCCCTCTGCCCCCCCTCTCTCTCTCTCTCTCTCTCTCTCTCTCTCTCTCTCTCTCTCTTTCCATTTGAACGCATGCGTTAGAAAAGAATGGAGACATGGGCTGAAGTCATGTGATGGTTCACTTTGCTATCCTTTTCTGACACATGTGCGCAAATGGAAGGAGAGGGAGAAAGACAAATTTCTGTGTCCACCCATACCTATGTCCAATCCACTGTCCATGCAGTGACGGTTGTTTAAGTAACTTCCAACTTATTTCCGAGTGGGAGAAATAGACACCCCCCACCACATTTATTTTCTCCGACGAGCTAATAATAATATATTTATCTAAAGTGGCAGTCTAATGAATAACAAACGTAACCACCATGGAGGGTTTTTAGGCTAGGTTAGGTGTAATAGTTTCCATTCCGGTAGAAACTCTTCCATCTCTGCGGAAATGGGGCTGTTGCACACTTTTGCTATGAGCGATTTAATAGCCGATTCTGGTGTAAAAACCTCTAAAAATAACGATGACAGCACTAAAAACTTCCAAAATCCACTCCTAAACTCAATAAACGCTTTTATTTGCGCGAGCGGAATGGTGGCTGAGGGCAGTAATAATGGGAAATTCCCATCTAACAATACTGTAACTCCGTCAAGAAGTGACCAATGAGAGACGACTTTCATTTGAAACCGGAGTCAGTAGATGTCACGGAACCATTCATCGAATGTGGATCATCACTCTGATGACTAATTACTTCGTGAATCGTCCTTGTTAGCATAGAGAGAGTGACGAAATTGGCATTATTACTGCCCTCAGCCACCATTACGCTCGAGCAAATAAAAGCGTTTATTGAGTTTTAGGAGTGAGTTTCGGAAGTTTTTAGTGCTGCCATCGTATTTTTCGAGGGTTTTACACCAGAATCGACTATTGAATCGCTTTTAGCAAAAGTGTGCAACAGCCCCATTCACCGGTGTCTACTGAGCTATAGTGTGCATTTATCATAGATATGGAAGGGTCTCTATCGGAATTGAGCCTATCGTAATGACACCACCCATTATAGAATAACACGCACTCGATACGATTACGATGCCATATCCTTCATAATCAGTCAGCTGACTTTAAGTCCGAATATATGGCATAATGTTGGTATCACAGAATGACAATGTCATGCACAGCTATCATCGATGACGTCCTATCAACAGGGAAAAATTCCGCCTCGTCTAAACGAGTCCACGCGAAACCGAATTTGTGTTCTTTTGGATTACTATGGAGGTCGAGATCAACAATTGAAGGGTTGAAAGGGCGAGAAAGAGGAGAGATAGGGACAGAAAGAGAGAAAGAGGAAGAGAGAGAGAGAGAGAGAGAGAGAGAGAGAGAGAGAGAGAGAGAGAGAGAGAGAGAGAGAGAGAGAGAGAGAGAGAGAAGTTAAATCTTTAAACGGGGCGTGTTTGAAGTTGATTTTATTACGAGCATTTGCAGACTTGTAATTTGTAAACACGGTTTCTGTGTGAGTCCACTTTCCTCGTTCTTCCTCCGTCCGTCCAGTGTTGCCAGATCGAAGGTAAAAAGCCGCATCGCCCCCGCATTTAAATCAATGTAAAGCGTAGGGCTTTTTCACCCCAATCTGGCAACACTGGTCTACTCCTTCTGTCGCACAGTAGGCAAAAATTCACGATTTGGCTGTCAAAGATCAGTATTTAAAATCCCCCAATCTTTTGCGCTGTACGTGCATATATTACTGTTGCTAGATTAGACCGGAAAAGCACAAGATTTAGTGTAAATTGTATTGACTCTGGACGGGACCTCCGGAGATTTTCTAGCAAAATATGGCACCTATGGTGGCACATTCAGCAAGTGGAGGGGGCCGAATCGGCTGAACTCTGAACTGCATCCAGAAGCGAGGCTCACCACGCGCCCGGCCGCTCCACCGTTTTGTTTATTAGAGGCAGGACAAATATTTGATCGACAAGCTATTGAAATCATGTTATGAAAATAATGGAAATATAGTGTTCCAGCAACATCGCATCGCCCGCGGCCACGGCCTTATCTCCGTATCCTTTTTTATTTATTTTTTTATTTGCCGCTCTTTTACCGAGTATTTAAGTTGAATTGTAGCAATTCATCCTTATTTCCTTGTTCTTATTTAAAAAAGAAAAGAAAAGAAAGAAAAAAAAAAAAAAAACAGGAAAAAAGTAATTCTCAGAGAAAGGATCTCACAGTTCAGTTTAGCTCATGACTTTAATGCACGAAAATACTCTCGTCTGTAATTAATCTTTCCGTAATCAGTAGAATCGCCGCTAGATTATTAAAATATCTGCAAAGTTTTTTTAAAGTCAGTGACGACTCCAGTGGTTGAGAAAATATTGCAGAGTAGAATTTCAGATTGAGAGAGAGACAGACATTTTTTCGTTTAACTATAGGACAGGGGCGGCTCGTGAAATTCGATACATCGATGTATACTCCACATTTAAAACTATAGAAAAGTATCGATCGTCAGGGGGTGCAATTGAACCCCCAAGAAATCGATAATTTTCTATAGTATTTAATGGAGTAAGCATCGATTTATCTCATTTCACGAGCCGCCTCTGCTACAGGATTAAATGGGATCGAGGCGATGATTATTGGCACATTATATAAGTTAAAGTGAACTACATATATATTTTCGAAAAGCTTCAATCGAAACGTCTTGATACTGATCAAATCGGAATACGATTGAAGGTTGACATAATCCGAAATATTTGCGAAGAGAAAATAGGGCCTGTGTTCCGCAGGTGTTGGGACCATTAAAATTGACTTCTCTTTACCTGATGATAGGTTATGGTACTCAGGAACTTGGTTCTCACTCCCGTCTGTGCCGCAACTATTTCCTGGAATATGAAAACCAAACGGTAAAATATTTGATGGGTCAGAAATCTATAGAAAAACTTGAATTTGGATTCATGCATATTTAGACAAAGTCTCCGAAGTAAGAGGATCATTAAATTTTTTTAAATAAATATTGAAAGTAAAATTTCCGGTTACCATGTCAAGATCGAATGGAGCTGTTGCCAGTGGCGTCGCGTCGCGTGCCATCTGGCAACAATGCAACTGCTCCATTTAAACTCATTAAATATATCGAATTTTCCTTGTGCACTGTGCACCCCCTGAATTCGATATTGTTCATGAGTTTTAATGGATACAATACGTTGTTGCCAAATTGCACGCGACGCCACTGGCTGTTGCAAACTTTTGCTGCAGGCTTATTGATAGTTGATTCGGATGTAAACCCCGGGCCCTGTCAATTTTTAATTTATTTAATTTAATTTATTTAATTTATTTAATTTTTGTACAAACAATTAGAGCACTAAGAAACCGCGAAATCCACCCCCAAACTCATTAAATGCTTACGAACGCGAGATCGTAATGGCGATGACAGCCACCCTTTTACACTGTGTTTCCCTATCTTATTAAGCTCCATCCTCAAAAGGGGTTCTCCCGACACCACACAAGAAAAAGAAGTAGCATACACTTGTCATAACACCGCCAAGAGGATCTCGAGTTTGGAAGCATATTATGAGTTTGGTAGCGGATTTTGTGGTTTTTTAGTGAGCTAGCTTATCCCTGGTAAAAATGTTCCATGATCAATTTTTAGATTTCCATAGATATTGCTCAAATTTCCATGGAAACCACGCATATTTCCATGAAAATCGGAATGTTTTCCATGGAAATCGATGTATTTTCCACGGAAAAATACTTGATTTCTATACGTGAAATTGGCCATGGTGCATTTTTACTGGGGATATCGGCAAGGGTTTTACATCTGAATGGACTAATAATAAGCAGTGGCGTCGCGTGCCCGTGCAATTTGGCAAAAATGTATTCTATCCATTTAAACTCATGTAAAAGATCGAATTCAGGGGGTGCACGGTGCACAAGGAAAATTCGATACATTTAATGAGTTTAAATGGAGCAGTTGCATTGTTGCCAGATGGCACGCGACGCCACTGATAATAAGCCTGCAGCAAAAGTTTGCAAAACCATTCTGTTTCATAAATCCCTAACTGGAATCCTAATAATATGTATCCATTTTTTCCCGTGACCCCTCCAAAAAAGGTAGCTCTTCATTAACACCCCCTCCCCTCACCAATAGCGCCAGTTCTGCACCCTTCTTGTTTGCGAGAAAAACACACATTTTGACATAGAGGAAAAGATTGGAATGCTTCTAAGGTGAATCGAGCGTGCGTTCAAAAGCACGAGTGGAGAATTGAAGAAGTTCTTTAGAAGAAAAAAGAAAAGTTCGATTTCTTTCTCTTTCTTTCTTTTTTACTCGCACGAGCGTGTATGTATATACTGGTGTATAGGTATACGTTCATCTTGTTGCCATTAACACGATTAGCCGTGTCAAAATCGATAGGGCAGATTCCACCCCCCGTGACTATAACGTATTTTTGTCAACAATCGGCTCGATTCGGCTCGGCGCGGCGCGGTGCTGCCTTTCTTTAGATGATTCGATTGACCCGAAGAGACGAGCACCTCACCGTACACCGATGTCAAATTTAACTCCCGTAAATCACCCAGTGAAGATGGGGTCTTTTGCAATAATTTGCTACAGCCAACGAGATATAGCAATGGAGAGGATAAATGTAGCCAGTGGCGTAGCGTGCTATTTGGCAACATTGTATTGTGTCCATTTAAACCCGTGTAAAAGATCGAATGCGAAGGTGTTCACCGAACACCCAATAGTTCGATCTTTTTCACAAGCTTAAATGGACGAACTGCAACGTTGCCAAATTGCACACTTCGCCACTGAATGTAGCCCCCCCCCCCCAAGAGGCAAAATGCCGCTATTTTCGCCATTTCTAATAGGTTAGGTTCCGGTTCTCGACAATAACGGTCGTTATTGAAAGAGATAATGTTCTGCATCGTAAAATCTAAGCAGAGGAAAAATCAACAATAATTACTTTGGTCACTGGTATTGTAAATATGTAATAAAAGCGAGAGTACTATCGACGAATTAAAGATTGTCGCGAAATTTTCACTCATGTTTAGTTATGGGTGCGAGTGTGAGACTGACCTGGTAACGGCTTTTCCACCCCGCCCGCACTAGCCTCTCACCTGCAAGGTGTGAGGAGTATGAAGAGTGGCCGAATCGAAATCTAGAAGGCGAAGCTTACGTCGTGAAAATCTCGCGACAATCTTTAATTCGTCGATAGTACATACGCGAAAAGTAAACGAACCCTCCGCCATTTGAATTTGCCTCTTGTTGGGGCTACCTGGCTACCTTGTGAGCCTAAATCTGAGAGCCAATCAGAAACGGATTCTGACATGGTGGAACTCTCATAGTATATAGGGACTCGTAAGTCTATGCTGGAAAAGGGACACCTGTCAATACTTTTTTGTGTCAACCATGCATAGATACTATCTTGTTGACTAGAAGTCCAAAATGATCATCTCATGGAACACCAGCTATGCACTTCCGGTGTTCCGGTGAAGTCATATTTTATTCATAATACTTATTTCATAAAAATGTTCTGATGAAGGGTTGATCCAGAAATCGGACAACTGTGTATTATTCCCATTTGAATGCATGAGAAACAAACGATACTAATAAAAGGGCCTTACTCGCCCTTGGAATCAGTGGAATCATCTTCAGTAGATCCTAAATTTTACACGTCATCGCTTTTCAGTTGGTACTGAATTTAACTAGACGAAACTTTTCATTATAAATACCGAATTTAACTTTAAATTTGGCAATGTCGGCAACGTTACGCGGTGGGACGCATGGCTATCCCATTGAAGGTGCGAGACGTTCGGGACATGGCAATAATCTTAAAAGGTGGATGAACAAAAGCTTCTCATTGTTAGGGTGTCGGTTCTTTGTGTTTCATGCCTCCATCACTCATTAGCCGCGTTAGTCTTCAGTGTTTATATCTTTATTTTCAAAGATACCCCCTCATCATGTCTATTTTAGACAAAACTCTGGATTATCAGAAAAAAATTACGGAGTGCCTGCCCTTTAAAATTTCATAAATTAAAATAATGTTGGATTTAACAGTCACCATTGTTTGTTTGTTCATTTGTCTGTTTGTCTGTTTGTCTGTTTGTCTGTCTGTCTGTCTGTCTGTCTGTCTGTCTGTCTGTCTGTCTGTCTGTCTGTCTGTCTGTCTGTATGTCTGTTTGTCTGTTTGTCTGTCTGCCTGCTTGTTTGTGTGTTTGTTTGTTTGTTTGTTTGTTTGTTTGTTTGTTTATTGTTGGTTTGTTTGTTTGCTTGTTAGTTTGTTTGTTTTTTTGTTTGATTGTTCGTTTGTTCGTTTGTCTTTTTTTGTTTGTTTTTTTCCTCCCTTCTGATGATTTCAAAAGTAACCCCTCTCTCTGATTTCAAACTGGTCTATAACTCCACTGTGCGTTTTAATTTTTCAAAAAAGAGCCGTACGCAATTATGTACAAATTCGTGAATATTTTATGTGGAGCTCTTTATAATACCAAAAGCTATACTCTTAAAATCTTCACGAAATGGTATCTATAGGTTTCTCTACATCTAAGGTTAAATTTGGTCTTTAAACTTAAAAGTGGTGTCTTGTTAAATTAAAAAAAAAATCTTGTTCTTGTTAAATTGTTCTATGTTTTTAGGAACACGTTCAACGTAAGTAATGTAATTCCGGGTAGTGGAACCGGAGTTCCGGAATGAGAATTCGATAAAAAACGTTCCTGAACGGAATTCCGGCCGAATCATCAATCATCCTTAAAGAAGAAAAAAACTAGTTTCCATATTAACTTTTTTTTCCAAAAAAGAGAAAAAAAGCGCGGAAAATCGGGAAATTTGCATTTTTCTATTTATTTTTGGCCCCTTTATCCACCCTCTCTATAAATCTAAAGCCACAAACTTATTTAATGAATTTGGAAGCGAAATTAATGAAACTTACCCTCTTGGAGCCAGTTGTTATCTGAGTAACTATGTCGGTAGTCTGAAAGACTCGTTTCTGAAAAATTGGAGACATAGTGATAGTAATTAGTACAAAAATCAAATCATATAAATTTGAAAGCGGAAAAGCTACTAAGCATACTTCTAGACCAGTGGTGTAGCATGTAATTTGGTAACGTTGTATTGTGTCCATTTAAACCCATGTATAAACGGTCGAATGCAAAGGTGTTCACCGAACACCCAATGGTTCGATATTTTTAATGGGTTCAAATGGACAAAATAACCTATTGATAAATTGCACGCAACTCCATTGGTAGAGACACTGCATTAAAAGGACGAGCATATCATCGGCTTATCGATATCTGGACACTAGCTGCTGACGAGAAAAGTAAAGTTATAAGGTGGGTTGACTTTTTATTATGATTTTATTTTTCGTCAACTTATATCTCACTCAACTTTTCAGGATTTTGGAACCAAGAAAATTTGACAGAAACTACACAAAACTAGGGCAAATATTACAATGGGTTAGAGTTCATTTTACGGCATAGATGGCTGATGACAGCTCTCGCGGTTTCCTGCGCTGTAGGTTCGTTGACGTCTCTACGCATCGAATTTAGTGCGCAGAAACACCGATTCGCCCATTGCGCAGTAAAAGAGCCGATTTGCCATTTGCCAAATCTCGCGTAACGACCTCTCACATCTCACGTCTTCTCAAAGTTGAGTATAAGTTACTTAAAATTGCTGTATTTTTTTAAATATTCCGCAGTATTTTGGACTTTTGGTTCAGTAACGCGAGTTGATAATTATCAGATAAATGTAATCGTTTTTGATGACTCTACATATATAAAAGACGGCACAGAGTGAGAGATTGACTTCATACTTCAAGTTCAAATCATCTCTGTCTCACAATCCAAGCCCTTTGAGGGGCGCATTGAGGGTAGTGGCCAAAAAAACTTGACATTGTGTTTTTTAGGGTCCCCAAGGTCTAAATAACTCAAAAATATTTTTTTCAAAATTTTCCATGCATTACATGCAGAGATATGAGGTGGTTATCCAGTGTAACCACTGCCCTTGAGGGGGCAAAACTAGTTTTACTTATGAAAAATAACTTTTTTCAGAAAACAAATTAGCATCAAAGAATCATAGGAGGCAAATGTAGTAGAAAAATGAATATTGTTGAAAAAAATTACTTTTATATTCTTTACATCTATTTGTTCCACAATTTTTTGTCCAAAACAATGAAGTTTGATTTCGAAAATCAGTAACTTCACTGTGCGATACACAGAATAAAGTGTTTCGTTTATTTTTTTCCAACATTTTAGATTGAGAAATGTGCAGTGGTAATACTAGTTCACGTTTCTCATGCTAACATTTTGTGCCAGTCTAGTACACTTTGAATAATGACCAAATATAGACGACAATATTTAGAAAAGGGGGGAAAAAAGGTTCGGAGATTGAGAATTTGTGAGAAAAGAAAGGATTTAATTTGCTAGGCAATGTTGAAGGCAATTTATAAGAAAAAAAAGGTAACTCTGAAAGGTAATTAGAAGGTAATTTAGTTAGTGCAATATAAATAAAAGCAATAAGTAATTGTGTTTCATAAGGTAATTTAGAAGGTAATGCATGAGAAAAGAGACAGCGATGAACGACTCATTTTTTCCGCTAAACGATGATAAAATTAGGTTTTTTTCTTATTTGTGAAATTGAAGAAACTATTTCTAAACAATTGAACTGAAAATGATTCGTTTGAATCCCAAAAAGTGATTGCAAATAGAATAACAGCTGTAGACACAACAAAATGTCAACCTAGAATTTGCTTTGCCCCATCCGGGGCAGTGGTTACCCAGTATAACCACCATTTTCCAGGCTACGTATTTATGACAAAATGTTGGAAAAAGCTGCTTACAACAGCTAAATATTGCCTTCTAGACTCCTATAAATGACGAAACATGAATAAAACATCGATATATTGATACAAATTTTAGAAATAGAAAGATTTAGGCGGAGATGTTGACGCACGCCCGTTTCTAGCCAATCCCGGTATAAACCTAACCTGCGTAAATAAACAAATATCAGTGGTGCCACCACAAAATATTTTTTTCCCTATTCTGGACTGTCATACCAACATGCCTGCATGGCTGAACGGTGCTGCACTCTGTACGCATGGTCAGGGAAAAAAAATTAAAAGGTGGTTACCCAGTCTAACCACTGCCCCGCAAAGGGTTAAGTATGAATTCACCTGTTTTAATTCCTCTATTCATCTGCTGAAACCGAACTATTCTACGAAGGTTGCGTCACTTAAAACAAATTACTATATAAATTGCAAATTGAATGACCATACTAACCAGACAATTTATGTCCGAAATAATGATGTGGCAAACTCCAAGATGATTCGTAATTAGGGCAATCGGACACGACGTTACTCCCATAACTTGACCCCTGAACGAACAGACAAACAAATTAACCCGGATCATTCATTCGTTTATAATCATTGAATTTTTCTAAAAATGTTTCATCAGTAAGTAATAATTGACCATGCATGTTGATAAATGATGACATATCAGCGTTATCGAGCAAAATAAGGCTTATAAGTTCCATATGGCTCAAAAATTGAAGAATTTTCGAGTTGGCGTCGAGATGCATTTCCCGCGTCGCACGTCATTGTGGGAAAACCTACCCTGTTATTCTCTTCAATTTTTTGGGTTTTGACTTTATAATGGACTTTTATAAAGGACTTGGCTTTGACTTTGACTTTCATGGAATTTGACTGAAAACATTTCATCAGTAAGTAGTAATGGGTCTGTTGCAAACTTTTGCTACAGCGCTATAGAGTAATCAATTTCTTGTCAAATCGCGTGAAAAGTCCATTGGTGGCAGCAGAAAGTCATAAAATGCAATAATAAACTCACAAGAGGCATTTAACTGAAATCCAAGATGGCGGTAAAATATCGAGCAACCTGTATGCAAGCACCATGAACTTCCAAGATACACTGAAAAAAAAACCTCTGCTAAAACCAACTAATTGCAATTAGTAAGTTGGAATTAGTAATTTCAAAGCAGGGGCGTGTTAAATTAACCAATATTATTGGGTTCTTTGAAGTATCCAGAAATAAGTTATATCAACTAACCGTCTATATTCTTATTTTTACTAATTGTAATGTTGTTTCGAGAAAATAATTAGTTGCATTAAGAATTCCAAATAGTTTGATTTACTATTTAGTAAGAAGCGCCGTAAAAGGTCGAGTTATGCAATTTGCACGACATCAGTTACTAATTGAAATGTTTGAATCCAGCATTTCATTTATTTAAGTTAAACAACTCAAACATGTGAGTCTACTAATATTGAGTTAAATTTAGCCTTTCGCATGAAGCGCCGTTAAAGGTCGAGTTATGCAATTTGCACGACATCAGTTACTAATTGAAATGTTTAAATCCAGCATTTCATTTATTTAAGTTAAACAACTCAAACATGTGAGTCTACTAATATTGAGTTAAATTTAGCCTTTCGCATGAAGCGCCGTAAAATGTCAAGTTGTCCATTTTGCATGCCACCAGCTACTAACTGTAATGTTTGAATCCAGCAATTCATTTATTTAACCTCCGCAATTCAAATATGTGAGTCTACTAATATTGAGTTAAATTTACCCTTCCGCATCCCAGAGTTGCGGTTAAGACCATTCCTCATTGTTTTAGATTAACTTGGGGGGGAGGTTACCCCCTCCCCCCTACGGGCCCCCCGGGGGGCTATCTCAAAAATTTCAAATAGCAACCCCTTTCTTGTGATATCTCGTTCAAAAAGCCATAACATTCTAAGACTGTTTGAGGAAATCGAAGGTGATTATCGTTTTTCATTTTAGATAAATCGAAAGTCAAAGTTCGATTTCGACCCATTTTCCAATAACTAGATCTCCCATTTGGAAAGTCGACATTTGAAAAGCTAGGGGTTTATCTACAAAGCAAGTAATTTTTAGATAATTTACCATTTTTACATAAATTTAGACAAAATTTGGTTTTAGAGCCCCCCAAAAGTTATAAAAAAATTGCCCCACGAGGGGTCAATCTCCAAAATTCCGAAGCATGACCCCTATTGAGTGATATATTGCTCACAAGGGCACACTAAACTGAGAATTTTAGCGCAAACCACAGGTTAATATAATTCTTAGTTTTCGCTATAGCGAATATCAAAGTTGGATTTTCACCCGTTTTCAATTTTCGATGTATCGAAAAAAAGCGATATTTACCTGCAGTTTGCGCCAAAATTGTTAGTTTAGTGTGCTCTTTGGAGCAATGTGTAACTCGATAGGAGTCGCGCTTCGGAATTTTTGAGAAAGACCCCTGGAGGGGCAATTTTTTTGACAAATTTTGGGGGGCTCTAAAGCCCAATTCAACTAAACTTTTGTCAAAATGATATGTTTTTCTAAAAAGAACTTGCTTTTTAGAGTATTTTAGACACCTAGTTTTTTAAATTCCAACTTTTCAAATGGACGATCTGATTATTTGAAAATGGGTCGAAATTGAACTTGGACTTTTGACTTATCGAAAATAAAAAGCGATATTCACCTTCGATTTGCGCTAACAGTCTTAGAATGTTATGCTTTGAACGAGATATCACAAAATAGAGGTTGTTATTTGAAATTTTTGAGAAAGCCCTCCTGGAGGGCCCTCTTGGGGGGAGGAAGGGGGGGGGGTGGACCGACCAAAAAAAATTCATCTAAAACAATGAAGGTCTAAATCGCAACTTTTTATCTCAACTCGTTCAAAAGTTAGACAGTGAGTGGGGGAAACATCCATGTTACACCTTCTATGTTGTCCCCAAAAAAGTATTTACTATAACTCATAAGAAATAGTCAGTGGCGCCAATTGGGGGAAAGCAGGGGGAACCCCCCCCCCCCCCCCCCCCCCCCCCCCCCCCAAGGATTTTCAATGTGGCCGAAAAATCGAGTCAGAGAGATTTTTTTGAAGATGCACGGCAAAAAAAAAAAAAATAAAGGTCATCCAAATTTTTGGAGGGCCTGCCCCCCCCCCCCCCAAACAAATCAGAAAGATAGAGAGATGCACGACTAAAAAAAAAAAAAAAAAAAAAAGGCCATCCAAATTTTTGGAGGGCCTTGCCCCCCCCCCCCCAGGTAAGTCTAAAATTGCGCCCCTGGAAATAGTAAGATGAACTGCGAATAATTCGTAAATTCAAACAATTGCATGAGTTGAATGGAGTTTGAAAATGATAAACACAACTTATCCAATTAGTAACTTCTAGCATTGAAATTGTGAAACCAACCATCAGAAAAAGTAAGATGAACTGCGAAGAATTAGTAAAATCAAGCAATTGCATGAGTTGAATGGAGTATGAAAATGATAAACACAACTTTTCCAATTAGTAACTTCTAGCATTGAAATTGTGAAACCAACCATCAAAAAAAGTAAGATGAACTGCGAAGAATTAGTAAAATCAAGCAATTGCATGAGTTGAATGGAGTATGAAAATGATAAACACAACTTTTCCAATTAGTAACTTCTAGCATTTGAGGAGTTGGATATCATTAAACTATAATAAATAGGAAATATTCGTCGTGACTTTTCGCGAGCAATTCTAGCTCAATGGATAGGACACTTGTCTGTCACCGATGCGGCCCGGGTTCAAAGCTCTCCACCTTCAGGTAAAATTTGTAACTGCAATTAATATATGTCTATATGTCTGTGTATGTAAATTCAATGTGTATCCTCTGTATGTCGATGAATTGTGTAATTACATGTCTAATAACTATTCCACAGCAACAATAACAACAAGTGAGATTAGTACACAATTTCTCAACCAGAGTGCGCTATTTATTACGGAATTTTAGTGAATTAGTAAAATCAAGCATTTCAAAATGTTCTTTTATGTAAACCAATGAGTAAAATCAGCTCCGAGACATTGGTTTTTTCAACTAATTACAAATAGTAAATACTGCACTTTACAATTAGTCATTTCAAATGCGTCAAGTGTTGCTTGAACTAATGAATTAGTAAAAAATAATTGGGGGATAATTTTTGTCAATTAGTAAGTTCAAGTAATTACTTTGCAGATTCAAGAAATGAGAAGGTCAGTTGAACTATTCACAATTAGTAAATTTAAGCAAAGTTAGAATAGTAGAAACAACATTTAAATGTGGTGTCCATACTTTTAACTAATTGAATTAGTTGAATTAACTCTGAGCGGGTTTAGATCTAGCAGTTATTTTTTTCAGTGTAGCCAATCTCACAACATCGATCACAACCAATCACAACGCAAACAAACTCATAACCTCCGATGCTGTGAGGTTGTTAACGTCGGCCATCATGGATGTTCACGGTGCGTGCACACAGATTGCTCGATATTTTACCGCCATCTTGGGTTTCAGTTAAACGCCTCTTGTGAGTTTAATACTGCATTTTATGACTTTCTGATACCGCCAATGGACTTTTCACGTAATTTTACTTAAGATTTAACACTCTATATCGCTGCAGCAAAAGTTTGCAACAGACCCATTGACCATGTATGTTGAAAATATCGGAAGGCCACCGGTTTCGAGAAAAAAAAGTCTTCAGTTCAATGATTCAAAAATTGAAGAATTTTTGAACTGGCGCACGTAGGAGTATTTACCCCAAAAACCTGGCCAAAAATATTTGCGTGTTCTTGAATATTTGAAAATCGATTTTGGTTAATTTTCCAATATAAGCTCAAAACTCCTATTGCACGGTTTATGGTTGGAAAAGGGGTAAAAAATTAAGAATTTTGGCTCAAACCAAAGGTCGATAGCTCATTCTTTTGCCGAGTTATTGACGCTTATTTCATAAAAAAGGCTTGACTTCAACATGTTTTTTTTAAAAAAAGGGGCAATTTCTTGCAATTTTTGACTGTTGGAGCAGATGCCTAAAAGGGTCTACTCTAACCCCCTTGTTTTGGTTGTGCCCGGTTTTGCCTGGAACGAATTCAGAATTGCCTTTTTTTTAAAAAAAGATAGAGCCTAAAATTAGAGATTTTTTTCATGTCCAATGGACATTGTCCATTTTAAATTAGATGTAAAAGGGTCAAAAATGCACGGAAAAAGAAATTGTTGCCACCAAAATGAAGCACATTCCATCTAAAACAACGTCCATAATCGCTGAAATGTTTGGATGCCCTAACGCTTGTCCTCAATGGAAAATGTTGATTAGTAACAGCGCTTCGAGCGGTGAACAACCGCAGGTGCGTCGAGCGCTCAGTTCCATGTTGTCCCCTAAACAGTAGATAAACGTAGATGCTCCGACACATCTATTACGCAGTAGAGCGGTTACTTACCTCTCAAAAACCATCAATAGTTTGTTTTTAGGACGACTTTTCAATTTCCCGTTTTTGGCCAGGTTTTCGGGTCAAATACTCCTACTTGTAGCGTCGTGATGTATTTCTCCCGTCCTTGTGGGATACACTCCTTTCTTCTTATAATGGCAAATTCCAACTTACTTGGCCTACGTAACTTACGTTCTTAACCAAAGGAGCGAAAGAAGCAACCCCCTCCCCCCACCGATTTACAGATAACAGATTTTTCAGAGTTATGACTGATTTGCCCCTATTTCTTACAAAAGGGGGGGGGATATGCACTAAAGTTCAAAAGCGAACCGGACAATCTTGGTCAAATTAGACCTGGTTTTGAGGAGTTTTTTGATAAACGAGATAAAATGCTTATTTTTTCTACCTTATTAAAAATAAAAGTGTAAAATACGACAATAATCATCATTATTGGCCATACCGATAACTTAATATAGTAAAAGTTACTTCCTCCTAATCAACAACTTCGAATACGATACCAAATATTTTAATGTAGGTAACTATTCCTGCATACCGGTGATCATTTTGCCTACTTCTGAGATTGTAGGCGCAAAGTAAAAGCATGCAATTAGTTTTTCATCTTCATGTTGTCTTACTATTTTGTCTATTGTTTTTAGTAAATAACAGTACCTCGGTGTAGCGTGGAATCTAGCTTCATTGAATAAATTTCTCCTTATGAACCCGTGAAAAAGGTCGAAATTGCAAGGATCTTCGCCATGCACAGAATAGATCGATAATTTCAGTGGGTTTAATTCGGACAAAATACAACGTTCTAGATTGCACAATACGTTACTGCTATGAAGATCAATAAATTGGGCATTGCAAAATTTTGTAGCAGGCGGGTTTCACTCAGATGTTACAATCTGCACAAATAATGCTGATCATAAGCGTCGGTAGACGCAGACGGCAAGTCAGGTAACCCGACCCTACTACCACCCTCTCTACGACCTGACAAGTCTGCGGCGCGTGAACGCTTATAATTACAGAAATTATTTCATGCCCCCAACCGTGCCTTGATATGATCCTGTAGCGAAAAAACTACGCAACCAAACTCATCAAACTTGGTCTTATTTTAACCAGCGTGTTCTGTGATCGTGCCTTTTTTTTGTTTGAATGCAATCCGTCTAATATTTATTGAGAAATGATAAAAAAACTAAATTTCTCATTATAACGGCTATTTCAAACTACGCGCCGACTCTACTCTCATTGGCTACTGCCTTTTAGTATTTGAGATCGCCGCGAGAATCGACGCTTCATCGTCAGTCAACAACAACTGCACATCATTTCAAAACAAAAATATTTCTCCCTGCTTTGACACTTTTGAAATAAACTCGTTACAAATACATGAGTGATACAAGTGATTATTGTTTCAATTACAACGGAGGCCGTGAATTACGAAATTTGTCCTCCTCGGTTCTTCTTTTAAATAAATGTACCAAACATCTTTTCTAGTTATTTCTTTTGTGTGCTTCTAATTTGTGGTATGCACGCGTCTAGTAAAGGTTGGTTTGCTCTCACAGTTAGGTACTTTTAAATAGTCATTTATTCAATAACTATTCTAGCTCTGAAGCTGAAAGTATTCGAATTTGGGCATAACCGCGGAGCTTCATTTTCCACTACATTGCTTGCAAATGCAACAGCTGAGTACCGTAATACTGTTGATCACTGGAGGGCGAGTAGTTTCTGATGTGTTTACAGCGCCTTTGTGATTTTAGCACAGAATTATACAATGTATTATTCTGTGATTTTAGTATAATTATTCGTAAGCAAGTAGTGACAAAAGTTCTTTGCTGTGTACTTGTAGAGTTTACAACTGATCTGTTTAGTTGATGAGAACTGGTAGTGACAGTTTCATTATTTTCCTGAAGTTACAGAATTAAGCTATGGGGGGATCTGCCAGCGACAGAGTAGCCAGTGACGGATTGGCCAGCGGCGGACCGGCCAGAGGCGGATCGGCCAGCGGCGGACTAGCCAGTGGCAGATCGGCCAGCGGCGGACCGGCCAGTGGCGGATCAGCCAGCGGCGGACTAGCCAATGGCGGATCGCCCAGCGGCGGATCGGCCAGCGGCGGACTAGCCAGCGGCGGACCGGCCGGTGGCGGATCGGCCACCGGCGGACTAGCCAGTGGCGGATCGGCCAGCGGCGGACCGGTGAGTGGAGGATCGGCCAGCGGCGGACCGGCGGACTAGCCAGTGGCGGATCGGCCAGCGGCGGACTAGTCTATGGCGGATCAGCCAGCGGCGGACCGGCCGGTGGCGGATCGGCCACCGGCGGACTAGTCAATGGCGGATCAGCCAGCGGCGGACCGGCCAGTGGCGGATCGGCCACCGGCGGACTAGCCAGTGGCGGACTAGCTAGTGGCGGAGCGGCCAGTGGCGGATCGGCCAGCGACGGACTAGCCAGTGGCCCAGCGGCGGACCGGCCAGCGGTGGACCGACGAAAGGCGGACCGGCCAGCGGCGGACTAGCCAGTGGCGGATCGGCCAGCGGCGGACCGGTGAGTGGAGGATCGGCCAGCGGCGGACCGGCCAATGGCGGACCGGCGGACTAGCCAGTGGCGGATCGGCCACCGGCGGACTAGTCAATGGCGCATCAGCCAGCGGCGGACCGGCCAGTGGCGGATCGGCCACCGGCGGACTAGTCAATGGCGGATCAGCCAGCGGCGGACTAGCCAGTGGCGGACTAGCTAGTGGCGGAGCGGCCAGTGGCGGACTAGCCAGTGGCCCAGCGGCGGATCGGCCAGCGGCGGACCGGCCAGCGGTGGACCGACCAGAGGCGAACCGGCCAGCGGCGGACCGGCCAGTGGCAGATCGGTCAGCGGCGGATTAGCCAGAGGCGGATCGGCCAGCAACGGACTAGCCAGTGG
Source organism: Trialeurodes vaporariorum (assembly GCA_011764245.1). Classification (NCBI taxonomy): domain Eukaryota; kingdom Metazoa; phylum Arthropoda; class Insecta; order Hemiptera; family Aleyrodidae; genus Trialeurodes; species Trialeurodes vaporariorum. Next base: position 10,511,265 of record VMOF01000220.1, read on the forward strand.
CGCATCGGCCAGCGGCGGAATAGCCAGTGGAAACGGAACTGTAGGTTAGCATATGGATCAGGGAAAAGAAAGGGAAATGAGACTGTGGTTCCTATCGTAAAATAAGCACTCGAGAGTCTATGGGAAAGTCGTCCGGAAACTATTCATAACTGCTGGCTAGTCAGCTGATGGATAACAACTGTTGCTTTTATTTGTGGAATGAGAAACTGGAATTTTACAAGGTAAAACCAGAGTATATCCCATCAAAAAACCTTTCCAGGTGCAAGCAGACGGCATCAGGTAATTATGTCTGTCACAAAAAGCCGTTCCAATGCATCCACTCAATGATATGATATGATGGGAACGGCAAGTCTCCTGCAAGTGGGCATCCAGCAGGGCAAATGTTAATCATTTTTCAAAATCAACACTATCCATCTGCGGCGAATTTAGTGAAGGAAAAACTTTGAGGGATGTATTTCTTTATTTTTTATTTTCAAACGCAAAAACTTACCGCCGTTCATCGCCTTAAAAAGAAAAAAATCAATTATTATTATTATTAAAAAAAAAAAAATTAATATATTTTTTTTTTTTTAATAATAATAATAATAATAATAATTTATTTTTTTCTTTTTAAGGCGATGAACGGCGGCAAGTTTTTGCGTTTGAAAATAAAAAATAAAGAAATACATCCCTCAAAGTTTTTCCTTCACTAAATTCGCCACAGATGGATAGTGTTGATTTTGAAAAATGATTAACATTTGCCCTGCTGGATGCCCACTTGCAGGAGACTTGCCGTTCCCATCATATCATATCATTGAGTGGATGCATTGGAACGGCTTTTTGTGACAGACATATACCTGATGCCGTCTGCTTGCACCTGGAAAGGTTTTTGATGGGATTTATAACACTAAAAACTTGCGAAATCAAACCCTATACTCATAAGGGTCATTCCATTTTAAATCAACCAGAGCCTGTGCTGCCTAGTCATGGATTTTGGAAATATTTTGTGGGGTGATTGTAACTACTTTTAGTAACTTAAAACATATTTTTTCATATTTTTTAGCTTACGGCCCCCGAGATATAGGCAACCGGAAATTCAAAAATTGCGATTTTAGGCTTATCTTTGAACGCGTGCCACAGCCTTAATTCTCAACGGAAAGATACGGTTGAGGTCTCATTTTGATGCGTTTTGTGTCTTCTTTTCATTGCTATAGGTCGTTTTCATTAATTGAAGGTTTAGCAGGTTGCATACCTATTTGAACTTTGGTGACCCTATTGCAATTTTTCCGATCTTTGATAATTTTTTTTAATAGGATAGCGTTGGTAGAAAAAATTCATACTTTCCAAGCTTTAAGTACACTACTGAGAGTACCTGCTCAAAAAAAATGGAACTCCTGAGCAATTTTTTCTAGTTGAAAAAATTGCTTAAAGTCGGCTGAAATTAAGAAAGACCCAACTTTGAGGTTAAAAAAGTCGATGTGGGGATTCATGAAAAAATCTTAAAAAATAACTAAAATCACCGCTTTTATGTCTACTTTCAATATCTGAAGTCGAAAGTTTGTGTATTTGATCGCTACAGTCGAATTTTTTTTTTTCAAAATTGGTAAAAATACAATTTGCTCGAACACACGCGATTGAAGCGAATAGAAGAGCCAACTCTTTGAGGTTTAAAAATCTCGCAAAATCTGTAAAATGATGGCTTTTAAGTCCTTTTTCAACGCCTAAAGTCAAACATTTGATTACTGAAGCGCTTCAGTTGAAAAACAAGTTCGTAAAATCGGTAAAAACACAATTAGCACGGCCAAAATTTGAGCTCAGTTCAGGGCATAGGGGCGTCGCGTGAAATTTTACCAATTTTACAAGCTTGTATTTCAACTGAAGCGCTTCAGTAATCAAATGTTCGACTTCAGGCATTGAAAAAGGACTTAAAAGCCATCATTTTACAGATTTTGCGAGATTTTTAAACCTCAAAGAGTTGGCTCTTCTATTCGCTTCAATCGCGTGTGTTCGAGCAAATTGTATTTTTACCAATTTTGAAAAAAAAAAATTCGACTGTAGCGATCAAATACACAAACTTTCGACTTCAGATATTGAAAGTAGACATAAAAGCGGTGATTTTAGTTATTTTTTAAGATTTTTTCATGAATCCCCACATCGACTTTTTTAACCTCAAAGTTGGGTCTTTCTTAATTTCAGCCGACTTTAAGCAATTTTTTCAACTAGAAAAAATTGCTCAGGAGATCCAATTTTTTTGAGCAGGTACTCTCAGTAGTGTACTTAAAGCTTGGAAAGTATGAATTTTTTCTACCAACGCTATCCTATTAAAAAAAATTATCAAAGATCGGAAAAATTGCAATAGGGTCACCAAAGTTCAAATAGGTATGCAACCTGCTAAACCTTCAATTAATGAAAAACGACCTATAGCAATGAAAAGAAGACACAAAACGCATCAAAATGAGACCTCAACCGTATCTTTCCGTTGAGAATTAAGGCTGTGGCACGCGTTCAAAGATAAGCCTAAAATCGCAATTTTTGAATTTCCGGTTGCCTATATCTCAGGGGCCGTAAGCTAAAAAAATATGAAAAAATACGTTTTAAGTTACTAAAAGTAGTTACAATCACCTCACAAAATATTACCAAAATCCATGACTTGGCAGCAACATATTTCATTAATTTTGGTTGATTTAAAATGGAATGACCCATAAAATGTTTTCAAATGTACACTTGTAATGGACAGTTTAGGGCACTAATATTAGAGGTTCCCGTATAATAATACTGATACTCCATCAAGAAATGGCCAATAAAGAACGACTATCCTTTAGCATCTGTGTCACGGTTGGTCACGGTATCATATCATATAAACATCTGTGAATTATGACTCTATACTCTGTGAATCTTCCCTCCCAGCTTAGAAAGAGTGTAAAAATTATGATCATAAGCGGTATAATAGAAATCTTCCATTATTAGTGCCCAGCTCCGTTTTTACGATATTACGTTTAAATAATTTTATGAATTTAGTAGTGTAGGTCATATGAGTTTATGAGTTTAGTGTTAAGTTTTCAATGCTACCATATTATAATAATTTCGCAAGTTGTTACATATGAAAATAGACCTTTGAATCGCCTGTTGCAAAAGTTTGCAAGAGCCCCATTCTAATCCCAAGAAAGCACTTTGCTATGGTATTTTTTTTTAACCTTTTCCTTCCAGGTCTCCCGCAAGGATTGCATCCATACCGTTGGATCCACTAATTGCAGCACAAAACGATTGCACGCAAAATTAAATTGAGCGCGCGAAATTATTTCCTATTTAAAATGAATTTTCAGTAATCGAATTCTCGAGCGCAATGAAAAAGCGGAGAGAGAGGGGACTTTCGAGTCTTAAGACGCTCCCAGGGCGAATAGAAAATTGGAGAGGGAGAAAGGGATAGTGAGAGTAAAGGGAGAGAGAGAAAGAGAGAGTGAGATAGAGATTATAAATCAGGTCCAGATTGAGACGAGGGAATGTTACAGGGACAAAACTTTACATATTGAGCAAAAGCCAAGACGTTTATTGCTGAAAAAAAAGTATACCTCGGCTCAAACGGTGTCTACCGCTGTTTCCTGTGTGGGATTGCCTCATTTCCGGTTTCGATCAGCACCAAGCACCCCTCTTCCCCTCTCCACGCACGACCCTCTCAAGTTGTAACATTCAGAAGTTTGGTTCCTCCCATCCCTTTTGCTCTCACCGTGAAGAAATCATTTTTTTAAGGAACTGTTGTTTGTCCCGCGTAGAACCTTAGCGCTCTTATTCATTAACAGGTCTTGATTTAATCAGGGCTGCCGTTTTGCGTATAATCAATGCTATTTTTCAATTCACCGATGATTCTACCGGTTGAGAAAAGATTACACAGTTCAGTTCAGTGCATGAATATAATAAACTAAAATACTCGCATCTGTAATCTTTTCTCAACCGGTGGAGTCGTCGATGACTTTAAAAAACTTGCGGATATTTTAATTAATCAACGGAGTTTCCACCGATTAAGGAAAGATTACAGATCAGAGTACTTTCGTGCATTACAGTCATACACTGAACTGAACTGTGTAATCTTTTCTCAACCGGTGGAATCATCGGTGAATAGAAAAATAGCATTGATTATACGCAAAACGGCAGCCCTGGATTTAATACCAGTAGGATTTCCATTCAATTTACCTTTTTTTTCGTCTTAAAGGGCCGGAATTTGTCATCAAGTCATGATGGGTTGCAAAATCTGCATTTTACATTTAATATTAAAAGTCGTTAGTATAACTATTTCGTAGTCACGCACGGCTTTTCACTATAGTGGCTTATACTTGGTCTTTCTTTCCTTTTTAAACCTTAAATATTTCAAGTAATTTCGTAAATCCTAGCTATTGAAGGTTTTAAGACCATTCTTCATCATGTAATTATAATAAGTCACCAATTTTCCGATATTTATGGTTATTTTTCGAAAAAATGACGATCCAAAAAAAAGTAAAAAACTGAAAAATTATTTTTTAGTTTCTTGTTTATGTCGGTTACTTTCCTTTAAAATATGAAGACTCAAATCACCGATCATGAGAAAACATGACATTTTCAAAAAATTGTTTATTGAACCAGCGTCTGTCCTAAATGTGTATTTCAGCCGAAAAAGCCTATGAGCCTCTACAGTCTACAATTTTATATTACTATGCTGTGCCTGTGTACTTTGAATTTCATGAAGGACCGAAATTTAATCAAAAAAAAAAAAAAAAAAAAAAAAAAAAAAAATTATACGCAAAAGGACTGGCCTTAGGTAGTTTAAGACCCCCCCCCCCCCCCCCCCCCCATTGGACTAACAAGGATGAAAAAAAATTGTCGAACACTCAATTTCTCGGCTGTCCACTTACGGTGATATCGTGCGAGGCTTCAAGCATATAGTAGCGCAGCTTGTAGTTTTGCAACGTTGTATTTTATCCATTTAAACCTTTGTAAAAGGTCGAATGCGAAAGTGTTCTCCGAACACCTGCAACAGTTCGATCTTTTTCATGTGCCTAAATGGATGAACTGCATCGTTGCCAAATTGCACGCTACGCCACTGACATCAAGGGCAGGAAGCGGAAGTCGCACCGGGAATTGCAGGCGCCCCGGTTGACCGTGGAGCCGTGTTGCCAGATCGAGGGTAAAAAGCCGTATCGTCCCCATTTAAATCAATGTAAAACGTACGACTTTTTCACCCCAATCTGGCAACACTGACGTGGAGTGTGCTTGTTTTCACCCGTTTGCAGCATTCTTCCTCTGAGGAGAGAGGATGGAGGAGGGTAGGGCTCTTGTCAAAAACATGTCAAGGTTATAGGTTTGAGTCCGAGGCTTCAGGTAAATTTCAGGTGAAAGTTTGAGATTTTTCAATCCGCTACACAAGGAGAAACCACTTATTTAAAAACAAGGAAACGCGTTTACTTGCGACAGTTTTCCTTGAACGAAGTAAAGCTCTGTTGCATGAAGGAGAATCACTGTCACAACAATAAGGACTCTTTCACTTGTAGTAGCAGACATTTTCCTTGGGTTAAAGGAATTCCCTCTGAGTCAATATTTCACTGTGCAGTTTCTTTAACACAAACAAAATACACCTTGGATTTAAAAAAAAGATTTCTCTCAGTGTAGATACGCTAGTCACTTTTCAAAACCACGCCGTATTGGGGTAATTTTAATCCGAAAATGGGGATCTTGTAAACTTTTACCATAAGCAAATGAATAGTGGAATATCATGTAAAAATAGGCCTGTGCGATGTCTCGTTCGGTCCATCGAAGTCACTTCGATGCCGATTTCCAACATCGAAGCGATGTATCGAAACATCGAAAAATCGAAAAATATCGGAAAATATCGAAACATCGATCCACAGCGAACATCGATCGTTGCGAATCGTTAATTTACTTAAAAACATCGAAACATCGAAAAATCGATTGCATGTAAGCATACATTTACATCAAAATACCAAAACATCAAAAAACTGTTATATTTCTTGATTTTTGTTTTAAAGATCGATTGGAACAGTGACCAACACGACCCTTTGGTCGGAAAAATCGATATGAATCGATTTATCGATCTGGATCGAAGTTGTAATGTCTCGATGTGAATCGATGTTTCAATGTTAATCGATGTTTCGCAGTGGATCGATTTTTCGATGCATCTCATGAGACATCGAACCGCATTTGATGTCCCTTAAACATCGAACAAGCGTCGATGTATCGAACATCGCACAGGCCTATGTAAAAACCAGAGATAATCACGAGACTCACACTAACGAAGTATTAACGTCAGTAATGAACTCAGACAACAGCTGTAGCGACAAGGTTGTACTGACGGAGCTGCGCAGGTATCATGGGAGATTCCTGTCTATAATTTGTCACTTTCTCTACGGAAACACAGAGATAAGTCTCAAATGAGATAGGAATCTCCCATGATGATACCTGCGCATCTTCGCCACTAAGCCCGATTCTGAGAGTGAATTTCGTGATGTTTTAGTGTACTAAAAAAAGTGTTATCGTCATTTTCAAAGGTTTTCACTGAAGAACGCTTTAAAATCAAAAATTTTTAAAGTCTGAGATAATTTTTTTTTTATATTTAAAGGAATGAAGATGGGAAAAATTCGCCAAAAATTATGGTTTGAGTGCGCCTACACTTCTGAAACGACTTCTATACAGGTAGAAAGAGCCCCATTGAACGCAATGGGTCTGTTGCAAACTTTTGCTACAGCGCTATAGAGTGTGCAATCTAATGTAAAATCGCCTGAAAAATCCAATGATGGCATCAGAAAGTAATGAAATGCAACAAAAAACTCAAAAAATGCGTTTAATGAAATCCAAGATGGCGGCAAAATATCGAGCAATCTTTTGCATGCACCACGAACATCCAAGGATAGCCAACCTCAAAATATCCCCCAAAAACCAACCAAACGTAAATAAAACATAACCTCTACCTGCAGTGAGGTTGTCAAAGTTGGCAATCCTTGGATGATCACGGTGATACATTCAGATTCCTCGATATTTTGCCGCCATCTTGGATTTCGATAAACGCCTCTTGTGAGTTTAATATTGTATTTATTGACTTTATGATGCCACCAATGGACTTTTCAGGGGATTTTACATTGGAGTAAACACTTTTTATCGCTGTAGCAAAAGTTTGCAACAGACCCATTCTGTCAAAACCAAGACTCCGGTAGAGGTCGTTTCAGAAGTGTAGGCGCATGTAGACCAATAACCTTTGAAATATTTCAACATTATTGTTTCTCACATTAAAAAATGAAAATTAATGGAAATGAATATGAGCAGTGACTTTTCACTGAAGAACGCTTTAAAATCAAAAGTTTAAAGTCAGAGATAAGTTTTTTTTTTTTTTTTTTTTTTTTTTTTTTTTTTTTTTTTTTTTTTTTTAAAGAATGAAGATGGAAAAATTCGCCAAAAATTATGGTTTAAGTGCGCCTACACTTCTGAAACGACTTCTTTACAGGTAGAAATATTCACTCCGACTCCGGGCTCATAAAAGCCTGATTTCTACTGGCACATATAGTTTTCGAAGTAAGATATTTGCGGAATAGAAAATGGTGCGAAAATAAGGAGAGGAAAGAGATAAAAGTTATAATTTCCATTTCTTCGGAGTTAAAAGATGATAATACCCCACTGAGGAGGCGTAAACACCCCCACCCCTCCTCGGTAGTATTTCTCCGCTATTTTACTTCCGATACACCCTATTTTTACCCCTCATGAGACTAAACTATATCCCAGTGGCGTAGCGTGCAATTTGGCAACGTTGTATTGTGTCCATTTAAACCCATGTAAAAGGTCGAATGCCAAGGTGTTCACCGAACACCCAATTGTTCGATCTTTTTCATGGCTTTAAATAGACGAACTGCAACGTTGCCAAATTACGCGCTACGCCACTGCTATATTCTCATTTATATGTCCACTCCGATTTTCACTCCGGATATATGGGCGATTTTTAACAGAGAATAAATGAAACCGGAATTCTGATAAATGTAACCTGAATTCCGAAAAATGTAACCGGGATTATTCCGGTTAGGGAAGTATTATTGCAGCGGCGGCTCGTGCAATGTGGCAACAATGGATTCCCTCCATTTAAAACTGTGTAAAATAATCGATTACTTGGTGAGGCGTAGCGCCTCACCTAGTATCGATCTTTTTGCGTACGTTTAAATGGCAAAAGTGCACGGTTGCCAGATGGCACGAGCCGCCACTGTATTATTGAACATAATTCTCGGTATGGTCACCGTAATTTTTTCTCAGTGTAGATGATCATGTTGATTGCGGAATGTCACTGTGTTCTTCAATTTTATATACCTATGGATTTGCTAAGCTATCAACTATAAGTATCAAAATTGGAGAAATAAAGTCATCGTCACATTTGAAAATCGATTTTGGCTATCCGTTTATTGAGTGCGTACTGAGAAAAATTTCAGGTTACCGTAACAAGATGTTTGTTCTTAGTATTTTCTCATTCGGAATTCTGGTATTTTTAATCGGAGCTCAAGTTAAATTAATAAGAAATTTTCATTGCATTTACAAGAACTCAGTTTGGGTTTGTTGCAAACATTTGCAAACAATCGCGTGGAAATCACATTAAATGCATCGAAAAATCTTAAAATTCCCTAAAAATCTCAAAAAATACGTTTAACAAAATTTTAAGATGACGGTCGAACCTTTCTAAATACATGAAATATTGGCAGAATTTGCTGTCTCGTCTTGTCTTGTTCTGGTTTATCAAATATTACAAAATAAGTAATACAAGAAAGGTATGCATCTAAAAGAAATATCCAAATGTTTGTAATTTCTAACTAATTGTAATTTTTGTATGTCGATATTTACGCATACATGCGATGGTTCCGTCTTTGTAGTTGAATGTCGGTGATAATATTGTCTATTGAAGCGCTGGTTGTTTGAAATGGAAGTGATTTCCTGAGTTAAAGAGTGGATTTTGAAAGTTTCCAATGTGCGCATCGTTATTTTCGCCGAATTTCCTGTTAGAATTCAAATCACTGTAGCAAAAGTGCGCAACAGACCTATTTCAAGCAAACTTTTATTTGATCGAAAAACATTAATAAAAGCAACCTAGAACATAAGGAGAGCTGTCTGGATCTTTCATCCGTATCAACCCAGATTCAAACGGAACTATATATAACTTCAAAATTTCCTTTCGTATTTTAATTGTTGACAAAGAACTAATAGATACACAATTTCGTAGAAATCAGAGGTAATTCTTCTGTATGTATTTTAATGAATTACACCCAACATTTTTAATAAACTGTAATCATTGGTTTTTAGTTAAAAAAATCGAAAGAAATATTTTTTCCCCATCTGAATCAGTCCAAAAGTATCGACCGTGAAAAGTATCCCACAAGGACTTTTTCATTGCATTGAAATCACTAAAGTTTTATGAATTTTGGAGACGGTTGCCAAAGTAGGTAATACGTCCCCTGAAGCTTTTTCAGCAGAACATGTCTCGGCTGGCAATTGAGATATTTTTAAGACCTTTTAATTATTGGACCTTAGGCGGACAATCAATTTTTTGTTGAATGTATACCTCAGAGCAAGATTTGAATTCTAGATTTTTCCGGTTTTATAATATGAGACGAAAAAAGGCCGTGAAATCGCCATAAAAAATTGATTAGATAATATTTTATTAAAAAGAAAGTTCGACAAACAACGAGAAAAAAGTTTTGAAAAAACGGTGTAGAGCGAATAATTTAACTGTAGCTAAAAGGAAATTCTGTCACGAACGGAAATTTTTGTCAAAAAATCAAGCATTTTTCAAACCGAAGAATTCCACTTGAAATCACCAAAAATTATTTTTGATATCGCAAGAAACTTTGGCTAATGGTCTTGCATAGTGACAGGCAAGGTCAGAATTTCTTGTGATTTCAAAAATAAATCTCGGTGATTCCTGGTAGAATATCTGGCATTAAAACTGCTTGCCTTTCAGACCACACACTAGCTTTCCGTTCAAAAATGGCATCATTTCTTTTTGGAGACTATTTAGTTATGGATTTCGCCATTTTCGCCAGAACTTGTTTCTTCTTAATGAAAAAGAACGTACCATGATTTTCAAAAGAAATTACCCTCGTCAAAATTTTGACTCCTTCAAATATTGGTAAGTATCGAGCATTTTTATGACTTTCAAGCGTTCAAGGACTAAGAATGCCCATTTTAGAGTACGTCTTGAAAAATCGTATATTATATTAAAAACAACGGACAAATTTAACAATGATGATTTCGACCAGAATGCTTTTTTTTGAAAGTCATAGTAGGTACATCCAAAAAAAAAAGACAACAACGGAAAAACGGAGACTTTTTCTACGACATTCAAAACTCACCGTTTTTCGTAGTTCCGGTTCCGAGATAACATCGGCGAAGCTCATCATTGTAGATCACTGCGAAGACAAGAGAAGAAACTCCTGAAATCAGCGAGGAAATCCTAAAATCCTTAAATCCTGAAATCAGTTTGAGAATGAGCTTGTCGAGACTGCAGGTTTCATTAAAATTTGATAATCCTGCCCGACACCAGGTTAAAAAAAAAAAAAAAAAAAAAAAAAAAAAAAAAAAAAAAAAAAAAAAAAAAAATTATTAAAAAAATTACTAATTTGATGATACCACAATCGTAAACATTCCTGTCTTTTGTATAGACACCACTGATATTTTTTTTTTTTTTAGGACGGAACCAACTTTTCGGGAGAGATAATAGTCTATAGTTTCCAAAATAACTTGTCTTTTTCGAAACTTTTTACGCTTCCACTTTATTCTCAGCTGCTTGAATGTTCCTTCAAATTGAATAAGTTCTGGATTTTTTTTTCTTCTTTTAATAAAAAGCGTTAAACTTGTGTGAATGAACAGTAAAACTGAGGGTGCCGCATACTATTATTTCTCATATTATCCAAAACTGATGTTGAGGAGCTGGAGGCATCTAATCATTCGCTGACCGAAAAAAGCATGTATCAATTTCTGGTGATTAATGAGTGGTATGAAAAAGATCTTGAAATGTCATCCAAAAATGCAACTCCTCAAAAATTCTTCCACCCCCTCTCCAAAAATGACGGTGCATTCCTTAGTAATTTCGTATCGAAAGAAAGTCCAATCAGTCCCATCGTGTATTAAAGATGGAGTGCCGATTTTTCTTCTTATACATCTTTTCTTCTTCTTTTTTTTCACCTCATTATGTCTTGTTTAAAATTATGGCCTTGATCACTGTGTTGAATGTCGCGGTCGTCCCTTGAGATGCGAAAAAAAGAAACCCCCGCCAAAAGTATCTGAACCAATTAATTGGATTTTATCAAACAACGGGCGGTCCGATAAATGACCAGATCGTTAAAACGCGACTTGAAAAACGATTTACAGGTGCACAAAAAAAAAAAAAAAACCGAAAGAAAAAAACAATAACAAAAATAAAAACAAAATTAGAGGAAAAACAAACAGTTTCAGTCACCACCGCTGCCAACTTCGGGGAGGGTCGTTATTTCGAGCCGGGGCCGGGCCAGAGTTGTTATCAAACTAATTTCATCGAAGCGCGATAAGGGATGAGGCCAGATCGACAAGCGTCGCTTGGAGGAGTGAAAACTGAAGTAAAAGTGGGCGGAGCTGGACCAATGAGAACGCTACGACGAGGGGTGTGCGCGGGGGAGGAGGATGGGCGAGGGGTTGGGAAATCTCCACCCTTTCGCTTTTCCGCGCAGTGACATTTTATCGCGGAGAATAGAATATTTTCTCCGGTCGTTGAATACATAAGTAATACTCACAACTCATCGGGGCTATAGAGGCAAGCTGCTCGGAGGAGCTCGGGATCCCAATAGCATCCACGCATCAACCCTCTCTAGCGACCGTACCACAAAGTGGGTCACAAACTCTGATTTTTCTGGACATGAAAAGATTAGGTTTTTAATACTTTAGACCAGGGCTGACGTTTTGCGTAGAATCAATTATATTTTTTAATTTACCGATGATTCCACCGGTTGAGAAAAGATTACACACACTGAAAAAAAACAAACTGTATGAATTAACAATTTAATTGTTCAGAATGGGGCCCTCAATTAGTTTTGTTAATTCAACAAAAAGAAATGGTGAATCAACAAAATAAGATTGTTAAACTGACAAAACACATTGTTGAATCAACAAATTTTTTGTTGAATCAACAAATTGTTTGTTGATTCAACAATCTATTTTGTCAGTTTAACAATTTTATTTTGTTGATTCACCATTTCGTTTTGTTGAATTAACAAAACTAATTGAGGGCCCCATTCTGAACAATTAAATTGTTAATTCATACAATTTTTTTTTCAGTGCAGTTCAGTTCAGTGCATGACTATGATAAATTGAAATACTCGCATCTGTAATCTTTTCTCAACCGGTGGAGTCGTCGATGACTTTAAAAAAACTTGCGGATATTTTAATTAATCAACGAAGTTTCCACAGATTAAGGAAAGATTACAGATCAGAGTATTTTCGTGCATTACAGTCATACACTGAACTGAACTGTGTAATCTTTTCTCAACCGGTGGAATCATCGGTGACTAGAAAAATAGCATTGATTCTACGCAAAACGGCAGCCCTGCTTTAGACTGCTCCAACAATGGGGCTCTTGCGCAAACTTTTGCTCAAAGCAAATCAGTGGTGGCTCGCCAGGTGAGGCAAGTGAGGCGACAGGCAAGGTATATGGAAGAACAGGTATGGACAGGAGGCGGGGTTTAAGGGGCTTTCGAGTTTTCCCGCCAAATGATGACGACACACTTGCTTTGGCGATGACGTAGCCGTCACCTACTGCAGTAGCGAGAGATGGGGGTAGGCGAATTTTATCGCGACCGTCTAGAACATCTGTGACGTAGCCGTCACCTAGCCGTCACCTACTGAGATAGGCTCCGCCTCCTGTCCATACCTGTTCTTCCATATACCTTGGGCGACAGGGAGTCATCGCCTCACATTTTTTGAAGTTGGAGAAAGAAAAAAAAAAAAATTAAAAAAATAACATATAAAGGTTAAAATGTGGTTATTATTCCATCTTTCTTTGCTTCAATTGTCCAAAAAGTGGGAATGAAACATACAATTTCTTAAAAAAGTTTAGGTGAAAAGCGTTTCAAAAAATATCCTGTGCACCTCTCATTTTCGTCGCCTCACCTCCACGAGCCGCCAGTGGAGCAAATGAACCGTCCAATCCCAATCTAATGTAAAAACCAGCAAAAATCGCACGAAAGTCACACTATGAAAGTCTTATAAGTTCAGTAATAAACTCGCATGACTTGCTACAACGGCAAGTTCGTATTGGCGGTTCAACGCAGGTATTATGGGAGATGGCTTATTTTGAATCGCGCGGTGGCTGGCTTAGATTCCTATCTGTATAGTAGAGATATGTCTCAATTTAGATGGGAATCTCCCATGATATGATGTATGATGATACCTGCGTCTCTCCGCCATTAAGCTTAATTCTGAGAGTGAATTTCGTGATTTTTTAGTGTACCTACTCATCGTCATTTTTACAGGTTTTTATGCATGAATCAACTCTTCAATCACCGTAGCAAAAGTTTGCAAGAGTTTTCTTGCTAAAAACCATTAAAACCAACGACCTATACTTATTGCAGTTGAGAGGATTTATGACACGAGATTTTGAAACTTAAAAAAGGTAGCCACGATGAAAATCTCTTACGAACATTTTACACGGGTTTATAGTTTGTTTGCCTCATTTTTTTAATCTTCAAAAGAAAGTTGTGACGAATCCACTTGAAATTGGTTTTAAACGAAAGTGCAAAGGTTTGAGATTGGCTATACCTGGACACAGACATCGATATAACTGTTTCTTGTGGAAGGATGCACGATAAATAAACTGATGCAAGATAGAAGGAATCAAAATTTTCTCACCTGAATGGTTGTATTGGTATCCTGTGTCCGCGTAGCCACTCTCAAACACTAGAGCTTTCGTTTAAAAGTAATTTCTACTGAATTAACTATAATTTTTGATTTAAGTCTTCAGGTTGAAATAAAAATGAGGCAAGCAAACTAACATCAGATCACCCATGCTGTCACTTTTTGGAATAGGACTTATAACATATGTATCAGCCTCCAGTGGCGTCGCGTGCAGTTTGGCAACACAGCATGCTATCCATTTAAACTCATATAAAAGGTCGAATTCAGGGGGTGCACAGTGCACAAGGAAAATTCGATATATTTAATGAGTTTAAATGGATGAGTAGCATTGTTGCCAGATGGCACGCGACGCCACTGTCAGCCTCTCTATTGGTATAGCTCTTTGATTAAAACAGACTGGTTCAAGCTGTATAATGAACACATGTATGCCTTGAATCATTTTAAATGTGTTTGTGTTTTTTTTTTTTTTTTTTCTTTTTTCTTTCATTAAAAACATCATTTTCAGTGGCGAAGCGTATGCTAGCCGCCAAAGTTGCATTTTGTCCATTTGAGCCCACACAAAATGTCGAATTCGATAGTCAGTGCCAATCCGAAGACTCTTCGATATTTTTCGTGGGTTTAAATGAACGGACTGCAACACTGCCAGATTGCACGCTTCGCAACTGATCATCTTAAAGTTAAAAAAAAAAAAATAAAAAAAAAAAAAATAAAAATGTATAATATTTTTTGGTCGAGCAAAATGACACGAGCTGAAAATTCCAAAATCGGGTTTTCCATAAAATAGGCCTAAATTGAGCAAAATTTGGTTTCAAAACGATTCAGCAAGTGGGTCGCTATCGATCCTCTGGGGGCTACATGGCTTAGTCTTTTAAATATCATAAGTAACTTTTATTAGACTTAATATGTAATATTAGTTTTATTACTATAAGTATTACACTAGTTACAAATTACATTTTTTTTAAACATCTGTGCGCCGAAAGAGCATCTTTTCAAATCCTTCTCCATAGTTCATCACTCGTTCATCTGCAGCATGCCTGCAGCTCATTGGCGGATCCAGCAATGCTTTCTCTCTCTTTGTCCGTGAGAATGAATGAGATTGAAAAGGATAGAAAGAAAGACCATCACGTGACTTCAGCCTTTTTTTGCATTCTTTTCTATCGCGCGCGTTCAAACAGGCGAGGAGAGAGAAATACGCATTTCTGGATCCGCGTCTGTACGAGTGTTGGCGATCAATCTGCCTCTTTATTCAGCGTCGCACTCCCACTCCTTTCGCGTAAGCCCCGCAAATAGGTAGAAACTAGAGTCCCTGTATGGAGAGAGTTAAAACGAGAGTGTAATAAACCTCAGATCAGTTATATGAGTTTTAGGCTCTACGGGCAGAGCTGCCGATTTGCGTGGATTTAACAACATTTTTAATTTCACCGATGATTCCACCGGTTGAGAAAAGATTACATAGTTCAATTCAGTGCATGACAGTAATGCACGAAAATAATCTGATCTGTAATCCTTTCTCAATCGGTGGAAACGCCGTCAATTAATTAAAATATACCGCTTGGAAAAGATAAAATACGCTAGTATTTTCGTGAATTACAGTCATGCACTGAACTAAACTCTGTAATCTTTTCTCAACCGGTGGAATCTTCGGTGAATTTAAAAATGTCATTGAATCTACGCAAATCGGCAGCTCTGTCTACGGGCCCCGCAATTGGATTCGATTTTGCACATTTATTTACTTACGCTTGTTCTCAAACGAAAGGTTCCAGCGATATTTTACGGATGAAAGAGTTAATTGTCAAAGAACAAGTTAATTTTAACCATGATGCATCTCAAAAATGTACCCTTTTTGCCTATGTAAAAGGCTCATGAGTTGCCATGTGTCAGAAGGCCTCACTTGCACAAGATATGAAAACCCTTGAGGGGGATCGACTCCATTTGCCAAGCTGAATCGATAGAGGGGTCACAAGGGGGCTTTCGGTGACATCACCTCTTTGCCTATGTTATGCCCAACCTCATAAGTTGCCATGCTATGAGGGAGGGGGGGCGCTGATCCTCCACAGAGAATCTCACATCTCCCCCCCCCCAAATGCAAGAATCTGGTGACGCCATAGAGAATGTCTATAATTCCCATGAGAATCTTTAAAAGCATAAATAGCGATCGATCAACGAAAGCGCAGAAAAAAAGATTACACCGTTAGAAACTTTACGGTACTGTGACCTTTGCAGTGGACCAAAAAACAACCACGGTCCTCAGAATGTAAACAAATGAGCAAAAACGCATCCAATGGTGGTGCCCATGGTTTCACTTGTCTTAACTTTCTACATACAGGAGCTCTAGTAGAAACAGCTGTAAAAATGGGTACAGAATGCGAGGCCAAAAATTGAATTCACCTTATTCTTTAATTTTCAAAAGATAGGAGGACAAGACT
Source organism: Trialeurodes vaporariorum (assembly GCA_011764245.1). Lineage (NCBI taxonomy): Eukaryota > Metazoa > Arthropoda > Insecta > Hemiptera > Aleyrodidae > Trialeurodes > Trialeurodes vaporariorum. Next base: position 10,527,563 of record VMOF01000220.1, read on the forward strand.
TGCGATCAATGCGATCAATGGGGCAGTTGCAAGGGTCTGAAATTGTGTTTTTTTTTTTAAAGAAAATAATAGTATTTGATGAGCTGAGAACAATTGTGCCTTTCTTTTTTCGTAAGTGACCTGGTTTTGGAGATACACACGTGTAAAGTTTAAAAAAATGGTGAGCGTAGTGACGTCACTACGATGAATTCCCTTTTAAAACAATGTATTTTGGGCCAAAATTGCATCTTCGGAACAATGGGACGTAATTAGAAACCAAAGGCATCTTTGTACTCAGCTAATCGAGTACTTTAATTTTCTTAAAAAAAAAAAACAAAAAACAAAAAAAACAAAACGCAACATTTCAAACCCTTGCAACTGCCCTATTTAATCACTCGAGAGTTTTAATTTAATCTAAGCTTGGAGAATGAACTTCTGTGCTTTCGTCACAATCACAGGGACAATCGTAACAAACCAGCATAGCCTTAACCTCATCATCGCACCTGATCCAAAAAGTGCCTGGAATAAATGGAGTTGTAGTATGAGATAACTATTCCTACATGATAGTGCGGTTTTTGCATAACCCGTGAATTGAAGGAGCAAGAGAATTATTTTTGACGAATATCATGTTAATAAGTTACAGTCTCACAATCAGTGGCTCCTTGCCCTCCCCTCCTCCTGAGATGGTGACCCGGGAACTTTATACTCTCTGCACCTCCAGCCTAACGGACTAACTGCCCACTTCTTCGAGACCCATTACCTTAAATTAATAAGGACCCAGTTAATAGCTGTTCAAAATTTCAAGTTTAAAATGTGTTACTTTTTGGGTTTTTTGTTGTTGTTTTGTTTTTTAAGGAACCCATCAAATCGATTTAAGAGCTATTATGGAGGCTTCCGCAAAAACTGTTTTAGGGCCTCCTTCAAACCTCTTTAAAGTATAATGGGGCTCTTGCAAACTTTTGCTATAGGAGATTGAAGAGGAGACTCTTGCATTAAAACCTGTAAAAATAACGATGAGTACACGAAAAAATAACGAAATTCACTCTCAGAATCGGGCTTAGTGGAGGAGAAACGCAAGTATCATGGGAGATTCCTATCTAAACTGAGACATATCTCCGTGTTTCCGTAGAGAAAATGATATAATCGACAGGAATCTCCCATGATACCTGCGTCAAACCGCCATTACCATCTTGCCGTTATAGCAGTTATGTGAGTTTATTACTGAATTTTAGAGTTACTTATTGTTAGTGTGATTTTCGTGATTTTTGCTGGTCTCTACATAAGATTGGACTATTTATTTGGCTGTAGCAAAAGTTTACAAGAGCCCCCATTCGCTTAAAATTCGTGCGGTGAAACTCATTGAGGCCTCGTAGCTATATTTCGATTAAGACCCTCCATAAGATCTCTTAAGAACACGCCGACAGCCTCTTCGGCGGCCACTCAGTAAAGTTGGCCTCAGCTCTTTTTAAGGCATTTGTGAAATCAGTTTGGGGCATTTTTCCAAGTTTATAAGAGGGTACTAGATGGCCTCACATTGCTCGCATGATCAAACATATCGGTGCCTTGTCAGCCAAGTCAACTAGCTAATACGTCTGCTAACAATTTCCTACGAGCAGTTAGTCGCTTCTACTCTACATCTATTAAACCTTTTCAACTCCACGCCTGAATATACATGTTTCTGTGACTTGATATGCCTGATTCAATTTCAGTTTTGAATTCCCATTAATAGCAACTTCAAATTGTTAATATTTGAAAAATGACATTTTCTCGAGCGCCTTCAATTCATTGTGTTTGCAAAATCAGAACAGCGGTGTAGGAACATTTAACTACCCGGACTTAATACCCTACATTTCCGTTCAAAAGTTCGCTTATGGGGAAATTACATTGAGCCAGAGGCCCTCGGACGGCAATCGATACGATATATCGCTCTACTAAAACATCAGTGTTGCCAAGCGGACAGATTCGTCCACACGTGGACTATTTTGATCAGATTACAGCCACAACTGTCCACAACTGCCCACGCTCCCGCTTCCGATCCTCTATTCCTATCAGGGCTGCCGTTTTGCGTATAATCAATGACATTTTTCAATTCACCGATGATTCCACCGGTTGAGAAAAGATTACACAGTTCAACTCAGTGCATGACTATATTAAACTAAAATACTCGCATCTGTAATCTTTTCTCAACCGGTGGAGTCGTCGATGACTTTAATAAACTTGCGGTTATTTCAATTAATCAACGGAGTTTCCACCGATTAAAGAAAGATTACAGATCAGAGTATTTTCGTGCATTACAGTCATACACAGAACTGAACTGTGTAATCTTTTCTCAACCGGTGGAATCATCGGTGAATAGAAAAATAGCATTGATTATACGCAAAACGGCAGCCCTGATTCCTATCCACAGTGTGGAGAGTTTTCAACTCGAAAATAGTCAACGTGTAGACTTTTCTACCCCGTCCGAACCTGGCAACACTGTAAAACAGTCTATTGTAGTGACAAGAAAATCGTCGATAGACATTGGCATTTAACTGTTATAATGTAACAGACATTTCAGAAAAGGACCAAATGGACCAAAAAATAGACCAAACCACTGCGAGTCTAATTTTCCAAGGGGGGGGGGGGCGAACCATAAATTTTCTAAGAATTTTTTCTGTTTACAGTTCATGATAGGAAAAAAAACGGTGGAGGAGGAGGGAGGGGTGACAGCTCCATTGGCAGAGTTGTCAAAGGTGCACAGAACTTTCCACGTGTGGATAAAAACTAATTAAGTATACGCTCTCCATATGCTGATAATGGCGCGGACTGTTTTCCGAGGCTTGGACCTGGCATTTCTGCCCAAAGACTTCTAATACTATCTAGACTGGACATAACGCCTGCCCATTGAAACCGATCGGTATGCAACCACGATTACAGTATGTGCTAAGATTTTCGGAAATACATTGATTTAAATGGGAAAATGACTTTTTTGAAAAATTAATTAAAAATACTAAAAAAAATATTTTTCCATAAAACTTGGTACCGTTTGAAAACTCATGATATGCAGATTTCGGTTCGGGCCGGTTTTTATACCATTTTTTCAATCGTAAACATTCTACAGAGGCTCAAAGTTAGGTCAATTTTCCTCGATTCTACGGGGTGTTCCACAGTTTCGGTACCCCGCTGAGACAACCTACATAGCTGTATATACTCAATTTTACGTAATCTATGTTATGATTAAAGTTATTTGTTTTGTGTATCTCAATAATTTATCGCATAAATTTATTTTTTTGAGCTGTAACCATTCAAAACAAGTACAAAGAAAACAATTTTTTGAAACACCCTGTAGAAAATCGGTACCCAACTTTAAGCCCCTGTAGAATGTTTCTCGTTCAAAAATCACTTATAAAACCGGCCCGAACCGAAATCTGCATATCGTGAGCTTTCAAATGGTACCAAGTTTTATGGAAAAATATTTTTTTTAGTATTTTTAATTAATTTTTCAAAAAAGTCATTTTCCCATTTAAATCAATGTATTTCTGAAAATCTTAGCACATACTGTAATCGTGGATGCGGCGTAGCCAGGCGCAACATGCGATTTTTGTCCCACCCCAGGTATTCACTTTCCCCGCCCTAAAATCGGCCTTATGTCCAGTCTAGATAGTATTAGAAGTCTTTGTTTCTGCCCACGGCATTGGCACATGAGCTGAGGGCCAAAATTTCGTAAATTTTTCCTAATTTTGAATTTTTACCTCACAAACAGCTCTTCTCGGGCGGACGTGCGGAGATCCTGCTCAAGACGGACATTTTCCATATTTTATCGATTTTTACTGCTATATTTGTGAATGCGCTGCGCTGCGCTTTAGACAAATTATTTTACCACGAAAGTATGGCAAAAAGTATCCTCTCTTTTACTCCTTTTTACACTCCGTTTTATGGAGCGGAGCTCACCGTCAGAGATTCCTTACAGCGCTACCGGACTGATTTGTTATCAACAAATCAATGGACCTCCTCCACCCAGTACCCCCATAGGCGAAACTAGGAATTTTTTCTGAAGATGGGGCTGAGCAGGCAAAAAAATAGATGACTTTTTTTTCTTTTTTCTTCTTGATTACCCTCTTTCTCTTATAACCTAGGTAAATTTTGGGGGAAATTTAACGATCTTTTTGTTTTTGGTCCTGATCCTCAATGAGAGCCAAAATTAAGGGTGCAAAATCATATGGCCTAATGGCTAAATGTTTTTTGTTTCCAAACTTTTCAGGGAAGGGGGGGGGGCTTGGCAGACCTCGGTAAGGGGAGAGGGCTTAGCCCCCCCCCCCCATTTTCACCTATGAGTGCCCCTATCCACCGCCAATGTAAGCTTTTCGGACGGCGAAGACGCGCACTCGGCTGACTCGGCACAGTATCACTGAAAGAGAAAGACCCGTGTCGCTTTCTATCTACGACATATTGAACTAAGAGTAACCTCTTTTAGAACTGGAAGCGGACGCTCGCCATTGGTTGCTTTTCAAAAAATGATGTCGACTCGGCACCGGTGAGGTTTTGGTTCCGGGTGTTGAGGTTAGGATCACTTGCTTGTTTTCATCAACCTGTCATTAAACACGGTGTTTATTTTCAAATTGTGAAAATGTGAAGTGTTTTGAGTCTCGTGATAACTGTGATCCCTCTCTCGTTTCTACAATTTTGGCATGATTAGCCCTCGATACAATTACTTCACGAGTTTTTACTGTAAAATCGATCTTTCTCTTCCCACAATGTAAGGAAGTTTAACTCTCTCCTGAATTGTATTCGTCTCATCCCAGCTCTACCTAAGAAAATAATGTAAGTATGTCAGATTCACAATGAATAATTCAAATTTCTCAAGCTCCGTTGAATGCTTAATCTGTGTACTTCATTTGTTCCTCTGAAGTATTTTGTATCCTCTGCCCATTTCAATCTTCTGGAAACCTTTGCGGAGTAAGCTTCCATAACTAACTTCTCCTATCCACTCACGAGGTGACTCCTCCTTCTCTGAAATCATGCATTTTGAATATTGGGCTCTGACAAGTTGCGGAGTCTTCTGAAATGCATCTAAATGCTTTCAAGAGTGTCTGGTTAGGGAAGAGTAAAAAATGCATGGATCTCGGATGCATTCCGATACATTTTGGAAGCAAACACTTGCTGCTACTTTTCAGAACCCTACACTCTAAATATTTGAGCACTAGAGCTAGTTCCTTTTTTTAATGCAGGATACGACTGGACTTTGAGTGCGCTGGGAACAATGCCCTGTAAGGTTTCATATGTTAGATTTAGTAGAGAAGTATTACTAGTAGTAAGTTGCTTCAAATTGATTAGCTTCTAACAGATTTGCAGTATTTGTTCGTAGTAGACACATTAGCATCTCTATGCATCAAATTCAATTCCCAGATACCCTGTATTGTCTTCTGTACTCAAACACGTGAAATTACCTGATGTCAACTAATTGAACACACTTTTACACGTGGGCTAGGGCTTGCCGGTAATGCCAGATACAGATTATGATCTTTGCCTAAACAGGTTGGTCAAGTTCGACAAACTTGGGTTGAGTCTGCTTTGTAAACTCTGTAGAACCAGAGTGCTCAAAATAAAAGGTAGGTATTGATGCCTTCATAATGAGATCAGTCATACATGTATCTAATGCTAGGACCTCGATATATCTAAAGAGTACAGGCAATGAAAAATTGTTGTTGGTTTCTTCATCATAACAAATAAGAAGGAGAAGAAAGCAATTCATAAACTCGAGTTGAATTGCACCCACTGATAGAGAAGTTTAGATCCGAATTGGTATGACTCGGATTAAAACGGTTGGAAGTCTGTTTGATTTCAAACCAGTTGTAACTTCAGATTAGAAGCTTCCTTACAAATTCTTTGCTGTTCAGTTTTGTTTAAAAAATAAAGTTAAATTTTGTAAAATATTACAGATTGAACTGCTGGCCAATATGAACGTTCATGTCGTAAAACCATCAAGTCCATTATTGAGTGCATCTTATTCTTACAGGTGGCGTCATTCCGATAGGTTCCATCCGGTAACCTTTCATCTTTGCGGAAAGTCACCGTTGACTCCTGAGCTATTGAGCCCCTAATGTAGAGATTGAAAGGTTTCTATTGGAATGGAACCTATCTTAGAGACATCAACCTTAAGAACAATGTGCAACTCGATACGGTCCTTCATAATCGGCCTGAAGAGCTCCACCTCTGAAACGAGCGCCAAATCCTTTTTTCCTCGAACTGTCAGAATCTAATGATGATTTTTTATCTAATTATTTTTTACAGACATGTAAGCCAAAGAATACATGGATAACAATGGAAGTAATCTAGGTGACATCAAGATACGTTCTTTCCCATCTCAAAATGTAGTGAATAAATTGATAAAACGGGAGATTTACGGAGCAAAGAAACCTGGAACACACTTCCACGTAGCAAGATCTTTTTATCAGAACATTTTTCCTAACTTGACCGTCATCAACGTAGGAACTCCTCCTTGTTTCCTTCGGAAATTTTGCCCTCTCGGCAAGCATTTCGTCGCTTTCTCTTCGGACCAGAAAAGCCTTGAAATATATTTTTACCGCGGCCCTTCAGCTGCAGCCGATTTGATTCAACTTTTTCGGAGTGAGTATACCGGTTTGCACAACAATGATGCAAATCAAAACTTGAAGATGCAACTCTTTGATCGATTTTTCAAGTTGAAACATTATGTCTTTGTTGTGGATGGAGCTGGTCAGCTCAACCGGGAATGTAGCTTGTTCACAGGAGATGGAAAGTATGTTATTATCGGATCTGCTCATTTTATATCGAGCGAAACTCAATACCACTTCTTTGATATCTACACCAACAATGAAGCTGTCACTCCAAACCCGAGATCTCCCCTTGAGGATTATGCAATTCACATCGTTGATATAGAGAAAGGCCAATTAACTGATTCAATTGAGTTTAAAGCGGACAAAATTTTCTTATCGCATAATCAAGGAGTTTATTTCTATAAGGATATGTTAGCAATTTTATCTGTTCAGCATCAAACTATCCATACTTATCAGATTGTTGATGGCAGATTTGTCCAAGTGAAAAAAATAGGAAGGTTTTTGCATGACGATGATGAGTTTGTAATTTCAAGATCGTTTACTCATTTCAATGCTCCAAATTTTCGAGCCATCAGAGATTCGTGTCTTAGTCTACTCAAGCAAAGGATTCTCTCTTTCATGTTTCGAAGAGCTTTAAAGCTGTCGGAGTCGGAAAACAATCCTGCTGTAATTAGGAAATTTTTCTTCTTCTATGGTGAGGTGAGTAATTTTCGCTTCTTTCCTGAATTTCTTCTCTCAAACTAACATGAAAATGGAGAAGACTGAAGGTATTAAATTATTTTGGATTTTATGTTCTGGAGACTGCATTGTAAACCAGTGCTGCAAAATTTTCACAATCACACGCATCTCGGATTGCGTGTAAATTGTGGAGGCTCCATCAAAATAAAATAAAAAAAAAAAAAAAAAAAAAAAATCTATTTAAAAAACATCTTAGGAAAGAATCCTTATTTTTGTGCTCTTTTCTATTTCAGATGGATTTTAGAGGCACTTTGGGAAAAAGGTCATCAACTTATTGTGGAAGTGCTTTTGCAGAAAGGTCGTCAATGTGGAAGTGGGGGGGGGGGGGGGAGCGGCTTTTGGATTGCGGAGGCAATTCTGGTTTTTGTGTAAATTGCAGAGCAAAAGAATATTTCTGCACTTGTGTTGCAAACTTCAGAGAATTGGAAATTTGATGCCGAGACAATTAATGACACAGACAACAAGGAAAAAAAAATGAAAAATAAAGCAAGATAATTTGTTGGAGGTATTAAATTATAGCAGTGGCGGCTCATGCAAGTTGGCAACAATGTTTGCTCTTCATTAGAATATATGTTCAACAATCGATTGTTTTACATAGAATCAAATGGAGAGCAAACATTGTTGCCAACTTGCACGAGCCGCCACTGGACTTTATACAGGGAAGAGAGTTCGGTTGTCTATCTCCAGTCTCCACTGCAGCGAAATGAGGAACTCACAAAAACTTGAAGAAAATAAGCTGCTTTTCATGAGGAAACTTGGAAGTTCACAATGAGCTGAGAAGTCAAAATGAAATGTGAAATTTGATTCTGCAATAAAATGTAATTTTAACCCATTTATGACCAGTGGGTCGCTAACTACCGACCCAATTGTTGTGTTATTTTTGGACCACATTTCAGACAATATGGACCAATTTTGGGAGTTTTTAGCTTGTAAAATTTAGCTGCCCCCAAAAATTTCTGTTTTTTAATTTTGTATTGTTTTCATTTCTTAAATGGAGCTGTTGCGAACTTTTGCTACAGGCTTATTAATAGTTGAATAAGGGGTAATACCCTGTAAAAATATCGATTAGCGCACTAAAAAATCACGAAATTCATTCCTAAACTCACAATATGCTTTTAAATGCGAGACCATAATGGCGGCCGAGGCCGCGGTTTTCTTATGGCAATTGTATGCTTCTTCTTCTTCTTGTGTGGTGTTGCGAGAACACCTCGTGTAGATGCCGCTGATTGAAGATAGGGAAGCCTAATGAAAACCGTGGCCCCGGTCGCCATTACGGTCTCGCGTTTAAAAGCATTTTGTGAGTTTAGGAGTGGATTTCGTGATTTTTTAGTGAGCTAATTGTTATTTTTACAGGGTATTATCCAAAAATGAACTATTAATAAGTCTGTAGCAAAAGTTTGCAACAGCTCCATTGTGTTTTTTGAGAAAGACAATTAAAAATTTCAAATAATTCTGGGTATATATGGGATAAGTCTGCTGTTTCTTTCAAATAGTCTTACATTGTTGAAGTAAATTCCCAGATTTCAGATCATTATAAAACCTTAAATTTTTTTTTTGTGTGCCTCTATGGTTAAAAAACGTGTTTGTTTCTTATTCCTTCAGGTGCTAAAATTACGCTTATGGAAAATGCAGCTTATCGATGAGGACCATTTGCTCATTAAGTTTGCATCGGAAGAAGTTGTTACATTGATGGCTTCCGAACCTAATTCCATGCCTGCTTTTTTTGTTATCTACAATTTGAAAACAACAGAGGTTTGTTGAGAGAATTTTTAAATTCAAATTTCATTATTTTTTGGGACTATTAGATGAGCTGTTAGATGAAAAGTGCGGTCTGAAACCAAAACTCCAATTTTGAGAAAGTTTCCCTTGAAAACACGGTTATTCAACAGAGCTGAAAACTAACTGGGTGACACTCCTGACTCTCGCCTAAAAATTTTTGAGTTGCGCCTAAATAATTGAAGCCCCAGTTGGAATTAGTGCGTAGTTGCTTCTTCTGAATTTTAGAACTGGTTTGCTACTACTTATTTGAAATGAAATGAGCCGCCCAATATTTTATACAGTAAACTTTGGGTTATCCGAACTCCTTTGTCGATACACATTCCTCACTTTCACTCGCCAGTCATAAAGGAATTGACGTTATGGATTATTTGAAATAGGTAAATGTCAATCAAACTTTTTAGAACTCAGTTGTAAAATGTGGATTTCAAGCACAAAATTTTAAGTATAAAATTAAAGTAGTTTGCAGTACTTTAATTGACTTTTCAGTCATTTCACGAAAAGTAGTTACTGTCAGGAGCGGACTCCGGATTACCCGAACTTTCTGTTATCCGAATTGGCCGACCGCCACATTAAATCGGATAACCCAAGGTTTACTGTGTAATCAACTTGAGCTGACCAAATTGACTTCTTCTGTGTTAATTTTACCAAACATTATAAAATCACGTAATCTGCTGCGTGCGTCACATTTAAGATTTCGTTCTAATTCATCCAGTTTATCAACATTTCCTCGCAGTGTTTGTTTCAAGGCGATTTGCTACTTTGGCTCCTAAAAAACTCCTGATGGCCGCAGAGGCCATTTCTGGTAGAAGGAGCCAAAAATGTCAGCCATGCACCACCGCCAAAATGTAAGTTTGCTCTAATGTTACCAAATTTTATTAGAAAGAGCACAACATGTTTTAAAGTACCCTTCCTCTGGAAATAGCCTCCATTGCATTTTGAATTTTTATTAATTTAATCTAGTTCCTTTAATAATTGATTGTTTTCCTTTCACAGATCGTAGAAATTTTTGACAATACATCTGATGAATTAGTCCATATCCTTGAGACATTTCCTGATCACTTCCGTAATGCCAAACTCAGAGAAGAGGGCCAATTCTCGAGTTCGGCTGCCAATAGCCTTTATGCTCGGTAATGACATTTTTTTTTTCTCTTACATACTCTAAATATTTATGTTTCATATTAGTTTGGTAGCTTACAGTTCAGAGTCAGAGCTATGTAATCTGTTTCTATGTAACGGTTGTCAGCTTGTTGCGTGTTCAATTTCTTTTGTAACTAAGCCACTGTTTCCTAAAAAAATTACTAAAAATTGTCCTGAAGGAATTAGAACAGTAATTTTTTTTTTTTTTTCGAGTGTGCCTTAAATAGTCTGACAATTTTTGTTGTGATTATAACTGAGCAGATGAAAAAAGCCTGAAATTTTTGTTACTGCGGGTTGCAGTCCAGCTCCTTAAGATGATTCCTGGGCTAATTAATGCCAAATATTGGTACCACGTTGCGCAGCTTATATTGTCTACAGGTTTTGGCCTTAATTGATGATTTTGGGCAAAAAGCACTCGTTTGTGGATCAATGGCACTGCAAGCATACTTCGAGGAGATTCCTTGAAACCAGTGGCGTCGCGCGCCATCTGGCAACACGGCAACTCCTCCATTTAAACTCATTGATTTTATCAAATTTTCCTTGTGCACGGTTCACCCCCTGAATTCGACCTTTTACACGGAGAAAAAAACTTTGGTTCTTATGGAACATCGAGGGTGTTTGGTTCCAGTAACCAAAGTTTTCAGTTGTGAGTACCGAACTTCAGTTAGGAGTACCGAAGTGGTTCAGTAGGAACGAAATGTGAGTCATAGTATTAGTTCACACTTACTGAAACCTTCGGTACTCCTAACTGAAGTTCTGTACTCACAACTGAAAACTTTGGTTACTGTAACCGAACACCTCAGCGTTCCATATGAGCCGAAGTTCAGTTCTTATAACCAAATTATTTTTCTCCGTGTACTTTAAATGGATAGAATGCAGTGTTGCCAAATTGAACTCGATGCCACTGCTTGAAACCAAGCTGAAATATGCAATAGTAAAGTTGGGATTTTGGAAATAAGAAAACTCCCATAAGCCCCAATGAGTGTAAGTGAAGCAGATAGATGTTGTCTCCTTTGCATTCGCTTGCCTTCACTGAGCTTACAGCGAAATTCCCAATTTATGACATTAATTTTTAAACACTTTTGTCCCCCCTTCTCCCTTTATCAGTAGTTTTTCTGGGAAGTGACTTACAACTGTACCCACTATGCTCTCTATCGTCCTCAAAACCCGAGCTTCCCCAACTCACTCATCTATTGATCGCAGCAAAATACCTGCGAAAGAGCTAAGCCGGTACGTAAGGCAGTAGATCTTCTCTCTATCCGATCTTTTATCAGTTTTTATAACCTTTTAATGTATAACATAATTTATTTCTTTGGTACTAATCAATTTATTCTTTTCGTCAGTTTGCAGCAAGAAAGATTTAAAGAAACAATCGAAAATGCAAGGTATGGTGGTAAGATTGAAGCCGTTCGGCGAATTTTAGCTCAGCTTCCTATAAGTGCCCAGTCGTATAGTAGTTCACCCTATTTGGATTTGTCACTGTTCAGCCATGATGACAAATGGATTTCCGTTTTAGAGCGCCCCAAAGGATGCGGCGAATACCCGTTAAGGTATGCTAATTTTCAAGCCCAAGTTGTTTTAAACGTTAATTCAGTAGCATGTGCTTTTGATTGAAAATGACATTCTTCTAGTGTGTAGCTCTTAGAGTAAAATTCATGAATGTTTATGAAACAATAGTTTGAAAATTATGCGAGTAGAGTGATCAAAAGTTTTTGAATACGATGAAGAAACACTGACGTTCTGTCTTACAGAGCCAACCTACTTTTTAGTTTGTCATTGGTCGTTTGCGCACTTTTGCTGCTGCAGTATAAAGTGTGTGTTTCCACAGGAGTTGACCCTAAGTTTGGGTCCTAAATATACCGAAGAACACTCAAGAAACCTTCATAGTTTGCTCTTCAGCAAATGTTCTTTTAGAATTAGTCAATTCAAACGGCCACCCGTGCAATTTCTGCACTAAACAATTTAGCAACTGCTGTAGTCATCAACAGGCTCAGTCACTTTTTGCCGATTTGGACCAACATTTTAATAACTGCCGCCCTGGTCCCCTCATATCAGTGAGACCAAATAACTGAAACTGTAAGCAGATATGACAGAAAAGTTGTGATGGAAGCAGTTTGGGAAAAAAATAACTTAATGAAACTGTGATCAACAAAATTCTTAATGATACACACTTGTAATTCAACTTTAGTTTAACTATTATTATTTCTTGCATGGCTCCTTTTCTGAAGATTCTCACAAGCATCCAAGGTTGTACATTGAATCGCAAAAAAATTTGTAGCAAACATCGTAAAACAGAAAATCCTGATTTCCTTCCTCCTCCCCCCCCCCCCAATGTTGCTTGTTTATTGTAAGTGGTGGTGGATCCAGACATCTTTCTGGGGGGGGGGGGCACACCCTTGAAAATTGAAAGTTTCTCAAGAAGTAGTTTTTTGGCCGTTTTGGGCAATTTTCTGTTGAAAAAAGAAAATTTTTAAGGCTTCTGGGGGCTTCTGGATTTGCCACTGGTTGTAAGTGAAGTCCAATTGTTATGTATTCAAACTCATGGGGTACAAAATTTGAATCTTCCCCATCGTGATTAAAAAATTTCAGTGTTTCATTTATATTTTTTTGCAATGTAACGGATAATGACCGACATTCAAAACAGCACATGACAAGCTTTAAACTAGTCAATGGTGACATTTTTAATTTGTAGATTCAAAAATGTTTGTAAAATTTTCTGCAAAAAAATGTCATTTTCAAAACCAAGCAGCTGAAATACAGTCTCTGGCCAAAGCTGTAATATTTTTCTGAAAACACGCTATTGTCGTTGGTTAAATTTTCCTACTCCATAATTAATTGCAATTGCACATATTACATTATGTTAATAAATTATCAGTACTTCCATTTTACAATGACACCGACTTTGTCTCAAAATTATCTTGTTCACTTTGAATGTGTTCATGTGTTTGATTTCAGATGTTGAAAAAAAGTAAGGATTTTTTTTATTTTCATGCTACCCTATGGATACAGCGGTTGATCTCACTGTTGAATCCGTTTAAACTGGAAATAATTTGTTTATTTACCCTCAATTTATCTGTTTATGTATCTATCTTGTGTTTATGATTCATTTTTCAGTTCCTTCTTTTCCCATTAGTGCATCTAATTTTTACCCCCTTTTTTTTGTCCCTTAGGTTTTATGCTCGTGACTCGGGTTTGTTGAAATTTAGAATTTATTCTGGATTTGGATTGATGGAAACAAGGCCCCCTCCATCCGCAAGACGTTTAGTTGCATATACTTTTCACCCAACTGATCCATTTGCAATCAGCGTGCAACGAACCAACTCTGATTACATAGTCAATTTTCATCTTCGGTTGGACGACCCTAGTCCGCGTAATTTGGCACGCGGCCCTGTAGAATTAATCTAGAAGAGTTTCAAAATCATCAGGAATTCACTTAAATCTCAATTTCTTTACCTTGTGTAAATACATTTTCTAAATGGTAATGAAAAACTGTTTCCTCTTGAGACGGAGGATTAAATAAAAAACTGTTTCTTTTTGAGACAGAAGATCCGAAATAAAACTCGGTAAGTCAAGCGCAGACTTACCTTAATCTGTGCTTGTCTTGAACTGCCTCAGTACCAGAAAATTTAGGTGATCATGAAGTAATCTTTGATAGAGGTTAGCTTTGGATTTTTGCAGTACAAAGAACAGAAAACAAAGTCAGTCATGGAATTTTGTCGAGAGATAATGTAAACTCAAGTTCTGTTTTTGATTTGCACATTCGTAAGGTTTTACAGTCTGTTAACCTTTAATTCTGCCAATTTGCCGACCGGTAATTCTGATTTAATTCAAGTATCAGCAACTTTTTTTGATATGTGTGATGAGGACTCATCGTCATTCCTTGAAATTTGGGGTATCTACAGTAGAATGTAGAAAGAAAATATAACTTTAGATTGAAAACCTCACTTTTGCTAGAAAACATAGTGTGAACACACTCGGCCCCAATATTGCGCCTTGATGGTAGACTGCTACCATGAACGGTGGCTAGATAGATGGAAATGAGACGGTTCATGCAGAGACAAATTTTTGGTAATGTAACGTGTATTCTGTTTAGTACTCTCTGTACCAAAATTCTAGTAAACAACATTGTAATTCTTATAAATGTGAATTGGACTGTCCATTAGCCAGAAATCCCGGTTAAATGTCCCAAAATTCCAGTAGGGAAAGTATTAAACAGAATTCTTGTTGCAATATCCAGAAATTTTCTCAGTGCTGAGAGGTTGCAACTGGAGAGTTGAGACCAATTTTGAGATACCTAGTTGTCTCGTGAAGTTTCTTTTCTTAGACTGTTAATGCTCCCTGGGTCTTTATAATCCTGTAATCGCCTCTATCATTGATCTTCTTTGCAGAGCTGTTCTGATTCGTGTAATCTTTTTTTAACGTCACAAATGTGTAGTTTTTCAAACTGAACTCTGACTGAACAAGGTTACTTTTTCAGAGGTCAAGAAAATTTTTGGAACAGAATGTTTTATGGTCGCATAGTTTTATGTTATAAAATTTGTTTATCTCTGAAAGTAAACAAATTATCAGCATTTAAGTGCAATCTAAGGATTGTTCAAAACTTTGCTATGAAAGACTTACTCTTTGAAGGTCACTGTTCATTTGTTATGGTGCATGGAACACGGTCGAGTTGTACTTTTTTTTCTGGAACCAAAAGTAGTCACCATTTGCTGAGCAAAAGTTCTCATGGGCCCAAAAAACATTCTGTGTCAAGTTTGAAAGTTGGATCAGAACTCTTTGTGAACTTCTTTTTGAGCTTACTGTATTAGATTAAATGCCAGCGTTCGGTGACCTTTTTCACTCTGATACAGTATGCTCTAAAAGAAGTTTGCAAAGTGTTCTGATCCAGCTTTAAAAGTTTAATAACGGTCAAACTTGGCGAGGAACTTTTTTGGGCCCATGAGCATGAGAACTTTTGTTCCGAATCGTATCTAGTTTCAATTTAAGCTATGAAAAGTACACCTTTACCGTGGTCCACGTGCCTTAATAAATGTGGAGAGTCATTCGTCAAGAGTTTAATTTATTCATTTTTTATCTCAAGACTTGAGTAGACACTCTGTATTGGTTTTTATTATTATGATCCAGTTTGTTTATTGTACTTGCTGAGGAAAGATTTGGCTGTGAGAAAAATCTCAGCAAGATGGAAAGAGGCTAGGGAAAGATCACTGCTTCAGTGTTGCCAGATCCTGCGGCTTTTTCTATAAGTTCTTATGGGAAAAGCCGCAAGATCTGGCAACACTGCACTGCTTTGCCATTGAAAGAAGTTGCTTGCTCATAAGAAGGAAAGGCCTGGGTGGTAGCCTACAAATATTTACTCACCCTGAGAATTTGTTTGAATTTTAAAAGATATTGACTAAGGATCTGTTTTGTGAGATTTGTTTGTTTTTATGTATTCCTTTTCTTGTGGGGAATATCTTATCTAAATCTTGTTGTAAGTGAAAAAATAGTACTCATACTACTTATTGATGGCATGGGTGGCTTTTGGGAGTTAGAAGAGGCCTGGAAAAGTTGAATTTAGCTGTTTTTGTTGTTGTTTTAATGGTTTAAATGTAAGTAAGTGCGTGTGCGGGCTATGTAGGTACACATGTTTAAAATCAGTATTTCACTTTTCAGTGTAAGTATTTTGCTTTTTTGAAGTGAACTACAAAATTTTCAGCCATCTGCTCAGAATTTTGGGGGGGGGGGCGTGAACTCCAAGCCTCCCCCCCCCTTAAAGCTACCCATGATTGATGGAAATAGACCTCAATAGTAAGGGGGGGGGGAAATGAAAAGTAGGAGCTTTTATAGATTCATATCAGAAGGTTTTAGAGTTTTTGGAAGTTTAAGAAAGTTAAATTCTTATTGGCAATTTTTTAAATTCTTGATTGATTACTTATTCTTGAAATTCGAAAGAAAAATTTGAATATCATAGTTAGGTAAAAGCATTTAGAAAAAAAAGTGCCCCAACCCAGAAACCCCTCTTTTACAGCGAGATTTTTCAAGAAATTTTGTTTTTGGATCTGTTTTCTGCTCTGTTTCACTTGTATTTTGTGCCTGTATATTGTATACCATTAATATCAGCTAAGTATGTATTACTTCTTTCGGTAGCTCACAGGTCAACAGTAGCGCACCGAGAGTTAGCTCATCTCTCTGTTTTCTCCATTAAGGAACGTATGTTAGACAAGGATGGACAACGGGTTAAAACCCCCTCTTTCTGTCCTTTTCCTACTTATACATTCAAATGGGAAATGAGAGAGATGGAAGAGATCCTGGTTGCGCCAGTGCAGGTCAAGAAGAATTAGACAGTTTAATCTCAGAATACTACAATTAGAATGGAAACTCCCATAAGACCCAATGGAAACAATATTACGAATTTGATTGTACAAACTGGCATTGATGTCCGCTCACTGCTCAAGATGGCAGACATGCTTTTGGAAGTTATATTCATAAAGGAAGTAAAGATAGAGTGGTCACTGTAATGGGAGCTCCGAAATTGCGTTTGGAGTAGAATCGTAGAGCTTCATAAACGCAACGTCAGAGCGCGTCGTGTGCGTATCGTTTACACAGCCGGAGAATTGATGGTGTGAGTGAGTCTGACTCAGTTGGAGCGCCGCTGTGTGCGTTTTGTGTATGCAGTGGAACAGTTGAGTGCTGCTGCGCTCTCAAACACCGTTTCGTTTTATAACATTGAGTGACCACTCAACCTATTCTTCCTATATGGTTATATTTACAATCAGGGTCGACGCTCAACCAATCACATCTCGGCTGGTTCCCGAAAATGGTCGGAAATGCTCACTTTCCAATTTGGTTGACCTGAAGGTACCAGCGATAAAAAATGTTTCAAAATGAATTAAAGTCTTCGTTCTGATTAAAGTATTCTGTGGTATAATAAATGTACAAAGCACCAAACAGGAAAAGAAAGGGTGTTGGAACATTGGATTTTTTAAAGAAAATGTGATTTTCTTTGTAAATTGTGAGTCTTGAGAAATTTTGACAGTTCGTCTATAAGACTATAAGTACTGCACTAGTGAAAGTGCTCAAACCCATATCCTTTCCTTGTTACGAGGGAAATTCATCAGTGATAAATTTGAGAAATGTCAGCACCTGGGAGCATACTTCAGGAAGACATCCTGAAAGTTTCAAGCTGAAACACTAAGAAATAAAGCTGGAAATTATTAAATACAAAAATTCCCATAGGCCTCAATGAGTCATGTGAGGCACATAGGCATATTATTATCACTGGCAGTCACTCTCACTCACTAAGCTTAGGGCGAAATGAATTTCATAATTTACGGTTTTATTTCTAAACCAATTTTGCTCATTTTGGGCTAAAAAAATCCATCAAAAATCTTGCAGGTGCTGACGTTCTTGGAATTTGCATAGTTTCTTTGGTTTTCATTTAAAATGCCAAAAACACAACTTTTCCCATAAGCGACTAGTAATGCCATCCATTGAATTGAAATCTGGAAAAGTTTTGCCTGGAAAGTGGAAACACCTTCAAAAAATCATAGTTTTCGTAGTTTTTGTTGACAAAATTGTGTGATTTTAGTCTCAGAATACTGCTTCAGCCAGATATGTTGATTCTGTCTTTTATATGTTTTAAAATTTGTTGACGAGGAAGTTCTTACTGATTTTATGTGGCCAATCTTTTGTAAAACACTCGTATTGTCATGTTAAATTAGTTTCACAGTAACTTTTATCCCTTAAGGTTTTTAGATTATCTTAAAGAAAAAAAAAAATGCTTATTGATAATAAGTAATCCTTTAAAATTGTTAGTGATTTTATTGTAAAATTACACAATCTCTGTACATTTGTATCCTGTTTGCCATTAGGCATTGTAAGATATATATATTTTTTTTTTTTTCCAAGTTCAAATTTACATCATTATTATGAAATGTGCTTTATACACGATCAAACAAGCAATCAATGAGCTGAAATCCACCGCAAACGTCAGGTGAGCCAACCGGTGCATCTTTAGTGGATGTTCCGGTCATCTAAAGGCCTTCGTACACGCTCAAAGTACGATCGTCAAATTGGCATCGGTGAGCTGAAATTCATCGCAAACAATTGAATTGCCAAACCTGACATTTCTAAAACTCAAACATAACCTTGACCAAAACACCTCCAAAACGCGTTTATTTGCTTTGTTGACTGTAGATAGGTGAACAGATGACACAACATCCATCGTCAAATAACTCTTCAGTTTGAAGGGCCGTCAAATTGCACAGTTGTTTGACGTTTTCACCAACAGAATATGCTACGGTTGGCTCACCTGTCCATTTGTGGTGGATTACGGCTCACCAATTTAACGATCCTACTTTGAGCATGTTCGAAGGCCGTAACAACTGTGGAGTTATTTGATGATGGATTGTGTGTCATCTGTTCACCAATTTCAATCAATGAAACCAATAGAACTGGTTTTTGAGGTGTTTTGGTCAAATTTACGCTTGAAATTTGGTAGTGTGAAGTTGGCAACCCTGCAGTTTGATCAAACCTGTTTGAGCGTGTACAAAGGCCAAATGCTTTTTTAATGTTTTACAAATTAAGTGATGGAATTGTAGTCCACCGGTACGGTATATGAAAGAGATTTTAAGTGACAAGGAAAAAGTTTTCCCTTTCAATAGCTTTGGGAAGATTGGATTACGTTTTTGTGATGTTTATCTCAGGGGTTTGAAATAATGCTCATTGTAGACTTAAATTTGGCCTTCCAAAGATGTGTAAAAACTGCTCTTAAAATCAATGCTGTGGAAAAAAAAAATATTATTTGTACATTTTTAAAGCCTGTTTTTAGGTAGATAATGTTGACATTTTTCTACTTTTGTGCCACGATCTCATTTACAATTGTTAAAAAAAATGTTAATACACTTTTTATTTCTGTAAATTATTTTGTTAATTATCCATTTTTTATGAAGAGGTGTCAAACAATCCTTTCTTCTACAATGTCAACAATTTTTGACAATTTTTGTGGCCTCTTGTTGAATTTAGAATAAATTTTTTTATGCATTCTATGTGTGAGAGAAAAGTTTCATCAAAAATTCAATACATCAAAAACAAAAAAAACAGCAAACACTTATTCACTGAATGGATTTGTTGCGTACTTTTGCTACAACAATTTAAAACCTTGATGCTTACGTAAAATTTGTTGAAAATCAGCGATGCGCACTTTGAAAACGTTTGAAAACCAATCATCATCTCGAAAAATCACTGCAATTTCAAACAGCCGGCTCAACGTGCCATATTGTTGGAGCTAAAGTACGCAACAGACGAATTAAGTTTTTGCAATTTTTTTGTCATGGATATTATAGCCATTCAGATACAGTCGGGGACAAATAAAATGTCAAACGACTGTGGAGGTTGGCTATCTGCTATTCATATCTCAATGAATTTGAATGTTGCTAGTGCATGGGCGGATACAGGGAATTGTCTTTCTCTCTCTCCTTCCATTTGAAAACTTGCGTTAGAAAAGGACAGAAGAGGGGGTCAAAGTCACGTGATGGCCCCCTTTGCTGTCCTTTTCTTACGCATGTGCGTGCTCAAATGGAAGGAGAGAGAGAAAGACAATTCCCTGTATCCGCCAATGTGCTAATGACCTACCTATGCCAAAATCGGAGGCATCAATTGACAATCTTTTTATCTCTGATTGTACATCAATACACCCCCATAGTTTTTATTTACCTCAATTTCATCTTATCTAATGAAAATAACAGGAGGAATATTTAGGTGGACATAAAAGAAGCAGGTGTAACAGGAAAATGCTGGAAACACGCAAAAGGAATTTTGGTGAGGACATCTTGGCTCAAATTGCAGCCATTTTCTACCGAACAAATTTAAAAAAATAAAAAAAAATGATAAAATTTTTTTTCAAAATGAGGATCGAGCTATCACTCCTACTAAATGTAAACACAGGAATCCAAATCTTGCAATCCAAATCAATTCCTGAGCCATTATTTTAAAAGGGGACATTTTCAAAAAAAAAAAAGTATATTCTAACTGAAAAAAAAATTATTCTCTCCATTGAGTTATATCTTCAATTTTATGAAACTAAGTTGTTTCACTCAATTTTTATTTTTTTTCACTAGTTTTTTAGCTTTTTTTTTGGTGCAGTGTTTGCTCTAGTGATTTTAGAGTCAAGTTGACATTACTGTTTTGTACTAATTATTGCATCATCCAAACTTCAAACACATTGTAGGAGTGAGGTTAGATCATTAATAACATCTTCCTTTAACAGCTAAGAAAATAGGTAAGTTTTAAACTATATTTTAATAATTATTCCAACTTGCTTCTAAATGTAACGTCCGTAACAGGAAAGTAACAAAAATCAGTGTATTTTCCTTTTGAGTAGGTATATTAAATTAATTTTTGGTGAAAGAAACATTCATGATGTTTATGTCATGCCAGGTGGATCACTTTTTTCACAGATATCTTAGGGGCCATTTTATTACACATTACATTTTGTAACGTCCGTAACGTTACGGACGTTACATTCATTACCTTGTACCTAATTTTATCAGTTACGGACGTTATAACCATTGTTTTACTTATTATTCCATAACTGAAATGCAACTGTGCGCCTTCAAGAAGCAAAGGTTAGGTTAGGTTAGGTTTATTACATTTATTATCACATTTTGTGTCAATAATTTTGCATTTTTACTTGCATCTCAAACAAAACATTTAGTTTGACAGGTATTTATTTTGATTTCAGATTATTATGACTGGTAGGTACTTCTGGAAGAGAAATTTTACCACCTGGGATGCTCCTCAGAAGTGTAATTTAAGTCAAAATTCAATTACCACTTCCAGATTCTCAAATTGTGTTATTATTTTATGTTTATTTTTATACAGGGTTTATTGGGCCGTTACTTTACGAGGGTGGATTTTAAATTAAGTTTACCTATTTTTCATCTCAGAAAATATCAATGCTAGAAAAAAAAACAAAACCAATGTTGAAACGTACGTACTTTCAGCTTTCTAACGAGCTTTAGTTTTTCAAATTTTTGCCAATGCGTTGCGGAGATATCGTGGATTTTCCCCATCCGTCTTTCCCTCAAATGTGCCCACCTTTTCACGCGCTACAGAAGACTGCGAGTTTCGGCAGGCGATGCACTTATCTCCGGATCAGACATCTCAATAATATCTGAGTGCATGTTGTTTACTGAATAGACTACTCTACTACTGAGAAAATGATCCAATCTGTTTCGATCTTCAAACTTTCGGTCAGTAAGGAAAGAGCAACCATCATGAATTGAAGCTGGATTAACAGCTTGCGTCAACACCTGGTTCAGGAGTATGTGGAAAGAATTTTACGATTTTTTTTTTTTTTTTTTTTTTTATGAAAAATTCAAGAATCTAGCGGGTAACTATGTCAAAAAATGAGGTGAGATGCCTCACAACAATGTTATGACTTGTTTCAATAAAATAATAGCTCTATTTTACTTTTTCAAAGTCTAAAACTTGTGTTTTCTGTGAGGCTAAAAAGGTGGGCACGTTTGAAGGAGAGATGGGTGTGGAAAATCCACGATATCTCCGCAACTCGTAAACCAAGTTTGAAAAACTGGAGCTCATTAAAAAGCTGAGAGTACGTACGTTCCAACGCTGGGTTTGTTTTTTTTCTAACATTAATAGTTTCTGGGGAAAAACAAAAAATAGGTAAACTTACTTTAAAATCCACCCTCGTAATTTTAAGTTTTTGATTTTGTTCAAAATAATTTAGTTTATTGTTCCTAATAAAGTTTATTTTTTCTTCCTTATGCTGCATGTTGGTTATTTTCAACCTTTCTTGTCACTACATAATTTATTTTCGTAATTTAGATGAAAATCTGAGTATAAGATGGAGGGCGGTAAATTTTTTCATTTTTAATAAACTAATTTCAGATTTAGACTTAAATTGAAAAAAAAAAAAAGTTTTTGGCATATTTTTACATATCTATTGAAGATAAAACAAAATCCTGGTCATTTAATAGGAATAAGCAGCTCTGAGTAAAGATAAAATGGGTTAAAACATATCTATTGTCCAATCATTGTTACCTAGTAACGTCCGTAACAGATGCCGTGTAACGTCCGTAACACCAAAAAAGAGCAATAACTCAAAAAAATCATAGGAAAATTTTTTTTGACAAAAATGATTCTTAAAATAGATGGTATGAAGAATGACTCAGTTCAAATAGAATTGTAAAAAAACTAGAATTGCTTTTAAAAAGAGCAACCGAAATTAGGTCCATGGAAACTGGGTGTCTTTTTTGTAACGTCCGTAACACTTCATTTTTTAACGTAACTGAAAAATGAACCAATATTTTGCTACGAAAATTGACAGAGAAGTAGTAACCATCTAGTTTTATAACTTCCCCTAAACAGTTCACCATAATTTTACACAGATTGTGTTATATACCAATTAGAAGAGTAAAAATGTAACGTCCGTAACAAAAATAATGGCTCTCCTGTGTTTACAGTGCGTAGAACTAGGGGCTCTCTCTACATATCTAAATTATTTTTTTACTATTCTTTTATTTTTTTTTTAACATTTTTTGAGTTGAAAATATGGCTGTGATTTGAGCTGAAATATCTTAACCAAAATTTGTTTTGCTTTTTTCCAGAATTTTCTTGTTACACCTGCTGCTTTTATGTCACGTCTGTTCACGTCGTTTCTCCACCTTGTTTCATTATTTAGGTGGATCTACCATAACTGCCCCCTTAGCAGTCAAAAACAAAATTCGAGAGAATTTTAAGTATAAAAAAGAAATATTTACTTCTACATTTAATTTTTACAAGGTAATACGTGACATTGTCTAGTTTCGAGTCTGTCGTTGCAATTCGTGGAGGAAGGTTGTAAAACTGCGCGGACTCTTTGTTGCTCTGCGTGAGGCCCACATGTTGCAGAGCAAACTGTCCATTGTGACCATTCTGCGTACTTGCACTCTAAAGAAAGAAAACAGTGAACATTTAGTAAAAGGTTAACTAAAACATAAGAGGTGTCTGTTACGAGGGAAATTATTTTCTCATGACCTCTAATCTCTTTGCATGGAAAAAGACACAAATATCCTTTCCTCTCTGGTGTAGTGGAAGAGGTAAATTTTTAGGAGTGCCAGGGGAGGTATCCCCCCAACCCGGAAAATTGGGTCACACCAACTTTTTCGCCAATTTTCTTGAAAATGAGAGCTGAAAAGCAGAAATACAAAAATCAAAGGTTCCTCTCTTCCCTCTCCCTCCCTGAAATTTGATATTTTTTTAGAAGAAGTAAAGAGCTGAACGATGAAGAACTTTCTTTGTTTCATCATGAGGACGGGGCAACTCTGTTTGCTCCAAATCAGGAGGTGCAATGTGCCTATTTTAAAGGCCTATTAAGTGCCGAAATGGTTCCATTCTATGGGGACACCTCCACTTTCCAATCTAGTGTTTCACAGTTTTATTTGTGCGCTTTGTTGGGTGGTTTCGGGCTTCTAGGCTCTGTCATTGATGCCTTGTGGAAAAATGGCCCATTAAGTCTCTATTCAATTATACTACTGATTTTTGAGAAAGAGCACATCTGCTGCTTAATGGGCCCTGTTTTCATAAATGTCTGTAATTAAAGAATTAGAATCTAGCAACTAACCTGTGTCATCTGGATTACTTTCCTCCTCTCTAGAATACGAATTGTCGGGGACTTTGTTGATTTCCTTAGAACTTGGTTCAGGACCTGTAGCAATTTAGGTAAATGTAAACAACAACAAAAATTGAGAAACTCTTTCAAGATAGTTATGAGTGAAGGAAATTTCATGATTTTCTTCGCTACCGCTGAATGGTGTAACTTAGTAACTTGGCTGTTGAAACACTCTTACTCTCACCTTTTCAAGCATTTTATTGAAGGCTGGTTTTCAATATAAGTACAGTCGGCAAATCAAATAATGCCCATAAACTCCTTAAATTTAGGCAAGGTAGGCCACCAGCAATGCTTCAATTCATTGTGTTAAGTATTGCAGATTGCCTACATAAACCAAAATATAAGGAGTCTACTGACATTATTTAATTTGTTAACTGTACTTCTAAGAGCGTGCTTGTTTGCTTGTTAAATTATTTAAATTATTGAATTATTATTTAAATTAAATTACTATGTGATGTAAAGTTCAGGCAGCATAACTCTACGACTGATCAAAATATTTTTTTGGTTTTCTGTTACCTATTTCTTCTTGTTTTTATTTTTTATCCAGTATTTTTACTTTTCGAATCGTATTTTACTGCACTGTAGGAAATTTTCTAGATTTTCATTTTCTCTTGGAGCAGAGACTTTCTATAATGAATTGTTTTGCCTCATTACAGTCAGAACTCATTTTGTATTCGACTTTGGTTGAGAGGTTTAAAACAGAATTATTAAATTACTAAAACTGTTTTATTACCAATTAAACCCTTGTGATAGAACAAGAGTTGTCTGTATTATGTTCATTTTAACTCTTTAAATTTTAGATCCATAGCGTCACTCACAGACAATGAGTATTAACTACACAGGCCTTCAAAATTAAACTTTTTTAAAAATTCGAGAAGTGTATTGGCTGATTCTGATGATTACGCTGATTTCAGATTTCAGATCTGGCCTCCATAATTTGATCAAGTACTGTGTTTAAACTCTTTCTTATTTTTTACACTTTATCCTAAAGGGAGTAATCACTTCGTCATGAAACAAAATTAAAAGCAAAATATTCAAAATAATCTAAAACTATAATAACTTACCACATTTTTTGGAGCATTTTTTTGTACGACTAAGTTTTTTCGGACATGGTTTTCCTCCGTTCTCTGGATAAACCTGTTAAAAATATGATTTTAAAGAGAAAAACTAGTGATTCAAGCAATTTTTAAGAAGTTTAAAAGATTATTTCCTCACAAATTTAAATTTAATCAGATCTCCTCAAACTCATTCCTTGGAAGTTTTATTACCTATGATCACTCATGGTAGAGATGAATTTTATTGAAAATACTCAAAGATTGCAGATATTGGTTAAAAAATGTAACTTTCTTTACAAAAATATATAGCTAGGAAATCTGCTGATTACTGTTCAAATATTTCATAAATTAGCAACAACTATAGCTCGATGACAAAAACTCAGGGTTTAGGATGCTACCTAGTATGCACTTACAAAAATACTTATGCGCAACAATTTTACGCTAAGTTTAACTTCTTTGAAGATTTCTTTGATTTTTTGTTCGAAGTTAATACACCTTCTCAACGTTAAGGTTTGTTAATAAATAAGTAATGTGTGTCCTACTGTCCTAGAAGTTCTAAACAGGCCAAACTCAAAAAACAAGCAATTCAAATTGATAAACAACAGATCTGCTTGTTAATTGTGGATCAATAGATTTTTCCATCGATTAACAAGAGAAATTGTGTTGTCCAAAAGGAAATGAGCAGACCCATTGTGTATTGATGTGAGGTATATATTTTTTGACTTTAGCCTGGTAAGAATTTCTAGAAGGTACTTTAGAGTTCAAATAGGTAAGTACATGCAAGTATTCTTACAAGAATGCTTCTGGTCCTTTCTTTGAAACCGCCACACAGAGAAGTACATTTGGACCATCTGCTCCAGTCGGATACAACGCAATCAATTGGACTTCCCTCGTCTCCGTGGTTGGTCTAGAAATGATGGTGGGAGTCAATCATGTAGGTAATTATTTCAGTCAGGCAAAAATGTTTTTATGTAAAGTAAGGACCGTAAAAGACCATTGTGTCGAACCGTAGCTATTCGACAAAGGTCAAATACGATGTAAGTCACTATCGGCAAAAACGCGCAAAGTTCGACAAGACAAGCTTTTTCCGAAAAATCTTTATGCCTCAAGAGAAGCCTCTGTTAATCTTTGGACTGAATAACCCGTTTTTCGTTCGTTTCGCCGTGTTTCGCGTTGCGATCTTCCACCGAAACCCTGGACGCTGATAACGAAAATCAGCACCTAATCGCGATCATACGCCATGAGATCCGCTAGTCCACCGCTGGCCGATCCTCCACTGACAATCTGCCACTGGCCGGTCCGCCACTGGCTAGTCCACCACTGGCCGATCAGCCACTGACGATCCACCACTGGCTAGTCCGCCGATGGCCGATCCATCATCACTAGTTAGTCCGCCGCTGGCCGATCCGCGGCTGACTAGCCAGTGGCGGATCGTCTGTGGTGGATCGGCCAGCGGTGGATTAGAGCCAGTGGCTGGTCGGCCTGTGGCAGACTAGCCAGTGGCAGATCGGCCATAGACATATCGTCAGTGGCGGATCGGCCAGCGGCGGACTAGTACTGTAGAGCTGTCATCGTTAGTTTTGGAGGTTTTCACACCAGAATCGATTATTATAAATCGCTTAAAGCAAAAGTGTACAACAGTCCCATCTGCAATTTCCCACGATCTTTGCGCTTTGAATCTATCTCATGATCACTTATTTTTGAATGCCGATTGCTTCTCCTCTAGGAGTTTGATGTAATTTGCCCACATTCCACTATGGTCCAGAAGTCCGATTTAGGAAGACATTAGTTTCCATTAAAATCGCCCAATATCTTGAAAACGGCTCATCTGACATCAAAAATGGTTATTACAAAAAAGTTAAAACGGTTTACGTTCTATCTTTTTTGTAATAACCAGTTTTGGTGTCAGATGAGCCGTTTTCAAGATATTTGGTGATTTTAATGGAAACTAATGTCTTCCTAAATCGGACTTCTGGACCATAGTGCATTCTGGGCATTTAATTGCTTTATTCCAACCTACCGTTTCTGGTGCTTCCGTTGGCTCTTTGATTTGAGACGCTGAATCCAGCTGTCGCCCTGCGTAGGGTGACGTCGTACTGCTAGACTCGTCATTTGGATCTGAAATAAACAGACAGCAAAAATGCTAACTACTTTCCGAGAAATTTGCAATCTTAAAAATAATAATAATAATAATATTGCTTTATCCCTGTTCCACTATTTTCACCCTCATATTTTGATTTATTTTAACTTCTCTTTCGGTTGAGTTTTTGTCCTCTTGCAAATAATAAGGAGCCATTAGTTTCGTTTAGGTACAGACCTCAACTCCCCACTGGTTAGTTCAAAAGAACGCAGCTCTTCCGTTTACATAGGGAAGATAGTTAACGGTTCGTAACCGGGGGAGTTGGAATTGCCTATACGAATAATTGAAGGCGCATTTTATCTCTGGGTCGCGCTGTCATGGCCGATAAGCAGGGATTGGGAGCCGGAGCCGTGGTCAGGTCTGAATTTTATGTTCTCCTCGGCAGAAAACTACAGGAACACTAAAACGATTCACAATTTGTCATTCAAATGCTGAATCCAAAGGATCTTGAACCAACAGAACTTGATTTCAAAGATTCGGTTCCAAGCTATTGCGTTGGGAGCTCTTTAGGGAGCACTTTTTGGGAGCCGTGCTCCCAAAGAGCTCCCAACGCAATAACTTGAAACCAAATCTTTGAAATCAAGTTCTGTTGGTTCAAGAGCCTTTGGGTTCAGTATTTGAATGATAAATTGTAACTCATTTTAGTATTTCCACAGTTTTCTGCCGAGGAGAACATAAAATTCAGATCAGACCACGGCTCCCAAACCCTGCCGATAAACTAGTCAGTACGATGTTTCTCCAGCGTGTGATTGGTTAGAGTCATTCCCGTGACTGTAAAATGGTGAATCAAATGTCTTTACGCGAGCGCGCGCATTTCAAAATGGTCCTCCACGTAAGTACTAACCAGTGGACCTATCTGAGCGACCCATTGTCTTTTATGGGAGTTTCGCTTCTGTTCCCCTTCTTATTCTATAGTATACATTTCCATGCTCTTCAAATAATTTCTAGAAAATCCAGCTCTGAAAAATCGTAGCTCAGAGGGGAAGCATTAGAAGCATGTTTGTTGGGGGAAAGGCTAATTTTCACTGGAAATTTGGCTTTGAAATTTCTTGACCTTAATCCTGAAACTCCTATGTATAGAAGATGTAACCATCCAAAAGGGTAGCTCATGTACCGCAGCTAAGTCTTCATTTTTCTTTGTTTTGATTTCTTACCGCAAGTTGACTGAGCGTGCTCGAGGCGGTAAGAGAAAATTCCAGTCAGAGAGAGTCCATACATTTTCTTGAGTCGTGCTATCCGCTTTTTGTTGAGTTCCTCTTCCATTGTAAAATTGCAAGCATGCACAGTTAAAAAGCGGCAAACCAAACTTAGTTAGTTTAAAAGGGTTATATAGTTTTATCTGGATTCCGGGTATTCTAGTTCAAGTCCAGCCCCTTTATTTCTATACATATACTTGTACATTACATCCAGGTTGACCATAAAAAGAAGTCCCCTCTAAGAGTTGGGATTGCTGCCGCTCAAGAAAATGAAGGGGCTTTTTACAATTTGAGGGGTAATTTCTATTTAAACCTGGGATAATAGTCCATTCGAACGTATAAATACATTCAAATGAGGGAGTGATGAAGAATACCGATCTTGAGACTGACGTTGAAAATTGAAATTTTACTGTAAATGGAAGAAACTCCTTCAATTTCTCAAATGGCAATCACCTTTACTTCTGAGTAGGGACTTTTTTATAGTCACCCTGTATATAGTTCGCTATTCTTAAAAATGTCACGTTTCCTAATTCACTGTCGTGCCGTTTTGATTCTGAAACAAAGCAGGGGGGGGGGGGGGTCGAATTCCGATCCTTCACTTTGAAGAGTAGTTTGAATCAAAACAAAACCTGCTTTTACTATATCTAATGGGGCTATTGCACACTTTTGCTATAAGCGATTTAATAGTCGATTATGGCGTAAAAACCTCAAAAAATAACGATGGCGGCACTAAAAACTTCCAAAATCCACTCCTAAACTCAATAAACGCAGTTATTTGCGGGAGCGTAATGGTGGCCGAAGGCACTAACAATGGGAGATTCCCATCTAACAATTCTGAAACTCCATCAAGAAGTGACCAATAAAGAGACTACTTTCACTCGACACCGGTGTCACTTGGTGTTGCGGTACCATTCATCGGATGTGGATCATCACTCTGATGACTAATTACTCTGTGAATCATCCTTGTCAGCATAGAAAGAGTGACGAAATTAAGATAGGAATCTCCCATTGTTAGTGCCTTCGGCCACCATTACGCTCCCGCAAATAACTGCGTTTATTGAGTTTAGGAGTGGATTTTGGAAGTTTTTAGTGCCGCCATCGTTATTTTTTGAGGTTTTTACGCCATAATCGACTATTAAATCGCTTATAGCAAAAGTGTGCAATAGCCCCATTGTCTTAAGACCGGCGCGCGCAGCGGAGCGTTCGTCCTAGCTGATATGAAATCTGTTATGAGAATCGGAAGCAGTGGCCGGCTCGTGCATTGGGGCAACAACGGATTCTCTCCATTTATAAATACGGAAAATAATCGATCTTCAGGGAGATTCATCGAATCCCTGAGAAATCCATAATTTTGCCCCGGTTCAAATGGCGAAAATACAGGGTTGCCAAATTGAACAAGCCACCACTGATCGGAAGTGAGATAACAGGTCTTAAAAAAGTGTTGTGCAATCGTAGGAACAGCGTACCGTAAACTGGCAGCATTTAAGAGAGAATGCGAAAATTCGAGACTGTGCGAAATTTTTAGATCTCGAAATAATGAGGTATTACTTTGACTTGACTTGAATGGAACTGGATTGAATCTAAGACTAATAAAAAAAAAAAACCAACCGATCTGATTGAAATCTGGAAAAGTTTCGTCTGGAAACACCTTAAGATAGATCTTGATTTGTACAAGTACCATATATCGCAGATTTAGCTGCGTCGCCCGCGCCGCAGACTGAATTTAATTAGTAGCGCCGACAAAGTGTCGCATAGGCAACACGCGTTACCTACAAATACGCTACCACTTGATAGCTTGAAATGGTGAAAGTATCGCTTGTTGCCCCAACGCAATTTTACAGGCGCAACTATCGCTTCACTTTTGTCGTCGATAGTGCATAGATCGTATCAAAAATTATTTATTACATATCGTTTATTGTTTGGAACATACTAGGTACAGGATCTTAATGTAGGTAGGTATGCAACACCCAACACAACGCGTGAGAGTACTCAAACCATCTAGATACCTGAAGAGGGGCTTATGCTTATATATGCGCATGTTATAAGTCCTACCTCAGAGTGAGGCAGAATGGGTGATCTGACTCTGATTTGTTGGTCTCATTCTTTTTTTTTTTTTTTTTTTTTTTAAATCTTAAATCAAAAATTGTAATTAATTCAGTGGAAATGGGGCTATTGCACACTTTTGCTATAAGCGATTTAATAGTCGATTATGGCGTAAAAACCTCAAAAAATAACGATGGCGGCACTAAAAACTTCCAAAATCCACTCCTAAACTCAATAAACGCAGTTATTTGCGAGAGCGTAATGGTGGCCGAAGGCACTAACAATGGGAGATTCCCATCTAACAATTCTGAAACTCCATCAAGAAGTGACCAATAAGAGACTACTTTCATTTGACACCAGTGTCACTTGGTGTTGCGGTACCATTCATCGGATGTGGATCATCACTCTGATGACTAATTACTCTGTGAATCATCCTTGTCAGCATAGAAAGAGTGACGAAATTAAGATAGGAATCTCCCATTGTTAGTGCCTTCGGCCACCATTACGCTCCCGCAAATAACTGCGTTTATTGAGTTTAGGAGTGGATTTTGGAAGTTTTTAGTGCCGCCATCGTTATTTTTTGAGGTTTTTACGCCATAATCGACTATTAAATCGCTTATAGCAAAAGTGTGCAATAGCCCCATTGGTTTTAAATGAAAGTTCAAGTGTTTGAAAGTGGCGATCTGGACACATTTTAAAACAACTATCCAGGTGAGAAAATTTGGCGTGTTTCTCTGTCATATTGCGTCAGTTTCTTTGTCGTGCAAATTCTTTAAAAATAAAAAATAAAAAAATTCGATCGATTTCTGCGTCTAAATAGCCACTCTCAAACACTTGCACTTTCGTGTAGAACCAATCACGGTGCTCTCCCAGGTTGCGTTTTCTGACTTGGCCTGGGCGCGGCTACCACCACTTATGATTCCAAGTGAATTTGTCACAAACTTAATTTTCAAGGTTAAAAAATATGAGGCAAACAAACCGACCCAATATAAAATGTCCATAAGAGATTTCGATCATGGCTGCCTCCTTGAAGTTTCAATGTCATGCAGTGGCGGCTCGTGCGATTTGGCAACAGTGTTTTTATCCCATTTAACTACATGGAAAACAATCGAAACTCGAGGAGGCTGCCAGCCTCAGCTTGAATCGATTTTTTACCTTAGTTTACCTTATCGTTAAAATTCGGAACACTCTCCGCTAGGGTATGTGAATTTCGGCAACTTTCAAAAAATTCCTGACGCTTTAGGAAGGCCCATTGGCAAAAAGTGAGAAACACGGGTCTAATAGTTTTACTTTAGCTACATTTTCGTGCAATTGTTTTCAAAATCGGAGGCGGCGACTTCTGAGCCTCCCCTTGTAAGTGGGAAAAATGCATGGTTGCCAAATCTCACGGGCCGCTACTGATATCATGTTCTATTTCCA
The DNA here is from genome assembly GCA_011764245.1 of Trialeurodes vaporariorum. Lineage (NCBI taxonomy): Eukaryota > Metazoa > Arthropoda > Insecta > Hemiptera > Aleyrodidae > Trialeurodes > Trialeurodes vaporariorum. Next base: position 10,559,275 of record VMOF01000220.1, read on the forward strand.
TAAGTCCTCTCTATCGCTATAGCTCGTTTGGCTATTAATACGAGTGTTATCGTGTGCACTGTGCATTGCGTGTTGCATACTCTTCCAAAACGTCTACGCCGAACCATACGATTTATTATAAATAGGTACACTAAGAACTCTAATTGAAGCTGGGATTGAAGAACATACCTCTCAATGCACCGCAGACTTTGATGCACTCCTCGTAGGAGCTGAATCGGTTCTCGTTGCCTCGACAACCGGTGTAGAGAAACGGTTTGCACGATGCGGAAGGGTAATCGAAGTACCATTTTTCGTACATCGGTTTGGGGCAGCGGCCGACTGATTTCGGTAGCTGGCATATTTCTGGTCAAAACAGTTTTGTGGTATATTGTTAGTAAAGTTGACATGCACGCAGGAAAACAAATGGCAGGAATTAAAAAAAAAAAAAAAAGAAAAAAACATGCGTTATTAACTAAGAAAACTTTGAAGGTTGAAAAATCAATTCACTAAAACTATAAACTTGAACTCAGCTCGAATCACAGAAATGCCAACTCACTCAATTATTTCGAAGTTTTCTCACATATATATACTCATAAATTAATGAGCCGTTCCACCCTTTATTCCGTACTTAAAACTTTTGTAATGTGGGTAAAACTCAGCGGCGCGGCGGCTCGTGCAATGTGGCAACAAAGCATTATCTCCATTTAAACGTAGGTAAAACAATCGATCTCTGGAAGGTGCAACTACACCCCAAAAAATATCGATACTTTTGCATAGATTTAAATGGCTAGAAAGCATAGTTGCCAAATTGTACGTGCCGCCACTGTTTTGGTACAACTGCGACCCGTAATACAATTTTTCCGACAGTTAAATAGAAAATCAGCTCAACAAACTCTTCGTTCAGAGCATGGCGTAGTTCATACTCATATTTTGGAGCGAGATTAATTCTAATCTAGACACTAATAAAATGTTAATAAGCTACACACAGTTATACGTATTAAATGAAAGCTGCGGTTGTTAGTCCTTCACAATCATTCTGTCAATAATTATATATATATAAAAAAAAAAAAAACGAAAAACAAAAAACTTAAAATAAACCGATAGTTGTTCACTTTCGGGATATCGTGGAAATGTAAAATTGTAGTTTATCATCAAGTTTGGATGCAAATTGGAGGTTTGACAACAGGTTTGATGCACCAGTGAGGAGATTTTTGATTCACTGTTTCGACGACCGAAACTTTCGTCCTCACTTTACGAAATAAATTTCAAAATAAACTTTCATCGGTGAGACCGGAACTCAGCAAAGCATCTCGGTGATAATTTTTTTTTTCTTCTTTTTTTGGGTCAAAAAAACCTTGCCCATTTTCTGTCCCACCCGTTTCACCCTTATTTTGCTCTTTTCTCAGCTTTGGATACACTTTTTTTAAATTTTGAAAATCCTATCACTATCTAGAAGTTAAGACCTTTCTGTTAGCGGGATAGTTTTTTCATTTAAATGATTGAAAAGTTGAAAAAAAATTACTTCAAAGTCGTCTGAATGTCCCACCCGTTACAAAATAATGACCCTGACGTCTAGCTGCAGCTTGAAAAAAGTAGATAGCTTATCGTCTATCGAATGCAGTGGAGGGACACTTGGTTATTACAGAGCTCTACTTTTGAATAAAAACTTTAAAGGGACCAATAGCAGTTCTTTATCTAATATCTATCCAATTTACCAGCTTCATCTAATGATTTCAAAGATCGGCCCGCTAAAGTAAAGATTTGAAGTTTGAAACTTTTCGATGGACACCAAATGCCAGAGTCAATAAACTCATTTCTCGCCAATTAAGAGCGTTGCGTTTACTGTTGTATCTCACCGTTGCGCTAGAATCTATCTACACTAATCAATGAAATTAGGGGAGAAATGGAAGAGAAAACAATAGGTGCAAAGCACTTAATAATTTCAAGTGAGATGGAAAATTGACAGACCTCTGGCCTGATCTTCAGTGATGTCGCAGCTTGGCAAATCCGCGATGCATTCGATGGTCTCGGTGTATGAGACGGCGTTGCAGTCCAGATCCGGATCGACGTCCGTATTCTGTTCTCTGGTCCGTTGCCGGGTTCCGCTTCCACACGTGGCCGTGCACGGGGACCATAGAGACCATTTCCCCGCGCACTTTTCTTCCAGCTCCGGATCAACCATCGGCTCTTCCTAAAGAAATTGACAATCGTTATTCCAGTGATTAAGTGATGACAATACCAAGTCATATGGTGTCAATAACGGTATCGATAGCTGGGTAACGCATTATCACAGAATATACTCTAATCAGAACGGAAACTTTGATTAATTTTGAAACATTCCTATAAGCAAATTTTAGCGATCGAATATCATTCACCGTCGTATGATATTCGATGGATTTGCATTTTATTTTGATGATATTTGATTGTTTCGTTAGTCTCACCAGAGACCGTTGAATTCCAACAATTTTTTTTTTTTTTTTTTTTTTTTTTTTTTTTACAAGTTTATTAACACGACTATACAACATGAGTACAATAATTGTTTTTTTCTTATGATAAATAGTATAAAATAATTACAGTATGATTTTTTGTAAATATTTGTGGATATAGTAAAATTTTCCTTAGTTTTATGTTCCTGAAAAAAAACGAACGAGAGATAAAAATGATGATGACGATAATGATGACGATGATGATATGGAATGAAGGGATGAAAAGATGGAGGAAAGTGAAGTGAAGGTAAAGACAATTCTGAAAGGAGGAGGGAAAAAAGGAGAAAAAAGTCGACCCCCGTCCCTCAGATTTTATGATAATAATCCGAGGCCAGCTCAAAAGGCTTGCGCCGCTTGAGCCTTCTCAGGACATTGCTATTGTCCAGAAGGCGAATAGCTTCTATGTTCGGGTGAGAGTGTAGCCGAGCTTCGTACCTCTCAGCTATTTTTTTAATGTGGGTTCTGACGTCATCGACGCCTAGATCCCTGTGTATGTCAGAATTTCTGACATACCAGGGTGCCCCAACAATTTTCCTTAGAACCATATTCTGGAAGGTTTGAATAGGCCTCAGGTTACTATTTGCGGTGCACCCCCAAAGCTGGGAACCGTACGCCCATACTGGTCTCAATACCTGTTTATAGAGTAGGACCTTATTATCAACGGATAGTTTTGAGTCAGGCCTTAACAGCCAGTACATTTTCCTATATTTCAGACCAAGCTCAGCCCGTTTTTTCTTGACATGAGCTCTCCACCTTAATTTGGTGTCCAGAGTCAGGCCAAGATACTTCGCCGTGTCTGAATAAGGAACAGGATTGGGACCTAAGAATATTGGCATGTAACCTACAACCCTGTTTGTGAATATGATATGCACAAATTTCTGGCGGTTAAGGGCAAACAATTATTCCAACAATTGGAAATTTCGAATTCACCTCCGGAGGTAGATTCGATTTCGAGTTGTTGCAACCAGTGCGGTGTCAGAAATCCCATCTTCTATCCTTTTTGACTCCTTTCGCCACGATAATTTCGGAAATGACGAACTTTTCGAATAAAGTTTACTGTACAGACCATGCGTAGAAGTAATTTTCCTATGAGACAAACATAATTTTAGCTACGAAAACGCTAGTTTTTTTTTTTTTTTTTTTTTTTTTTTTTTTTTTTTTTTTTTTTTTGTTAAAAATGGCCGTGTCATTCAGAGCTGATTTAGAGGTTATGTTATGAAATATTATTATCGCAGTTTTCATTTTCACGAGAATATCATTCAGAAATTCATTCTCGACTCTCATTGGCTAGATTTTTCACCGATCATCAGTTAGCAATAATCAATTCTTGAAGTGAATGATATTCGATCTTTAAAATTTGCTTTTTTTCTGTCGTTTTTACTAGAGTTTACGATTTTTAAGACGTACTATAAAATAGGCATTCTGCTTAGTTCTTGAGCACTTGAAAGTCACAAAATTGCTCAAAGCTTACTGATATATAAAGGAGTAAAAATTCCGACTAGGGTACTTTTTTTAAAGTCATAGTACAGTCAACAAATTAAATAATATCAGTAGACTCCTTAGATGTTGGTTTAGATAGGCATCCTGCAATACTTTTCACAATGAATTGAAGCATTGCTGGTTGCCTTCCTTGCCTAAATTTAAGGAGTCTACGGGCATCATTTGATTCGCCGACTGTACAGTCAACGAATTAAAAAATGTCTGATGACACCTGAGGTTTTGGTTTAGATAGGCATCCTGCAATACTTATCACAATGAATTTAAACATTGCAAGTTGCCTACCTGAGCCAAAATCTAAGGAATCGACTGCCATTATTTAATTCGCCGACTGCAGTACTTAATTGCTGAGGCATAGTTTCAAAATACCTGTCTGTCTGCGCAGGATTCAGATTCACCGGTGCATTCGGTGGTTTGTTCCAGCTCGAGGTGATTCTGTGACGCCAAACATTCTTTCGAGGCGTCTGGATTCTTGAAAGTGCGAAACCGCGCCATGACACCCTTGCCACACTCCGATGAGCATTTGGACCATTCATTCCAGTCAGTTACTTCACAAGCTGGATCCAAATTCGAGCCAGGAGCTTTCAGCCTGGAATTGGTCAAATTGAGATTACAACCGATTTTAAGCAGCCGTGCAAGCTGTATACAATGAGCAGTGGCGTAGCGTGCAATTTGGCAACATTGTACTGTGCCATTTAAATCTATGTAAAAGGTCGCATGCGAAGGTGCTCACCGAACACCCAATAGTTCGATCTTTTTAACGGGTTTAAATGGACACTGTACAACGTTGACAAATTGTACGCAACGCCACTGACAATGAGGCTCTTGTAAACTTTTGCTATACGCAAATAAATAGTCCAATCTGATGTTAAGACCAGCGGAAATCACGAAAATAACACTAAAAGTGTCTAAAATTCAGTAATAAACTCACATAATTGCTGTAACGGCAAGATCGTAATGGTGGTTCAACGCAGGTATCATGGGAGATTCCTGTCTATTATGTCACTTTCTCTACGGAAACACAGAGATATGTTTCAAATCAAACATAGGAATCTCGCTTGTTATCTGCGTCTCTCCTCCATTAAGCCCGATTCTGAGAGTAAATTTCGTGATTTTTTAGTGTACCTACCTATCGTCATTTTTACATGTTTTATATGCAAGAAGCAACTCTTCAATCCCATGTAGCAAAAGTTTGCAAGAGCCTCATACTCTTTGGCTTCCTTTGACGTTTAACTCCCTAACGGGAATTGGTACACATTTGCACCATTTTATGCAACATGGAATTCAAATGAATTTAAATGTACATTTTGCAAAAAATTGTGTGACCTATCAATATTCTTTGAAAATTTTTCTATTCTGAACGTTCTAAAAAAATCTAAAAAAAAAAAAGTCAAATCCCAAAATGTGCGCATGAAAGGGTTAACCCTCTCAATATCACACCGGAGTGTCTTTTTTGTTTTCTTAAACTAGATCTACCTCACACTATTTCAAATATCATTCGCATTAAAAGTGACTCTTAACTGATAACATGTGATGAATATAATTTGTCTTAGAGCGCCTTGAAATCATGGTATAGGCAAAATCAGCTCCACTGAGTAGTAACAATTACATAACTACTCATTTCGGAAAAGCGACCATTGATTTGTCTTTGTAATCTGGTAGTGGAAGAGTTAAGTGGAAGGATAATCCTGTTTGCTGACATTTGTATAAATTGTTTTGAATGTGCAATGAAATAATATGAGTTTTCCCGCATATTTACAGAAACAAACCTTGGACCAACAAATGTTCGGTACAGATGGTCCCCGAAAAACGGTGGATGGTGAGTGTTTACGTGTAGTTTTAAATGGCCGTACGTGCTCACCAATCATCTGGAGCAGAACCGTCAGTACCGAGCATTGATTGGTCCCTGCAAACCTACACATATTGTCAGTCAAGCGTTCTGCTTTTTATTTATTTTGAATATTTCTTTTTATTTTCAAATACAATACTAATTATATGCTAAGGTTTACTGTCTATGGAAATCATTCGTACATACCTGCATAGCACCTCGTCATAGTTGTAACACGGGGCTTTTGAGATCAAGTTAATTTGGCAACTCTCAGCGGAGGTACCCTCCTTTACGGTCCTTTGCCGGATTTTAATCCCTTGGCCGCAAGATTCTGAGCATGGGCCCCACTCCCCCCAATCACTTGCCTCGCATTCTAAACAGAAAGCAACAAACAATCCAAAAACTTCAAACATGTTTTGTAAAGCAGAGCTATCTATGTATTGTATATTTGTATGGACAATGTTCATGAATGATATTATAATAGCAAATTTATGGTGTGCGAGTGCGCTAGATATACATGAAATGGAGGCAGGCTATACGTATTGTGACCATAGTGGCGCAACGTGCAAGTTGGCAATCGTAACAGTTCGTCCATTTAAACTCATGAAAAAGATAGAACCATTGAGCGTTCGGTGAAGACCTGCGCATTCGATCTTTTAAATGGGTTTCAATGGACGAACTGCAACGTTAGGGGGGAGGGGAGATATTTTTGGGTAGATATTGGGGCAGATATTTTTTGTTGGGGGCAAATAGCGGTTGATATTTTTTGCCGCTCAGAGGAAAATATGGGAAGGAATCATACCTACAGAATTGGAACTCATCTTATTTCTGCACAATGCTTGTTGTTCGTTTGTTTGTTTTTTTTTTGTTTGTTTGTTTTGTTTTTATTTTAAAATTTAAAAGCAAGCTCAAAAATATTTGTTTCATGCCGACAGGAGGTAAATATCGTTCTTTGCATCCGAGTTATCAAAGGTTAAAGTTAAAGTGCATATTCATCCATTTTTCAAAAATTCCCATTCTGAGTCAATCAAAGTTCAGCATACCGTCTAGATCTTTTGATATAACGAGGTTCATCATGACCTCTGACTCTCATAAAAAAGATGCAGATGAATAATAATTATACCAGTCATAAAAGCAAGGCGAGTGATCAGATTACCTTCCGAATTTCCCTCGTAATCTTCTTTGCTGTTCTCAGAGCATGTTTTTTCGTACAGGCGCTGCTGATTTAAAATTAGTCTTGCGAGAGGCTTCATTTCTGTCCCTGTGGAAGAAAAAAACCAATTTTTTATAATTTTCATGGTTCTACTTAATTTGTTTTATCATTATTCGCGAATGGTTATTCGGATTACGCCAAAGCAGTGGCGTATCGTGTCATTTGGCAAGGTTGTAATGTGTTTATGTAAATCCATTAAAAAAATTGGACAACTGGGTGTTCGGTGAGCACCTTCGTATTCGACCTTTTACACGGGTTTAAATGGACACATTGCAACGTGTCCGTGAGCGGGGGGGGGGGGGGTGTCAATATCTTTATAGATCCATACATATCCATAATCTGCATAGGGAATTGGTGGATCTATACGGACCATTTTTGCCTGGGTTTTAACAGTGGCGGCTCGTGAACCTCAGCACTGATGAGGCGAAAATTAACAAGTCTATATCGCCGGAGGGTATGGGGGGTATGGAATGCCACTCAGGAGAGAGGGGGGTTTAGGGGCCCTCCCCCAGAAAATTTTGAATATAAAGAGGCAACATCGTGAAATTCTAGGGGTTTTTGATGCGATATACACGATGGTTCACGCGTATATCTATCGATTAAAATTAATGACAGTTAGTTATACTATTATTTTTCATTAATACATTTAAATACTGCATTTGATGGAGAGATTATGAAAATTATCAAAATGAAACACGCTTAAATTGGGAGAGGTAAAAGTATTTATCGACAGGAAAGTAGTGAAAGATATAGAAACAAACAAACAAATCAAGAAAATCGACCGACAAAAGAGTAAAGAAAATCAGCCAACAAATAAAGAATAAACGAAACACTCAAGAAAGAATGGTAAAGAATAGAGGAGAAACTAGAGACAGCGAATACCATCCTCTCACTCCCCTACTTGTAGACATGAACACAATGGAAACACAGTTTAAAAAGAAAGAGAGAGGCAGAGCGAGGTACAGAAAGAAAGACGGGAGAAAACAAAATGTAAATGGATAGGAAATTAATCAAAATAAACAAACTTTAAACCTGCGGGCAGTGGATAGGTGGGCCAGTTGCCTAAAGCATCACCTGGGACCAATAAATGTACGGTCACACGGTCCTCGGCCCCAAGTCCGCCCCAAGTCCGCCCTAAGTACTTCAACAAGCATCGGCCACCAGCCAACGGACCGCATCGGACCGTTTTAAAATGGCGCAAACACAAAACTAACCTCCAAATAGCACTTAGGGTGGGTTAGAGAGGCTCTAGACCCGCCCCAAGTAACGTAAAGTTGGGCGCGCACCTAACATTCCGATGTGCCGTTAAAGAAATGTGAGGTTAGAATCGCCATTTTTAGGTACGACCTAAAGCCCGTGTGTACCGTACATTTATTGGTCCCTGGAGAAGAGAGATGATTTCGCTCACCCCCTCCACTCAAACGCTCAATTCTCTTCTCGCACACAACAACAGCAACCCTGCCAGTCAGTGTGTGCGAAGAGGCGACAAGCCGCAGCGCCGAAGTGAAGGAATCATTAGTTTCTCCATGCGCTCCCCAAATTCTCTTCACTACCTCCCTTCTCTCGCTCTCTGCCTATCCATCGCGACATGCAGCGCCGATGAAGATCGCCTCATGAGCTTCGATTCCGCTAGCATAGCCGCACTCACCCCCTTCTCCCGCTATCCATCGTGACATGCAGCTTTGAGGGAGATCGCCGCATGAGCTTCGCTTTCGCAGCCGGCCACCTCCGCACCACAGCGCTGGCGGACATATTTCTCTACGCAGCACGTAGGAGTATTTGACCCGAAAACCTGGCCAAAAACGGAAAATTGAAAAGTCGTCCAAAAAACAAACTATTGATGGTTTTTGAGAGGTAAGTAACCGCTCTATTGCGTAAGAGATGTGTCGGAACATCTACGTTTATCTACTGTTTAGGAGACAACATGGAACTGAGCGCTCGACGCACCTGCGGTTGTTCACCGCCCGAAGCGCTGTTACTAATCAGTCAACATTTTCCATCAAGGACAAGCGTTGGTCCATCCAAACATTTCAGCGATTATGGACGTTGTTTTAGATGCTATGTGCTTCATTTTGGTGGCAACAATTTCTTTTTCCGTGCATTTTTGGCCCTTTTACATCTAATTTAAAATGGACATGAAAAAAATCTCTAATTTTAGGCTCTATCTTTTTAAAAAAAGGCAATTTTGAATACGTTCCGGGCAAAACCGGGCACAACCAAAACAAGGGGGTTATAGTAGACCCTTTTAGGCAACTGCTCCAACAGTCAAAAATTGCAATAAATTGCCCCTTTTTTTAAAAAAACATGTTGAAGTCAAGCCTTTTTTATGAAACAAGCGTCAATAACTCGGCAAAAGAATGAGCTATCGACCTTTGGTTTGAGCCAAAATTCTTAATTTTTTACGCCTTTTCCAACCATAAACCGTGCAATAGGAGTTTTGAGTTTAAATTGGAAAATTAACCAAAATCGATTTTCAAATCTTCAAGAACACGCAAATATTTTTGGCCAGGTTTTTGGGGGTAAATACTCCTACGTGCGCAGTGGCTATTATTTCTCTATCAAATCTCGTATCAATTACTATTTATGAATAAAAAATTTGGCACTGAGGAACCTGCGATTCACAAACTAATTTCCTATTTCTCTGTTTTATTCCCTCCCAATTCCTTTTCTTTCCCTCTTCGAAACAGGTGAGGCGTCGCCTCACTTGCCTCACCCGACGAGCCGTCACTGGGTTTTAATCAGAGACAAATAGAGACCCAGCACAAAAGCTTGCGACGGGTGTCTACTTTTCTGGCTCAATTTTGGTCGGAACTCATCGAAACAGCAGCCAACAGGTGCCTACTGTTGACTGATGAGCGCGTGGTTTGCATTCACCAAGCAAAACCTGTTTCCGTTTCCGGGACCATGGACCAATCACAGCCTTTTGTTGAGCTCACCACTCAACAGTAGGCGACTGTTTATCTTTGCAGCCGGTGGCGGTGACTCCCGAAAAAAAAAAAAAAAAAAACTGTGACCGCTTAACTTGCTTCACTTTTTTAACACTAAGAGTATACGGTGTGCTGGGTCTCTATTTGTCTCTGGTTTTAATGCTTTTAATGTAAATTGCACACAATTTTACTCTCAATTTTTGGAGCGCATACTTTTGTTGGTGGCTATCTTTCAAACTTTCAGGATCATTTAAGATGAATGGGGCTCTTGCAAACTTTAGCTGCAGGGAATTGAAGAGTTGATTCTTGCATAAAATTCTGTAAAAATTACGATGAGTACACTAAAAAATCACAAAATTTACTTTCAAAATTGGGCTTAATGACGGAGAGACGCAGGTATCATGGGATATTCCTATCTAAATCGAGACATATCTCTGTGTTTCCGTAGAGAAAGTGACAAATTCGACAGGAATCTCCCATGATACCTGCGTTGAACTGCCCGTACGATCTTGTCGTTAGAGCAGTTATGAGAGTTTATTACTGAATTTCACACTCTCTCGTCGTGCTTTTCGTGATTTTCGCTGGTTTTTACATCAGATTGGACCATTCATTTACTCACAGCAAAAGTTTGCAAGAGCCCCATTGTGAATACGTATCTGGTGTATTCACTGTATATGGAGGTATTTCATTTCATACAATTATTTTCTTGTCTTTTAAAATTTGCCACTGATTGCGATCTGTTACACCCAAAAAATTATAGAAGAAGACTGGCCCCTGCTATCTCTTTGCACGGGGGAAGTGTGAAGCCGGTCTTGGCACGGGCTGATGGGCAGGGCACTTCCCTGCGCGTGGATATGAACCAAATTAACATTAGCTCTTATGGAGCCTCGGTTTTCAAACCTATTTTAGTCAAGTATTCTTGCGAGTAACCGTGTCGAGTCTCACATATGTTGTACAGTATAGTATACAATACATTTAAACCGAAAATTTGGACCAATTTAAAGCGTCCGTTCTTTGATAATCGAAGTTAGATCGGTCGGTCATTGTTTACTTTAGCACCCATAACCTCTCTGCCGTACTTTCAATCGTAAATATCTAGCGGATATCTTGACCAAAACATTCGTTTAAGTTCGTCAATCTCAACTTTGGCATAAGCTGCATATCAGATCTGCGTACTTTTGAAAACTAACAGTAATTAACATTCTTTTGAAACAATTTTATGTATCGGCTCCATAAGATGCAATGTTAATTTGGTTCATACCCCCTAGCGGGGAAGCCCTGCCTATGACAGTAACCGGCTTCAAATCTCGCCGCTAGGGGCCAGTCTTCTTCTATAATGTCTTTGGTTACACCCTATTGCGTCCCAAAACGGAATTACAAATGTAATTCAACGATTCATTTTATTTTTCGATACTTATTTAAATACTTTGAATTTTCAAAGAAGCGTACGTGATATTACCGGACGGGTCAAAAAAGGGAGACTTCGGGTCATCTGGCCAGCTGCTTGTTATTTTTTGTATTTTTTCTCTCGGTAGGGTTGGTATGTCCGGAGACTAGATTAAAGAGAGAGAAACATAAAACAGAAAAAAAACGTTAATTGAACAACGAATGCTATAGAAAAATAGGGTAAGTAGCGTGTTTTTGAGGGGAGAATTCTTTGAAATTTGGCGACTGTTTTCTTCAAGGGTATACAGGAATTTTCGCTGACGCCAAAAAATTTAAAAGAAATTAAATCTTGAAAATTTCTAAAACTACCCAATGAATAAATATTTCTTTTGCAAGTGTTGTATTGTATCTTGTATCTTGAGTATTGTATCAAGGGCCTAATGGGTCTGTTGCAAACTTTTACTAGAACGATTAAGAGTGTTTAATGTAATGTAAAATCGCCTGAAAAGTCCATTGGTGGCATCAGAAAGTCATAAAATGCAATAATAAACTCACAATAGGCGTTTAATGAAATCCAAGATGGCTGAGAAATATCAAGCAATTTGTATAAATGCACCGTGAACATCCAAGGCCATTTTTGACAACCCACTGGAGGTAGAGGTTATGTGTTTGTCTACGCTGTGATTGGTTGTGATCGATATTGTAAGGTTGGCTATCCTTGGATGTTCGTGGTGCATGCATACACATTTCTCGATATTTATACGCCATCTTGGATTTCATTAAATTCCTCTTGTGACTTTAGGCAATTTTACAAGCGATTTTACATTAGATTAAACACTCTTAATCGTTGTAGCAAAAGTTTGCAACAGACCCATTGAAAAAAAAGCTGGAACTTTTGTGTATTGCAAGTAATACGAAACATTTTTTCTTCATTTACGTCTTATTACGACATCAGATCTTTCCTCTAAAGTCAACTACTATTCGCAAGATTTCATTTTTGAATTCCGATGACTTTAAATTTACAATATATAAATAAACGCATTAGGTTGATATTTACTATGTATGTGATGCCACTGTCCGTGCCGATGTCCCAAGGGTACATGTTGAAAGTTTTTGACTGAACCCAACTACAATTCGGTAGACAGAGCTCAAGGCCCGATACGCCTACTATCCAGTCTGGAGAGGGATCTGCGGAAGAAGGTATTGAATTATTTCACCAAAAAAATTAAGGAACAATTCTTGCAATATAAACAGAAGGAATCACACCGATATGAGCACCACGGAGAGCCCAGTACTTTTACCAGAAAATTCTGGCGTTTCTATCGTATTATGGTCACATATAATAGAATTTTCAAAAGATTTCAAGAAAAATTACATAATAAACGTTAGAACTATGGTAACAGTACTATCCCTTACCTCAGTTCACACACTAGTTATTGTGCTTCTAATAATCTTTTTTCCCTAATGTACTAGCGGGGACAAAAATACCTGACCAGAATATGCAACACGCAACACACCTAATACAAGTGTTGAATGGGATGTTGTGTATTGCTTATTGCATACCCTGGCTAGGTATCTTTGTCTCCGCTAGTACATCCTTAACAATCGCTAGCTAACAATCGCTACAGTCGATTGGCCCGATAACATATAGGGAATGCGGCTTTCATAATAGTCAATGGCGGCGCAGAACTATGGCAACAGTACCATCCCTTACCTCAGTTCACACACTAGTTATTGTGCTTCTAATAATCTTTTTTCCCTAATGTACCAGCGGGGACAAAAATACCTGACCAGAATATGCAACACGCAACACACCTAATACAAGTGTTGAATGGGATGCTGTGTATTGCTTATTGCATACCCTGGCTAGGTATCTTTGTCTCCGCTAGTATAGAGTCCCTTGATGGAAATATTGTATAGGGAGTACCGACACGAGCTCAGCGAGTTGTGATTGGTCGTTGGTTTCAGGCTCTCAAGGAGTCGAGCAGGAGTCGACGACATCGAAGGCTCCACACGAAAGGAGTCGATTCGTTGAGGAACGTATGGGAACGGACCGGAATGCCGGAAAATCCACCAGTGCACCACTGGTCCACTGTCGAACTTAACCTTCGAATGCGTTCACGCGGTCGACAAAATCGACTCCTGTCAAAATGCATAAAGCGTCGTGTCGGTACTCCCTATACAATATTTCCATCAAGGGACTCTACGCTAGTACATCCTTAACAATCGCTAGCTAACAATCGCTACAATCGATTGGCTCGATAACATATAGGGAATGCGGCTTTCATAATAGTCAATGGCGGCGCGTGCAATCTGGAAACGTTCCTTTTCGTCCATTTAAACTATTGTACAATATCGATTGGAGGGAGTGCACTATGTAACCCCAATATTTCGACCTAATTCATGACTTTAAATGGACAAGATCCAATGTTGCCAGATTGCACCCGCCGCCACTAATAATAGTCTACTTTTGTGCGTTCCCCTCCACTCCACCGCACTACGGGTTTCCTTTGTAGAAAATACAAGGGAAAGGAAAACAAATAAAATTGAGGGTCATGTTTATCCACCGCAAGTCGCACAGAATGGTTTGGATCGAAGTAAAAATATTTGAAAGCGTTCCAATAAAAACATGGTGAAGCTTTCAAAGAGACCATGAAAATATTGCGTCTTTGAATAATATTTGCGCGCTTTATGGCAGCTGTGGCAGTTGTGATAGTGGAATACGCTGGATAAATACTGGATTATAATGAATAAATAAAACTAGCTAAAATGAAAATACCTAAGCATATTTCGGTATCTGGTTAGAGTGAAGATTTGAGTTTTTTTTTTTTTTTTTTTTTTTTTTTTTTTTTTTTTTTTTCAAGTTTCAGTGCTCTTTTTCGCCAACTAAGGCCCAACAGACAAAACGGAAGATAAAAGAAGAAGTAAAAATGAAAGAGAAGAGTTTCACCCGGAACTTTTTGGGTGCAACCGAACTCCGGAGCTTCAACTAAACCATTTCTGATGAGGTGAATTGTATATTGTACCTGATTTCCTGTGTTTAGTTGATTAGACTATGGCCATTTCGGAAGTTAATACATCTTCAGGTCTTGTAGAGTTGAGAGGCACTGTATCGAAACATTAAAACTAAAAAACAAATAATAGAACGCGAAGATTGTGTTCATTGTCACGTAAAAGTTTAAAAAATAAATAAAAAATGAAAAATAATAAATAATAATACTCGTTAACCGTAGCGCGAAACGATTATTATTATTTATCATTTATTATTTTTTATTTATTTTTTAAACTTTTACGTGACAATGAACACAATCTTCGCGTTCTATTATTTATTTTTTTAGTTTTAATGTTTCGATATAGTGCTTCTCAACTCTACAAGACCTGAAGATGGATTAACTTCCAAAATGGCCATAGTCTAATCAACTAAACACAGGGAATTAGGTATAATATACGCAATTCACCTTATCACAAGTGCAGCCTGATCATGAAATTTACTCATTCATTTTTAAACCATTTCTAGCCAATCAGGAGCGGTGGACTCCAAACGTTGAGTTGCTCTTTTCGCCCCTATCTCGTGGGGCGGATACAAATTTCAAGATCAATAGTTCTTTTAAATTGTAGGAGACCCTTTAACCATCCCAACTAAGCAATCATACTTACCGATCATAGACACGACCGATATCAAATGGTGTCTCCGATCCACTCTAAAAACTGCGAAGGTTTTGCCGGTGACATTCGGATAGCTTATACCTCGTGCTTTGATAATCGTCCTGATATTTTTACTCTGCAAAGAAGAAATGAAGCAACGAGAAGAAAAGAGAGAGAAAGATAGAGAAAATGCTGATAGCAAACTCTGATAGCATTTCACATACTTTGAAGCAGGGTCCAAAAAAAGGCAGGCAGCAAGATAAATTATTCTCCAGTCTTTTTTTGTTGAATATTCTATTGTTAACTCGTGCAATCTGACAACGTTGTATTTTGTCCATTTTAAACCCATAGAAAACTTCGGATTCCTAAGTGCTCATTGCTCACCAAATATGTCGATATTTTTCGTGCATTTTAATGGACACACTGCAACGTTGCCAGATTGCGTTCAGTGGCGGACCGTGTATGGGGCTTGGGGGGGGGGTGAAGCCCCCCTCCACTTTTTTTTCGGCGGAGGGACTAAAAATCGGAAAAAAGTCATCACTTGAGACTTGAGAAGCAAAAAAAAAAGGCCATCACTTTTTAGCCCCCCCCCCACTTTTTTCGGTCACGGTCCGCTACTGATTGCGTTATTTGTCTCTACGCTCGTCCAGAATAAATCAGTGATGTTCCATAAATTGAGATGTATTGATTGATACCACCTCCGTATAATTGATACTTTTTCAAATGATCAAATGGGGTTGAAACGATAATTAATTTTTCGCAAGCGCTTTCACTGGATTCAACTCATTCTCATAGGTAGAAAATATAAAAAAGGCATTAAACATTTATTGGAGCAAAGAAAAAAAAAAGAAAAAAAAAATAGTTACCAACTTGTGATTTTAGTTCCGATTCCAGCATTCGAGTTGCTCCACTTTCGGCGACTTGTCGCAGTCCCTCTGATGCAAACCCTCCGTACTCCCAAAATCTGAGAAACGAAACATATCAATACCATGAAATAAACAGAACCTTGAGAAACTTGCTTTGAAACATTATAATCGAAGAACCAAAGAGAAAAACCTATAACGCAACTATTAATACTGTCACCGAAGTCATAGCCTTCTAGATTTTGAATGAGCTTATGTGAATTTTAATTCGATTATTTTTAAAGGCACAATAATATCGCAGGTTAATTTTTGTGACCGTGAAATGGCCTGGTTGCTACCTGCCTGTAGATAAGCAACAGTTTGATTGCTCTTTGCCAGTAGGATTGCAATCCAGTAGAGATGCGTGCAATTTGGAAACGTTGCATTGTTTCCATTTAAACTCACTTAAAAGGTCGAATACGAGGGTGTTCACCGAACCCTCAATAATTCGATCTTTTTTATGGGTTTAAATGGACAAACTGCAACATTGCCAAATTGCACGCTACGCCATGAGTTGCTACATGCGTAAGATCTGTTAGTTTTGCGTTATGGCATTGAATGAATTTTTATTTTTTTACGCTTCGCTGAAATATTATAACAAAAACTGACCTCCCCCCCCCTTTACATACGCGCGGAAGGCATACCTACTTGTAATCAGACGTGTGAGAGGCTCCAATGACGTCGCTGAATCTGGTCAACCAGCTGTTCGTCGGAAAGTCTTTCGGATGCGTATGGCGAGACCATAGACCCTCGAAAACTAACTGCAAAAAGTTGACAGGAGGAGCATATAATAATATTAATAATAATAATAATTTATCACAAAACAATAATATGAGGCATGTGGGATCTAAAGTAGCTATAAATTCACTTTTTCAAACTTTCGAAAGAACGCAAAAAAACTGTAGTTTCTTGAAAGCTACTGCTCAAGCTACTTCTTGAAGATCTCAAGGAAAGTTTCTAAATGGGGCTCTTTCGCAAACTTTTGCTACAAGCAAATATGTAGTCCAATCTGATGTTATGACCAGCGGAAATCACGAAAATCACACTAAGAAAGTCTAAAATTTAGTGATAAACTCACATAACTGCTATAACCGCAAGATGGTAATAGCGGCTCGACGCAGGTATCGTGGGAGATTCCTGTCTATTATGTCACTTTCTCTACGGAAACACAGAGATATGTCTCGATTTAGATAGGAATCCCCCATGATACCTGCGTCTGTCCGTCATTATGTCCGATTCTGAGAGTGAATTTCGTGATTTTTTAGTGTACTCATCGTCATTTTTACAGGTTTTTATGCAAGAATTTCAACTCTTCAATCCCCTATGGTAAAAGTTTGCAAGAGCCCCATTGTACCCTTTATTATTTTGACCGGACAATGGATGATGATTTATCACTTCATGTATTTTAAGGCACTTTGACTGATTAAGTATACAAAATTCCAGCTTTCACCTCTCGCATAGTTTCGTCTACATTCAAAGTTTAAATCAAATCTCATATTCGCTAGCATTCGACATTTCTACTCGATAAGATAGATTCGGACGAGCTTTTTAAAAAACGGCTTACCTCGTATTTAGCCTCATCACAAGTACAGCACTTGTTAATGATACTTGGCTGCTGATCGTGGCTTTCCTGGATGTCCTCACAAACTACTTTACTGAGATGGCCGTCATCTTGATACCACAAGTCTTTCTGCTCGATTACAGTCGCCCTGTTGAGAATGAAAAATCTCACTTAGTGGGTTTACGGACCTTCAACGTATCTTCCCTATAATCTCGAGTTTTAGGGTCATACATAAAAACGGCGGAATTGAGAGTTTATACTAAATAGTTGTTGCAATCGTTTGCATCAGACTCATGCTCCTAAAATCGCCTGGAAAAAATGGAGTTGGTACGAGATAACTGTTCCTACACGATGGTGTGGTTTTTGCATAACCCGCGAATTGAAGGCGCAAGGAGAATACTTCCAAATAATCATAATAATAAGTTACAGTTTGCATCAGAATCCTGCTTCCCAAAGCGCCTGGAAAAATGGAGCTGGTACGAGATAACTGTTCCTACATGATGGTGCGGTTTTTGCATAACCCGCGAATTGAAGGCGCAAGGAAAATACCTCCAAGGAATCATAATAATAAGAAGTTACGGTTTGCATCAGAGCTCTGCTTCCAAAAGCGCCTGGAATAAATGGAGCTGGTGCGAGATATCTGTTCCTACATAATGGTTCGGTTTTTGCATAACCCGTAAATTGAAGGCGAAAGAGGATTGCCTTCACTTCGACGAATCATGTCAATAAGTTACAGTTTGCATCAGAGCCCTGCTTCCAAAAACGCCTGGAATAAATGGAGCTGGAACAAGATAACTGTTCCTACACGATGGTGGAGTTTTTGCATAACCTGTGAATTGAAGGTGCAAGAATCATGCCTGTGACACATATCATATTACAGTCTCAATGGCCCCAAGCCACTTACTCCCTGCTTTTTATTGGGGAGGAGGCCCGAGAGCACTGCAGTCTCTGCATCTCCGACTCTGTGGCCCATCTCTTCGAGATCCACAATACTTCAATCTAGGGCGGGCCCTGAAACTTGCTCAAGAACATTAGTTTGAAACGCGTTTTTCTAAGCAACCCACCAACCTCCTACACCCCATAGTTTCAACTTTGAATCACCCTGTCTACTTTGTTTTTTGACCGTAAGAACATTAAAATTTGCAATCTTAGTCATTTATTCCATGTCCGGCACAACGATAGCTATACATTTATCTCACGGAAAAAAAAAATTGTGTAATTTACCATTCGCATAGCTGATTTTGGCCCCTACCAGAGTTAAGATAAACTTGTCCAGAGTTATGGAACATTTCAGGCATCAAGTGAAATTGACCTGATTCCTGGTCAAATGTTCCATAACTCTGGTCAAGTTTATCTTAACTCTAGTAGGGGCAAAAATCAGCTATGCGAATGGTAAATTACACCATTCTTTTTTTCTTTGATAGAGTGGCGGTTTAATAGGTAACCTGCGCAACCAAAATGGGGGGTTTTTAGGTTAGGTTTTAGCGAGTAATTTGTCCATTTGGTCCCGTGTATTTTGATGCGGCGTCACCGCACAATGGACCGGAACATGCTTTGATCTATTGTGCGGTGGCGTCGCACCAAAATACACGGGATCAAATGGAAAAATTACTCGATTAAACCTAACCTAAAAATCCCCCATGGTGGTTACGCAGGTTACGTATTAAACCGCCGCTCTAGATAAATGTATAGCTCGCGTTGCCTCCAGTTGACTCGTTCCACTGTGCGTCGTGTGCATTTTTGACAGTCAACGCTTTTGCATTTGCTTGTACTATCGACGAATCAAAGATTGTCGCGAGATTTTCACAAGACAAGTTTCGCCTTCAAGGTTCCGGTTCGGCCACTCTTCATACTTCTCACACATTGCAGATGAGAGGCCCGTGCGGGTGGGGTGGGAAAGCCGTTGCAGATCAGTCTCACACTCACACCCATAAATGAAAATGTGTGAAAATCTCGCGACAATCTTTAATTCGTCGATAGTACTTACATATCGATTTTGAGAATTTTGACTACACTCATCGGATGAGGCGTGTGTTTTTCGAGCCAACAACGATGAGTAATTAAATCACTCAGATTACAATTAAAGTTGTAAAAAGACAGAACTCACTTGAAGACGACGCATCCGCTCTCCGACGGGGGTGCCTTCCAGAGAACTTGAATCTCTTGTTTGGGTACCGCGGAGGTTTGCGTGACCATGTTGGGACATCGCTCGCTGAATTTCGTGAGCGCATCGCCCAACAACTGGAAGTTGCCCGTTGATCCTGAGTTCGGATTGTCTGATTGATGACCCGAATATTGTTTGTGAGGTTCCACGACCAGCATGAATCCTGTGAATTTCTGCGTTGTTTGCATGTTTTTGTTCCCTGCGATTGTCACTGTCATATAGAATATAAACTTTTAGTTTCACACGTCATTCGGGAGGAATATCACACAAATCTGTATAGGCTTGTATAGACTGTCGAGTCCCTGTATGTAAAGAGTGAAGACAAGTGAAATCAAGGACGCAACCATTGGATGCGTTTTTGCACATATTTGTGTACATTCTGAGGGTTGTTGTTGTGTTTCGGCCCAATGCAAAGATTACAGTGCCGTAGAGTCCCTAGCGGTGTAATTTTTTACTGACTTTGTTGATCGATACCTATAGAGGGTTTTAGTATAATGGCGACTGCCGGTGATGAGCGTTCCAAACACAGCCGGTTGTCTCTCTCGCTCTCACGTGACCCCTATGTACTGATATCTCACTCTAATTTCAAAAATCGTACATAGAGACTTATTTTGTTGGCACTTTAGAGTAAATTTTATGGCAGAAATGAATTCCTCGAGGCATTTTAATGCGATTTTGATTATAATATGTCGTAAAACAAGGCCCTGTATACGAATTTCGGAACTAGAAAGAGATGGACATACATGGGGGTTATGGGAGAGTGAGTGAGATAGTTTGGAACGCTATGCGAGTTTTATCACAACCGATTGCAACCGATGAGCACACTGTTGTGGTTGTTGGCTATAATCGTTGACTTCGCACTAAAACCGTCTATTTACGCTTTTAAAGATTCTTTTGAGAAACATTGACATACTCAAGATGCAAAGATGCATCATGATCAAAATTACTAAGTTTATCGAAAACAACTCTTTTATCCGTAAAATACCGTTTGACCCCTTCGTTTGTGAACATGCGTGCAAAGACGCATTCGATGGCTGCCCCCGTAGAGTATAAATTTCATGACCAATCAGTTGTTGACTATCCTTTTTTCTTAAATCTCCACATACAGGGGCTCCAGACCTGTGGTCTTGAGTGCAACGAATTATACAGGGTGTCAATTAAAAAAGGAGCCAGGCTTAATATCTCGAAAACGGCTCCGAATTTCGAAAAACGCTGAAACACGTGTTCGATTATTTCGAGGGGGACATCTTTTGAGGGGGTCCCCAATTTCGGGGCCCCCCTCTGGGGGGCCCCAGGGGGGTCAAGTCCCATATTTCAAATGGGGACCCCCATTTTTTATTTGATAATCGGAAAGAGGGTCAAATTCTAAGACTTTTGGCGCAAACCGAAAGTCGATATCGTTTTTCATGTTCGATATATCGAAGGTCAAAGTTCGATATGGACCCATCTTCAGAAATTCGTAACTTTTCTTTAAATAGTCCAAATTTCAAAAACTTTGGGTCTAAAATGCTCTACAGAGCAAGCACTATGCAGAAAAAAATTCAATTTTAACAGAAATTTAGTCGAAATTTGGTTTTAAGGCTCCCAAACATTTGTAACGTTTTTGGCCCCCGCGGGGGGCTATCAGAAAAATTCCGAGAGACGACCCCTATCGAGTGATACATCAATCGAAAAGTAACAAACTGAGCATTTTGGCGCAAACCGGAGGTCTATATGGTTTTTCATATTCGAGATATCGCATTCTGTAAATCGACATTTGACATTCGATATCTCGAATATGAAAAACCATATGGACCTCCGGTTTGCGCCAAAATGCTCAGTTTGTTACGCCTTTTCGATTGATGTATCACTCGATAGGGGTCGTCTCTCGGAATTTTTCTGATAGCCCCCCGCGGGGACCAAAAACGTTACAAATGTTTGGGAGCCTTAAAACCAAATTTCGACTAAATTTCTGTTAAAATTGAATTTTTTTCTGCATAGTGCTTGCTCTGTAGAGCATTTTAGACCCAAAGTTTTTGAAATTTGGACTATTTAAAGAAAAGTTACGAATTTCTGAAGATGGGTCCATATCGAACTTTGACCTTCGATATATCGAACATGAAAAACGATATCGACTTTCGGTTTGCGCCAAAAGTCTTAGAATTTGACCCTCTTTCCGATTATCAAATAAAAAATGGGGGTCCCCATTTGAAATATGGGACTTGACCCCCCTGGGGCCCCCCAGAGGGGGGCCCCGAAATTGGGGACCCCCTCAAAAGATGTCCCCCTCGAAATAATCGAACACGTGTTTCAGCGTTTTTTGAAATTTGGAGCCGTTTTCGAGATATTAAGCCTGGCTCCTTTTTTAATTGACACCCTGTATAGAACTAGTGTATGCAGAGAAGTCACACTGAAAATATAAGTCTCAAGCTTCTATAGTAACACTAGAAGTACAACCAACAGTATGCAACAGTCAAGTAAGGAATCTCAAGTACTTTTACTGGAAAATTCTGGTGTTTCTTTATTAGAAACTGGTCACATCACCACAGAATTTCTTCCCCATTTTCAAGAAGTCGGGCACAAATACCAGCATTCTTGTAAGAGTACCAGCAATTTTCTTGGTTGAAATATTGTTGTACTTGACGTACATAGTGTCACCTTTGGAAAAGCTGACTTTTGTCGATTTAAACCCATTTTAAAAGGTCGAAAAATCAATATAAGTATAAACTTGTATTGAAAACAATTAGAATTTATTCTATATCCATTCAAACTACCCTAAGACGACATTTCAGAAAAATACTAGAGGTGCCATTAAAAATGGCGGATTGTAAAATACCCAAATCTATTGGATTAGGTCAAGAATGCCCGCCAACTCATTTTGCAAAAATATGCTTCAAGACTCAAGAGTGAAGCTTTTGGTAGAGACTATATCGTATTTTATGTTTAGTAATTAATTTAACTTTTAATTATAAATAATTCGCTCTATGGATTCTATTGAATATAACATTCGTCCAAGACATTATTGGGAAAGCATTAGATTTCGACGCGATGAATCGTGTCTGTAATCATGGGCGGAGCCAGCAATTTGGCAACTGTGGATTCTTCCCATTAGAATGTATGAGAAAGAATCGATTAGAAATTGGGCCATGGCCCCCTCAAGAATCGATTGTTTCTCATGCATGCAAACGGGAAGAATCCACAGTTACCAAATTGCTGGCTCCGCCCATATCTGTAATTTAAACGACAGTTTATTAACAAACTCGAAGAAAGGAATGTTGCTGCTCAAACTCATTGATGCAAAGTAACTAATGAGAGGGCGTGGATAGTCATTCAACGTCTCGTTAAAATGAGAATTCGCGAAGAGTCTGAATTATTATGCGTCGATCCGTGTGTTTTTAGGTGTCGGGCGCCAATTTATCATGTCAAAGTGCCAAAATAAGTCGTAAACATTAAGACAACTGGGATCAACAAGCATGGAAGCAAGCATAATTGCCTATTCGAGCAGATTTTTGCGGTCATTTCCAAAGTAACTTTGTCTTCACATGCATCCCTACATGATGTTCTCGATCTCGTTGTCCCTGAGTGCATGCAAAATATGAGGGGATTTTGATACATCAGATGGACAATTATAGAGGAATATATTTTTCTTATAAGAAATTGCATTTTTTAATTCAACGATGGTTTTCTACTGGTTGAGAAAATAATACGCAGATTAGTGTATTTTCGTGCAGTACAGCCATGCATTCAACTGAACTGTGTATAATCTTTTCTCAACAGTTGGAATCATCGGTGAATTGAAAAATCGACAAAAATGAAATATTTGGAAAAATGAAATATAAGTGTCCGCGGACGCCACCGTCATGCTGAGGGGTTTTGGACTTGCCCTGATGGCTACCACCACTATGATGCTACCAATTATACGCAAAAACAGCAGAACTGCTTACGAGAATTTGAAAAAAGAAAAAAAACCGGCATGTCCATGAAATTTGGTTGAGTATCGTGCCATGTGGCAACGTTGCAGTTGGTCCATTTAAATTCATTAAAAATATCGAACTATTGGGTGTTCCGGGAACGCCTTCGCAGTCAACCTTTCACATGCGTTTAAATGTGCACAATACAACGTTGCCAAAGTGCATGCTACGCCACTGGTGAAATCACCAGAATAAAAGTCATTCGATTCACTAATAAGGGTCTCACAATCAGATCAGTAGCGGCCCGTGAGATTTGGCAACCATGCATTTTTCCCACTTAAACTTGGGTAAAAAATCGATTCAAGCGGAGGCTGGCAGCCTCCTCGAGTTTCGATTGTTTTCCATGTATTTAAATGGGATAAAAACACGGTTGCCAAATCGCACGAGCCGCCACTGCATCAGATGTGTGCAGTGATGGCTCGACAAGTAAGGCAAGTGAAGTGACAGGGAGCCGTCGCCTGACATTTTTTGATGGAGGAGGAAGAAAAAAATTAAAAAAAAAAAAAGAAAAATAACGTAAAAAGGTTGAAATGCTTATTTTTTTCATTTTTATTTGTTTCAATCGTCGAAAACTTGTGAATGATACAAAGTATCGCGAAGAAATTTTATGTGAATAGCGTTTCAAAAAAAAAAAAAAAAAAAAAATCCTGTGCACCCCTCATTTTCGTCGCCTCACCTTCACGAGTCGCCAGTGGATTTGTGAGACTATACTTTTCCATAACTCAGTACTGAAAGCACAGAATAATACAATCAGAAGGGAAACTCCCATAAGAGCCAATGGAAACAAGATTTGGAATTTACTGGCACAAACTGGCAACTGTGCCTACTCACTTCTCAAGATGGCGGACATGCTTTTTCAGGCTATACAACCAATCACAACTCGGCCAGTTGCCGAAGATCTGCCGAAGATTGCCGAAGATACTCACTTTCGAACATGGCGGCCCGAAGTAAAGAATGTTTCAAAATGAATTAGAGTTTCCCTTCTGATTGTATTATTCTGTGCTGAAAGTGTTTTGAGCTAAGCGACAGAGTTTGGGACCATCTTGAACAGTTACTGATGAGATACGCGTCCCTTTCCAATTTTCAAATCGACAAGCCATCACAATAGTCGTATAATTCAAAGATGCAATAAAATTTCGAGGCTCGACCTAACAGATTTTCCTTCAAGGCAATCACGACCAAGACATTGATTCAGGTCAAGATTCGACTCAAGGCGATATTATATTTTCATTCAGAAAACGCCGCGAGCAGACACCACATTGCCTCGTACGCGAGTCTATTTTTAGGGAGAGGGGGGAGGGGGGGAGCGAGAAAGGAAAATATTACTCGAAATTCTGCGTGTGGGTCCCTGAGATTTGATGCGTGTATCCACTGTTCAAAGTTCATGTAGGTAAGTGATGCATAGACGGTCAAAATCCGCTTCAAAACAGTGGAAAAATGGATTGCTCTTGGTGTGTACTCTTTAGATTAGTGATTTCGATTATGTCATTTCCATGCATATTTTGTAAGTGCATATTATCATTTTTAAAAGATGTTTTTTTTTTTCAATAATCGATCGTTCAATCTTTCTCACCGCCCTAACGAAGTTAGAGATATTGGAGAAAGGATTGAGATGGCGCAGAGATTTTCAAGGTTTTTCCTTTCGATACCTGGGCTCTCACGACTAAGTCAATCTTGATTCAGACCAAGTAATGGCCTCCCATTATGTCTAATACCACCAAAAAGAGCTTTCCTTTCATCAAATTTCAACCCTTTCCACTCTTTCAAATTGACAGGATTTTATGCAAACAAATTCTGTGGCGTCTGTCCATCTGTCGGACCCGTATATACTCACATAATTTTTGAATCATTGATCCATATTCATCCAGATTTCGCACTAATATTGCTTTCTAGATTCTCAAAAGGGTGGTGTTTAGGTTTTTTGATATTTTAACCCTTCGTTGACCGACAATACTCACAAGTACCAGCAATTTTACACGGAATTTAATGCAAGATGCAAAAAATCAATTTACATGAAAAATCCGCGACTATATCACCCACAGCAGTCAAAAAACCTGACGAGACTGAGAAGAACCCTTGGACAACAAAGGGTTAACTTATAAGTTAGTTTTAAAGGAGGGTCTGAGGACCCCTCTTCCAGCATATTAAAGGGATGTGTGGGCCGGGTCTTCCCTAGAATTTTAAAGGGGGTCCAGAGATCGCCCCCGGATTATTATGGTGTGAGAATGTATTCGTATGGTATACCCTACCCACAGTGATAATTTTCTCAAAATTTATTTCGGATATTTATCCAAATTTTTCCCATTAGACGCAATTTACAAGAAATCTAACAATATTGAGTGTAGGCGTGTAGGGTTGCCTTCGTAACGATTCATCGATAAGAGACCTATCAGCAGGTCGGTCATTTAGTTATTTACCTACGTCATCGTTTAATCAATCGTTAATAGTGGCTATAAGTGATCCAATTGGCCGAGAGATGTAAAGCTTTGTTGCTATAGTAACCATCGTTGAAAGCCCCAATAATGGGTCTGTTGCAAACTTTTGCTACAACGCTAGCTATAGAGTGTTCAATCTCATGTAAAATCGCCTGAAAAGTCCATTGATGGCATCAGAAAGTCAAAAAATGCAGTATGAAACTAACGAGAGACGTTTAATGAAATCCAAGATGGCGGTAAAATATCGAGCAACCTGTATGCATGGACTACGAACATCCAAGGATAGCCAACCTCACAATATCGATCACACCCGCAATCACAACGTAAATAAACACATAACCTCTGAAGCCGTGAGGTTGTCAACGTTGGCAATCCTTGGATGTTCGTGGTCCATGCATACAGGTTGCTCGATATTTTACCGTCATCTTGGATTTCATTAAACGTCTCTTGTTAGTTTATTATCGCATTTCATGACTTTTTGATGCCACTAATGGACTTTTCAGACGATTTTACATACGATGAAACACTCTTTATCGTTGTGGCAAAAGTTTGCAACACACGGAAAAAAAAACTGTACGGGTGTGACAACCATCCACGCCGGTTCATTTACTAACCGTAAAAAGACAGCTAGGGTAGCCGTGTTTCACAGGTGCCATAGCCAGAAAAACACGGTCGGAATGCCCGTAATAATTATGGTCGTGACACCCGTAACTTCACGGTGGCACAACCCGTGAAGTACGGTTACTCGAGTGCTTCGGTGCGACCGCCACCTCGCGACATCTGCTTCTTTATATACTGGAGTTTCCTCTCCCTTCTCCATGCGGTCAGCGCGGTGTAGTGGACAAGACACTGGACTGCGAAACGGAACGTTGCGGGATCAAACCCCGGATGAATCATCTTACCTTTTAACCCACGGCGCCCGTGAAAGTACGGTTTCGCTCTGAACCGTACATTCACGGGTGTCGTAACTGTGTCTGGACGGCGTCCAACTTTTACCCGTGATTCACGGTTCCCGCGCCCGTCTTTTATAGTAACCGTACCCGTGAATTTTTTTCCGTGCAGACCCATTGAAGGCTATTCTTTGGATAGATTTAAATAATATGAGAGAAAGAAAGGAAAAAAAACAACTTAAACAGTTTTTCATTTACCTTTATAGTTCTCTCCAGGAGCATACGTGTTGGGAGATCCACTGAGCTCTATTCGGAATTTGTCGTGCACTGGTGATTTGAATGCCGAGAATCCCTCGGGTGATCGGTTGCAGATCATCGAGTTCACCGTTTGCAGAACGCAGATTACGTATACACTCGCCCATAATTTCAGTGCTGCACCCGTTGAGAGGTACATTTTTGTCTGGAGACAAAACAAAACGAAAAATAACGATGGAATAGACTTTCCTTAATTATTAGTTAGTTTTGAACAAGAAAACTTTCAGAAATAAGACGAATTTTAAGAACGTATACACATGAACAGTGGCGCACCGAGCACTTTAGTTTGGTGGGGGTTTCACAGCAAATTTTCCATTTTCAAAGGCCTTATGGGGGGGGGGGGGGGGTTGAAAGCAATTTTGTCCGAAGATTACCTTTTTTAGAGCAAAATCTTGATGCTTAGGGGGGGGGGGAGTTTGACCCTAAAACCACCCCCTTCGGTGCGCCACTGCACATGAAACAAAAAAGGAAGAAAGCGTTCTTCGTAGTCCCTCGTAAAAATGGTCCATGTATTTTAAGCGTGCCGTATATATACGGTGCGCTTCTTGTTTTCATTTTCATATCTAATATATAAGTCCAATGCCTTGCTTATGGCAAAACCTTGGCGGGAAAGGTTTGAAAAATTAAAAACGTGTTTTCTTAAAACTGGTTTCATTAATCGTTAATTTATTGCTGCAATCCAGGAGGTCTCGGCGTCTATTTTCTTAAAATTGTAAAAGTTTTGGTATTCCTGTTAATTTCAATAAGTTATTAAGCGTCAAAGTCGAATTCCTTCAAACGAGAATTCCATACAGGTCCAGCAACCTAAGTCATTTGTGCCAACCTATGAGTCAAAATTCAAAGGCAGGAGGGGGGTGGAAACATCTCCCGCAGGAACCCTCTTTGCCCCTCGCCTTTGGGCTCCACCGGTCTCAAGATTTCTTCACGGTGCATTAAGCGGTCGTAAATGTGTCAACATCTGTTTGACGAGGGTACATCGATAAGAAGCGACGAGGTATTGATGAAGAGAGGGAGGGGTATAGAAAAGAGAGAGGCTCATTCATATCCTTAAGGTACCGTTCTAGAATTCATCCCTTTGTTGTCTCGATGCAGAAAAGATTATGAATAGCAGCACTTTCCAATGTACATAGATATACAGTATCACAGGGTAATGTAATCTTTTTTGCACGGATGCAGTAAATGGTTGAATTCTAGAACGCTACCTATGTAGACCTGTTTAGTGATGACGTCACGATCAGAATTAGTTCCAAACAAATGCTCTATCTCGCTCACTCTCGTGGATTTACCAGATCCAAATTTTCGAACGCAAATTCATGCTAGTTAACCAACAGTTTTCTCAAATTTTATTGCACCATTAGATTCCACTTGCCTTAAAGTATCTTTTCACTGTAACATAATTCCTAAAAGATCACAAGCGAATTTACAATCACAGTTATACCGAAAGACGTTCTACGTTTTGTCCTTGTCTTGCTCACGGTCTCTTATGGTAGTATCACCGGCATGACACTCAATCATTCTAACTTCTCTCCGTATCGAAGCTATTGTTCGAGGTATAACACATGCCGTGATGGTGCTGATGAGCCTATATTCTAGAATTTTGTGCTCTTAAGAAACTGATAACTGTGATTGTGCATCGATGCGCGATGTTTCAAAAAGTTTGTGATAGCGGGCTCATATTTTATCACTGAGAAAAAAGTGGCTGTTAAAACTGTAAGAATAGAACCATAGATGATTTCGCCTTATTTCAATCATGAGACCTATCGTTGCTGTAGTCAGCGCGCTTGAATCTACACGAATTCTGATTGTCTCTATGGAATTTCGATTATTTCTATGGGAAATAAAGCGCGGGAATATATATCCAATCGGAAAATTTTTTGAAACAATCGGAAATTTTTATAAGGGACGTGGAACCCAATGGTGTGATAAACACAACGTGTAAAGAACGTGTTGTTTACTAGCACTTGTATTTGAAAATTTGGACTGTGTTTCGTATGGGAAAACCCACGAGAGCGAGTGAGACGGAGCCTTTGTTTGGAACCAATTTTTTTCATGACGTCACACTAAACAGGTCTTTGCATCGGAAACATTTGAAATTCTGGGGGATCGGCAAATTGAAAGCCCCTCAATGAGCGTCGATGGAATCAAGGGATTTTTGAGGACATTTTTGGCGTTTTGTTGAAAAATAGGTGTTTAAAATCCAGAACACAGGGAGCCAGAGGGGTAAAATTCGCATTAATTGCTCTAAAAAGTGAGAGGGGCTGTCACGTGTCTTCCACCCCTGGACAGCTTCCTCGCTGCGGCTATGGAATTGACTCTGGAATAACTTATTTACCTATCCTAAAAAGTTCGTTGCGTGTACAAAATTTTTCACTGGAAGCTTCTTCAAATTTTGGAAACTATAGGTCCATATGGAACTTTGCTTTTCCAACACGAAAAATGATATCGACCGACGGCAACAGAAAAAAAAAGAAATAATATGACAATGCGTTATAGTGAATAATGGCATAGTTTTAACTGTAAACTTTCGATACTTTTCAAGAAAATAAATGGGGAGAGGGGGAATTAAAATCCAAAAACCTCTTAAACCTCCACACCTACTAATCTATACCCCTAGAATGCTTGATGTGTAAAGGGCACTTGAAATGGTTAGTTCTGTATTTTAAAGGATTATTGTTTCATGAATTCGCAAGTGTTCCATTTATGCATATTACGTATCTACATCGTGACAATCGCAACAAGTGCTGACAGCACCTAAAACGGAAAAAAGATAAAAAAAACTGTTTATTATTTAGAATCACGGCTTTTCCGAATATGACATTTTTTGACTTCAAAAGAACGCCACCTCATGTTTGATCCCTGAACAAGCCGTTTAAAAGGTGGAGGGATTTAGAAATATCTATTGTCTATAGTTTATGTGGGTAAAAAAATCGAGCCTTATCAAAAAATTTTCTCTTTTCAGCTTTCAAGGGGTTTGTTGCAAACTTTTGCTACAGTGCTATAGAGTTTTGATTCTGATGAAAAATTGTCTGAAAATTACATTGGCGGCATCAAATAGTCATAAAATCCACTAAAAAACCCCAAAAAAACGCATTATAAAGAAAGCCAAAATTGCAGTCGTAAAGCCGAACAATCTGTGCACGCGCAAGACGAACATCAGAGATAGGTGACCCATTCCCCCCTTTTTTCTTTAAAGGGGGGGGGGGGAGAAAATATCTCTACAGTCAAACTGTGATTTTAAAAATGTGCATGGTCAAGATGTTGTCTTTTGTGAAGGGGGGGGGGGGGGGGAAGCAAAATATCAAGAACAGGGTGTTTAAAAACTTGAGTGCCAAACTTATGGAGTGTATTTTTGGGGTCAAAATACATATATAAAGACTTTTTTTTCCTACATGAGTATGTGCTGCAATTGTTTCTCTTCTGAGCTAGAGCCCTCCAAAGTTTTGAAAAAAAAAAACAAAAAAAAACAAAAAAAAACAACGCCTTTGACTCATCTCCTTACAGATACATCTGATCTAAATTTATTTTTTTTTAATTTCTCACCAAACAAGCTCAATTGGACAGCACTTGTCACAAAAGAACCGAGTGACATTTTTGATAAAATTGAGTTATTGATTGATAGAGCTAGCAATACTGAATCTCGAAGCAACAAGTGCTTCTTCTGTAATAACAACTATTTCCCGTCAAAATTCCAGGAAAAAGTGAGCTGGTGAGCCTCATTGATGTCATTGTCCATATGATGAAAAAAATGAGAACTTGGTTCCTTTGGCTGATTAGGTTAAACCTTAATCCGAGTCACGAAAGGGAAACCAACTCCGACTTGGTTCCTTTCAGTGGCGGCTCGTGCGATTTGGCAACCATGCTTTTTTACCATTTAAACCTATGCAAAAGTATCGATATTTTGGGGGGTGCATTGCACCTCCTGAAGATCGATTGTTTTACATAGGTTTAAATGGAGGGATTCCACTGTTGCCACATTGCACGAGCCGCCACTGGTTCCTTTTATAGAATTGGGAACGGACTTAAGTCCGGATTAACGGTTTTTAAAATAATCAACAGTGTAAACCAACTCTGCCGTTTGGTTTCTCTTAGAGTTTCGTTTTTCGTGATTATGCCAAAAAAAAAAGAAGAAAGGAACCAAGTCACTTTAAACGCTAAAAATTAAGAACCTTTCCTACATAGTAAATTCCACTTTTCCGGTGTTGAAATGCAAAAACACAACACGGTAGTTGAATGAAATCAAAACGTAAGTAATTCCAAGTTTTTTGTTTAAATGCTAGCTCTTCAACTTTGGACTCAATTTTCTCGAGATCAGCTCCATGTTGAATGCTGTCTAATTATTATCATTGCTAGCAAAAGCATTAAAGCTGTTCAGACTTTAGTGGCACGCTTTTCCAACACCTGCGTGTTGGAATTTTCCCTGCTTGTTTTTATTTGCCCAAATCTCCATGGAGCGTGGGTTTCGTTCAGTACACATAGAAATCTTTACAAATCATACTACACTGAAAAAAAGGTGCTGAATTTAACTATTTTTTAGTTGAAACTGTTAGTTTGACTGTTTAAACTAGTTAAGTTGTCTCCGTGCCGTGTTAGTTTTAACTAATTGAAACAGTCAAACAAACAGTTTTAAGAGGTGTCCATACTTTCATCCAAAAAAAGTTAAATTCAACACTTTTTTTTCGGTGTAAAACCACGGTTCACGAAGATTTGGACACGGATATGTACAGAATAGGGCTGCCGTTTTGCGTATAATCAATGCTATTTTTCAATTCACCGATGATTCCACCGGTTGAGAAAAGATTACACAGTTCAAGTCCGTGCATGACTATGATAAACTAAAATACTCGCATCTGTAATCTTTTCTCAACCGGTGGAGTAGTCGATGACTTTAAAAAACTTGCGGATATTTTAATTAATCAATGAAGTTTCCACTGATTAAGGAAAGATTACAGATCAGAGTATTTTCGTGCATTACAGATTGATTACAGTCATACAGTGAACTGAACTGTGTAATCTTTTCTCAACCGGTGAAATCATCGGTGAAGAGAAAAATAGCATTGATTATACGCAAAACGGCAGCCCTGGTACAGACTGTTTTCTCCACGAATGTCGGATACGACGAAAAAAACCGGACTCTCTTTTGTCGATAAAAAAGTTTAGGATGTAATGTAAGGACGAAATAATTATTCAAGAGGACACTGGCGCAACCAGGACCTCTTCCATCCCTCTCATTTCTCATTTGAATGTATACGTAGGAAAATGACAGAAAGAGGGGGTTTTATCCCCTTGTCCATCCTTGTGTAACATATTTTAATTCTTAACGGAGAAAAGAGAGAGATGAAGAAACTCTCTTTGCGCCACTGGAAGAGGGCAAATTAAAGCAGTAGCGGCTCGTGCAATATAGTCCAGTCAATCTAGCTTTTGACCTAGAATAAAATCGGAAGCAAATTCTAATGATTGGGCGTTAATCTACAACACATGGTGTACAAATCCTCAAAAGTCCCCATGAATCCGAGTGTCGGAAAGTCCCGGAAAATCGGGAAAAACCCCCGGGAAAAATCTGTCTTTCTTTGATAGTTCGTATCTCAGTTATCTATTGTCGTAGAGATGTGTTCTTTTTTTCAAGTTGTAGATAAATGCGTCTTCTTGTAAAAAGTACACTACTATTTTTTCCGTCAGAGCAAAATTTTTCCAGAAAATTTAGAAAAACTGCAAATTTGAAAATTTTCCAAATTTCGGAGTAAAATTTTCAGGTTTTACAGTTGGAAAAGAAAAAAATGCTCCCAAAAAAGGTTTTAGAAAATTTAATCAGTTTTAAAAATGAGACCTCAACGAAGTTTGTGCTGTTTTTCGTTACCGAGATACGCGCAAAAATGTTTAAAAAACCCTCGATTTTCAAGCGCTTGAGGCGCCTCCACTGCGGCACTTTACCATGTCATGCCATATGCCGCCGCGCCATGCCACGGCCACGGCTATTGCTGCGCGCCCCGGGGATCGACAACGGCACATTCACATTCTTCCCCCCCCCCCCCCCCCCCCCCCCACTTTTTTTTGCGCTCAGTGTCGGAATTTTTTTGTTGGCTTTTCTCTCTTCATTCTTTTTATTTCTTTTTTTTCCCTTTTTCTCATAGTTTTCACAAGTTTTTGAGTAAAATGAGAATAAGGGGAAATTTTGGAGATGGTCTTTATTTGAGAAGTTTTTAAGAATTTCTCGCTGAATTTCAGAGAGACTATGATTCTGAAGAAGAAAAAAGACTTACTGGTAAGAACTTATCGGTGTGATGAAGCTAAAAAAATCACGAAAAGCAAATTAGTCAAGGGAAACAGACTAATTTCCGGCAAAAATTTTAAGCAAAGGCAGTGGAGTTCCGGAAAATGTGGGTCCCTCCCCGCGAACTTTCAGTCAGTCGGGGACCCTCTACATTTTGTACGCAATGAATGAGGGTATATGAGGACCCCCCTCCCCGTTCCCCCAGCTAGAGAGGGAGCAGGGTCGTACGCCTGAAATTTTTTGAAAATTGAGTTCTCTCGAAACTTTTATTCACGCTTTTTTATAGCTTTAAAATTCCGTTTCTTTCCTACGAAAGGCAAAAACTGATTTTATTTTTCCCGGCCCCTTTTTTTAAAAACATCTAATAACACAGAAAATGCATGGCAATTTCCATATCCAAAGGGGTAAACCGACTCTTTTTACCTTAAAATTACACTAATTGTTTTTCCCTTCATCTATCCTTATTTTTTCAAATGTTATATTTTGTCAAATACAAGGATCAAATGTAAACAGGGGGCACTAATTGAGGGCTCCTGTTCTCCCGCGGGACTGCGAAGGTCTCCAGTACGCCACTGAGCAGAGGGTTTTGCATGGCTGAAAAGTTTTCGTTGTAGCTATATCTCACAGTTCAATAGCTAACCAAAGTCTACTGGTCGCAAAGCGGGGAAAAATCCTCCCTTCCAAAGCCATCATAGGTGAGTACATGTTTTGTATGTCTCTCTCTCTCCTCACATTTTAATATAAGCGTTAGAAAAGGACGGAAATAGGGTCTAAAGTCACGTGCTGGTCCTCTCTGCCATCTTTTTCTAGCTCATGATGGGGATTCAAATTGTTGTAGCTATAAAAAACATTACACAAATGAGAAGAGAGGGAGAGAGACAGACAAATTCCAGTACCCATATCCACCTATGCTCCAAACTTAAATTTTTTCGCGTTGTTTAGACAATATTAGATTCCATCAATTGTCTGTTTAAATTTGAAAATTAACTCGAAATACGAGTTTTTTTAATGTTGCGGCATTGTACTTAGGCGAGCTGTTCAGGAATATATAGGACATTTTGAAGGCGCAATTTTCAGCATTCATAATTTCCTGAAAGGAGGGAATCGCGAGCTTTATTTGTTTCCGTTCAAAAGGATAATCGTAATTTTCTAACGAACTTTCAATTTTTGTTTTCACTTCTAACAGAGGAGCAAAAGAAGTCTGATCAATTTTTAGGCTCGATTGTTCGTGACCAGGAGTTTTAACACAGCAATTTTCCCAATTAGACACATTTTCAGCCAATCCACATCGCATCGCTCATTTAATTTAAATTCCTAAGTCAAATATGTCAGCCTTTTTTCCCCTTTTTTTTTTTTTTTTTTGTTTTTTTTTTTTTTTTTGTTTTTTTTTTTTTTTTTTCATACACATAATTCCAACAAACAATATGGATGAATATCAAGCATCTTGAGACTGGATTTTTAAAGAAAGATCATCGAAAGTAATGAGTATTGGACGTAGGTATCATTCTAAACTCTCGGCATTGCCACTGACTTCTGCGTTCTTTTTTATCGGTCCTTCGCTTCAAATGCCAAGAAAAACTGAGACTCGATGCATTAAAGTTATACCAACAAAAAATTTTGAGTGTACACTGCACAGTTATATGTACATGGCACGTGTGCTGTCGGGACATCAGTGACACAGACTTGGAATAGCATCAGAAAAAAAAACAAACATCCATTAATAAGAACTCATATTTTTAAACGAAGTATGCTGCACTACCGTGAACTTTTCTTTTATTCTTCATCCTGCAAAGATGATCTGCGATGTGTCCAGAATATGTAGAAACAAGCGTTTTCAGCAATTTCCTGCTCTTCCGTAAAAAGAAAAGCCAGATTCTTACAGATACTTATATGCTTGGACTCATCGGTGAGGATGTTGAATTTTTTCATGAAGAATTTCAAGCTCTTCGAAATTGGTTAGTGTAATTTTGACATAGATCATGAGCCGCATGTACTAAGTGCACTATTTGCAGAGAATCGTCTCAAATACGCGAGAAAAATTTTAGGTTGGAGCATAAGCTGATACAGGAATTTCTCTCTCTTCATTTGTGTTGACATAATTTCACAACAATTTGAACCCATCATATGATAGAAGAGGATAACACAGACGGCCCTCACGTGACTTTAGACCCCACCTCCGTCCTCTCCTATCTCCTAACGCTCTTATTTTCAAATGAGAGGAGAGAGAGATAGAAAAATTCCTGTACTTACCTATGGTTTAGGAAGAGGGGACTTTTTCGGTAAACTTTGGTTAGCTATTAAACTGTAAGACCTAGCTACTAACTAACACTTCTCAGTCATATGAGCCTCTGCTGAAATGTTTTCCCTTGATTAATTAGCTTTTCGTGATTTTTTCAGCTTCATCACACCGATAAGTTCTTACCAGTAAGTCTTTTTTCTTCTTCAGAATCATAGTCTCTCTGAAATTCAGCGAGAAATTCTTAAAAACTTCTCAAATAAAGACCATCTCCAAAATTTCCCATTATTCTCATTTTACTCAAAAAATTGTGAAAACTATGGGAAAAAAGGGAAAAAAAAGAAATAAAAAGAATGAAGAGAAAAAACCAACAAGAAAATTCCGACACTGAGCGCAAAAAAATGTGGGGGGGGGGGAGGGGAAGAATGTGAATGTGCCGTTGTCGATCCCGGGGCGCGCAGCAATAGCCGTGGCCGTGGCATGGCGCGGCGGCATATGGCATGACATGGTAAAGTGCCGCAGTGGAGGCGCCTCAAGCGCTTGAAACTCGAGGGTTTTTCAAACATTTTTGCGCGTATCTCGGTAACGAAATACAGCACAAACTTCGTTGAGGTCTCATTTTAAAGCTGATTAAATTATCTAAAACTTTTGTTGGGAGCATTTTTTACTTTTCCAACTGTAAAACCTGAAAGTTTTACTCCGAAATTTGGAAAATTTTCAAATTTGCAGTTTTTCTAAATTTTCTGGAAAAATTTTGCTCTGACGGAAAAAATAGTAGTGTACTTTTTACAAGAAGACGCATTTATCTACAACTTGAAAAAAAGAACACATCTCTACGACAATAGATAACTGAGATACGAACTATCAAAGAAAGACAGATTTTCCGGGGTTTTCCCGATTTTCCGGGACTTTCCGATACTCGGATTCATGGGGACTTTTGAGGATTTGTACACCATGGGTAGTAGATTAACGCCCAATCATTAGAATTTGCTTCCGATTTTATTCTAGGTTAGGGCCGTTTTTGAGCTAGATTGACTGGACTAATAGGGCAGTTGCAAGGGTCTGACATTTTTCGTGTTTTTTATAAAAAAAAAAAAAAAAAAAAAAAAAAAAAAGAAAGTACTTGATGAGCTGAGAATAAATATGCCTTTGGTTTCTACTTAGGTCCCAGTGTTCTCGAGATGAGATTTTGGCCCAAAACACTTTGTTTTAAATGGGAATTACGCGTAGTGACGTCACTACGCACACGATTTTTTACAACTTTACACTCCGAAACCGGGACACTCAGGAAAAAACCAAAGGCACCATTGTTCTCAGCTCATCAAGTAAAAAAGCTACTCCAAAATGTTAACATACGTAAAATAATGTCTCATGGAGTGCCTTCAATTACCGAGATAGGCAAAATCACCCCAATTTCACTACATACGAAAGGCCAAGTTATACTATCATTTTCTTTATAAAAAACACAACACTTCAGACCCTTGCAACTGCGTCATTTGGCAACCATGTTTTTTGCAATTTAAACTATGCAAAAGTATCGATTTCTCAGAGACTCAGAGGATCCCCTAAAGATCGATTATTTTATGTTGGTTGCAATGGAGAGAAGTCAATGTTGCTAACATTGCACGCGCCACCACTTGGAAGTATGGAATACAAAAGTCTCAATAAACTTTCGGACTAAAATCAAAGAGATGAATTCCTTGAAACAAGACAAATTGAACGAAAATCACCAAATACCTTGTTAAGAAAGTTAGAGTGGAGCCAGCTTATCCTGGTAAAGATAATCACGGCAAGGTTGAGAGGAAAATGATCGATTGGTTATCGGGTCTACTAAACGGGGGCGCAATATACGCTCTACACATTCATAAACCAGTTTTCCGACAATCAATCCATATTTTTCTCATCGTAGGTACTGCGTATCTTGCAAGTACCATACCGTGACTATCGAACCGTTTCAGCACCAGGTTTACCGTGTTAATTAAATCATTCAGCGGACATTTCGATTGTGTTGTGTGAGTAGCTAAAAACTCGTACTCAATGGTACTAGTTTTTGCATATCCTACGAATTGAAGGCGCGAGATGTTACGTTCGTTTGCTCACATTTTAGCAGTGAATTGATTAGAGGCATTTAATGTTATTTTTAAGTGTTAATCAGAATGATGGACAATGCGGGGGTCACGGTATCAAAGCAGTGTTTGGCTAAAAATTAATTGTTGAATAATCATGAATACTTAATTAAAATTATTCACATTATTTTGATGTTATTCGTATCAATAAAGCGAAATTTTAATACTATAACAGTCATTCATCTTATATGACTTATGAGTGATGAATATACGAGTAGTTTTAAAACTTCGCTTTACTAATAGCTAGAAATAACATGAGGATAATGTGAATAATTTGAGTTAATTATTTATAATTTCATAAGTTAATATTTGCCCAACATTGTATCAGGAATGGCCTCTTATCACGTCTAATACTATCCAAAAGAACACCCTTCCATCAAATTCCAATATTTCTTAACCCTTTCAAATTTACAGGGTTTTATGCAAAAAAAAAGTAAGTTGCGTCTGTTAGTCTGTCAGTCCGTCAGTCCATATACTCAAATAAGGAATATTAACATGACGCTCTTGAGTTTCGTACGCCTATAACTGAAGAGATTTTGCTGGGTCATTTATTTTTTGCCGGAGGTTCAGTCAGCGCTACCAAAGTGTTAATTTTTATTCTATTTTTCTGTGTGATGGGGTCGTTTCAGGCCCACCTTCCTCCCTTTGGGCTCACAAGGGTTAAAAATAGAGGAAAGCTGTACGT
This sequence comes from Trialeurodes vaporariorum, assembly GCA_011764245.1. Lineage (NCBI taxonomy): Eukaryota > Metazoa > Arthropoda > Insecta > Hemiptera > Aleyrodidae > Trialeurodes > Trialeurodes vaporariorum. Next base: position 10,597,768 of record VMOF01000220.1, read on the forward strand.
TCTTGGGGATATTTTGGGGCTTTATAGGACGTTGAATCCTTTGCCGGGATTAGTTGCATCAGCCATTTGATGGCTGCGCTTTTGACGAAGTTCGTTGCGGTAACGGGTTATTGTTGAAAGAGAGTGGAGATCTTGCTGGTTGATGATAAGATCGAATAAAAATTAATGATGTGTAAATTCAATGGAGGGGCTTTTTTACTACAAGTTCGCAAGGCTTTTAGAGGTCGAGTGTTCGGAAGCGGCTCACGCGCTGCATTCATAATTTTGTGATGAGTGCGCCATATCCTCTCTCTCCTCTCCTCTCTCCTCCCATCTTTCTCTTTCTCTTCGCCTCTCCTCTTTCTCCACTCCACGCCTCTTTTCGCCTCTCAGCTCGTCACCTCCCACTCCTCCTCCCCCGTAAAATGGATATAAAATATCTGGTCTAATAAGTGCTTTCAGATTTTCCGCTGAATTGGCCAAAAGCATTTTCCAATAGATTTCCCTCCCCCACCCTCCTTGCCCGTATTTTACAGTCGCGTGGTTGCCAGCTGGAGGGGTTTATAATAACTGTGTCTATCCAACCCTTTTAGTACCAACGGGTCTGTTGCAAACTTTTGCAATAGCGCTATAGAGTGTACAATCTCATGTAAAATCGCCTGAAAAGTCCAATATAATGGTGGCATCAGAAAGTCATAAAATGAAGTAAAACTCACGAGAGGCGTTTAATGAAATCCAAGATGGCGGTAAAATATTGAGCAACCTGTATGCATGCACCACGAACATCTAAGGATAGCCAACCTCACAATATCGATCATAGCCAATCACAACGTAAATAAACACATAACCTCCGAAGTTGTCAACATTGGCAATCCTTGGATGTTAAAGGTGCATGCATACAGATTGCTCGATATTTTACCACCATATTGGGTTTAATCAAACGTCTCTTGTGAGTTTATTATCACATTTCATGACTTTCTGATGCCACCAATGGACTTTTCGTCCAATTTTACGTACGATGAAACACTCCTTATCGTTGTAGCAAAAGTTTGCAACAGACCCATTCTTTATATTTTTGTTTCCCTGCGGCCACACCTACGCCATATCAATGTATATGAACAGTAAAAGCCATACGTCTTATAATTTATTGATCATTGCAAGGTCTATGTAAAACGGTCAGTCCGATAGCGCCGTACTCTTTGCATATGACCAAGGAGTGAAACCGTGGGTGCCAGTAAGGGGGTGTGAATGCGAATGGAGAAGTTGCCCAATGACCCCTCCCCGGTAAATACCTATATTTCGCTCCTATCCTCCTTCAAATGAATAAAAATAAGTCCATTTTTTTTTTGGTTGAAAATCAAGGTTTCGTCCTTCTCTTCTCCGGAAAATTTTCTACCAGCGCCCCTGTGGCAAACCGTGCGTTATTCAATTGGGGTTGAGTTCACGATTTGGGAACATCCCGATTTGCCGTTGTAAGAACGGATTTAAAGATTACAGCGCTGTTAGACCGCCACCCTGTTTATATACCTTCGATTTTTGTTGAATAATCTTTCTTCAAGTGCACTAGCTGGCAAAAAAAAGTGCTGAATTTGACTGTTTTTTAGTTAAACGTATGGACATTACTTAGAAACTGTTAGTTTGACTATTTGAACTAGTTACATTAACACGGCGCGGAGGTAATTAAACTATTTAAACATTCAAACTAACAGTTTTAAGTGGTGTCCACACTTTTAACTAAAAATAGTTAAATTCAGCTCCTTTTTTTCATCGTGCCTTCATTTGCTGGCGTAGGCAAAATCAGCTCTGCAGAGTATGCATATTTCACTATCCACATGGTTGCGGAGCGAGCTAGGGATGATGTGTCTTGGTAACCCTGCTTATGAGCTAGGGGCTGTTATGATAAATGAAATTGAGAGATTTCGTGTTGACGTTCCGGTTTATCGGATTTTGCGATATTCGCCTGTAATGTGGCCACCTACTCTGCGTCTAGTTCCTCGCACAGTCTTGCCAGATCTTGGGGTGCTTTTCCTATGTTTTCTTATAGGAAAAGCATAGGCGGATCCAGCAATCTGGCAACAGTGTATTAATGCCATTTGATTGCATGGCAAACAATCGATTAGACACGGTGCCGTAACCCCTTCAAGAATCGATCCTTTATCATACATTCAAATGGGGATAATGCGCAGTTGCCAGATTGCTGGATCCGCCTATGCGGAAATCCCGCAAGATCTATGGCATCACTGTCATCGCAACCATTATCAACCGCTTCACCTTGCCTCACGCCTCGCGGTTCTGCATCATTAAACATTTTCTAATTCGAGGTGAGCGGTGAGCTTTTCCTTGCTCTCGCCGCGCCATAGTATTTAAAAAGGAGACGATGAGAGGGTGGAAAATCGGAAAGAAAAACTCCTAGCTGCCAGCTACGAACGGCGCGAGTGATTTGCTCCAAACGGAAACGGAAGTGCTTTTCAGACGGTTTCCGCCCGCTTGAGTGGGTCGTTACGTGCCTTCATAGATGTAAAAGGCGCTATGGAACAAGTCTGGCGAATCTCTTTTCTCACACATTATACTTACTTGCATCGTGAGCGGATTCAGACATGTTTCTCTCTCTCTCTCTCTCTCTCTCTCTCTCTCTCTCTCTCTCTCTCTCTCTCTCTCTCTCTCTCTCTCTCTCTCTCTCTCTCTCTCTCTCTCTCTCTCTTCGCACGTTTGAACGCATGTAACTTGGAATGGATGTAGAGGAAGGTGGCGAAAGTCACGTGACTGCCATTTCTCTCTTCCTTTCTAACACAAGCGTTCAAATGGGCGAAGAGAGAGAAGAACAGGACTTTTAGTAACTTTTGCTTTTTGTGATTCGATGGTTAATTTTTACGAAAAAACCAGCAAAATGACCTTTTAACCCTTTAATGGCCAAGCCCGAGTATACTCGTTTTTCTTCTCTAGTTTACTTCACATTGTTTCAGTCTTCATCCGGATAAAAGCGATTATTGATGAAAACATGTACAATGTAAGATTTCTTCAGACGCCTTCAATGTATCGTATATGCAATTTTAACTCCCCCGAGTACGAACAGTTAACTACCTTCCCTTTATAAACGAAAGAGATGCCGCCGCGTCCGTCCGTTTGAAATAACCTGACCCTTAGAGGGTTAAATTCACTAAATAATCACGAAATTCACTCATAAGCTCACAAAATGACTTTTAAGTTAAAGACGTAAGGACCACGCTGTAGTACCATGAGGAGATTCCTAACTAATTTGAGGCTTCCCTCTGTGTGTTTTAATAGAGAGATTGGCAAATTAGATAGGAATCTCCTGTGATACCTGTGTATGCAGATTCGCCATATTTGCATTTAAATGGCAGAGCTACGCAGGTAATCCGACCTTCCATCCAAAAGCACATGATATTTTCATTACATTTGGACTTTAATGGGGGCGTCATTACAATAAAACCGTATATTTACAAAACTGTGGGGGGTTATATAGCTCAACGGAGGGTGGACACTGGACACGTGTTTACAAGTATTAAAGTCTTATTTTGACCTGTCTTACGTGGTAAAAATTGTGACCTCTAATTGTGAAACATACCCTCCATAAGAAGGGGAGAAGTGAGTCTTCAGCAAACGAGCATCAACTCTAGGGGGCGTTAATTGATTCCGTTTAGATTTCAGTTCGTGAAAATATCAATCTCGCAGGAATGAATGACTTGTGAGACAATCTTCCTTCAACTTTAGGGTCCAATATGATTCTACCTCTCTTTTATTTAACTTCATAAGTATTTTACTTTGGCAAATAGAATGGAAAATAATCAATAACTAAACGAAGATGCTCAGGGGCGGATTTACATCACTTGAGGCTGAGGCCCTACGCAACCTTGACTTTGAGGTCCCCCAGAGGCAGGGTGGAGTGTCTGGGAGATTTTTCCCCAAGAAAGAGGAGGAATAGGGGAAAAACATAAAGAAGACAAGTCTGCGATTTAGTCTGATATCCCATATAAAATTACATTGGCGGTGCCTCGGAAGAGCTGTGGGGACGTTTTGAGAGCCCTGCGCCTTGTCAGCGGTTCAAAGCCTGCAAAAGCGACAGGTCTGCTCGTAAGTATGTTTTTCCATTTGGCATAACGTTGACGGTGCCCCGGAAGAGCAAAGGGGATGTTTTGAGAGCCCTGCGCCTTGTTAGTGATTAAAAGCTCACAAAAAAGACAGGCCTGCTAATTAGTCTGTTTTCCAAATTAAAATTACATTGGCGGTGCCCCTTAAGAGCAGAAGGGACGTTTTGAGAGTCATGCGGCTTGTCAGCGATTAAATGCCCACCAAAAAGATAGGTCTGCTCGTAAATCTGTTTTCTTATTTAAATAAATAACATTGGCGGTGCCCCGGAAGAGGGGCAGCCGGCAGCCCTTTCAAGGATTGAAGGCGCTTTTTATTGGAACGCGTGCTTTATCAAAGGACGACAATGATTAAAGGCAGGAACTCAGATACAAAGTTACAATTAAAATCGAATTTGTCGCTTTTCGTGATATAGAAAGTCACAAAAAAGCTATAGTATATGGAAAACTATTTGTTCCAGATTATTCTTTTGCAAAACGGTAAATTGAGAAGATTATACACGGTTTGAATAACAATTGCAATCGGAGCTTTGAGCTGTAGTACAACTCCCGCAACAAGAATAACTTTCTGAAAAGCTCAATCAACAATAATTCAATTAATAATAATTATTAAAACCATTTTCTTTTGCAAAGTATCAATTTTCAGACGATATATGACGTTGACAGGTCTTTAAGCACCTTTCGCGATTTTCTGCCGAGAGAAATTCGATTTTATTTTTATGGCTCCGGATCTGAGGTCCCGCAGGCTGATTCTGCTCGTTTGGACGAGACGAGACGAAATAGCAAGAATCGACCAATCCCATTGGTTTAAATGGCGTCACGTGACAGATTTGAAGTCATTCAAGCCGGGAATGGATGGGTTAAGAGTCATTCTTTTCAAATTCATGACTCTTAACCCATTCATTATCGGCTTGAATGACTTCAAATCTGTCACGTGACGCCATTTAAACAAATGGGATTGGTCGATTCTTGCTATTTCGTCTCGTCTCGTCCAAACGAGCAGAATCAGTCTGCTGGTGATAGAAGGCTTTATTGCTATACCAGTAAAAATTTAAACTGTGAAAACGAATATTTAAAGTATGCATGAATCTACAAATGACTTACTTTTTACCAGTTTTGGAATCCTCCAATGAAAATACAATTCGACTCGTCTTCTATCTTTGGTTTCAGATCACAAATCAGGCAGGTTTCTTTCACTTTTTAACTTAATCGCACTTCGTTTTTCACATTTCCCCTGCTTCGATCAAAATTGGATCTCGTGATTAAGTAATAAATCTGGTCACATTTAAAGACGCGCATTGAAGCGGGTATTTCAAACGCAAAGATTACATCCACGAATATACTTTCTGAATTAAATCACGATTCGTCCAAATCAAATAGCTAGAAGTTCTGTCGGTGAAAATCGGATATTTCTTTTGTTGTTTCAGAAACACCGGTGTTTTTTTCTTGATTTTAGAACATAGTCTCATCAATTTAATTATAACCTCTTTCCTTCCGGAGTTATTTAATTTCAGCGGTTATGTCTGTTCAAAAAAGAAATGGTATATGTGACAAGCTTTTGTTTATTTACCCCTTGTTTACAGGCACATCCAAAGAGTTTAAGAAACGTTTTGAATTCAAAACACGTGGTTTTCTTTTTCAGACCGCTTACACAAAAACAATTATTGACGTTTCGATCTTTCACTTGAAGATAGAAAAAGATTCTACGAATTCACTGTTAGTGCGTTTCAAACACAATCATAGATTGACTGGTTTTAAGTCGATAACACTAAAGAAAACAAAATCACAAGGAACACTTCTTAAATATAGTCTGTCGGATCAATTTTACTTTTTAAAACAGCTTCGGGAGTTAGTCACTCGACTTATTCTTGTAAAAATTCGCACTCGATAATATTTTTTCTTTACCGGCAAACTTAACGCGATGTTTCTTTGTAAACACCGGGGTTCAAGGGATAGGTTGTTTTGAAAAACGAGGGTCGGGAGGGGTTAGAGGAACTGCGATCCGTTGCTTTGCGTTCGTGCAATCTCTAAATTTTTTTGCGGAAAATTTCAGCTGGTCGGGGCAGCGGGATTGCAGCGTGTGTCTTGAATCTCGTCGGAATTTTTATATCTTATTCCTCTTTACTTTAATTTTTTTTTTTTTTTTTTTTTTTTTTTGCGAGTCGCGGTAAATTCAGTTCCGTCGCGACACGACAATTATAGCGATACTAAAAAGATGTGGGATGGCTAGAGCGAGCAAAGCGAACGAAAAGCGCTCTAGTTACCGAATTTCACATCTGCGCAGAGGGGCTTTTCCCGTCCCGTCCCCCCTTCTTCGTTTGTCCCCTCTGCGCCCCCCCCTCGTCACCACAGGGCTGTGCTCTGTGTGTCCCCGCTCCACACTCCACCGGCGGACAGTATACATCGCTCAGTCCATCTCGAATTTTGAATCGCTCAAAATCGCTTCTCACAAATATAGTTTCCGCTCAAGTCTATCACGTAATCGTCGAGAAGTTTCGCTTTTATTTACATGCTGTTATTTTGTTTGTTTACATATTTACGCTTTCGATTTCTTGTTTTATTTCTCTTCCTTTGTCTGTTTGTCTGTCTGATGTCAGTCGGCTGCCGAGGTGATTGAGTTTACTTGATTGATTTTAACAATAACAAGCGACGCCGGTATTTAGAGCGAAGATTAAGTGAAACCGACGTGATCGCGTAAGAATTATTTCAAGGTTAGGTTTAAAATTGTAAGAAGTAAAATGCGGCCAAGAGAGTCCCTGTACGTAGATAGTTAAGACAAGAGGGTAGTCAAACTGTGATTGGTCAACGAAGTTTTACGTTCTACCGCCATTGGATGCGTTTTTACACATCTGTTTACAAACAAAGAGCTCCAAGATAAAAGAGTTAATTGCCGATTAACTTGTTAATTTTAATTATATGATGCACTTCCAAGAATTTCTATAGTTCCCGAAAGAATCTTTAAAAGCGTAAATATAGACCTCGATCAACAAAAGCAGTGGAATTTAAAATTGCCGATTTCCAAGTGAATATTCTTCGAAGTGAGCTGATAACAAGCCAAAATTTACGAAAGAAAAAAAAAAAAACCTTCACAATTTGCTTTATTATAAAATTTTTATACAGTAACGGAACCTCTTGGTAGCGGAAACCTGATGTTACCGGAAAATTTTGCCGGTCCCGTGGAATTGCTATGGTAAATAAATGTAAATCAGCCTGCTCATAGCAGAACCTGACCAACGCGGAAACGGAAGGTTTTAAAGGCGTATTTAACGGACAAATTGTGAAAAAAGAGGCAATAATATGAGAAAAACGGGCAACTTCTGTCTTTCAACAGTTAAAACTAGACATTTTTTTCAAATCTTAAACAGCTCAAATTTTTAAACATTATAATTTGTAAAGTTTCAAAGTTTTAATGATTTAATAAGTTTTAAAGGTTTAATTAAGTTCCAAAGTGTCAAAGGTAAATGAAGGTAAAAGGCAGTTGGCCTTTCAACTTTCAATTTTTCGTTTTTTTTCTCCATCCGGTAAACCTGCCGATAGCGGAAATCTGATATTAACGGAAAAATGTATCCGCTCCGTGAGGTTCCGTTATAAACAGGTGCCACTGTATATGAATAAATTAAGTTTAATTTGATAAAAGTGTAAATGAGAAAAAAGTTAAATTTTAAAAAAAAAAAAAAAAAAAAAAAAAAAAAAAAAAAAAAAAAAAAATTGCACATAAGAGTGTATCTTAAAATTAATATTAAAGTTATATAGTCAGGTGGCGGCATGCACGGGCGCAGCACCGCGGCCGGCATGCAGCGGGCGCGGCGCGGCGAGGCGTGGCGTGGCGTCTCTTTTCTTGTGAGCTGACGGAATTTGAGTTTGAGAGTCAGAAGTCAAAGAGAGACTGAATCTAATGAGAGTTATATTTGAATGCCTCCGACTCTCGACTGTGATGAGCTTAACCTTGACCCCCTTCACCCCTTTCACCCGACCCCGATGAGCGATGCATATGTCGCGTCGCAACGACGCACAGTCCCGTCGAAACTAGGATTTTTCTGGACACAAAGAAATAACCTGTAGAGAATACCCTTACGAACACAGTAATAATCTTGGGGAGGACCCGGGTCCCTCTTTAAAATGTTTGTGAAGACCCCCCCCCCCACCCCCTTTAATATGCTGGGGGAGACCCCAAGACCTCTCCCTTTAAAATCCTTTCAGGGGTAATGGTACACATGTTGTTCTCATTTAATTTAACATGGGATTCAATGGGATTTAAATGGACACTTTTAAAAAAATTAGGTGACCCATTAAAGCTCTTAAAAAATTGTCCTCTTTTGAAAGCATATTAATAAAATGTCAAAAAACTCAAATCCCAAAATGCGTGCAGGGAAGGGTTAAGACTAACTTAAAAGTTTCCATATCTTAACTTAAAAGTTAAAATTTAAAGAAAAAACAAAACAAAAAATCTTCTGGGCATAAAAACGGCGGGTTTTAACGGTTAGATAACGTTTGCTGGTGCGTGAAAACTAACCTCAATGTTTTTTTGTTTTTTTTTAATTTTTTATTTTTTTTGTTTTTTTTTTTTTTTGTTTTTTTTTTTTTTTTTTTTTTTTGTTTTTTTTTTTTTTAGGATTTATTATGGCTTATGCTCTTGATTGGAGCCTACAGCCACTAACAGACAGACTGAGAGAATGAAACAGTTCTTTGTTTATTGTCAGAAGACATCGGGGACTTGAAACATCCATGCTTAGCACTCAGATTTCCACTGTAATAATCTTTGCCGTGGACCTACTTTTAAGGAGACCGAGCGACAATACCAGTGAAACCTCAATGTTTGTGACATTGACGCCATTTTGTTTACTAGCACCCGCATGTTTACGAGCGGTCTGGAGTCTAGACCCCCCATAAATGCACAATTTAAGGTTAAGTTGACATCGGATTGGTTCATCAATCAGCTATACGGAAATTTAATACATCTATTTGACCAATGAAATACCTCCGCAAAAACAACAACAACAATCTTTGATGCCCGTTCAAAACAATACTGAATATAGTGCCATTGTGGTGTGGTCCAAAATGGGTCCGTTGATTGATGATAAGAGCTTTTATTGCCAGCAAACGGGAAACAACATTTCTTGGTCCCTGGGGAATCAAGAAATCAACACGAGTGCATAATCTGAATGCATTTGCATCAATGGTCCAAAAATTTTATTGCCCGCAAACGGGAAACAACATTTCTTGGTCCCTGGGGAATCAAGAAATCAACACGAGTGTATAATCTGAATGCATTTGCATCAATGGTCCAAAAATTTTATTGCCCGCAAACGGGAAACAACATTTCTTGGTCCCTGGGGAATCAAGAAATCAAGACGAGTGCATAATTTGAATGCATTTGCATCAATGGTCCAAAAATTTTATTGCCCGCAAACGGGAAACAACATTTCTTGGTCCCTGGGGAATCAAGAAATCAAGACGAGTGCATAATTTGAATGCATTTGCATCAATGGTCCAAAAATTTTATTGCCCGCAAACGGGAAACAACATTTCTTGGTCCCTGGGGAATCAAGAAATCAACACGAGTGCATAATCTGAATGCATTTGCATCAATGGTCCAAAAATTTTGTGAGTATACGGACTGATAGACGCTATAGACTTTCTTTTTTTTCATAAAACCCTGTCAATTTGAAGTGGTTAAGACATTTTGAAATTCGATGGAATAATGTGTTCTTTTGGATAGTATTAAACATGATAAGAGGTCATCGTTTTGCATAAATCATGATTGACTTAGTCTAGGGAGCCCAAGTATCGAGATAAAATACTTTGAAATTCTTTGCGCCAACTCATTACTTTCCTAGTTTTTCTAATTTTGTTAGAGTGAGAAAGTAAAAAAAAAAAACAAAAAAAAACAAAAAACAAAAAAAAAAACAAAAAAAACAAAAACAAAAACAAAACCAAAAAAGCAAAACAAAAACAAAAACAAAAAACAAAAAATAAAAATTATTAGAGCTCAAGTCTTTTGAATATCTGGTTTAAGGGGTTTGACGAAGAGTGCAGGGTGCATGCTTCTGAGAAGCATCAATGCGTATCGGTGAGGGGTTGGTTTGCAACGAGCCTTAAATGTACGTTTGCTAAACATTTATTCATTCAGCAATCCGTTTTGATGCATTTCGAAAGCACGCACAGCTCTTTGTTGACACTTGGTCAACCCGATACTCAAAATGCGTAAGCTCTAGCTCTAAATTTCAAAATCTCTGAAAGGAGTTCAAAATAAAACTTCAAACGTCAAAAGTCATGGTTACAGTCAGAAAATATCAATGTATTGAAGTGGTTCTAAAACAAACAACTTCATGGGCGGATCAAGCAATTTGGCAACCATGCTTTCTATCCATTTGAACACATGAAAAACAATCGATTCTTAGGGGGGCCATGGCCCCTCTGCTAATCGATTGTTTTTCGTACATTCAAATGGGAAGAATCCACAGTTGCCAGATTGCTGGATCCGCCTTTGAACAACTTCCATTTTCGAAAACCTCCGAGTTCCATTCCAGTGAGCGACGATTTTGATCTCAGAATTATTGTTCCAAACAGTTGAACTGCACCTCGTTTTGCAACCTGTTCGACGGCACCTCTATCTTAAACTAATGTCTCTTGAAGCCAGCGCTATCATCGCATTTTTCAATTCACCGATGATTCCATCGATTGAGAAAAGATTACACAGTTCAATTCAATGTATGACTGAAATGCACGAAAACACTTTGATCTGTAATATTTTCTCAATCGGTGGAAACGCCGTTAATTAATTAAAATATCCGCAAGTTTTTTTTTTTCAAGTCATCGACGACTCCACCGGTTGAGAAAATATTACAGATGCAAGCATGTCCGCGCATTTCAGTCATATACTAAACTAAATTGTGTAATATTTTCTCAACCGGTGGAATCATCGGTGAATTGAAACATGTGATTAATAATACGCAAAACGGCAGCTATGATTTAACTCAGCTTTGATTTCATCGGCTGACAAAAAGTTCTCGCAGTCTAGGTCACCAGTGTGACTATAACACTCGAAAATACTTCGATCAGTAATCTTTTCGGCTACCGGAACTTTAAATTTTGATTTAACTAACTAAGCGTCAGACCTTATTTAATTATTTAAAATCTTATGAAATTTTTTGATAATGATTCCATCGGATTAAAAATTATTACAGATCAGAGTATTTTCGTGCGTTATTACTGTTGATCAGGAGGGTGATTTTGCTGCTCCTTTGTCGATACGAGACAGTGGAAATCGATTGATCCAAGCATATTTCACAATGGGTCTGTTGCATACTTTTGCTACAGCAAAATAGAACCTTGATTCTTATGTAGAATTCGGCGAAAATATTGATGCGCACATAAAAACGTTCAAAATCCGCTCATCAACTCAGGAAATCACTTCAATTTCAAACAGCCCGCGCTGCACTAGACACTATTTGCACCGGTATACTACTACATAGACGGAACCACCGTGCATAAGTAAACAACATAATAACTACAAAATGATGGAATTCCGTTCAAAATACATGAACTATTGACTGCATTTGCTGTCTGGTCTTCTCGGTTTATCAAAGATTACAAAATAATATAAGAAATGTACGCATCTAAACGAAACATTCCAATGTTTGTAAGTTCTGTTGATGTGTACATAAACGAGATGGTTCCATCTATGTAGTTATAAGTCGGTTATATAGTGCCTAGTGTAGCGCGGGTTGTTTGAAATGGAAGGTATTTTCTGAGTTAATGAGTGGATTTTGAAAGTTTTTAATGTGCGCATCGTTATTTTCGCCGAATTTTACGTTAGAAACAATGTGTCATATTGATGTAGCAAAAGTACGCATCAGACCCATTGCATGGTTCCGGCGCTAATCCTATAGATCCGAAACATTTCGGGAAACAACGAACACCCTAAACCTTTACGACCAATCATCAATGCATTTCATCATTTTCAGATTCAACGCGTTGAGAACTCTGAGCGCATACTTTTTGGAGTACCGTACAAAACAAAACAAGGTCGGAAATAATGACCCAATGATGTAACCTGGACACTAGGGTGGGCCGAAAAAGGGCTTTTTTCGAAAATCGATGACGCCTAGCAGGGCGATTGTTCCTCGGCCGAAATGATGAGACACGTATTTCACCGATTTTGAAAATTTTGATTCCTTCCGGTTCCAGCGATGCCAAATGTTTCCGATTTTTTCGAAAAATTCACGTTTTTTGACAATTTTTTTTCTCCGGAGATTTTTTGAGGCACGGTTAACAATCAGCCTAGCAAAAATACTCGTCTAGGATGTTTTTGGAGTCTTTTAAGACAAAAATGGTGAATTTTCATCGATTCTTTCGGGTTCCAGATTCGATATATCGAATTTCGTCAAAATTAGCCCAAAAATACAGGATTTTGCCCTGTTTTCAGTTAGAACTCAGTTAGAACTGCAAATAACCTTGACGCCTACTTTTCAAGTGAATTCTTATGGTACAGTTAGGTTCTGTGCCAAATTTCAGCTCAAAATCTTAATACCTTCCGGTTCCAGCGTTGCCAACTTTGCGCTTTTTTCCCAACATTCACGTTTTTTGACATTATTTTTTCTCCTGGGATTTTTGAGGTACTGTGAACACAAACTATACTAAAAATACTCAACTAGGAAGATTTCAGAGTCGTTTAAGACCGAAATGGTGAATTTTCATCGATTCCTGTTCCAGCGTTGTCATGTTTCTTTCGATTTCTCCCCAAATAAAAAGCTATATACTATAGCTCTAAACTTTCTTTCTATTCTGCTCCTTAAAGTAACAAACTGAAAGGAATGATAGAACGGGTGTGTAAAGACTCTATCTCAACAAAATCGATGGCTTTATATCGATTCTTATGGTCCTAAATTCGATTTATCGTTCTTTTTCGATATTTATTGTAATGAATGAGGTATAGCTGCACCGTGACAGTGAAGTTGCTGTATTTTTCTGAGACCTTTTTTATGGAATTAATCAAGTAAAAAAAGTGTTTTTGTGAAACTTTCAAACAGTAGTTCTATTTTATTCGATTCCAGTGTTGCCATTTTATCATAGTACAAACACGAATTGATCATAATAATAATTTGAAAGATGCCAACAGAAATCCTTTTCAATGAATTATACAATGGTTCATGGGTAAATTAAGATTATTTTCCTTGTGACTTTTGACTTGTCACAAGAAAAAATATTTGTTAAACCTAATGTAAAGACATCCTACTTTTAACTTTATAAGGGGGGGAACTCGTCAGTAAGCCAGGGGGGGTTGGACACCCCTGCTTGGTCAACCCGATACTCAAAATGCGTAAGCTCTAGCTCTAAATTTCAAAATCTCTGAAAGGAGTTCAAAATAAAACTTCAAACGTCAAAAGTCATGGTTACAGTCAGAAAATATCAATGTATTGAAGTGGTTCTAAAACAAACAACTTCATGGGCAGATCCAGCAATTCGGCAACCATGCTTTCTATCCATTTGAACACATGAAAAACAATCGATTCTTAGGGGGGCCATGGCCCTTCTGCTAATCGATTGTTTTTCGTACATTCAAATGGGAAGAATCCACAGTTGCCAGATTGCTAGATCCGCCTTTGAACAACTTCCATTTTCGAAAACCTCCGAGGTTCCATTCCAGTGAGCGACGATTTTGATCTCAGAATTATTGTTCCAAACAGTTGAACTGCACCTCGTTTTGCAACCTGTTCGACGGCACCTCTATCTTAGCCCTTCACTGCATGATTTTTTTTTTTTTTTCAAGCAAATGTGGATTTTTCAATGTATTAGGTGGTCAAATACATGGGAAAAATAGTGAAAAAAATAATTTGACGGTTTTTCGGTCAAAATTCTCTTTTTTCTATTTTTTACTCGTTTTTTACAAGTGATGTAACACCATAAGAAATGGCGGGAATTTTTTTGATTTATTTTTTTTTAAATTTTCAAAAAAAAAAATGTTTTTTTTACTTTAATTGGATTTTTCAAAAAGCCAATGCCGGAAACTTTATAAAAATAATCAAAATGTGGTCAGTTTGGAAACGGGGGCAAATTTCCCCCCTGACATGATTTCGATCACGAACCCTTCACTGCATGATGTTTTCTTTCAGCCAATTTTTTTTTTTTTGTGAGCTCAAAACATACCTTCTCCCGCGTTGACCCACCATGCGCCAAAGGCATATCTCAAAACCTGTATTTTATATGAGCGTTTGAAGAATTTGTTCCACCGGTGGAACTTCATGCAGTGAAGGGTTAAACTAATGTCTCTTGAAGCCAGCGCTATCATCGCATTTTTCAATTCACCGATGATTCCATCGATTGAGAAAAGATTACACAGTTCAATTCAATGTATGACTGCAATGCACGAAAACACTTTGATCTGTAATCTCTTCTCAATCGGTGGAAACGCCGTTAATTAATTAAAATATCCGCAAGTTTTTTTTTTTCAAGTCATCGACGACTCCACCGGTTGAGAAAATATTACAGATGCAAGCATGTCCGCGCATTTCAGTCATATACAGGGTGTGGCAGACCACCCGTCCACTATCTTTATCTCAAAAACGGCCGAAAATTGAGCTTCGGGGGCAAAACTTTCATTGGGTATATCGACCCCAAGGAATCCAATGAAAATATTTTCAGCCCTTGGTCTACCCTTTCAGAAACTTCTTAGTTTTTTGAAATCCAATGATTTGGAGGGTCACAGCGGTCAATCAAAGATTACCCCTAAATTTTTTGAAAACCACCCCTAACTCAAAAAAGGGTGGTTTTTAGAAAAAAACCTTCGGGATAAAAAAGTTTTATTTTTTTATGCTGTATTAGATTCCAATGTCGAAACATACCCTTTCCATTTGATTTTTTCGAGATACGGGTACCCACCCCCCTAAATAACCCCCAAGGGGTGGTTTTGGGGGGCTGAAAATATTTTCATTGGATTCCTTGGGGTCGATATACCCATTGAAAGTTTTGCCCCCGAAGCTCAATTTTCGGCTGTTTTTGAGATAAAGATAGTGGACGGGTGGTCTGCCACACCCTGTACTAAACTAAACTGTGTAATATTTTCTCAACCGGTGGAATCATCGGTGAATTGAAACATGTGATTAATAATACGCAAAACGGCAGCTATGATTTAACTCAGCTTTGATTTCATCGGCTGACAAAAAGTTCTCGCAGTCTAGGTCACCAGTGTGACTATAACACTCGAAAATACTTCGATCAGTAATCTTTTCGGCTACCGGAACTTTAAATTTTGATTTAACTAACTAAGCGTCAGACCTTATTTAATTATTTAAAATCTTATGGACATTTTTTGATAATGATTCCATCGGATTAAAAATGATTACAGATCAGAGTATTTTCGTGCGTTATTACTGTTGATCAGGAGGGTGATTTTGCTGCTCCTTTGTCGATACGAGACAGGGGAAATCGATTGATCCAAGCATATTTCACAATGGGTCTGTTGCATACTTTTGCTACAGCAAAATAGAACCTTGATTCTTATGTAGAATTCGGCGAAAATATTGATGCGCACATTAAAAACGTTCAAAATCCGCTCATCAACTCAGGAAATCACTTCAATTTCAAACAGCCCGCGCTACACTAGACACTATTTGCACCGGTATACTACTACATAGACGGAACCACCGTGCATAAGTAAACAACATAATAACTACAAAATGATGGAATTCCGTTCAAAATACATGAACTATTGACTGCATTTGCTGTCTGGTCTTCTCGGTTTATCAAAGATTACAAAATAATATAAGAAATGTACGCATCTAAACGAAACATTCCAATGTTTGTAAGTTCTGTTGATGTTTACATAAACGAGATGGTTCCATCTATGTAGTTATAAGTCGGTTATATAGTGTCTAGTGTAGCGCGCCGTGTTTGAAATGGAAGGTATTTTCTGAGTTAATGAGTGGATTTTGAAAGTTTTTAATGTGCGCATCGTTATTTTCGCCGAATTTTACGTTAGAAACAATGTGTCATATTGATGTAGCAAAAGTACGCATCAGACCCATTGCATGGTTCCGGCGCTAATCCTATAGATCCGAAACATTTCGGGAAACAACGAACACCCTAAATCTTTACGACCAACCATCAATGCATTTCATCATTTTCAGATTCAACGCGTTGAGGACTCTGAGCGCATACTTTTTGGAGTACCGTACAAAACAAAACAAGGTCGGAAATAATGACCCAATGATGTAACCTGGACACTGATTCTAGGACTCTAGGACCTAGAGTCTCTAATTTGTATGCATGCACCACAGTTAATCAGTGTTTACAGGTGCGCCTATGAGTGTTCGGGTTCATGTAACATATAAGCATGTACTCATGAAAGCATATACATGCAAGTTAAAAGATTGGTGGAGATGATGTCACTGTCACAGATTTTTAAATAACAGCTTTCTCCTTAGTTAACACTCAGCGTACACCTGAAATGTATCACCATCACCAGACTGGTTTCTCGTAAAGGAATCAACGGGTCTATTCTTTAACAAGAAAGTAACTGACTCGTCACCGATAAAAAGTAACTTGTTCAGATGTGTTTCTATTCCAATCCGTTCAAACCTCACCGAACGATCGCAAACCTCTTAGATTGAGCACAAAGTGTCTTGCAAATCCATCGAAGCTCGCTTTTCCAGATTTCAATCCGATAGATAGCGCCACTAAAGTCGCTTTTTGGGACTGTCACGTTTTCGGAATTTCAAACTGAAACCAAAAAAAAAAAAAAAAAACTGCAAAATCCGAGAACGTCGGCACCTGAAAAAAAATTTTAATTGATTTTTGAGCCAAAAACGAGATAAGTTGGTTGAGAATTCAAAATTATGAAATTCATTTCGTCATAAGCTTCGTAAAATCGAATGAGGGTGAGAGATAATATGTCTATCTGCCTCTCTCGTACTAATTGAGGCTTATGGGAATTTTCGAATTTAATAACTTCCGGCTTTATTTTTGAGTGTTTCAGCATGACATTTTCAGGGCCTCTTCCTAAAGTATGCTCGCAGGTGCTGTCGTTCCTAAAATTTGTACTTTAACCCTTTCAGGAATGGGTCTGTTGCAAACTTTTGCTACAGCGCTATAGAATGTTCAATCTCATGTAAAATCGCGTGAAAAGTCCATTGGTGGCATCAGAAAGTCATAAAATGCAGTATGAAACTCACGAGAGACGTTTAATGAAATCCAAGATGGCGGAAAAATATCGAGCAACCTCTATGCATGCACCACGAACATCCAAGGATAGCCAACCTCATAATATCGATCACACCCATTCACAACGTAAATAAACACATAACCTCTGAAGCTGTGAGGTTGTCAACGTTGGCAATCCTTGGTTGTTAAAGGTGCATGCATAATGATTGCACGATATTTTACCCCCATCTTGGATTTCATTAAATGTCTCTTGTGAGTTCATTATCTCATTTCATGACTTTCTGATGCCACCAATGGACATTTCGGGCGATTTTACATACGATGAAACTCTTTTTATCGTTGTAGCAAAAGTTTGCAACAGACCCATTCTGGGACACATGTGTTCCACTTAACTTAACACGGGATTCTATGAAATTTGAATGGACATTTTTCAAAATGTTTAGTGACCGTTCAAAGTTCTTAGAAAATCGTCTTCTTTTGAACGGTTTAATAAAATCTCAAAAAAACTCAATTCCCGCAATTTGCGCAGGAAAAGGTTAAGAGAAAATTTGTCAATTTTAGTCAAAAACTGTTGACTTTTTGAGCAGCGCGACGAGTTGTACACGGTTTGATTTGGAATCATAGCTGAAAGATGTTAGGAATTTGGTAAACACCCTCAAATCTCTACAAGATAAACTTTTTTGAATTTCGCGCTGTATGAACTAGCAACTTCGAGCGAGAAAGTTACGTTTCGTTTACGACAACGTCATAATGTCTTTGAATAGGGACAGATCAGGGGTAGTCACATGATTTTTTTCGTCCCATTTTCTATCCTTTTCTAACACATGCGATATTAATGGAAAAAAGAGAGAAGGGCAATTAATCGGATCTGCAAGTGGAAAACATCGATGACCGTCAAAAGGTTTGCAGGCTGCCTAATCATGAGGTGTGGATGTTGCTATTGGTGCGCACCAATCATCAAATGTTCACCAGGAGGCTACTTGAAGGATCTAATTTGATTGCGTAGTAACAGCCAAGATAATAAGAGCTTTGTGAATGAAAACTACGGTCATACAACTCTTTCTACTCTCAGGCTGTGGTATTGCCTACCTTATTAATTGCAGGAAATTTTATCCAGATTAAATAAAACATATATCATATAGTACGTTAGTGCTAAACTGTGGTTTATCATTCAAGAGAATGTTTCTGAAGTTTTTGATCATTCCACACGCCTTTAATAATTTTACATTATATGCGGATACATTACTTAAAAGATTAGTCCTATGCCCTTGCAAGTTGAAACCAACCTCGCTAAGCATCACGGAAAAAATGTGTTAATTTTACATGTCGCTTGTTAAAAAATGTGCGACAACCAAAAATATGCTAACTTTACATCCTAAAACGTAGAATTAACCATCCGGACATTTATTTTTACTTATTATGATGTAAATTTAGGTTATTTTTAGTTGTCACACATTTTTTTTTAACAAACGGGATGTCAAATTAGCATATTTTTTTTTTTTCAGTGAGGTTTAATATGGAATCGACCAACGTGCGAAAAAATGTAAATCTGATGAAACATTGGAGGTATCAAGGGCCAAAGCCACTTCTTAGGTTCATTAGATTTGACTCAATACTCATGAAAGTTTCAATGAATAACCATTTTCTAATGGATTAAATCTATTTGATTTCTTTGATTTGATTACATCTATTGGATTCCTCTAGCATACTGACGTCTCTGACCAATCACTGGATGATGTACTATCGACGAATTAAAGATTGTCGCGAGATATTCACGAGCTACGTTTTGCCTTCAAGGTTCCGCTTCGGCCACTCTTCATACTCCTCACACCTTGCAGGCAAAAGGGCCTGTACGGGTGGGGCGGGAAAAGCCGTTGCTGATAAGTCCCACGCTCACAACCATGACTGAAAATGTGTGAAAATCTCGCGACAATCTTTAATTCGTCGATAGTACCTACAATTTTATGGAGAGCTTTTTTTTTATTCACTGCCAATTTTCAAATTAAATTATTACAGCATTTAATGGGGCTTTTTACTTTTCACCAATAATGCCCATTCATAAATAAAATAGATACGCCAAGAATCCTTTAGTTTCACCGATAATTTGTAAAATGTGTTTTTTTAAAGAGGCATTGATTTTTTGTTTTTTTGGTTTTTTGTTTTGTTGACCCGTGCGTAGTTTCTTCATTGTTCTCTATACCTCCTTCAAATCTAGACAAGAGCAACTTGTCCGTCAGAATTTCCATGCTAGATGCATCACTCAAGATTGAAGGCGCTTTGCTCCTAAGCAAACTCTATTTTCTGATGCCGTCACATGAGTGCCTCGTTAATCATTCTCAGCATTGATTTCCCTACGTAGCTCTTCATAGGATAAACGTTTAAACATTCCTGACACGTAAAAAAACTCTGCTTTATTCTAACTTAGGATTGTCAAATAAATTTAAGATCCTTACAATTTTAATCGGAAAATTTCAGAGAGAGCGGGGCACTGACTTGACTTCAGACAAAACTTTTGGTCAGTTGGTGGAATTTCAGAAGGAGAAGAACCCCCCCCCCCCTTCCCCAAAAGCGACGGTCACATAATATTTGATTGAATGTATTTGTCAAATTTTGGATAAATCATAAATTCACTTAAATAATTAGTGTCCCTTTTGAAAATTTGAAAGTTTGCGCTTTTTTCAATATTGATTTTAGAAATAAGACTCATTGGCAATCAACTTTTCAAAATAACTTCCTTGCAAAGAGAGGGGATTGAGCTGGTATAGCCTTTCCACCCCCTCCACGGGCTGCCAGTCGGCAGTGATCCATATTTAAAGAGATCTAAACTTCAACTTTCGATATCGTGCTCTATGCGAGATCTGGCCCACTTTCTTAAATGTTTAGCTGAGGTATGTATTATAAATT
The DNA here is from genome assembly GCA_011764245.1 of Trialeurodes vaporariorum. Lineage (NCBI taxonomy): Eukaryota > Metazoa > Arthropoda > Insecta > Hemiptera > Aleyrodidae > Trialeurodes > Trialeurodes vaporariorum. Next base: position 10,617,918 of record VMOF01000220.1, read on the forward strand.
AACACAATATTGATGATGATCTACGTTCTGCATGATTTTTTGATCGATTTCTGGTTCGTTATTGGATTATGTTAATTTTTTTTTTTTTTTTTTTTTTTTTAAATCGGCTTTTTAGAATCCTAGGACGTATTTTAAAAATGCTTTCACAATATATGAGATAATAGATATAGGATGGATAAAAAGGGAAACATAAATTGAGGAAGGGCTATTTGCAGCCTCATAGATTTTAAGAGCGGAAAAAAAACACAAGGAATAGTTTACAGTGGGTAGAATGGGATTTTTATGATACGAGGCCGTGTAAATATTTTGTAATACGCCAACAATCAGACTGCTCCATCAAGCTTGAGTATGAAAGATCATAATGGTGTATGAATGGTTCTGATTAAAATACTACTCAAAAACTTGTTTTAGTGTTACAGTCAGTTATTACCATGTTTTAACGATTATCCTGGAAGAGGTATTATTGAAATGAGTTAATTAAAACAGGCGAGTTGGGCACCATAATTCATTGTTTGCAGATTCGCAATCTATATATTTAAAAGAGAAAAGTGATTCTCGAGGTATAGCTCCATTCATGTGACAATACAATTAAGGAAACTGGATGAGATTTAATGCTTGTTCCTTACACAAAATCTTCTACACATATAAAATTTTAATGTCTGAAAGAAGTTTCTGTATAGTATACTAACAGTGATGGAGCTCTCTACACTCGATAGTCTCCTTAATATGGTCGCTTTTTAAACCATAGGCGCACCCAGGACAAAAAGGGTTAAAGGCCTCCTCCCTCGGTCTAGAAGAAAATAAAAAGAAAGGGGAACGAGGAAAGCGGGGGAAAAAATAAAAATATGTTTATGAGAATATTATGGTCTGAGACCGAAAAAATCCGTGAAAAAAATATGTCAAAAAAATACGTCAAAAAGCATCGTTTTCGACCATATAAGGCTTAATTTCAAAATATCCAGTGACGTTTCTAGGTTTAAATTACTTGCTTCAAGTGTAATCCGTGATTAAAATTGCGGTCTTCAAAGTACAATGGCTTTCAAAAGAAAGTGCCCTGCTTGAAATTCATATTGTTAAATTTCCCCGTTGTTTCTTATAAAAGTTTTGGTCGTAATGACTTACTCTGATAGGGGCATTCTCTGATCAGTCTTTAAACACTTGAAAGCCGCAAAATTGTGAAAGGTTGCCAAAATTTAAAATAGTAAACATTTCAATCAGGGAATTTCTTTTTGAAGGTCATCGTAAATAAATGAGAAATCTATTGTAGAAATGGGGCTCTTGCAAACTTTTGCTATAGGGGATTGAAGTGTTGATTCTTACATAAAAACCTGTAAAAATGACGATGAGCACACTAAAAAATCACGAAATTAACTCTCAGAATCGGGCTTAATGGCAGAGAGACGCAGGTATCATGGGAGATTCCCATCTAAGTTGAGACATATCTCTGTGTTTCTGTAGAGAAAGTGACATAATAGACAGGAAGCTCCCGCATGATACCTGCGTTGAACCGCCATTACAAGATTGTCGTTATAGCATTTATGTGAGTTTATTACTGAATTTTAGACTTTCTTAATGTGATTTTCGTGATTATCGCTGGTCTCCACATCAGATTGGATTATTTTTTTGCTCGTAGCAAAATTTTGCATGAGTCCCATTTATTACTTTGTGATTTTTGACCACTTTTTGACGATTTCAGACCACAGCGCAGTGTAATTGAGGAAACTATGGAAAAACCACGTATATGAAACAGAGGGTATGCTCATGCGAGCATATGTGTATGGGGTGTTCTTACACGCACAATTGCACTTTGAAAAGTAACTTTTTGAGAACGAGCATACCCCCTGTTTCATACGTGATTTTTCCATAGAACTCTTTAATTGTCACAATATGAGAACGTGCATGTACACATATATCCACCAGTAATGCGATTATTCAATGGCTTTCCCCATTCCTCGCGGAAACAGTTAAAAACATCTGCATTATTGCAAAAAATATCACTTTTCTTGGGAGTTAGTTCTTTAAAGTTTTTGAAAAGAAGTAGCTTAACACTTAAAGAGGTTGTTTCATCGCCCATAAGGAATGGGCTGAGAATGGATTTCCTTCATTTTTTCAGGGCTGATAGAACTATTCTTGGGGAGTCTAAAACTGGCCTATTTTTTATTTTTGCCCTCTTAGAACCGGGGGAGGCGGGGGTCAAAGGTAAAACGGTTTTTCGGTCATAACTTTTGAACGATTAAAGATATTAAAACGAACTTTATTTTAATCGAAAGATCTTTTAAAGACCTATCTTTTGATGTGTATAATATTTCAAAAATATTGAATTTCAGTTGAGTTGTTGCATTTTCAAAATTTTGGAAATTCCAAAAAATTAGTTTTTTGGATTTTGTTCATATGGGGATCGCACTGAGGAAAACAAAGAACTGTTTCAAAGAAAGCCCTTTTTTCACCGGTTAAAATGAGCTAAAGTTCGTTTTCGGGAAATGATTTGTCTTTGAGTTATGAATTTTTAAAGTGTCAAAAATCGCTAATTTTGGGTTCTCAGCGGCAGCGACGAGGCCGAAAAAAATCATTTCTCCGCATGTAGTGGACGAAATTCAATGAAAATCGGTATCTGAGGGTTTTTGAGGTCGCAGATTTCAATTCTGCCGTCAGATTTGAAGAATTGTGAAATCCAAGATGGCTGCCGACCTCTATATACTCGGCATATACACATCAAAAGATAGGTCTTTAAAAGATCTTTCGATTAAAAATAGTTCGTTTTAATATCTTTAATCGTTCAAAAGTTATGACCGAAAAACCGTTTTACCTTTGACCCCCGCCTCCCCCGGTTCTAAGAGGGCAAAAATAAAAAATAGGCCAGTTTTAGACTCCCCAAGAATAGCTCTATCAGCCCTGAAAAAATGAAGGAAATCCATTCTCAGCCCATTCCTTATGGGCGATGAAACAACCTCTTTGAGCATGAGAAGAGTTAGAATTTTTAAAGTTTTCTGGAAGAGAGCCCACTCCCGGATCCCCTCCAGCAGAATATGTCAATCAGTCTTAACCAATGTGGACGCAAAAGATGAATGAGTCGCATGTCTGCAAGTAGTACAGAAAATGTATGGAAAAAGCTCTTCTGAGGTTTTTGTGAAAGTCATGAAGGAAGGAAACTAAATAATTATCTTTTCATGAACATCTTACGATTCTGAGTTTTAGTTTTGGATAGTTTTAGTTTTATGAGTTATATGTTTCATTGGAGTCTCATCATAATTTCAATAAGCACAAACCCCTTATACAGCCAATTGCATTCACCACAGTTTCAAATGCAATTTTGGCAAAAAAAGAAATATCGTGCGTTTTTTACGTAGCAGCAATTGCACATTTGGTCACTCTACCCACGAAATTAAAGGTGTAGCCTGAAGTTTTGTTTCCTTTCCTTTTGTTTTTGTTTTTTTTTTGGTACCGAAGTTGAAAACTCAAACTCAAAATACTCAATCGAAAACCCAGAACATTCATGTCTCCAATTAGACCCCCATTCGATTTGAGTTTGAGGCTACGTTTAGAGGTTATGTTGCGACTTAAAGTGCACCAACAACATCCAAACCTTCCCACAGATACCTACTCACAGAAAAATTAAAAGATATAAAGAAAAAATTAAATAACAACTTTACAAAAACGATTGATTAAAATAAAAACTTTATTTTCAAAATTGCACATTTTTTCGGTTAGTTTACGACTATGTTTAAAAGATGGATACTTTTCAAAGCTAATTTATTTCCATTACAGAAGACTTCGATAACTTTCAGCTGCCAAGAGGCCAACTTAATTGATAAGCAGAAATCAAGATTAATTATTTGGTAACTAATATTAAATAGAGTAAATAAGACAAAAATAAAAATTTAAAAGACAAAATTGAGTTGAAATTAAAAGCAGACTCCACATCGGGTCTTTTTCAACAAACAAGAAATAAAAAGGCGATAAAAAGTTCAGTATTTCTTCATCCCGGAAGACATTGTGAGAAATGTCGAAGAAATCGACTATGCAACAAATAAGGAGTTATTTTGGCGTTTGGATCTGAATCAGCTGAAACCAACTGCTGTAAAGAAAGTAGAAGGGAAAGGGGCAGTCGCAAGGGTCTGAAATGTTGTGTTTTTTATACAGAAAATGATAGTACTTGATAAGCTGAGAACAATGGTGCCTTAGGTTTTTGCCTAAGTTTCTTGGTTTTGGAGATACCCACGTGTAAAGTTACAAAAATTCGTGTGTGTAGTGACGTCACTACGCGGAATTCCCATTTAAAACAATGTATTTTGGGCCAAAATCTCATCTTCGGAAAAATGGGACTTAATTAGAAACCAAAGGCATCTTTGTTCTCAGCTCATCAAGTACTTCCATTTTCTTCATAAAAAACACACAACTTTAGACCCTTGCAACTGCCCCATTCTTTAATTAAATAAATGGACGATGCCTGTGAAGCAGTGGCGTCGCGTGCAATTTGGCAACAATGTATTCTATCCATTTAAACTCATGTAAAAGATCGAATTCAGGGAGTGCACAGTGCACGAAGAAAATCCGATGTATTTAATGAGTTTAAATGGGGCAGATGCATTGTTGCCAGATGGCACGCGACGCCATTGCTGTGAAGGAAATAACTGTCTGCAGCTGATCAATGCTGGTGCGTGCAATCTAACAACATTATTATTTGCTCATTTAAACTCATGCATAAGGTAAGGTGAAACTTTAGAGCAGTAGCGCAACGAGAGTTTCTTCATTTCTCTCTTTCCTCCATTAAGAAACGTATGTTAGACAAGGATGGACAAGAGGATAAAACCCCCTCTTCCTGTCCTTTTCCTTCTTATACATTTAAATGGGAAATGAGAGAGATGGAAGAGATCCTGATTGCGCCAGTGCTTTAGAGTGTACACAGTACGCTCGTTGGCCCGAACTTATTCTTGGTTTTAAATAGCAAAATGCAACGTTGACAAATTGTATGCAACGCCATGGCAGTTAGAACGTGAAAAAAGGTTTGTAATACCCAATGTTTTTTTTATTTTTATTTTCTTATGATTGGGGATGAGACACAATCTAGATAATAAAATGAGCAGACAAATGCAATATGTCTTCCAGTCTTTGTAATCAATCTATTCCTTTTTTATGATCTGTTGCAGTCATAATGGCGTGCGGTTTCAAACCGAAAGGCACTTTCGAATCACACGAAAAGAATAAAGCAAAGATAAAGATAATTTGATTCTTTTCTCTTGTAAACATGACTTTGCTCACAAACGAAACAATTGTCATACCTAATATAACTTCAGCATTCAATGGAGAGAAGTAAAGTCGAAAATTGCGGTTGCAAAAGTTTGCAGCAGACTATCAGTGACGTAGCTTGCAGATTGGCAACATTGCAGTTTGCCCATTTAAACCCATGAAAAAGATCGATCTATTGGGTGTTGGAAGAACACCTTCGAATTCGACCTTTTATACCAGTTCAAATGGACACAATTAAACGTTGCAAAATTGCACGCTTAGCCACTGCAGACTGTACTAATGGCTCTTCCATCCTCGTCAAAAATCCATCTCATTTCGAAGTTCGTCTTGTCTAAACTTGAACGATGATGATGCAGAATTTTTAGAAAATTTGAAGGAAGCGGAGAAGCATTAGTCTCTTTCTAACCAACAATTTGAACGCACGCTTTAGAAAGAGAGACATAACACGAGTTTGTACCGAGTCTCTGTCCTTCTCTAACTCATTCATTCAAATTGGCGGAAAAGAGAGAGAGAGAGAGAGAGAGAGAGAGAGAGAGAGAGAGAGAGCGGGGAATTTGTTTTGATCCGTCACCAAAGCTTAAGGCACTAAGCCTATGAAGATCAAAGTATACAAGATTAGAGCAGTGGCGTAGCGTGCAATTTGGCAACGTTGCAGTTCTTCCATTTAGACCCATGAAAAAGATCGAAGTTTTGGGTGTTCAGTGAACACCTTCGCATTCGAGCATTTTCATGGGGTTAAATGGACAAAGTAAAACGTTGTCAAATTGCACGCTACGCCACTGAATTAGAGCATCAGCGGCGAAGCGTTCAGCTCAGCAATTGTGGGTTTTTTCCATTTAGACCTTATGCAAAATAATAGATTTGTAAGAAAAAAAAAATGCTTCCATGAGAATCGATCGTTTTACACGAATTTAGATGAGGGGAAAACCTCTGTTGCCAAATGGCACACTTCGCCGCTGGAGTGCACGAAATATTTACAGCAAAAACTCACATACCAAAACTACCTTTGTATTACCAAAAAAAAAAAAAAAAAAAAAAAAAGTTACAAGAATAGACACATTCTCATGGTCACAGGTACATAATTTAGATTGAAAAAGTTCCAGTGTAACGACAGTAAATCACTAAAAACAAGATTTGATCGGCTGAATTTTACTGAAGTTGTCTCTCTCATTGGCAGAGACGTTTTTTGGTTGTCGTCATCACTAGAACCACCCAAAACTCTTCGTTTCAGTTTTCAGCAAACCTTCAATAATAAGTAAAATTAGTCATCTCTCTACGAAAAAAAGGAAACCGTAAAAGTCTACCGTAGATTCTAGTGGTACTATCAGAAATTCTACTGTTCATTTGAATTGGATGCTATTACTAGAGTATGTCAATCTGAAAACCAGTTTAATACACGGAAAAAAATCAGTGTTAAAATTAACCTAGCATAGTTGATTTTGCACCTCTACAAAGTATGTAATTTCACCTGAGTTTGGTATGAGAAGCACACTACCAGTAATATAACGCGCAGATGATGCGTACCAAAGGGACTCATCATGCCAGACATCAGTGAAATTACCATACTTTGTAGGGGGGCCAAAATCAACTATGCTAGGTATTGCCACTGATTTTTTTCCGTGTAATTTCCTAGAGCTGTTTTGAGATTTTACCAGATTTGAGCAATATACGAGAATAAACCAATCTGCACGAACAGTATAATTTCTGACAATATTACTAAACTCTGGTGAAAGTACGAGGTTGTCTTTTTTTGTGTGGCATTATTTCAAATATTAATAATTCTCTTGACCGCAGTATCAGTACTTAATAATCTTCAGTTTTAAAATGTCAATCGTTAATTACAGAAACTATTTTTACATTTTGTCAAGGCACTAAATATTTTTAAAAAAATCAAGGTACAGGAAGAAATTAAAGAAGAAAAAAAAGATAACACTAAGGAAAGCTCAACAAACATAAAATACAGAAATATAAATGCTTCGATTGAGTATTCAGATAATATTTGTAAAAATAACAAGTAGAATGAAACTCTTAAAATTACCAAATTTCATTTGATATTTACAACTGATTTACTTATCAAAATAAAATAATAGTCGTTCATAGAACATACTTCGAAATATATCATAGATATATGGGATAAAAAATTACCAACTTTTCAGCGTTAAAACGAGAACGTTTCATTTCCGTGCACTGTTCCTACATGTAACCGAAATAATTACTCCAGTCCGTATTCCCGAGTGCTATGATCCATTCTCTAGCTTACTAAGCCAGTAAATAACATAATTTTTAAGACACCACCTGACCGAGTTCGAATACTTTCGAACTCAAATCATTTTATCATTCACACTCACACTCACTCACTCATTCATAAAATATTTACAAGAAATGTTTGATGAAATTAGGAATTCGCCTGCAGGACGATTATTAATTTTTTTTTGTTTCCGTCAATTTCAGATTAATTTGGACAAAAAATGCAAATAAAATGACTGAAGAGGTCCAAGATTATATAATGTATGTCCTATATTCTTGCTAAGCACAGAATTCCTAATTTCATTCGGAAATGACTTTTCCGCTCAGCATTTTATTTTTTTTTAGAAATTAGAAAAAATGAAAAATTAGTTAAAACTATTCATGTTTTGGAGGAGTTGAAACTTAGCTTGAAACTCGAAAAATAGAAGAATTAATTTTTAAAATCAATATCCTATGACAAGTGCTTTGAGTTTCAACCCTTCCAAATCATTTTGTCTGTACAAAATTATTGCCACTATAGGCATACTCTTTTACTCTGACCTCAGCAAACATCCATGAAGTTACATCCAATGGTAAGCTTGAGGACAGAGACACTAAATCTAAAGCAATCAACTTGCTAACTGCCAAGTTGATTCGTCCGCCAGTTCATAGAAAATATTCATCAAGGATTTTTAAAGGGAGCGGAGGGAAATCAAAGGGAAATCAACGGGAAATTGTCTAAAATCCACGGATAATTTTCCATTAACTCGGACGGACTTGTAGCTATAGATACATAAAAACTGGGATTATTTTAATGTCAAGGGGGGGGAGTTGAGGAACAGAGGACTGACTATTTAGAGGGGGTTTTCGAGAATGTTTTGATAGGGGGGAAAAAGGGTTTTTTTTTTTTTTTAAATTTAAAGGGAGTAAGGATGACAAAACTGGTAGACGAGCCTTTGCGATCGTTCAGTTTTTTTCATGATCCCTTTTTTGTAGTACTGTCGGATGGAGCGTGAGAGTTTGTCGTAGTTCATGGCCGGTCTGTTCTTGCGCATGCCCCAGAGACGGGCCACTTTGACTGAGTCTTCGATTTTGAAGACTCCCTTGCTCCTGTCCAACCAGCGGATACAGGAGCAGTGTACTTGTGGCGATGCTAGGAGCTCCTTCAAGAACTGCCAAAGGTGGATGTGGGATCCGCTTCCTCGGCCGGTCATCTTTCCGCCGGCGGGAGCGGCAGTGGCTGCGCGTGGAGAGGCTAGACTCTCAATCGGCACCATTTCCTCGTCTTCCTCTTCTTCTGTGAACAGAAATGAAAAATAATTGTTTATTTTTTTATTTATTTTTTTATAAACACTTCCACAACGGATACCTGCAGGTTCTATTTACAGCAAACACCTTAACCCTTTAAGGACCAAGCCTGAGTGTACTCGTTTTTCTCCTCTATAGTCCAGTGGCGTAGCGTGCAATTTGGCAACGTTGCAGTTCTTCCATTTAGACCCATGAAAAAGATCGAAGTTTTGGGTGTTCAGTGAACACCTTCGCATTCGAGCATTTTCATGGGGTTAAATGGACAAAGTACAACGTTGTCAAATTGCACGCTACGCCACTGCTATAGTCTATTTCACATTCTTTCAGTCTTTATTCCGGATTAAAATGACTATCAATGAAAGCACTTACAAGATAAGGTCCTCGTCAGGTGCCTTCAATTCGTCGTACAGGCAATTCCAACTCCCCCAAGTACGAACAGTTAACTATCTTCCCTATACAAACGGAGGAGAGGCGTTCCTTTTGAAATATCGTGGTTCTTAGAGGGTAAAACTCAAGGTAGACAAAACTGCAGCAGGCCGATTCAAAACGATCGTATTTTCATCGAGTCGATGATTGAGTACGTGCTAAATTCATGGGTGGTGTCATTCTGGTAGAAACCCCTCCATCCCTGCAGAAATTCACCGACGACTTCTACGTTGTAGACGAATTTTCGTAGAGATGGAAGGGTTTCAATCAGAATGACACCATTCATAAGAATAACACGTACTCAATCAACGATGACATGAATATAGGATCGTTCATAGTCAGCCTGCTGGCTGATAATGAATGATCGTATCGTAATCGAGTCGCTATCGAGTGCGTGTTATTCTTATGAGTGGTGTTATTCTTATATGAGTGGTGTTATTCTTATGAGTGGTGTTATTCGTATGAGTGGTGTTATTCCGATAAGTTCCAATTCGATAGAAACCCTCCGATCTCTATGATGCTCTACGATTATATCTCAGGAGTCATCGATGAATTTCTGAAGAGATGGAAGAGTTTTCATCGGAATGACAACACTCATAAAAATAACATATTGATCATCGACTGGATGGCATTACGATACGATCGTTCATATAATCGGCAAGTAGAAAGATTAAAGTGTATGTGTAGAGGTAAATAAATTGTAAGCGTAAATGTAGATAAATTGCAGGAATAGAGTTTGTTGGTGGTAAATAAAGACAACAAGAGATAAACGTACGTTATATCTACATTATCCTGTACACCTTTAACGCTACCCGCAACTGTTTAGAAATGTCTCCACCCGCTTTTCAGCAGCTTTGATTTTTATCGTTGATACATCGAACCCAATCCATCGAAAATAATAGTTACCATTGGTTAAGACGGTTTAAAACTGGCTTGAAAAAAAAAAAAAAAAAAAAAACAAAAAAACAAACAAAAAAAAACAAAAACAAAAAAACAGGGAGAGACACCCCTTTAATTTAATTTACCTCGTCGACTGGTAAGCCCGTATTCCATTTCACCTAAACACTAATACTAACGCGGATCTGTTTATGTCCTCAAGATCAAATTAAATTTCAGTTCGTTACTATAAATAGCATCGAATGCGGAAATCTTTGCGCTCATAATGAATATACTTGCATGCCTATAAACGAGGATTTTGCAGTTCAGCGAGTTGGTGCGCCCATGCGCCCGAGCGTCGCGCTCTGTACCGCAAGACCACAGTGTTGCTAACTTTGGCGGGAAATTCAAAAAATCCACATCGAGCTAAATAGGTATAAATGCGGATAAAATTACACGCGGAATGACAGCCCTGTGGCAAACCTACTCATTAAAATATTCAAACTGGTGCACCACACCACACTTCTGCGCACGCGTCGCGCCGCCTAGAGAACTTGGAAGAAGAAGAAGAAGAAGAAGAAGAAAAAAAAAAACAATCGCGGAACAACTTACACCCGACGGGAGTGGCCAATCGCATGAAGGTACGAGAGGGTGAGGCATCAATGAGTGGGGGGGGGGGGGTGGAAAGATCGTAGGATTGTATATACTCGAACCTATTATAATTATAGAGCCCACCTAAGGTTCTGAATGAAAGGACCTGAACCTGGATCGCTCCGAGAAGGAGATAATGGGATTAATCTGATATTCGCTCATTCTTCTGTAGGTACTAAAAAAAAAAAAAAAAAAAAAAAAAAAAAAAAAAAAAAAATTGCTTCGGATGAAAATAGAACCACAATTGGGGGAGGAGGAGCAGGGTTATGGAGACTTGGAGAGGCCCAACTTCTGCGAACTTGCTTCGAAGAAATGGAATGAGACTATTTTTCTTGAGAAGGAAAAGAGGATGCGTTTATAAGGAAAGGTAGGGCGAGTAAATTAACGGGTTGATCGCAAAACGAAGATCATGTTTTAGTATCCTGATTATAGAGTGATGTATTTTTTATGACGTCACTCACAAGTGGAGTTTCGATCGATATACTTCGGTTCGGTATCGATCGGAATCATGGCTTCGGTCGCGTCAAACTGTGCGTATTAATAGGTTTAATGGGACTCTTGCAAACTTTTGCTGTGAGCAAATGGATAGTACAATCTGATGTCAAAACCAGCGAAAACCACGGAATTCACACCGAGGAAGTCTAAAATTTAGTAGTAAACTCACATAACTGCTATAACGGCAAGTTCGTAAAGGCGGCTCGACGCAGGTATCATGGGAGATTCCTATATATTGTCACTTTCTCTACGGAAACACAGAGATATGTCTCAATTTAAATAGGAAACTCCCATGATACCTAGCCCGATTCTGAGACTGAATTTTGTGATTTTTCAGTGAACCCATCGTCATTCTTACAGGTTTTTATGCAAGAATCACCTCTTCTATCCCCTATAGCAAAAGTTTGCATTAGTCCCATTTTAGGAAATCCTGACTTGAGAAAGGTTACACCGAAAAAAAAATATGATTTTTAAAATATAGCAAAACTGCAATTAAATTATGTAAAATTTGATGAATCGTCGATGAAACTTTTTCTATTTGATAGACATCGTAAGACAAAATTCAAGTTTCACTTCTCTATTATGATATTATTATCAGAAATTTGAGAATCGTAAAAAAGTTTTTTGTTTGTTTATCCCCCCCCCCCCATCATTTGAGTATATTGTAGCGTCAATTATTTAATAAATGATTCAAGGTTTTCTCGTTTTTTGTTTACCATTTTTCGACGGTAATACTATGAGGCAACAAGTGAAGAAACCGATTTTGTGGCCGAAAACCAGAAGGGTGAAATCACCATAGTAATTAATGTTTAAAATTTCGCAGGTCATAATTCATACTGTTAAATCACATTTTTCTATGCAAAAAAACGCTGTTCAAGGGTCTAAAAACTTTTAAGTTCTATTCCTGGGTTGTTTTAACTTGCTGAATTTTCGTCACCAAAACAGTAATTTTTTATCCGCTGTGCGCCATTCATTAACATTGCGTGGTCGATGCGATGGCCCCGTCGGGCCGTCAGGTCGCGTCATGAACTACACCGTCACTTAGTTGATCAAATCATTCAACTTTTTGGACATATTTAGGCTTATGGAAAAAAACCAAAATAGTATGATCGATAACATTCATTTAACTAATTTTTACATAAATATAGTGAACAATCTAAGCAAACGTAATTTGTATCCTTCCTCAAAAGAAAAAAAACACATTAAAATAATATGATCCCTAACATTCCTCTGACTATTTTTTACCAAAAGTAAGCAATCTAAGCAAAAGTAATTGCATCTTCCACTATCCTTCTTAAAAAAAAAAAAAAAAAAAAAAAAAAAAAAAATCAAAGTGAGCGCACCAATCAGAGCTCACCATTCCATCAACATCCGATAAATTTTGACGAAGAGGCGATTTGAAGCCTACATTGCACATCGCGCAATTACATTGATAAGATCTTGTGACACAATAAGAAGCATGTGATGCAAAACTGACTAAATAAAGCGTAAAACGCATATTTTTTTTAAAGCTTGATAAAGATTAGATTAAATGGTAAAAGTCAGAAAATATCTACGAAGATAAAAGCATCTTTTAAAACCAAAACTAAAAAGAGTCCAAAGTTCGAGAGATCTCTGTTTTGATCCAGTGTGCGTTGAATGTCCAGTGTGTGTGAATTTAACAGCTCCGCTCTCATGAAAAAAATCGGTTTTTTATCCGTTGAGTGCTTAATTTTGCGACAAGAATAAGTTGAATTAGGGTAGGGAGTGGGGTAATTGACCCACGTAATTTAGAGTTTAGGCTAATCTGGCGATGACGCACATTTATAATGACTGGTAAAAATTAAGAGAAAAAACAAAAATCTCGCAATGAGTTGTCTTCACTTTATGATGATTCATGAACCAGAAACATTATTAAGGCAATGCTTGGACATAGCGATTACTTATTCTTACTCAAGAGTTTTTTTTTTTTTTTTTTTTAAACATTTATTTTTATGAAGACTTCCACAGTTAGAATTAATTCATTTTCTTATAACTAATTGTACATTATACTAATTATAAATATATCGTGTTGTTTTGAGTATATGCTATACTCATATCTAATTGTAGTTAAATTCTGGAAAAAATTTTAAACCCTTTTTTGCTTATGTATGTACTTACTAGAGTAGATGAATAATATTGACATAGTATATAGTGTATATAGGTAAATACAATTTAGGGGTTAATTACATGGCTATAGTTTATTTCTACTTATGGTATTATTTCTACTTTAGGTATTATATGGGAGATCACTGTCTAATTTGTCACTTTCTCTATACTGAAAAAAAAAAAAAATTGTCAGACTACCAGATTCTAGTCATATTATTACCAGAAGCACACCGATATGTGAACGACGGAAAGTGTAGTACTTTGACCAGAAAATGCTGGTGTTAATACCAGAATATGGTCATAGAACTAGAATTTCCTAAACAATTTCAAGAACTATGGTTCAAACAATAGAATTCTGGTAATTGTTTTATCCCTTACATAGGTTCACATACTGTCAAGTTTCTGGTAACCTATCCATTCATACGGAAACACAGAGCTTTGTATCAAACTAGATAGAGGGATCTCCTATGATACTTGCGTCGGTTATTATAGGTTTTTATGCAATAAGAATCAACTTTTCAATCACGTGTATTAAAAGTTTGTAAAAACCTGATTGTGAATAATGTGTAGGCTTTATCCATTATGAGAGGAAATTTGTAATAAATGGCGTTTGTAATATTGGTCCCTCCAAGATCCAAATACCTATTCATCGAATGTATAATCAATTAAATGATTATGATTAGATAACCGAATACTGAAAAGGTGACTCACCGTCGGTCATCTCGACGCTGGACGAATTCGACTGTGACGCAGGTGAGTCGTAAAGAAGGTTACTCACATCCAGGTGAGTATCCTCCAGACAGACCGCTTTCCAAATCTCCAGTTGGGCATGCAATAGACTTCCGCTCTGTAACATACAAAAGTTAGGCTCAATCAATATATTTGTTGTCTAAAAAAATAATATATATATTTTCAATCTACGGAAGAATGCGTAAACAAACAAACGATCCATTGGTGTGTATAGTAATGAAGTGTGACGTCGAGAAGGACACCTACGGCGGAGAGATTTCGTGTCACCCGGTGACCGGTTGAGGTGACAGCTCAAATTATTAGTAAATATAATGGCCGGGTTTGTCGCGAACTTTTGCTGCAGCGGATTCGTGCGCTTAAGGGGGAAAACATGATCAACAAAATTTACAATTTTTTTTGTTTTTTGTTTTTATTATTATTTATTTTTAAACTGAAATTTACTATAACTGTGGTTCATTTTAGCCCCCATTAACAAAGTATGATATGAATTTACTGGTCACTTTGTTACAGCTCCCAAAGATTAGGTATAGAGCTATTTGGGAGAAAAATGTTTTTGAATCTATCGAAATCAGTGGCGTAGCGTGCAATTTGATATCGATGTATTTTGTCTATTTAAACCCACGTAAAAGGTCGAATTCGAGGGTGTTCACCAAACACCCAATAGCTCGATATTTCCAATGGGTTTAAATGGAGAAAGTTCAACATTGCCAAATCGCACGCTACGCCACTGATTGAAATAGAAACGGACCACTGTAAATAATTGAATTGAATGCTAATATTCACTATCCGGAGACTTGAAGGGTTGAATAGAAATAAACGCTTAATTGAAGAGGCCAGACTGATTTTTCAAAACAAATGATGAAATTGTTCCTGGGACACAATGGGCCCAATTTTGTTACGGTATTGCGTCTGTCAGCGTTGAAGGCGTTCTTAGCCCTTCATTTCTCATTGCTATTAAGTCTGGTATGACCATACGTCCATACGATAGAAATTAAATTTCCCCTCTGTAACTCGCATGACTTTCAATATTATATGATGGGAAAAAAAAGAAACAAGATTCCTGTACATCAAACGAATTCTTGAATGATTTGATAGTATTAGGCTTATCGGCAATTTAGAATCAGAATTACAAAATCAGAATTTGAAATTTATCATTCTCAAAGTTGTCCTAGAATTTGATCAGAATTTTGGTTTTTTCCCCTCAGAGAGTTGGTTTTCTTACCAGTCATGTATTCGTCATGGGACAACCCCGCGTCACGACTGGCAAAACCAACTACTAACCCTTTAATTTGGGTCTAGGGGTACCCTCAGAATATTATAGGGGGTCAGGAGGTCTCCCAATAATATTATAGGGGGTCAGGGGGGTCTCCCCAGAATATTTTAGGGGATCTGGGGGTGTTCCCAGAATATTATAGGGGTCTGGGGGTCTCTCTCAGAGTAATAAAAGGGGGCATGGGGGTCTCCCCCAGGGTAATGAAGAGAGATGGTGGAAATCTCTAGAAATTATAAGGGGGTCTGGAGGTCTCCCCAGATTAAGTTTTATATGAGAAAGTGTTCGCGGGGTATTCCCTACACAGTTTATTAAAATAAGTAGGATGGAAAAGCAGCTCAAAATCTAACCCTGAAGCTCATCCATTCACCTGATTTGCATACCCCACAATTACAACGATACGAGCCTCACTCGAATTCCAAGAAATAAAGGTGAAGGTAAGAAAATAAATAAAATAGCGTTCATTTTCTACTAACTTCGTTGATTATATACCGTCGCGTCGAGTCGGGAAGAGGCTACAGAGGGGTAGGGCCCGTTTTTTATGATGCTGCGCAGCGGTTTGCGCATCTTAAAGTTGTTTGTTGATCTCGTGGTCACACACTAGAACTGAATTTTGATTTTCAAGGACAAGACAAGTCTTATTTTTGTCGGCCTCTGAGGTTCAGTGGTTAAGCGCAACTGACTACTGATCCAGAGGTCCCGGCTTTAAGTCCCGGCCAGGGCGACATAAGTTGATGGTCTCAGACCCTGTATCCCATGGTCATAGGTGTTTCTAAAACTCTTTAATGTCTTCTGCACGGCTGCCGTTTTGCGTATAATCAATGCTATTTTTCAATTCACCGATGATTCCACCGGTTGAGAAAAGATTACACAGTTCAGTTCAGTGCATGACTGTAATAAACTAAAATACTCGCATCTATAATCTTTTCTCAACCGGTAGAGTCGTCGATGACTTTAAAAAACTTGCGGATATTTTAATTAATCAACGGAGTTTCCACCGATTAAGGAAAGATTACAGATCAGAGTATTTTCGTGCATTACAGTCATACACTGAACTGAGCTGTGTAATCTTTTCTTAACCGGTGGAATCATCGGTGAATAGAAAAATAGCATTGATTATACGCAAAACGGCAGCCCTGGTCTTCTGACAATCAAAATTACTCTTTCCTTTCTTTCAATTTGTTTACAGGTGGCTTTAGGCTCCAATCAGGAACATGAGCCAAAATAACCACCCCCCTCCCCGAAAAAGTATTTTTTTCCCTTTTCGCTTTCAAAAAATGTCGGGATTTCTGCTTCGTAGATAGAGCCAAGGCTGCCATTTTGTGTATATGTTATGATTTCAGTCACCATAACCTTTGTTTAATTCATCAATGTATACTCTCCATAGCCTCTGTTTACTAAATTTCAAGTTTGTATACTCATAAAGTGCGACTTCAAATTTTAAAATTAAAAAAATAAATAAAAAATCTTCGAGTGCCTTCAATCCATTGTGTATGCAAAACCAGCACTGTGACGGAGGAACATTTAACTACCCACCTAGTTTGAGCGAGAAAACATGGATTTGTCTTCGTAACCTGGAGGAAATTATTATAAATATACACAAATTGGCAGCCCTTGCTGCTTTCTGCCGTCAATGAGAGCCATGCAATCTTACTTATTCCTTGCGTAATGTACAATCATTTGTTTTTGTATTGATTTTCGTTCTAGAAATAGTATTCCAAAAAACGCTATGGATCGGATCCCTTTGCTCTTTGATGGCCGATGCGAGAGGCGAAGTGGCCGGAGGCCGGGGCGTTGGTCGCTACGGCTGGTGACTGGTGGCTAGTGTTGCCGTGATCCTTCAAGTCGATTACGCTTGCGTGGTTGGAAATCCCAACAATACGGCGTTTGTTTGTGTGAGTAAAGTTGTCCGTAAATGATTGGATTTGACTCTGGTGTTAGTGGTTTCATCACCATCCGAGCGGTGAGCTGAGCGCTTCGGCCAGCGCACAATTGTCCGTAACAGTAGCGCGTCGCGTGAGCTGCAACATATCTACCTCCATCTAAACCCATGAAAACAATCGTTTTTCTGGCCATAATCGATTGTTTTTTGTAGATTCAAAGGGAAGAAGAATCGATAGATCGCAGTTTACTCGATGCCACTGGTTCGAAACATTAGTGCTGCAGTTCCGAGTGTTTTTGATGACATTTTTCCAATTCATAGATGACTCACTGTCACTCCACCGCTTAAGGAAATATTACACAGTACACTTCATGACTGGCAATGCACTAAAATACTCGCATCTGTAATCTCTTCTCAATCGGTGCGCAATCGCCGTTAAATTATTACTAAAATATCAGCAAGTTTTTTTAAGTCAGCGACGGAGTTTCCATAGGTTGAGTAAAGATTAACAGATACGAGTATTTCCGTGTATTAAAGTCTTACACTAAACTGAACTAGCTTTGTAATCTTTTCTCAACTGGATCATCGGTGAGTTGAAAAATCCCTGATAAAAATGGTCCATGTCGGTCCATACATGGTATATTGGGACACGGACCTGCATGGACCTTCATGGACAGCCATGGACATCCATGCTGGTCCATGCAAAATTTCATGGACATCCATGAAAAATTTCATGGACATCCATGAAGATCCATGAACAGCCTAAGGGGTGTGCATGGAAGTCCATGCGGGTCCTTAAGAGTGTGCATAGACCTGCATGGATGTCCATGCAACTTTATATGGACCAGCATGGATGTCCATGAAATTTTATATGGACCAGCATGGACCATTTCTACCATGGATGCCATTAAATGTATACGGAACGGCAGCTCTGCAAAATATATGTCGAATGTTTTGGACATCATTTTTGAAAACAAAGCTCAAGATTGCAAACATGGAAATACAATATTTTAAAAGAAGAGTATAGGTGAGTGATTTCACGGTAGACTTTCCATATATAGGGGTTTTTGCATACGCCGAAAAATGTCATAAAAATAGCATTATTTAATGTGTTCAAATAAATGCTACCAAACGAATGGATATAATGGGTCTGTTATAAACTTTTGCTACAGCGCTATAGAGTGTGCAATCAAATGTAAAATCGTCTGAAAAGTCCTATGATGGCATCAGAAAGCAATGAAATGCAACAATAAACTCACAAAATGCGTTTAATGAAATCCAAGATGGCGGCAAAATATCAAGCAATCTGTATGCATGCACCACGAACATTCAAGGATAGCCAACCTCACAATATCTATCACAACCAATCACAAATAAATAAACACATAACCTCTACCTGCAGTGAGGTTGTCAAAGTTGGCAATCCTTGGATGATCACGGTGCATACATTCAGATTCTTCGATATTTTGTCGCCATCTTGGATTTCAATAAACGCCTTTTGTGAGTTTAATATTGTATTTATTGACTTTATGATGCCACCAATGGACTTTTCAGGCGATTTTACATTGGAGTAAACACTTTTTATCGCTGTAGCAAAAGTTTGCAACAGACCCATTCCATCAAAGACGTTGCTTTCACCGCAAGTTCAATAATAGCACACTATTTTGATGAATCGTCGAATTACATAACTTTAGAAAAGTCACAAGGTCATTCTGCCGAGATAGAATGACCAAGGTCATTACACCAATTCGTTTTTTAAAAAGATATGCAAAAATTCGCCGATTTATTATACTTACGGTCTGTTACTGTAAACTTGCTGGACTCAACATCGTTAAAAGAAATGTTAATTCGTTTGGTAGCTTTGAACATTTCAATGCTGCGATTTCTATGACATTTTTCGCTATCAGCGGAAAGTGTGATCTCCCGCATGCACGGAGAAAAATTTCTGATTGTAATTACGGAACGTAGGAAGAAATTGGGGTAAAGAGAAATTCCCTTTAAAATAATAATAATTATTATTGATTCAATCAGAATTCTTCGTGATCCAACGAGTCTTTCTTGTGATTCTTCTGGATCAGCAGAACGTTCAGTCGGACCAATGATAATTCTGGTTGAATCAATAAGAATTCTTATTATTTTAAAGGGAATTTCTTTTTACCCCGATTTCTTCCTACGTTCTGTAATTTCAACTAGAATTTTTTCTCCGTGTGCTGATTTTACAACGGAAATTATAACGCTCACCGATAATCATTGATGCCAATAGTATAGCTCCGCCATTAAATCCGATTCTGAGAGTGACTTTCTTGATTTTTTAGTGTTTTCGTCGTCATTTTTACAGGGTTTAAAGCAAGAATCAACTCTCCAATCACCTTTAGCAAACGTTTGCAAGAGCCCCATAGTGACGTTTTTTTTTTTCAAGCAAAAATTCTCAAACTTTCCACGTTCCAAAAATATAAATTTCCTCGGACCAGTGTGCGATAGGCGCGGTGTTCGGGCGCTCGGCCTCGGTTACTCCGAGGAGAAATTACTCGCATTCTTCGAGTGAAAGTGAGCGAATATAGCAGCAGCAAAGGGGAAGGAAGGAGTTTAAATAGAAGGAGAAGGTGTCGGTCAAACTGCGTCGATTGACGTCAAAACATAAGAAGCGTAGCAGCGTTTTTCTGTCTCGGCTCGCGGCCGCAAGCACCCGCGCAACACGACGCAACATTACCCTATATTTTTTCCATTTTTTAAGATTCTAGAAACTTGCGACACTGCGCGTCCCACGGCATGACTCATCGCGGTGCGGTGGTACAAGTGAATGCGCACGCGCCGAACCTGCGCGCGTGAACAACAGTAGCCAGAAAATTGTCTTTCTGTCTCTTGGTCCATTCAAACGCTTACGCGTTAGAAAAGGATGGAGAGAGGGCCTATGTTACGTGACTTCAGCCGCTGTGATAGCGTTTCAGAATCCATCCCTTCATTGCCTCGGTGCTGAAAAGATTATAAGTAGCAGTGCTTTTCAATATACACATATAAGTATACAACATCACAGGATAATGTAATCTTTTCTGAATGCACTGATGAAGTAAACCGATGCAACCTTGCAAACTTTTGCTGTAAGCAAATAAATAGTACAATATTATGTAAAGACCAGCGGAAATCACGAAAATCACCATAAGAAAGTCTAAAATTCAGTAATAAATTCACAGAACTGCTATAACAGCAAATGCGTAATGGCGTCTCGACGCAGGTATCATGGGACCTGTCTATTATGTCACTTTCTCTACGGAAACACAGAGATAAGTCTCAATTTAGAAAGGAATCTCCCATGATACCTGCGTCTCTCCGCCATTAAGCCCGATTCTGAGAGTAAATTTCGTGATTTTTTAGTGTACTCATCGTCATTTTTAAAGGTTACTATGCAAGCATCAACTCTTCAATCCCTTTCAGCAAAATTTTGCAAGAGCCTCATTTTAGAATGCTATATGTATACTTGTCTAGCTCTGACACACACGTGTTTGAATAAGCAGAGAGAGAGAGAGAGAGAGAGAGAGAGAGAGAGAGAGAGAGAGAGAGAGAGAGAGAGAGAGAGAGAGAGAGAGAGAGAGAGAGAGAGAGAGAGAGAGAGAGAGAGAGAGAGTGAGAGAGAGAGAGAGTGAGGAGGGGGTGTCATAGAGCAGAAGCATTTTAAGCGAATTTTCGCGACGAATATATCCAACAGAATTGTACAAAATGACTACAATGGATGACACAAAACTAGATCGTGTTTTCGAGCTTTTTCGGTGTTTTCAGGCATCGAAGGCATCAAGTCTATTTTAAATTCAAGGTCAGAGGTGCGAATTCAAAATCAAATTGACGCCATCGATGCCCCGAAAACACCAAAAAACACAATCGAGTATCCTCGAATATGTATAGGTTAAGTTGGTATTGTTCATCGTATCCGATCGCGCGAAAATTTGCTTTTTAAGTATCGGTTTCTGACAAGTAGCGATGCCTGTTTCCGAAATGCATCAATGTGCATCGGTGAGCGATTGCTTAGCAACGAGTCGAAACTCTGCGCTAATTTACCGCTCACCGATGCGTTTTGATGCATTATTGAAGGAATCATTGCTACTTTACAGAACGCGATGCTCAAAATGCTTCCTCTGCAGCTGGGAGGGTGCAAATACGGGCGCGAACAAAAATGAGAGAGAGTAAAGTGAAGCTATGTGAGTCACTCCAAAGTTGGTCAAAAAAGCTATTCTAAGTTCTGGGAATACGGTGTCCTTCACTGAAAAAAACAAAGTTTAAGTAGAACCGAAGTAGCTTTTTAAAATAGCTTCGCAGAGCAAAAGTTCTAGCTCTACCAGAGCAAGTTGTGGTTTCTTGATTCTTGAAAGCACTAATTCGGTTGAGCCAAAGCAAGAAAAGAGGCTGTTACTCTAAAGAAGTAGTGCTTTGGTCCTGCAACTTTCTCCGGTACAGATTAAACTTTTCTTCTGCGAAGCTATTTTAAAAAGCTGCTTTGGCTGTACATAATATTTGTTTTTTCAGTGTTGAATTACATCATGTTTTACAATACGGAAGTAAGCCAGTATCCAAATGTGCCCAAGTATAGACGGTTTTATAGTGCGAAGTCAACGGTTAACCAACATCCACAACAAAGCACTCATCGATCACAATCGGTTGTGATAAAATAAAACTCGCGTAGCGTTTCAAACTATCTCACTCACTCTCCCGTGACCCCCATGTATATCCATCTCTTTCTAGTATTGAAATTCGTATACAGGGCCTTGTTTTACGACATATTATCATCAAAATCGCATTAAAATGTCTCGAGAAATTCATTTCTGCCATAAAATTTCTCAAAATAAGTCTCTATATACGATTTTTGAAATTAGAGTGAGATGGCAGTACATAGGGGTCACGTGAGAGCGAGAGAGACAAACCGGCTTTGTTTGGAACGCTCATCACCGGCAGTCACCATTACTAAAACCCTCTATATGCGCCCAAGTCACCCAAGTGACTTGTCTCCACCAATCACAGTTTCCCATTCTCGTCAATTGTCTGTACCCAAAAATTGGGAATTTCAAATATCGGCCCGCAGGTTAGGACTTCTGCAGCATACTGTATGTATTGTATGCGGTCGAGAACTTTTTAGACATACTGTATATTCGCGTCCACTCTTCTACTTCCATACCTTTAAGAGGTCCCACCTGCGCAAGATCATGCGCGTATGCGCGTCCAGTCGCAATCTTTGCGCCTAGCCGATTTGTGCAACATAGAAAGTAAAAGTCATTCTTATTAGTCATACGGTTCATGTCATAGCGCCATATTAGAGGACTCTCACTCCCTCTCCCTCTCCCTCTCCCTCTCCCTCTCCCTCCCCCTCCCCCGCCTCCTTCACCCATGACTATTCTTTCGGAGCGTCCAAAGCGACGGACGCGATGGCACGAATACGCGAGATGGAATCAACAAAAGTCAAACGGGTGATATTATAAATCAAGGAGAGTTCACTTGGAAAGTATTACTATTACTCATTCCAAGAACATCGTTCTGAGTTATATGATACGCACCGCACTTCACATGGTCTGCCGCTCTGCGCATATGGTTTGCGTCGAATCGGTAAGACTTCATTTGGCGAAAAGGTCGCGGGTCTACGAGAATAACAAAAAAAAAAAAATGGACTGTTCGATTTGGCAACGTTCCTTTTCCCCATTTAAACACATTAGAAAGGTTGAAATGCCTGGTGATCGCCGATGATTGAGGCATTCGACTTTTTTGGTGAATTTAAATGGATTAAATACACTATTGCCCAATTTCACGCCTTGCCACTGATCTCGATGTTGTAGAGCCGGCATATGCCAAGTTCAAATATGATGTATCATATGAGGGGTGTTCTATAAGGAAGTATCCCCCTTTTAAAATCCACAAAAATAGACCGATTTAAAGAATGAGACTTAAATTCTTCGTTAGAATATACCATGCCACGGCGCGGTTAGTATGTGCGGCCGCATCTTATCCTATTGCTTTAAACGTTAGACCTCTAGGTTCAGTCCTCACGAAAATTTTAAGCTCTCATTTTTTAAAATCGGCCAATTTTTGTGGATTTTAGAGAGTGGATACTTACTTATGGAACACCTCTCGTTATTTGGAATGGGGCTGCTGTTGCACACTTTTGCTGTAAGCGATTTAAGGGTGGATTCAGATGTAAAAGCTTGCAAAAATAAGGATGGAAGAACTGAAAACGAATCTACCAATTAAGAAAAGATTACAGATGAGTGAGTATTTTCGTGCATTACAGTCATGCATTGAACTGAACTATGAAATCTTTTCTCAACCGGTGGAATCATCGGTGAATTGAAAAATGCGATTAATTTACGCAAAACTGCAGCTATGAGATGATCCCGTTCAGGAAAAAAAAAAAAAAAAAAAAAAAAAAAAAAAAAACAGATAATGGTTCCGTTGCAAACTTTTGCTACAACGATTGAGACAGATGTCTCAATCGATGTAAAATCGCCTGAAAAGTCCATTGGTGGCATCAGAAAATCATAAAATGCAATAATAAACTCACAAGAGGCGTTTAATGAAATCCAAGATGGCTGAGAAATATCAAGCAATTTGAATACATGCATCACCACGAACATCCAAGGATAACCAACTTTGACAGCCTCACTGGAGGTAGAGGTTATGTGTTTGTTTACGTTGTGATTGGTTGTGATAGATATTCTGAAGTTGGCTATCCTTGGATGTTCGTGGTGCATGCATAGATTGCTCGATATTTATCCGCCATCTTGGACTTCATTAAACGCCTCTTGTGAGTTTATTATTGCATTTTATGACTTTCTGATGCCATCAATGGATTTTTCCGGCGATTTTACATTGGATTAATCTCTCTCAATCGTTGTAGCAAAAGTTTGCAACAGACCCATTCGGATTTTTTCTGTATACAAAGCCTCCGTCCATACGTAAAATGCCCGGTCATTCATGAAAACAGTCAAACCGAAGAGTTTCGCAATCTGACGACATAGCAAAGAAGTCGTGAAGTTTGAAAACAGCGAAGAGCATCTCTCGATAAGGCCCGGGGTAGGGCAAAATAGCACCGCGAAAAGAAAGGGGAGGGAGGCATCGCGGGGTCCGAAGAGAAAGGGGGGGGGCAGTAAGTATAATGATGGGGTGGGAGGGGGGGGGTTCATCGTAGGGAGGAGGGGGAACTTGGAGAAAATGAAATGTAAAGTAAATGATCTATTCTTCCCATTTTACACGAGGCAAGAAGAGAAAGCCTCCTTGCCGTGGATCGTCCTACAAACCAGTCATTCACCTCGACGCTCATTCGTTCTCGTGGCTCTTGGTTTTAACAGCGTTGCCGAACTCCTGCTTTCTCCGTGAGGACATTCGTTGCGGAGTCAGCACGATATGGCAACGGTGTAAGCGGTTCTGCCTCTCCTCATTCTACCTCCTTCGTTGGCTGGTTGCTGGTTGTTGTTGGTCGCTGCGCTCGGTTGTCGAAGAGCTGCCATGTCGCGGTTCGGAGAGCCGGCGCGGCGCGGCGCGGCGCGGCGCAGCGCAGCGAACGGGTCGACTGGTATCGCAGTCGCTGAGCAACGTTGCCGGATTTCAATTTTCAGGTTATATAAAAATCCGTGTATTTTACATTGATTTCTAATGGGAAATATACGGCCGAAAGCTGTACACCTGGCAACACTGGTCGTGGATGTTGGTACCGCTGAATACACGAATATCAACTAGTATTTCGAAGACCTATAAAACGCTTCGCACAGTGGTCAACTGAAAAAAAGTGCTGAATTTAGCTTTTTTTTAGTTTAAAGTATGAACATACTTAAAAACTGTTAGTTTAACTGTTTAAAATGGTTAGATTACCTCTGTGCCGAGTTAATTTAGTTGCTTTAAACAGTCGAATTAACAGTTTTTAATTAGTGTCCATACTTTTACCTAAAAAAGAGTTAAAATCAGAACTTTTTTTTTTCTGTGTGAGATGCAGAGATGGGCAAATGGGACCTCAAAATACTAAGTATTTCAGTTTCAGTCAGTGGCGTCGCGTGCCATCTGGCAACAATGCAACTGCTCTATTTAAACTCATTAAATATATCGAATTTTCCTTGTGCACTGTGCACCCCCTGAATTCGATATTTTACATGAGTTTAAATGGATAGAATACACTGTTGCCAAATTGCACGCGACGCCACTGGTTTCAGTGACGAGTACCATCAGTATGTATTCGATCTGACTCTGACCCGAGTATCACCTGTACTCGGAATTCGGGCAGTTTTCAAAACCGTTATTAAAGAGTGATCCGGAACTGTGTCTTTCAATAATGAATGGTAACTTTTTTTAATCATTCTACACAGTGACTGAAAATAATGTTTGATTTTTGAAAATTAGCGTACATTATACACTTAAATTGGAGTTTGAAAACTGTACTTCCCGGGCACAAAATGTATTCGTTGAGTCAGATCAAATACCGAAGGTACTCAGGTAGGTCAACCTTGGTTCTCGAGTCTCATTTGCCCAACTCTGGAGAGATGGTGACAACAACTTGGCCCATATTGATGTTTGACGCGCAAATGGTCCTATCAGCACTTTCATTTAAAACCGATTCCAATGGATTAATTACAACCTTTTGATTTTAGGTTAAAAAATATGAGGCAAACAAACTAGAATCCGATCGCCTGTGCTGTCACACTTTGAGATAGGACTTATAACATGTATCAGCCTCTCTGTTTGCTATACCTCGTTGCTTGCAAGAGCTTCTTGCTCTATTACGACATGTTTAACTACGAATGGGTCTGTTGCAAACTTTTGCTACAACAATTAAGAGAGTTTAATCTAAAGTAAAATCGCCTCAATGGTCCATTGCGGTGGCATCAAAAAGTCATAAAATGCAATAATAAACTCACAATAGGCGTTTAATGAAATCCAAGATGGCGGAGAAATATCGAGCAATTTGTATGAATGCACCACAAACATCCAAGGATAGCCAACCTCACAATATCGATCACAACCAATCACAACGTAAACAAACAACATAACCTCTACCTCCAGTTAGGTTGTCAAAGTTGGCCATCCTTTGGATGTTCGTGGTGCATGCATACAAATTGCTCGATATTTCTCCGCCACCTTGGATTTCATTAAACGCCTCTTGTAAGTTTATTATTGCATTTTATGACTTTCTGATGCCACTAATGGTCTTATCAGGCGATTTTACATTAGACGAAACACTCTTAATCGTTGTTGCAAAAGTTTGTAACAAGACCCATTGCTTGTTTATTCATAAAAAAAAAAAAAAGGAGGAACCTCAAAAAACAGAATAGTCGTCTTTAGGTGCGCCAAAGTGGCAGAGAGTGTGGCGGTCTCTGGCGCGCAGATTTCTGCAAACTCGCATCGTGGCGCTTTCAAATGCAGGCGCCGCGCCCAATCGGCGTCGCAAATAGCAAGCTTCAATGGAATTCTTGTGTAGTCACAAGTCATGACCTTGAAGGCTTTTTTCTCCTCTTCTCTCCTCTTGTCTCCCGCTCCTTTCTCCTTCTAATCGGGCGAGTTAAAGTTGAATCGTTTTCTTCTAAAAAGGCCGCGAGTAAAATTTTCACGCGTGAGCTCTACACATAGCTACATTGTTCTCAAATGTATCGCATATGGCTCTTGTTTAAAAATTGACTTGTGGCGCCCTCTATGATAGAAAACTAGTCGGTTGTCGTCGTCGCACTACAATCTGAGATCAATAAAAAAGTGGCCAAAAAGCATCAGTGAAAAAAAGTAATTAAATTAATTAAATTAAAAAAAGTAATTAAAAATCATGATTTTCGACCTTTGAAGCTCTATTTAAAAACTTGTAGCGACATTTTTTGTGGGTCTAAATGGGTCTCTTGCAAACTTTTGCTGTGAGTGCATGAATAGTGCAATCTGATATAAAAACCAGCGAAAGTCACGATAAGCACACTAAAAAAGTCTAAAATTCAGTTATAAACTCACCTAACTATAACGGCAAGTTCCTAATGGTGGTTATACGCAGGTATCATGGGAGATTCCTTTCTAATATGTCATTTTCTCTACAGAAACACAGAGATATGTTTCAATTTAGATAGGAATCTCCCATGATATCTGCGTCTCCTCGCCACTAAGCCCGATTCTGGGAGTGAATTTCGTCAAGGTTGTAGAATAAAGAGGTATATGCTCATCTGACTTCGCACCACAAATTCAGTGGGGCACAGTTCAAAATCACTGCAGGCAAGATGGCCGACAAAAGCAGAAAACGTACACGCTTTGCAGAAAACATTGGGTTTTTTCTACTTTCCTGCAGAGGGCAGCCTAAAGTTTTCTGCAAAGAGTATGTACGTTTTCTGATTTTGTCGGTCATGTTTCCTGCAGTGATTTTGAACTGCGCGCCACTCAATTTGCGGTGAGAGGTCAGATGAGCATACCTCTTTAATCTATAACCTTGGAATTTCGTAATGTTTTAGGGTACTAATCATTATTTTGACAGGTTTTTGTGCAAGAATCGACTCTTCAGTCCCCTATGTAGCAAAAGTTTGTAAGAGCTCCATTATGCTTGTTAAAATAAAATTATTCTCTGAGATTAAAATTGATCTTGAAAGTTTCTAAATATGATAAATCCATAATATGTATTTACTCTCTGCAGCGGCGTAGCGTGCGATTTGGCAACGTTGCAATTCGTCCATTTAAACCCATCGAAAATATCGAACTATTGGGTGTTCGGTGAACACCTTCGCATTCGACCTTTTACATAGGTGTAAATGGACCAATGCAACGTTCCCGAATTGCGCGCTACGCCACTGAAGAGTATATTGGGCCATTTTTTGACGATCTTAGACCATTGTGCGCCGTTTGACGATGCAAAACCGCGGGCCTTGGAGCTTTTGAGACGATAGGACCTTTGTCACTCGGTAACCAAAGACTATAGAGTGCGCATTCATTCTCTTCTCCTTCTCCGTTGTCCTGCTCTTTATAAGACAAGGAAAGTGGTGAGAACAAGAACAATAATTAATTGTCTACCTTGTATAAATAGCATATACTGTAGAGTGTAGAGCATATAGCCATGAGCTGTGTTAAAACTTTCGAGAATTCAGGTCGAAAGTTATCAAAACTGTATTGTTTGTTTTGACTGTGGCGAGTCTGAATATCCATGACGCCTGCAAATCGAATCTATGGAAAAAAAAGAAATTTAAGAAGCTCTACAGAACATCTAAATACATTCCACCGTCCCAATTTTATGGTTAGGATACTTAAAAAAATGTATTGGACGTGTATTACAATCAATTGGACCTAAAAACCGACTTGCTGTAGCCAAAATGAGTAAAGTATTTATTGAAGCGGTAACTGGAATAAGAAGAAGGACCGATAACATATTCAGTGGCGGCTCCTGCAATTTGGCAACTATGCTAATTTTCCATTTAAACCTATGCAAATGTATCGATATCTTGGGAGTGCAATTGCACCTCCTGCAGATCGATTGTTTTACGTTGGTTTAAATGGAGAGAATACGTTGTTGCCAGATTGTACGCGCCGCCACTGAAAATATTAGATAATATGAGTGACTTGATCGAAATTAGTTGAAATGGGTCTGTTGCAAACTTTTGCTACAACGATTAAGAGTGTTCAATCTAATGTAAAATCGCCTGAAAAGTCCATTGGTGGCATCAGAAAGTCATAAAATGCAATAATAAACTCATATGAGGCGTTTAATGAAATCCAAGATGGCTGAGAAATATCAAGCAATTTGTATGCATGCGCCACGAACATCCAAGGATAGCCAACCTCACAATATCGATCACAACCAATCACAACGTAAACAAACACATAACCTCTACCTCCAATGAGGTTGTCTAAGTTGGCCATCCTTGGATGTTCGTGGTGCATGTAAACAAATTGCTGGATATTTCTCAGCCATCATGGATTTCATTAAACGCCTCTTGTGAGTTTATCATTGCTTTTTATGACTTTCTGATGCCACCAATGGACTTTTCAGGCGATTTTACATTATATTATACATTCTTAATCGTTGTAGCAAAAGTTTGCAACAGACCCATTGTCCAGATAGGCTGATGCGTAATCAAAACAGCAGCCTCTCCAAACGTTGGCCCTTAAAATAGGCCAGTGTCTCAGAACTTGCAAATTACGTGCGCCCTGATTGGTTTAGGAATCTGCCCAAACCTGAATGGGACAAGAACGCCGACTTTGATGATTCGCTTGTCGGTCGATTCAAAAAAGTATAAAATAGCCCCCTCCTCCTTCCAGCTAATCCATAAAATTTATCGTTAATTATTTAACTGCCTTCGAAATAATCTATAGCTTATGCTACGATAAATTTTAATTTTTCTCAGATAAAATAAATTTTTATCCAAAAAAAGTTTTTTTTTAGATAGAGAGATAAATAAATACATAAATCGATGAATGATAAAAAAAAAAAAAAAAAAAAAAAAAAAAAAAAAAAAAAAAAATAATCAATTCTTGATGATTATTGCGAGTTATTTCTTAAGCTCCTTATCCATCAGCATTCCTTATTCGGTCATAATTCGAGGATTTTAATTTATAATTTGAGACTGGGAATCCTGTTTATTTATGGAACTGATCAATACCGAAGCGACTCAACGCATAGCAAAGGATTCAACCGAACTACGCATGACGTCATTGATAGATGCACTGCGTGGTTGTAATCAAAGGATAAAGGATGACGAATCGGAAATAAGCTTTTTCCAGTTTTTACTCGGCGATTGCAATAAAGACATTCATAAGTAAGTCCCAAGCGACATGCGACATGGTCTCTAACAGACTGATTCAGTGATAAGAATAACGCATTTATTCAAATGTATCAATCTGACGGTAACTCAACAAGCGCACACCCTAACGGCACATTTCGAGGTTGAAACCGGATTCAATTCGGTTTGGCAAACCAGTCAACCGATTTCAATCCAGTTTTGCAATCCGGTTTCAAACCCGATTAACACAAGCTGGATTTAAGCCGGATTATAGACAGTTTGAAATGGCTTACATGTCCGCAAAAAAAATTGACTAACTAGATTTGACTAGGATTCCAGCTATCTTCGCCACGCATCATAGACCCCTATTCAAACTGGTTCAAAAACGTTTTTCAACTTGTTTCAAAAATGGGATTCAATCAGGGTTATTCCCAATTTTAAACCACCGATTCTGAACCGGATTCAAACGAGATTATCAAAGCAGGGTTGAATGCGAATTATAGATAGTTTGAAATGGCTTACATGTCCGCAAAAAAAATTGACTAACTAGATTTGATTCGAATTTAAGCAATCTTAGCCGTAGATTATGTGAATCCCTTTTCAAGCTGATTTAAAGACGCTTTTCAACTTGAATCATTAATGGGGTTCAATCAGGGTTACGCCAGTTTTAAACCCCAAATTCCTAACCGGATTCAAACTAGATTATTCAACCCAGACTAAATGCGAATTATTGACGGCTTGAAATGGCTTACATGTCCACACTAAAAATAGAACAGCCGAATTTAACCCGAAATCAAACTGATTTTGAAGAGGATTATATACCCTACTTTCAGCTGATTTAAAGCTGTTTTCAACCTTGTTTCATCAGTTGGGTTCAACATGGGTATATTTCGGATCAAGAACTAAGCTTCGTTGGCTTCGTCCCCATCCGGTTTTATAACTGGTTACTCAAGCCGGATTGAATGCAAAGTGCAGCTAAGCGACTTGAATGACTCACAAGACCGTATCTAAACTTGAATAACCAGATTGAATCCAGATGGCAGCCAAGTTCTTAATGAACTGTACTAGACCCACTTCAAACTGATAGATAGTTATAGACTCAAGCTTGAGTTAATGTTTAGGTTAGACTCACTAACCCAATTTTCAGGCACTCTACGTGGGCCTAGGGTATATCCAATACCAAGAAGTACTGATGGAGATGTCCCAACTATACCAAGTTTCAGTGGAGAGGTCGTTCGCAGCTCGGGGCCAAGTAAACGCGAGTAACGTTTCGCAAAAATATGGTGGAGCACTCTCTCGGCGGAAGCCGTGAACTAAGTTAACTCCGCTTCCCTATCCGGTTTCAAACCAGGTTATTCAATCTAGATTGAATTCGAATTGTAGACGATTTGAAATGGCTTACATGTCCGCACCAAAAATTGGATAGCTAGATTTCACCTTGATTCAAACTGATTTCATGGAGGGTTATAAACCCTACTTCAAACTAATTTAAAACCATATTCAAACTTATTTTATCAATTGGGTTAAACACGGGTTTAAACGGATCAACAACTCTACTTTCAAATCCGGTTTCAAAACAGTTATTTAAACCGGATTGAATGCGAATTGTAGACGGCTTGAAATGGCTTACATGTCCGCAAAAAAAATTGACGAACGTGATCCGACCCAAACTCAAACCGTCTTTACAACGGGTTGAATCCAACTTGAATTCGGTTCACAAGGCTGGCATGAAGTTGGATCGGATTCCATTTCTATTAGGATTTAGTATGCGGAACGAGTCGATTTTTAACCCGTCCCTGATTTGTCTTTTATGGAGCTTTTGAACCTGACGTCTATCCGATTGATTAGCTAGGTTTGATCCTTGTTGGAAACAGATTTCTATCGGTTGCAAGTCCTTCGATTAATTCAGTTTCAATCGAGTTTCAAGACGAAGCACTAAACTAGCCAACCGACTGGACGATTAAGAAATCGGCTGAAAGCTCACTTGAAACTAGGTTGATGAAGCTTCTTGTAGCAAGTTTGAAACCGTTTTGAAGTCCTTTTTTACGAGTTTCTAAAATCCATCTTGAACCATGTTCAGAGGACTGGCTTGAAACCGGTTCGGATCCAATTTGTGGCAGGGTCCAGTATGCAGTTTGAATCGGATTTACATTCGTTTCCGATCCGTCTTTCACGAAGCTTGTACACCTGGTGATTATCCGACTGTAAATCTAGGTTTGATACTGATTGAAAACGGGTTCTCATAGGTTTGAGGAGTCCGTGTTTATCCTTGTTCAAGCCGATTCCAATCCGGATATCGGAGCTGCTCATCCCCGTGCCGCTTGTAAACCAGTCTTGAAATCGGATTAAAATCAGATTGGGAATCGTCGGTTTTTCAATCCTTCGAGTAGCTGGATTGAAACTAAACCTGGATTGAGTGTGCCGTTAGGGCAGTGCAACGAGCCATTATATAAAAATGATTCAAATATATTTAATTTTAATGCTTTCTTGTTATCGTTACTTTTGGTTAAAAATCAACGCAGATATGTTGATGTTTTGTCGATAGAGTATGTGAAAAATGTGTCGTCACAATTTCAATCATACCTTTTTAAAACTAGATTTGTAAGAACTGCAGACATTTGCTAACGGACTATCCTTATGGATAAGACATTTGCTAATAGAATCTCCTTATGGATAAGCCACTTAATAACAGATTCTCCTTATGGTTAATTAGGATAAAGTTTGACAAATTATCGTGAAAACTCTTCACGTTGCCTGAAAAAGAGGGACACTATGCATTTGATCCGAAGAATCCGAATTTTCAATCAGTTTTCCTCCAGCCTCTGGTTCTTTCACAATTTTCTTAGTTTTCACTGGACCGTCAATTTGAGGTTAGGTGCAGATAATTTATGTTTTCTGAAGGAATATTGAGTCTTAACGTAAAGCAAAGGAAAAATTTGAAGTTAGCGGGCTAAAGCTTACGTTGTAATGCAAAATTTCAATAGACTCCAGAAATTAAGATTTATTGAAGAGTTATGAGTGTAGTTTATGGTGAAATTGTGCTAGCAAATTTAATGTCTGCAGAACCATTCGCTTCTAAAACTCCGTGTTTTCCAAAAAATAAGTGGAAAACGGCGATCATAGGCCAATACTTACTCCTAGAGAAAAATGTCAAAATTAGTTCGAACGATCGAAACAAAGTGTTTCAGAAATTTTGAAGTTTCAAGCTATAGATCACTCTGTATCTATATGCTACTGACAATGAGTCATACTCGGACATAACTGTCCACGTTTGGACAAAAACTGCCCATACGGTCTCCATATACCATAGCAATGCCTTGGACAGTTTTCAGAGGCTCGGACCTGGCAACTCTGTCATTCATACTCTAATACCCAGTGGCGCCGTGCAAACTGCGATCAATCGATTCTTCTTCTATTTGAATGCACAAAAACAATCGATTTTGGGGTTGCGCAGTGAACCTCCTGATATTCGATTGTTTTCATGGGTTTAAATGGAGGAGAATCGATATATTGATGCTCACGCGACGCTACTGCTCTAACCTTTAACCAATGAATGCTCTACTGTCACAAAACCCCCATTGATCGATGTTAGTATACATATGTACCGTGTATCCCACCCGCGTGCCTCCAACATAATGCCGATACCACGCTCACCAAAAGAAAATACGAAAATTAACATGCGCCACGGATCGTGACTTTCTTTCGGACCTCATTTTGAACATTGAAGAGTCCTCTCTATGCCCCTCTCTCCTCTTCTCACCATATCTTTTGTGATGTCCGAAGAATAGACGAGCCTGGCGCTCGTACGGTAATTCCTATGACTTCATTAGCGCATATGACGACGCAACTGTGTGTGGACAGCGGTTATTATGCATAAAGTAAATACAGTACGTCTCAAAAGTCCTAATCGCAGGTTTCAAAAGTCGAGAAATACGGATCTCATATATTTGTAGATAAGCAATACTGCAGATATGCTGTTTTGTGTATAATTAATGACATTTTTCAATTCACCGATGATTCTCCATCGTTTGAGAAAATATTACACGGTTCAGTTGAGTGTATGACTGTAATGCACAAAAATACTAGAATGTGTAATCTTTCCACAACTGGTGGAGTCGTCGATGACTTTAAAAAAACTTGCGGATATTTTAATAATTTGACGGCGTTTCCTCTGATTGGAAAAAAAGAGTATACAGATCAGAGTATTTTTGTGCTTTACAGTCATACACTGAACTAAACTGCGTAATCTTTTCTCAACTGAAGGAATCACCGGTGAATTGAAAAATGTCATTAATAATACGCAAAACGGCGCAGCTCTGAGCGACGGGTATATGTTAAATTGTGGTTCTTGGTACTCAAAGAGCTAAGTAATTCTCTGTTTATAATCACAATTGGGCTCTTGGAAACTTTTGCTATAGAGGATTGAAGAGTTGATTCTTGCATGAAAACTAGTAAAAATAACGATAAGTTCACGAAAAAATCACAAGATTCACTCTCAGAATCGGGCTTAATGGCGGAGAGACGCAGGTATCATGGGAGATTCCTATCTAAATAGAGACATATCTCTGTGTTTCTGAAGAGAAAGTGACATAATAGACAGGAATCTCCCATGATACCTGCGTCGAACTGTCATTACCATCTTGCCGCTATAGAAGTTTTGTGAGTTTATTACTAAATTTTAGCCTTTATTAGTGTGATTTTCGTGATTTCTGCTGGTCGTTCCATCAAATTGGACTATTTATTTGCTTATAGCAAAAATTTGCGAGAGCCCCATTTTGGTCCGCATTTGACGATGACCGTAAAATTCCTATGTTTCGGTCCACTGTGTACAGTGCTCGTTAATGACGTCACCTTTATGTGCGCTCCTTTATTTCTTCCACTGTTCAAAACATTAAATATATTCCACGACGGGATTTTTTCTGTTCCCCCTGCGTCGCTCCCCCTCAAAACGGCAATTTACATCATAAAAGCGTGTTCAGTTCTGGTGACGTCACTTGGTTTACGAAGAGAAACAGCCGTCCAGAATGCGCGGAGTGCGGTCAAGATAAATGGTCACTGGGCACTCAACAAAGGGGGTGGCCATCGACAAAAAAGAGAGAGAATTCTGTTATACAAGGGGTGTCCCAAAAGTACTGCCACACTTTTGTCTGGGGGCGAACGAAAGCAGATATCAAAAGCGGTTTGTGAGATGCAATTTTTCAAGCAATTACCTACAAATCAAGACCAAATTCAGCTCTGTAAGTTATATATTCTCTTAGTTACAGCGTTTTGGGAGATTTCTATCTAATTTGAGACATGCATTTTGTGTTTGCATAGAAAAAGTGACAAATTAGATAGTGATCTCCCATAGTACCTGCGTTGAAGCGCCATTACGACCTTGCCTGTAGAGCAGTATGTGAGTTTATTATTGAATTTTAGATTTTTTCAGTGTGATTTCCGTGACTTTCGCTGGGTTTTACATTCGACTGAACAAGTCGAGCTGACCCCTCCAGGATTTTTAGTATGTTTTTTTCAAGAAAAAAAAAAAGAGAGTTAAGAAATCAAGTGGTTTTATTTATTTAAACAAATTTTGCAGAATCTTACCAAGACTGACAAAAATGAGATTCTTGCGCATTTTGCCGCCCTTTGCCACTGTGTTATCGACTGCCAATTTGTTCTTTTCTCTTCTTCTCTTCTTCCCTTCATTGTCTTGAGAACTTTTGATTTTTTAACTATCTTTTTTTTCTCTTGAAAAACATGCTAAAAATCCTGGAGGGGTCAGCTCGACATGTCATTTTCAAAACGCTGTAACTCAGTGAACATTTAACTTAAAGAGATGAATTTGATCTTGATTTGTAGATAATTACTAGGACAATAGCACTGTACAAATCGTTTTTTGATAACTGCTTTCGTTCGCCCCCCAGACAAAAGTGTGCAGTACTTTTGGAACATCCATTTTATATTGAGAAGCGGTCAGTTTGAGTGGACCTCAAAAATATCTGGCAACCTCTACCTGGCTACCAACGCCATTGAAATATTTTGCTCCGTGTTCTGACTCACAACAAATCAATTTTATTGACATTCTAAAGTACAGAAGGATAGCAAATCGAAATTAATCAGATTCAAATTAGAAAAAAATCTATTTTTCTACGAAAAAATTAATTGAATATAAATGGAAACATTTCGCACGAGAAAAGACGATAGACAGAAATGAACTAAATTGGGGGCTTCAAATTTCCTTGGGGGAGATTCGAGTTTTCAAAAATGGTGTTGGAAGTTAATGCAAAGCTTTGAGCTTACCTGAGATGCTATTTCCTGGAACTTTTCTTCTGTAAGCGTGACCAGCTCTGAGCCTTTCATGTTGAAAAAGTCTGCCGAGCTTAAAGGCAAATTGTACTGCCTTAAATTCCACAACACCCAACATTTGACATCATCATCTGACCATTGCACCGGATCTGTTAACACAAGCAAACATTCCTTAAATTAAAACCTACTTCATAGCAGTTTTTACCTTCGTGATAAACGGAAAAAAATAGTTTTGTTAAGTAAGTAAAATGAAGCAATACATCATACGATGTTTTGCATTGTAAAATTTTACAATCCAAATTGAAAAATTTACAATCCAAATAAACTTTACTAAAACTTAAGCAAAATTGACGATTCAAGTAATTAAAATAACCATGAGTTAGTTTCTTTTGTAAAAAAAAAAAAAAAAAAAAAAAAAAAAAAAAAAAAAAAAAAAAAATAGCAAAATATTAGCGATTCCTTCAATTTACTAATTTTACAAAACTTAAATGCTTTTTTAGTCATTTCATTTTTTTTCCAAGTAGAGATGTCAAAATACAAGATCCATTATTAATTAAACAAAAGCACCAAAAGTGACCATAGCCATTGATACATTTCTGTACATTTCACTACTTGAATTACAGGTTTTTATACAAACGAACCAAAAGCGTGGGATTACTCAACACGAACTGCGGGTTGCGTGCATGCCCCCAAGTTTTTATTTGAAACCTCTTTATAACTACAATTCATTTGATTTGAACTTTGAGGGTGAAATAAAAAACCGCTCTCGCGTCACAATGGAAAACTGACCATATATCCATTGATGTACCTTTCTGTATGTTGTTTCCCTTCTTGAATCAAAGGTTTTCATACAGGGTGTAAAAAAAAGGAGCAGCTCCGAATAACTCGAGTTTGGGTTCGAATTTAATAAAACGCTGAAACACGGGTTCCATTATTTTGAGGGGGACACCTTTTAGGGGGGTTGCCATATTCCAGGCCCCCCCAGGGAGGCGGGTACGGGGGTCACCGCCCCCCTAAATCACATTTCTCAAATGGCGACTCCTAATTTTTATTACATAACTTTGAAGAACATCAAATTCTAAGCATTTTGGCGCAAACCGCAGGTCGATATCGTTTTTCGTGTTTGAGATATCGAAAGTCAAAGTTCGATTTTGACCCATTTTCAAAAATTCATAACTCCCACTAAAAAAGTCGGAATTTAAAAAACTTTTAGCTTAAAATGCTCTACAAAACAAGTCCTTTTCAAAAAAAATACAACTGTCCAGGAAATTTGAATTTTAGGCTCCGAAAAAAATATTCAAAATTTTCGAAAATTTTGAATTGGCGATATTCTTGTAAAACGGCCAGAATCGACAATTTTGGCTTAAAACCTGTTGGCTGAGTCCAAATGAGCGATGCAAAGCTCTCTAAAGTCCCCAAAACCCCATTAAAGCCCGAGAGAAAGGTGTTTCCTGACTCTAGATTTAGCAGTGTTCTCAATACTGAGTTTGATCATTTTAACGGTGATTTTGAGACTTCCTTGAGCTTTTAAGCGCTTTGCATCGCTCATTTGGACTCAGTCAACAGGTTTTAAGCCAAAATTGTCGATTCTGGCCGTTTTACAAGAATATCGCCAATTCAAAATTTTCGAAAATTTTGAATATTTTTTTCGGAGCCTAAAATTCAAATTTCCTGGACAGTTGTATTTTTTTTTTTTAAAAGGACTTGTTTTGTAGAGCATTTTAAGCTAAAAGTTTTTTAAATTCCGACTTTTTAGTGGGAGTTATGAATTTTTGAAAATTGGTCAAAATCGAACTTTGACTTTCGATATCTCGAACACGAAAAACGATATCGACCTGCAGTTTGCGCCAAAATGCTTAGAATTTGATGTTCTTCAAAGTTATGTGATAAAAATTAGGGGTCGCCATTTGAGAAATGTGATTTAGGGGGCGGTGACCCCCGTACCCGCCCCCCTGGGGGGGCCTGGAATTTGGCAACCCCCCTAAAAGATGTCCCCCTCAAAATAATGGAACCCGTGTTTCAGCGTTTTATTAAATTCGAACCCAAACTCGAGTTATTCGGAGCTGCTCCTTTTTTTTTTACACCCTGTACAGACGGACAACGCAAAACCGAACTGCGGGTTGCGTGCATGCCTCTTGAAGGCGGTGATTTGATATCACCGCATCAACGGAGGACGCTATATCAACTATCGACGTTTAAAACGTTCATCTGCAGCGAGGTACGATCCCTCATTTGATCGACTTTATTTTGTAATAATGATCAACCAACGCAACGCAACGACGTAAACCATTCACCGACCGACACCAGGTTGACGCAAAGCCGCGGTTGATTTATTTCAATCAAGTGTCCATAACTTTTGTGTTAATTACTATACCTGCGGGATACGAAGCTTTAATTATGAGCTGTTATTGTTCTGAATGCGCTTTGAATAATGCTTTGACAAAAGACTCGATCTGTTTTTTACAAGCTGTACCTTCGCAATGTTGCCAGTTTTATGCAGCAATTAATTACTTATCAGGCAAGCAGGCAGATCCGCTGCTAATTTGAACGAGAGGAACAGCGTTGCTAGTTTTCGGATAATCATCCGAATTTTCCATTTCAACTTAATCAGTGGCGTTCGGATAATCATCTGAATGGAGCTGTTGCAAACTTTTGCTACAGGCTTACTTATAGTTGATTATGGGGTAATACCCTGTAAAAATAACGATTAGCTCACTAAAAAATCACGAAATCCACTCCTAAACTCACAAAATGCTTTTAAACGCGAGACCGTAATGGCGGCCGGGGCCGCGGTTTGCATTGGGTTTCCCTATCTTCAATCAGCGCCATCTACAGGAGGTAGTCTCGCAATACCACACAAGAAGAAGAAGAAGCACACAATTTCCATAAGAAAACCGTGGCCTCGGCCGCCATTACGGTCTCGCGTTTAAAAGCATTTTGTGAGTTTAGGAGTGGATTTCGTGATTTTTTAGTGCGCTAATCGTTATTTTTACAGGGTATTACCCCATAAACAACTATCAATAAGCCTGTAGCAAAAGTTTGCAACAGCTCCATTAGGATAATTTCTACAGTAAACGACAGCACTATAGGGATATGGTTTATTATTCGATGGTATTGTTTTACCACTTTCTTAGCAGCCAGAAACTTTAAGACATACAGCGTATACCAAAAAATGTATAGCCCCGACAGTGTGCGCAAGTGTTCAATTGTTTGTTTTTTTGTGTGACGACTGGCAGCAATGCCTTATTATGAGCGAGTTCGAGTGGACAAGCCTTACGGATATCGTGACCTATCTCAGGTTCTCTGGCTCACGCTCAAGAAAACACCCTCAGGGAAAGAGCGCTTGTTTTTAATTGTTGGAAATCAAGGTTGGGTAACTAAAACTACGCCCCTCTCTGCTTCAACTGCAGATACAGGAAAAGTTGCAATTCAAAACCACCAAGCGTACGTCTAGCGTTTTGATCTATATTAAAATCTATTGCCCCTCATAAAAACTGATTCCGGGTAAATCACGTGACTCGATTGATCGACTTACGATTACTAGACACCGATGAATAACTTCGAGAATTCGGATTGTCAAGACTGTGTGGGATGCGCCGTCAATGAGAATGTTTGTAAAAGGGTACTTCCAGATCCGTAAAATATAATCGCGGGTCCCAAGAAACCAACAAATTAGGATAAACAATAATTTTACCGCTTAAGATCAATTGCGAAGCGTGAAATTTGGCAACAATGTGTTCCCTCCATTTAAATTCACCAAAAAAGTCGAACGCTTCAGTCACCAGCGATGACCAGGCATTTCGACCTTTCTAATGTGTTTAAATGGAGGAAAAAAAACGTTGCCAAATCGTACGCCTCGCCAATGGTTAAGATCTACGTCAGACTGCAAGGGTCAGATGAGAAACTGACAATAGACTGTTTTAGTAGAGCGATATATCGTATCGATTGCCGTCCGAGGGCCTCTGGTTCCAAACAAACTTTGGTTCAATGTAATTTCCCCATAAGCGAACTTTTGAACGGAAATTTAGGGTATTAAATCAAACAATAAATGCGACCTTTTTGCGATTATGAATTTTACGTCCTCGAAAATGCTTAATTATGCCTGGTTCCTTGACTAAAACTGCCGAAATCAATAAGATAATACAGATTAAATGTTGCATTTGTAGGTTAGAATCGCCAGAAATCCCGCCAATTCCACAACAACAACAATAACATTTGGGTGATTCCAACCTCCAAACGCATCGTTTAATCTGCAATATCTTGTTGATTTTGGCAGTTTTACGGGTGGAACCAGGCAAAATTAAGCATTTTCGAGGACGTAGAATTCATAATCGCAAAAAGGTCGTATTTATTGTTTGATTTAATACCCTAAATTTCCGTTCAAAAGTTCGCTTATGGGGAAATTACATTGAACCAGAGTTTGTTTGGAACCAGAGGCCCTCGGACGGCAATCGATACGATATATCGCTCTACTAAAACAGTCTATTTACTTCAAACTTTTTTTTAACAAAAAACAAAAAATTGTCATTCTTAAAGAGATCTAGATGTTTTGATACATTTAGCGCCATGGTCACCTAGTGGTGTTCCGTGGGGTCAACATTGGGGGGGGGGGGGAGAAGGCTTGGAAAAATGTGATGACTTTGTTGTTGTTGTTGTTTTTTGTTTTGGTTTTTTTTTTCTGGCTTTAGAATTTTCTTGAGCCCTGATGAAAGTGATGGGGGGCTTCAAGTGTTACGACCTTTGTTTTTCCCTTTTAGGACCCTTTCTCCAAAAAAGTTTTGGGGGGGGGAACTCAGCCCACAACCCCCCCCCCCCCTTCACGGACTACCACTATTTAACCGTCTCTCAAGTGGACTCAAAAATCGTGATGTAAACTGCAATCCGCCGCGATTATGAGTTTTCTTTGATTTGAGAAAATGTAACATAACAACGATGTTGAAGTGAGAGCAAACAAAGAGTAAAAAAAAAAAAAAAATTATTGTTTTGCCACATGGTGTATTTTCCCGTTACGTTGCCCGCGGTTCTCACAGCGAGCGTTAATGCACTACGCTTTCTCTTGCTTACGTAATAAATTTCAGTCCGCATGAAAGAAAGGAAACAAAAATAACAGAAAAATGGATAATAAGTGTATACATAAAACCGAGCGAATGATGACGAGATCAAAATAATATAATCATTGAACGGGACATTCTAGATTTTTTGTTTTGTTTTGTTTTTTTTTATTTTTTTTTAAGGAATTAAATCTAGGCAGGATTTAGCAGACAAAAAAAAACAACAACAATATGCTTAATGCAGATCAAGTCACTCAAGCAAGACAACCACGACCTGGCTTCTTCTAGAGGCAGAGCTGTCGTTTTGCGTATAATTAAAGGTATTTTTCAATTCACCGATAATTCCATCGTTTGAGAAAATATTACACAATTTACCTCAGTAGGTACTCATACTGCATTACTCATAATGCATGAAAATACTTGCATATATAATCTTTTTTCAACCGGTCGAGTCGTCGATGACTTTAAAAAACTTGAGGATATTTTAATAATTTGCCGACGAATGCACCGATTGAGAAAAGATTACCGATCAGAGAATTTTCATGTGGTACAGTCATACACTGAACTGAGCGGTGGAATCTTTTCTCTACCAGTGAAATTACCGGTGAATTAAAAAATGTCTTTAATTCTACACAAAACGACAGCTCTGACTAGAAGAGAATGAAATAGATGCATTGATGGCTGGTTGGCTGCATACCTATATGCCCCACACATAGAGTGGTCACATTCAGTCATAGTGGTCATAGTTTAAATGGATGTAATGCAATGTTGTCAAATTGCGCGCAACACCACTGGAAAAGCGAAGAGAACGTTCAAAAGAAACGAGACTTTGAAAAAACTAAACAAAAATTGTAAGAGTTTTCGCTGTATGTCAAGGTCGTTTCAAAGCAGTGCTGGAACAGCCAAACCTGTTTCACATGTTTTAGAGCTATAAGCTCGGCTTTAGACGCCTGGATTCCAGCAGCAGGGGAGAGCGCCTTGGATTGTGCGAGCGCAGCTCAGGAATGCTCGTTCTGAGGAGCGATAAATTATATTTACAGTTCAACTTAATTCAATTGTATTAAGATTCCTCACTTTTGATGTCAACCAGAAATACATACATAGTCACTTGATTCAACCAATCTTGCGCCAAGAATAATAATCTACCCACCCGTCATTAGATGAAAATCAAACATTTGCAACTTCTATAGGTTCGTGTTGTACCTAAACCTTGTGAAGAATGGAAATTTCACAATCCCCAGTATTTAACACGCACTACATAAGTTATTACGTGACATTGGTTAAAGCAAATCGGGCTCTTACAAACTTTTACTTCGAGCAAATGAGTACTGAAATCTGATGTGAAAACCAGCAAAAATCACACAAATCACGCTAAAAAAGACTAACTTTCTATATTTCTGTAAAAAACTCAGAAAACAGCTGTGACGGCAAGGTGTCAAAGGTGGAGCTACGCAGGTCACAGGTATCATATGGGAGATTCCTGTCTAATTTGTCACTTTCTCTACTGAAACATAGAGAAATGTCTCAAATTAGATGGGAATTTCCCATGATACCCGCGTAGCTCCACCGTTGAGCCCGATTCTGAGAGTGTATTTTGTGATTTTTCAGTGTATTCATCATCATTTTTATAGATTTTTTTTTTGCAAAAAATCAATTCTCCAATCACCTGTAGCAAAAGTTTGCAAGAGCTCCATTCTGGGAAATTAAAGGTTAGTCCTTTTCAGCGCTCCCAGTCTTTCTCTGTTTCTGTGAACACTCTACTGAAGCAACGACCTGTTGTAATATCTGCTTTAATGCTCCAAACTTATGCATGCCTTGATTAGAGGAGCGCCAACAAAGAACAAACGGCAAAATAGTATTTTGATAGATTTCGGTCACGATTAAACGTTAAAAAGATTACACAGCACATAAATTGTGATTTTATTGGTAAATAAGGAGAGACCAATATCCTAAAAATGCTACAGCCTATATAGTCTCTAGCTAACATACCTAGATTTTTTTGATCTCGCGTTGGAGATTAATACGAGACTACCTAAAAGCGCTTCCAAAAACGTTTAGAGACTAAATATGTATCGATACTAGGGTGTCCCAAAAAATCAGAAGTGCTTGGAAGTTATAGCTCCCGGTGAGTTTTTGTCATTCTTTATGTCAATACAAAGTGACTGAGTCCATTCCGGGGTCTATTGGTGAAGAGCAACCCTTGCCTCAACCCCTTTAAAGTTTCAGTGATTTACCCATTTAAAACACATTTGGGTTTCCAAGGATAAACGGCACAAATTCTTTAAACGGCCGAAGAGGTCTCCCTGATAAAGTAGGCTACATTTTGTCCATTAAAATCGAAAGTAAACTCAAAATTAGGTTGACATAGACTAAATTTCAATTTTTTTTTCAAAGTTTTTCCATGTTTAAAAAGGAGGTCAAATCGGGGTTTTGCGCATGTTTGACCCCCTATCCT
This sequence comes from Trialeurodes vaporariorum, assembly GCA_011764245.1. Lineage (NCBI taxonomy): Eukaryota > Metazoa > Arthropoda > Insecta > Hemiptera > Aleyrodidae > Trialeurodes > Trialeurodes vaporariorum. Next base: position 10,661,662 of record VMOF01000220.1, read on the forward strand.
GTTTATAGAAAGACTCAAAAATTTGGGAAAATATATCTTACCCAACCCAATTTTGCGTCTACTTTCGATTTTTATGGTCAAAATGTAGCCTACTTTATCAGGGAAACCTCTTCGGCCGTCTAGAGAATTTGTGCCGTTTGTCCTCGGAAACCCAAATGTGTTTTAAATGGGTAAATCACTGAAACTGTAAAGGGGTTGAGGCAAGGGTTGCTCTTCACCAATAGACCCCGGAATGGACTCAGTCACTTTCTATCGACATAAAGAATGGGAAAAACTCACCGAAGCTAACTTTCAAGCACTTCCGATTTTTTTGGGACACCCTAATCGATACCTTTTCTTGAAATTCTGAAACAAAATAGAAAAACCGAACTTTCTCGGTTAAAAGCTCTGAACCCGTCAGGGCTTCAAGTCTATTTTTTCCCGCCGCATTCTTCCGACCGCAAGTCTGATAATTTTTAATTGAAAGTTCCAAAACTTCGTATTCATCCTTGGGTACAAATCAATGTAATTATGAGCAATTGAGAGACCAAGTGATCGTACACGTCGCAATTTTTAATCGCACTTTTAATCGCAAAGTAATAAAAAAAATAAAGTTTTCTTTGAGAAGCTGTCTGAATAACAAATCGTTACCAACGTATAATATGGGTAGATAATAAACTCATTATAAAAATTCAGGATTGGTTGCATAATGGCGCATGAATTATAATTATAATCGCCCCGCGAATAGGTTTGCTTTTAAGTCCTTGAAGAAAAACACATAAAAGAGAGAATATTAATAAGGATAGGATGGAAAACTACATTGAAACGAAACTCTCAAGACGGTAGGAAAAAATAGGCTGAATGGCTTTTGTGACATTAAAGTCGGGCTGAGGCACTCCGCGGAACTTTTCTTGCGGAAGAAATATGTAAAGTAAAATTGTTTGAATTGTTTTGAAATAAATATCAAAATTACATTTTGATTGACTGCTTAGAGTTCTCGGTGACGTTTGACTCTAGATCTTGATTTAATCTAAATATGTATACAATCAGCGAGACACAACCAATGCGGTATCTGCAATCATCCCCACCAAAGCTAGTTTTAACTGTCAACGGCCGACTGAGTTCATTTTAGACCTTTTGTCATACAATAAACATGCGCAGATTCATGCGCAGATTCATGACGTAAGACAAGCAGCATAAATCGGTGGGAGGATTGCAGCTTATGACTGCGTATACAGTCTTTTGTCAGGAATATCTCTAGTCTTGGAAATACTATATGTTGATGCTGAAAACTATATGCTGTCTTTTCAAAACTTTCTTAATTCTATTCTCTAGAGACAAGGAAATTTATGGCAGCTAGATTTATATCTTACATAATAGGGAGTGCTTATAACCGCGGTCAGATTGTTGCTTCTGGCTGTACATAATCTTTCCCATTTTATCAATATTTCCGATCAGATGAGATATCTTTGCCAAAGATTATGCTGTCACAAAGTTCATTAACTACGCTCAAACATAGCAATTCTTTGCATTGACTGTTTTATGTTACGTTAAAGTCTTTCTAAATCGATTTTGCACTTGGCAAGGTTTTTTTTCCATTATTTAGTTGTTCTTCCTTCCTCTTCTATACTTCAAGTTTTCCTTTATCACTTCTTCGTGATTTCTTTCACTCTATCACAATGTGCGATCCAATGGAGATGAGCATATTTTCCCTACATTTCAATCTATGAACAACAAACCAATTTTGGTGAAGCAATTCTTCACAACTGAACATATTGAGGTTTATATAGAATCAATGTTTCAAAATTAATCGAAAGTTTCAAATTAAGCTTAAAAAGTCGGAAACGATGATTTTTAATGATTTTTTCACCTCCTTTTTTTTTTTTTTTTTTTTTTTTTTTTTTTTTTTTTTTTTTTAATCTCAGACCTTATTGCGGTCAGAGTTGGGCAAATGTGGGTGGTAATCGATTACACGATTACCAAGTAATCGTAATCGTCGTTTTTTCGGAGGGTGATTCTATGGTAATCAAGGCTGATTTTTTACAAGCCACCCATCATATTAGTTGCAGAAGTATTAGATCTAATCAAAAATACCCTTGATTTTACTATTTATCTGTGAAAAATGGATTCAATTACCATCCAAAGATTTGGCGATTACGATTACTCGGTAATCGAGTAAACGATTACGATTCCCATTTGCCCAAATCTGATTGCGGTGGTAGATTATGGCAAAGGGGGCATGGCCGTTATCGAGAACCAGAAGTCCGAGTATTCGGGATTCGTTAATTTTTTGATTCGTCATTCAACGTACGGTGCATGATCAGAGTGGATTTTTAACGAATCAAAACTGAGGATCATTAATGTTCAACTTAATTATTCTAGACATACTTGATTCGTTAAAAATCCACTCTGATTACTGTTGAAATTCGATTTAAAAAAATTTACAAAAATTTCACCCAGGGTAGGTACTTTCTTTTGAAAGGCATAGTACTTACATACTCGTAATGATCGAGTACTACCCCATTTGCCCAACTCTTAGTGCAACGACGCGCTTATCCGATAGAAAGGATTACAGGCAATCATACTAGATGCGCGCGCAATGTGCGTCGTTACTGTTTTCTTTTGATGCACAAACGCGACAAGTTCTAGGAATTTAAGGGGAGGGGAGTGGGAAGAGGGGTTAGGAGGTGTAGGGGGAGGTCAGAGGGGGTAGAATCTAGTATAGGATCGGTGTCTATGGAGGATAGTGTGCTCGGCGGCCAGCCTCATCGGTGGTCATCTCGCATGGAGCCGAGAAAAAAAATAAAAGATGGGCATATAGAAAAGAGATAATTGTTACCAGTTGGGTTGGTAAACTGGTAACGGTTCGCCGCTGAGTCTGCGCGGCTGGTTCGTTTCGCCGTCTCCATCGCCGCGCCGTCGCCGTTGGTCGGTTGAAGATGTAGGTTACCATGTCTTGACCATTAACTTCAATACTGACCCACTCTCTTGCGACGGAGGGCTTTAGCCGCGCGCCGGTCGCTTATATTAGTTTGCCGCATAACTTCAAGGACACTCGACTCCGCGAACCCCCCCCCCCCCCCCCCCCGGTTCACTGGCCCCCTTCTTACCGTTCATCTTCGGACAAGTTCGGCCATCTACGGAAGAGAATTACCAAAAATTCCTTTTTCTGCCTCTCCTTCCACCCCACCCCACCTCCCAACTCTCCCCTCCTCATCCTCATGGCCCATTGGTCCAATCAAATAATCTGCACTTGCTGCTGTTGGATAATTTTTAGGTAAAGGATCTTTGGTGCGCGATTGATGAAACCGATTACTTCATGGATTTTTAAACGCTAACGATTTCTAAGGACCGAACCCTAATCATTGACGCGTTTGCCCTGTTTCTCAGTATAGTCTCCGGCCTCAATTATCAACTCTTAATTATAGAGCTGTTATTCCTAGGATCGATATCATGTGTACTCTTCGAAGCAGCTCCCAGCTTCTGATGATGATAATGATGATGGTTTTAGAGTAAAATTCAGAAAATGAGTTTTTCATCAATTTGTCATTGATAAACATTGAAGACCAATTTTGATCAAAGAGAACACTTCTAACAAGTAAACCAGAAATAAAGCCAGGAATAATTAAATGTGGAATAAAAGTTCTATTTTTAGCAGCGATGTGCAGAATCGTATTAAAATCTCCAAATAAATCTCCAAATCTCCAAGTAAAAGTGCCATTTATGATATATAGGTTTTACAGGTATTTATTTTTAGTCCATTTTTAATTCTGACTATTCTTGGAGTCAACATTTTATCTAAATTAGCACTTTTTTGGGTATTATAAACACTGAACAAACTTTCTTGGGAGTCATACCATTTTTAATCATACCCATCAAAAAACTAAAATTTATTGAGCGGTTAAATTTCTGTTCGATAATAGATAAGGAATTGATTTCTACGGTTATTTTTGTGACCAAAAATTGAAGCTTGCAGCTTCATTGAGCTTTTCTTAAATAAATTAATAGAACATTGAACTCTGACCCACACGATTTGGTAAAACTTCTAAAATCAGCCGAGTGAGATAGAACGATAAATACTCAAATGTCCATTCTCTTATATTATTAAACCGCGAATTTCAATTGACCATCAATCAAAGCAATTGAAATGAATCAGAGGGCCGATCATTTACTTCATCGTTAAACCGATCGATAAGACTGTCTATGAGTGATGCTATTGGTCGAAAATTGTAAAACTTGGCTGTTGCTATGGTAACCATCGTTAAGAGTCTCGTTTTATAAAGGCTACTCATGAGTAACCTTTAAAAAACGGACACTATAACGATGGTTACCATAGCAACAGCCAAGTTTTACAATTTTCGACCAATAGCATCACTCATAGACAGTCTTATCGATCGGTTTAACGATGAAGTAAATGATCGGCCCTCAGGAAGCGAATGCGTGTGCGAGAGAGAGCGTTTTACTTTTGTATATCGTAAAAGCAACGGTGTTCGTCTGAACCTGAACTTGTCGAATCCACATAGTTGCCAGATCTTTTCGTTCGGTTCGAGATAATATTAAGCCACGAAAAAAAAAAATGATATTTTCGAACGGTTATCCGGAAAAGGGCAACACTGTCTATTAACCTAAGATGCCCCCGGTCTCATCAACTCCACTATACCAGCACCCATTAATAAAATTCGAAGACACCCAGAAGGATAAATATTTACGAGTTCGAAATCTTGGAATCGCAGGCGGAGACGCGTTACGTAATCGTGTGAATCCGATTCAAGAGAGCGGGTGCCGCGGGGGTCTTGTTGGAGGAGGAAAGGGGAGGGGGGAGAGGTGCCGGAGTGACAAAAAAGAAAACAAAAATTAGCAACAGGAATTTTAAATTAGTGAGTACGTCTGTACGCGATCACTTCTAGCGATCGATTGACATTTTGTCGCGTTTCGCGTTTCGCGAATCCGAAGATCGCAGATCCGAGACAGGAGACTACCGTAGACAGGCTCTAATTGGTGGCTCCTCGATTTTGAGAAATCAGCGATCGAAGCTTATGATAATGTATTGCTGATTACATGATCAGTCATCATCGATCCGTCTATCGTCTAGAGAGAGAGAGAGAGAGAGAGAGAAAAAGGAGAGGAAGATGAAAATCGAGGCCAGAAAAAAAAGGAGTTTGCGATGTTTTATCAACTGATCTCTGATTCTTCTTCTTTAGGTTTTCCGGATTTTGGACGCGTCCGGGAGCAATTTGTTTGTTGAAGGTCGTTGGATACTCGACTCCCGTAATTTAAGCTGCTGAAGATGCTAAAGTTCTGAGTTTACAGTGTCTGATCTATCAGACCTATACCTGTCTGTATCAATTTTTGCAAACTTATGGGCCAGTAGTTTGAAAAGTCATTTTTATAGTGAAATCTTTTGGGGGACAAGAGAGTTGGGGACGCTCATCGAAATGTTCAGAATCAATCCTTGAACTCAAAAAAATCATATCTCTGATAAAAATGGTCCATAATCAATTCCCCATACAAAATGGATATCGTATGCATGTGCGTATATATCCTTACAGATCCATACGATATCCATACAGTAGCACAACGAGAGTTTCTTCATCTCTCTCTTTTCTCCATTAAGAAACGTATGTTAGACAAGGATGGGCAAGGGGATAAAATTCCCTATTTCTGTTCTTTTCCTACTTATACATTCAAATGGGAAATGAGAGAGATGGAAGAGATCCTGGTTGCGTGTGTGTATCCATTTTGTATCCATACATATCCATTTGGATCCGCACCTATCCGTAAGGGTCCATATATTACATATCCATCCTCTGCATAGGGAATTTGGTATGGACCTTTTTGGACCATTTTTATTAGGGATAAGATGCGGCATTTCAGTTCACGGGCACGGACAGACAGCCAAAAGAAGAAGAAGAAAAAAAAGAATTATTTAGTGAATTAGTTGATTAGTTTCTGATTTGGGACAAGAATAAATCCTGTTGAAAATCGATGAATGAGAAAATTGGCGAGGAATAGGCGTTTCTCAACACTTCAAGGGGTAGGGGTGGAGAAAAAAAATTGCAGGTGCCAGATTACATGAGAAGAAAAAAGTTTTAAACTGCATTCAATCAATGTGTTGCACCAATGAATTATAGAAATTGTATCTAAACGCCCCTTCTTCAATGTATTTTGAACGGGAAAAGTGTCGTTTTTGCACCAATCTTCTCCATTAATCCTTTTACGACCAGGTTACGAGGACAAGTCAATATTCTCATGCTCAAATTAAGTGCGTAGTAAAATATTCCTACACCGTTGTGCTGATTTTGCATACACAGTGGATTGAAGGCGCTTGGAGAAATATAAATTTTCAAATATTAACAATTTGGAGTCGCAATTATTGCGTATGAAAAACTAACCTAGTGTGAGGCAGATCTAGTCACAGAAACAAATATACTCTGACATGGTGTTGAAAGGGTTAAAGCAAAAACGATGCTTCTCATTTTTTTTTTTTTTTTTTTTTTTTTTTAAATGGCAGAAGAGTGTTGTTGGTCAATCCTTCGCTGTATATTAATTTTACATTAGATTTAAATGGGAGCGGCTGAAATTCATCTGAAGACTCCACTCATATTTTATTTAATCTTTTCTTAGAGCCTCCAGGTTGTCGTTGAGGAATCAGAAAGCCAGTTTTCGGTCGCAGTCTTACTCTCGCACATTCGCCAGTCGGAATGCTGCAGGTTCTCGAACAGTATTGCCAAATATCCCAATATTTCTCAACCTGTTTATATAATCTTATAATTCGTCGATATTAATCAGCTTTTAAATATCCCTGCATAAATTGAGAAACGGAGGGGTAAAAATGTGTAATAACATTATACGGGCCGTATTTCCCTGATCGGCTTTCGGTGAAAAGCCGCCCTACGTCTGATGCGCTGGAGCCTAGACTATGACTCGCCATTTTGTTTTTAATCAGAGGTTGCTGGTGTATATGCATGCATACGGCTATGATGTTTTCATGTGCGTTGTTTATTTATTTTATGCGAATTCATAGTCTCCTTGCATCATCTCTTCCAAGGCCAGACGATGAAAATTCTTCTGGAATGGCTTGGGAATCAAAACGATGTATAATCTCATCACGAACTGGTTGGCTTCGCAAGCGGGCAGACCAGTGTTGTCAAGGGTCACGAGTCGTTGAATATAACATAAATTCCTCCCTAAAATCGGCACTTTTCTCTGGATTCGTTTCACGTGGTTGCATGACTAGGAATAACATTAAAGGGAGGTTATAAGCCCTATCTTCACCTTGTAAATAATTTAAGAAACTTTCGATACACATATCTCAAGACCACTTGAACTTAAGGATCTTAAAAAAAAAGAAAAAAAGAAAAGCGTGCATCTGTACATGCTGAACAAAGTTATATTCAATTGGGTTTTTTTTTTTTTTTTTTTTTTTTTTTTTTTTAAATAAATATCTTGAAAAACAATTTTGTTTTCGCTCATTTCATCTAGATTTCTAATAAGACCCATTTATACATCCATTTCAAGTTAATTAACTTTGTTTATTTGCAGTTCAAGATGAACATTTTTTTAATGAGCTCTCTAGGTGCAAAAGAAGTAGAGTCAAGTGTACCTAAAGTTGAAAAAACATAAATTTTCAGTGATCAGTTTAAAGTTGTTAAAAAAAGAAGAAAAAAAATATTTAGTACCTATAATTTGTCTACCCAAAACTCTGCGTTCCCTATTGTTATATACATACATAAAAATGATCTTTGAGAGATGCTGAATAAGAGAGAGAAAAAAAATTGTTTATAGGCTCACACTGTATTCTTCACAAATAAGTTCTTGAAAAATATCTCGAAGTTTCAACGATTCGAGTCTTTAAAAATAGATCTGTGATTGTCTTTAATTGAATTCCAGGAAATTCACTTAATCCCTGAGAAATCGATACTTTTGAATTGGTTCAAACGGCATAAAAACATGGTTGTCAAAGTTGAGTTTTTGAGTTCATTTTGAAACTTTATGTGATGCTACACTGTTACAGGGCCTTAAAAGTCCTTGAGATTTCCCCCCCCCCCCATTTAAAAAATACATGAGGAATGAAGTAGAGAGAGGTTGGGAACGATATAATTGAAGCTTTCCGAAGCCTTTTTCTTCAGGTATAGCTTATGATCTACCTTGGAAAAGTGGCTCCGAAAAGTTTCATTCCTCATTCCTGTCTTTTCCATGCCTCATTCCTTCAACATTGTTGAAATGGGAAAATCCCAAGGAATTCCCAAGCCATCAAGGCCGTCTCAAGGAGATTTTTTCGTGAATTAAAATCGCTGAATTGCACCCTAATATTGTACTGATCGATAAAAAACCAGCTTTAAAAAAAATTCCCTCATAAGTACAGCGGTTGTGATTCGATGACTCATACGCCAGCTCAGAAGAGTTTAAGCTGGCTGTTTAATACAATTAGAGAGAGCGTGACGGTTTACCATTTTGAGAATAATTACACGCATTTCACTCAATGTAAAAAAATTGAATTTCCCGCCAATTTTGGCAGCTCTGGAGAGTACATTCTTTTTCTCACATTTATTTTTCGTAAGTTCCTCGAAGTTTTTCGGAGCTCACTATCCGTTCAAGGACGACGACGTAGTTTCCCGAATCGCAAGAGAACAAGAATTATTCCATCGCATCAAATTACGTTTAAAGTAAACACCTCCCGCAAGAGTAGCAGCAAGTGCACAGGTATGAAAGAGGAGTACTTATGATTTACGTTTAATGTACGAACATTTTAATCTTACGAGTAGTCATTTCAAATTTGCTAAGCGAGTCAACCGGTCTCAGTGTGACTTCTTGCGTGCAATCTACCGGGGGGATGAAATACTCAGACTTACTCTCATAAACTCAAGTTGCAACTGGCGCCCGGAAAAAAAAACAAACAAACAAATAAACACCCCCCCCCCCTCGGGAGGAGAAGCAGACGTTTCAGATCTTTCAATTGCTTTAAGCGAATAAATAGTCCAATCTTACGTAAAGACCAGCAAAAATCACGAAAATCAAACTAAGAAAGTCTAGAAGTCAGTAATAAACTTACATAACTGCTGTAACAGCAACACGGTAATGGCGGTTCGACGCAGGTATCATGGGAGATTCCTGTCTAATATGTCACTTTCTCTACGGAAACACAGAGATATGTCTCAATTTAGATAGGAATCTCCCACGATACCTGCGTCTCTCCGCCATTAAGCCCGATTCTGAGAGTGAATTTCGTGAGTTTTTAGTGTACTCATCGTCATTTTGACAGGTTTTCATGCAAGAATCAACTCTTCGATTCCTTATAGCAAAAGTTCACAAGAGCCCCATTGGTTATGGACCGTAATGGACCTGCATGGACCATTTTTGCCAGGGGTCACTGGGAATTATTCATAAAAGACCGAAAATTATGATTTTCGATGACTATTTTCCACTGAATTTTGGCCACTTTTTTTTCGATCTCAGACCATACAGTTCATTTTGAGAGAGGAGAAAAATTCAAGGGTGAAAGAGAAAGGAAATCGAGGCTGAAAACGAAGAGAGTTGAAAAAACACCATTACGAGAGTGCGTCTGAGGAATACAGGATTATGTACGCGGCCGAGGAGCTGGCAAGGAGACTCGCCAGCCGCCAGATAGATACCGTCCATCGGGCGTCGGATTTGATATCGGAGCCGCGATTAGTATGAAATAAATAAGCGAACGACCGCGGCGGCCAAAGATTTCTACTTGGCAAATAACCCGGGCATCGAGCTCGAGCAGCACCGCAAGACACACACCAACTCAACTGCACCTGCCTCCGGAGAAAGTAAGCTGTTTTGTGTTGTTTGAGCTTCCAGAGCATGCGTAGATAGATCCAAGCCATCGCACAGTGGAGTGATTCAATGGGAGGGATTGACCATGGAATGTTCTACTTAAATAGTGACGATAAAGTTATATACGACTTAACCCTCTAAGGGCCAGGTTAGTTCAAAAGAACGCTGCTTTTCCGTTTACAAAGGGAAGGTAGTTAACTGGTTGTACTTGGGGGAGTTGGAATTGCCTATACTATGAGTTGAAGGCGCCCGAAGAAACTTTATATTGTAGTACGTTTCCGTCGATAATCACGTTTACCCGGAATGAAAACTGAAACAATGTGAAATAGACTAGAGGAGAAAAACGGGTATACACGGGCTTGGCCCGTAAGGGGTTAAATAGTAGTACGAAAAACCCACTCCCCATCTCGCGTATTTTCAATTATTTAATTTTCTTTATTGAAGGTAACCTCCAAAAACAGGCTCGCCTATGGAGGTACCGAATTTTCAGTCTTTAATTTTATGTTAATTTTACGTTAGTTTATTTAATTTGTCTATAGTATAGTTTACGTGTAACTTGAGTAATTTAACATTTTTTTTTTATTGGCTTTTGTCTAAAGACTGACAATAAATCATTTATCTATTATCTATCTAAATATATTACACGTGGGGAAACTAGTAGAATGGGGCTCTTGCAAACTTTTTCTTAAAGCGAATAAATAGTATACAATCTGACGTAATAAACAGTGAAAATCACGAAAATCACAATAAGAAAGTGTAAAATTTAGTCATAAACTCACATAACTGCTATAACGGCAAGATGGCAATGGTGGGTCTATTATGTCACTTTCTCTACGGAAAAACAGAGATATGTCTCAATTTAGATAGGAATCTCCCATGTGATACCTGCGTCTCTCCGACATTAAGCCCGATTCTGAGTGTGAATTTCGTGATTTTTAAGTGTACTCATAATCATTTTTAAGGGTTTTTATGCAATAATTAAATCTTCAATCGCCTATAGCAAAAGTTTCCAAGAGGTCCATTTACCATCTGCATAGCTGATTTTGGAGTCTACCAGAAAGTATGGTAAATTTTACTATATTTTGGTAAAATGTACCAACAGGTTAACTTAAAGTACAGCAACTTAATGTCGCATTTACCATGCTTTCTAGCAGCCATACCGAAATCAGCTATGCAGGTGTTAAGTTCTACCAGTCCTCTTTTCCGTGTACTAAAAATAAAAATGTGGATGTTTTTACGATCAAAAACAAACTATGTAGGGTGATTCTTGTGGGAAATTTTACAATAATACCAATGCAACCCTTTTCAAACTTTCAAAATGTTCGTATTTACAAAGATATGCGCATTTAAAAGTCGCCACGCCTTGTCCAGTCAATCTCATTGACTCGCTCCACTGCAGTGCGCCGAGTATCACCACAGTCGCCTTCGCGCCTTGCCTCTTCGGCAACTTGCAAAGCTTAGCTCTGGCTCCGATCTGCGTCGCGTCGCGGCGCGGATAGCTCGAAGCAGAAACGAGCAGCCGCATTTTTATTTCCATGAATTCTTTTTCCTATTGAACTGATTCCACTGCAAATCAGACCGGTCCGTCGAACAACCTCGCGAATTGGAATCGCGACCACGAACCGTCACACAGTAGATTGTAACCATCGAGCTATACATTTATCTATAGAGGAGCAGTCTAATGAATAATCTGCGTAACTACCACGAAGAAGTTTTCAAGGTTAGGTTCAAGGTGAAAATTTGTCCATTTATTCCCATGTATTTTGGTGCAACGAACAGAGGCTGGAATATGCTTCGATCTATGGTGCGTCTGCGTCAAAATACATGAGAATAAATGAAAAAAATTACAGACACCTTAAACCTAACCTAAAAATCCTCCATGGTGGTTACGTTGGTTACCCATTAGACTGTCACTCTAGTTATTCTATTTCATACCTCGTTGATTGAAAAATATAAGTTTCCTGTTTCAAAAGTTTCTAAAAATTTTCAAACTAAAGGCTGTTTCATTGACCATGTTTAGGACTGAAACTGTGTTGAACAGATAGTCGCAGACGATTTTCTTTACGATTGTAGAGTCTAAAGGGGTTAGTCGCAAAAATAAAATCATTGCTCTTATGTTTCTGTTAACTTCATCATATTAATTGTATGTTAAAATCGTGTGGTTTATTCTTGAGACGATGTCCTAAAATGAATGTATTTTGACCTCTTGTGTGGCAAGGATCTGTCTTATAGTCATTAGATATGTATAATGTGAAATCAATCGCCTGATTGTTTCGAATTCGATACATTATCGCGAAGCTAGCATCTGATTGGTGGATTTCAAACTGCGCGCTCTCTCGCCCACTCCTAAACTGATGCGCATGTGTGGAGTGGTGCCACTCCGCCTTTCTCTTTCTCAGGAATGTTACGCCACCATTTTAGAGTATAAAGTTGTTGATGATTAGAACGTTCCGTCGCAGAGTTCAAGGTCGAATCGACTGTCGGAATCAGTTTCAATTAAAATTACAAGCCACAGAAACCTATCCTGATGTTCTAAAGATCGGTTTTTGGCCCTTAAAATGGACGAAAAATTGGTGTTATCGCATTATTTAGGTGACTTTTGGAACAATTTTTAGTAGATCGTTAGTGACCAGTTTTGCCAGGATGTCAAAACCTTTGGTGCAAAAATAACCTAGCAAAATACTTTAATAGATCTCTGCACAGGTTTTGTTTTCCGAACTAAAGAGATTTCGATGGAAGAACCAATAACTTGGCTAACTCAACCAAACTCTTTTGCTGGGTCAGTTTTTAAACAAAGGTTTTGTTAGCGCTACTAAAAAGTTTTTATTCCTGTTTTTCCTGAGCGGGGGCATCCCAACGCACAGCCTTAAATTAATTACAAAGACCAAATGAAAACCATCAAATAAAATAAAAAACAACCAAATGAAACTCACCTCTTGATATTCCCAGGATTGTACTCGTACTATGGACGTCTTTTTTCAGTTGCTCAAGAGCTAGTGAGAATACAGGGCCAATCCCTTCTTGTGATAGATCCACTCCGAAAATGTTGTCCTTGGACAAATCCACGGATTCAGACTTGATTTTTGGCTCCTCCTCGTTGCACTCACCGCCATCGACGTTGCTCACCGGACTGAGCACTTGAGAGTCGCTTGCGGGAGAACCGACCCTTTGATCCGATCTTTCCGATCCTTCCGACTCGAAGGCCGTGCCGAAATCGGCGATATCGAACGGTTTCAGATGATACTTCTTCTGGAAACTCGTGTCCTTCAAAACCTCTCGCAGGAGTCTGTGATCCTCAGCCGTAGTGTCAGGAGTTTGAGCTGGTGATTTACAATTCAAAGCCTGATCCTTCTCGAGCACCGGTTTCGGAACTGAGGAAGATTCAAAATCGACTTTTCTAGGACCGGTGGAAGAGGAAATTGGTGAGGTTGGGGCAGAAGAAGATATATCTTTCCTCTTTCCTTGCATGCACTGCTTTTGGGTTAGCCTGAGCTCATCCAGGATATCTTGAATATTCAAAGCCACCTCTTGTTTAAAACTTGTTAAGAGTGGATCGTTAGTGACGATATCAGGTGACGAAGGACACTGCTGAAAAGGTGGCGAAGGTGAGGATGCGTATGAGTTCAAGGACGAGTATGAGTCCAAATCTGGCGGAGAGAACATCGATGGTGTTGTGTTGGGCTCTTTCTTGATCGACAGAACCAGATCGCAAGTGATCTCGCCGTTCCCGGGCTCTGATTTCGCGATCAGTTCGGACTCTTTCTCGACGATCGTGTTCGGGAACATCGGGAGGGAGCAGTTGTCGGAGTAGAACGAGAAGATCTGTTGCAAATTCTGTCCACTCCCGGGGACTTGACTGTCTAGATTTGACGGCAGAAGAGACAAATCGAAGCTGTCGGCTATGAAGTCCGTTGAATAATCGAATGCGGATGAGCTGAAATCGTTGCTTGGTACTGTTTGCGGCATCTGAAACAATGAAATAAAGGAGCATGGATTAGTTTAAATTGTTCGCTGCTAGAGTGATCTTGGCAATTGACAGGTTCATTGAGGAAAAGGTTACGAGGCTGGTAACTATGACTTTCAAAAGAAAAGACCATGGTTGAAATTTTGTCTCCTTCAAATACCGGTATGCTTTGAGCAATTTCAGACTCCCAAGAGTCCAAGGAATAAGCAGAATGCCCATTTTAGAGTACGTCTTGAAAAATCTGAAATTCTATTAAAAACAACGGAAAAATTTAACATTGAAAATGTCGACCATGATACTTTCTTTTGAAAGTCATAGTACATGCTTTAAGTCCTGTCCCAAAGTGTAACAGCACTTAAGCGCATCCCAATGCCTCCTGTTCCGAACGTCACTATTGAAGACCAGGAGCCATATCAAGTTGGAACTCGAACTCGTTCAACCGATGAGTAACTATTAATCTCAATTGAGGCTTGAGCTACAACGCTAGACCTTGAATTGAAGGTCATTGATGCCGTTTGGTGAGCAAAGAGAGGTTATGCTAGTTCAAGACAAGTCCAAAATTTCGCCGACTTGATCGGGCCCCAGCCCAGGGCCCGAAGAATGTTGAGACGAATTGATGGTCAATCCAATCAGGTGGATGGTGAGGACTAGAGAATGTTATTACATAGCAAGTCCTTCCCATTTTGTCCCAATATTCGGTCCCAGAGTAAATGAGAAAGGCATTGACTGATGTTTTATCGAATCCACTAAATTAATGTGTGCCTGGTGCCTCAAATAATATGGTCAATGGTTTTTTTTTTTCTTTTTTTCTTTGGCGTATTGCACCGTCTTTATTTGTTTCTGGTAGCTTCAAGTTGTAATGGAGTATGGGGTGGGTGGAGGGAGAGTGCGGGGGTTTCACTGGCACCGTCACTGAAAAAACGCGCTATAAAACCACGCTATCCCTTTGGTAACCTATAATGAGACGAATGCTTTTGAACTGTAAGGTCGATATTCTCAGTTGGTGACTCTTAAGGTATGGTGTCATCTTTGGAATTTGCAAAAAACGTTTCGTACCAACATCGCGACGCGTGCTCGGTTGAAGTGAGAGCACGGAAATATCAATATAAAAGAATTTATGCACGTGAAGACTTGTTATCTTAAAGAGACGGACTGTGATCCTAACACGATTGTCAGATTGCGCTGATGAATCGTCAAGTTGATCATTTTGAAACAAAGAGAGCTTTGCAGAGCTGCCAACTGGAGCTCTCTGTTTATAGATTTAATGACATTTTTCAATTTACCTACGATTTTACCGGTTGATCCAAAGATTACAAAGTTCAGTTAAGTGAATGACCATAATGCACGAAAATTCTTGCAACTGAAGTCTTTTCTCTACCGGTTGAGTCTCCGTCATTGAATTTCAAACATTAACAGATATTTTGATGGTTTGTAACTGTACATTTCAATGATTCAGAAAATATTACAGGAGCAAATATATTCGTGCATTACAGACATAAATCGGATTGAACTGTGTAATCGTTTGATGAATCAGTGAAATAATCGGAAAACTGAAAATTCTATTAAACACAACGCGGCAACTCTGGAGATGTGCAGATCTCTCTCCAGCTTGCAATCTAGCACCCATGTATTTAAAATTTGCTGTAAATAAACTTGGTATAAGTAAATGGAAAGGTGAGTTGTCCTGTTGACATTTTGCTTCGAGCATGTTTGAGCGTCTTGGATTGGTAATTCCAGCTTTGAGTGCACTTTGAGTAAAGATTCTGCTGATTTGAATCAAGCAGTCTTGATTCCAATACTTTTTACTGAACTCTACTTTTTCTTTGCAAATGATTTTTTTCCGCAAGCAGGTCTAAATTTTTCGCAGCAGAGCAAAAGAGAGAGAAAAATCATTCAATCATATTTTCTTTTGAAATAGAGTGTTTAAGAAGGAGGAGGGGGTGGAAACCTGCTATATATAAAAAATCAGTCGATGTTATTTTCTATACCTTTAGTATGGCATGCGGTCTGAATTTATTTTTAAAACCAGATAAATTTTCCTCATATCATTCATTTTTAATCATTAATATGTTTTTTATCATTCAATTTCATTGTTTATGGATGGAAATCAAAGTAAAAGTTTCTGCGGCTCTAGCACGATAAATAGCATTTTGAATAAATTTAAGATGTTGACATGGCTGAGAGCCAAGTTATTTTGTTCCCTACTTTAAAACTTGATTGTTTGTAAATACCATCCATATTATTATTTGCTCTCAAAGTACAAGAAAAGCCTGACAACCCTCGAAGTTTTTTTCTTTCTCTTCAAAAAACCAACGCTAAGAGCAAATTCATAAGATTAGAACTAATACACGCGTAAAAAAATGTATAAACAATTTGAAAAACAGAAAGTTAAAAATAAAACAATAAGATGGTAAAGTGTGGCTTTAAAGAGCGAAAATAATTGTTCATTCACTGCATCATCAGTTGTGAATGGGTAAATTCCATTCGGAATTTTAAATAAACTAATGATTTTTTCCTCTTCTGAACCCAATACGCTTTCTCGATTGAAACTAGGTGTGAGATGTAAGCACTTCTTATCAGAAAAAAAAATAGAAAGTAAAAAGGAGAGCAAAAAATTGAAAAGAAAAGCTATTTTAAAATTGAAACTTAAAAACTTCAGAAAGCAGTGAAAATACAGAACTTAAAAAATTGAAAATAAAAGAGTATAGAAAATTAATGCATAAATACTGTATATACTGTATATATCTTCTCAAATATTTCTCAAACGGAAAAACAGAAAAAAACCGAAATTTTTGGAGGTGTTAGAAGGCACTGTTTGGCACAACTTAACCCTTCACTGCATGATTTTTTTTTTCTCAAGCAAATGTGGATTTTTCAATGTATTAGGTGGTCAAATACATGGGAAAAATAGTGAACAAAATAATTTGACGGTTTTTCGGTCAAAATTATCTTTTTTCTATTTTTTACTCGTTTTTTACAAGTGATATAACACCATAAGAAATGGCGGGATTTTTTTTTTTTTTTTTTTTTAATTTTCAAAAAAAAAAAAAAATTACTTTAATTGGATTTTTCAAAAAGCCAATGCCGGAAACTTTATAAAAATAATCAAAATGTGGTCAGTTTGGATACGGGGGCAAATTTTCCCCCTAACATGATTTCGATCACGAACCCTTCACTGCATGATGTTTTCTTTCAGCCATTTTTTTTTTTTTTTTTTTTTTGTGTGAGCTCAAAACATACCTTCTCCCGCGTTGACACACCATGCGCCGAAGGCATATCTCAAAACCTGTATTTTATATGAGCGTTTGAAGAATTTGTTCCACCGGTGGAACACCATGCAGTGAAGGGTTAAGCCCGTTTTTGACTTGATTTTTCAACATTTTCACCGCAGCTTTTTCCAGTTTTTGGGAGTCAGGTGTCCCGTTTATTACGCGCTTTTGTGCCCAGTATTGAAAATTAGTAATGTCCACAGTTCTACTCATCAAAAATATTCTCTTGCGACGAACACTCAACAGTCTAAAGAGCCTATCTTTGTCACTCCTCCTGTCTTCAGAGGTCAACTATGACGTTGAGTGATACCTGATGTTCGCGGGCTCGTGCCCATTCCCGCGACGCGACACCCCCCCCCCCCGCGCCGCTCTTGGTATATACAATTGCGCATTATTTGTTACCGTTGTCGATTCCAAAGTCGAAGCCGTTTGATGGTTGATGGAAGATGGAAAGATGCGGTGGATGGTAGCGGTAAAGTTGAAAAATGGAACGGCCATGTTCGTTTCGAAGTCGATCTCCGTTGTGCGACTTCAGCCTCATCCACGACAGCTCTCCCCCCCTCCCTCCTCTTCGCTCTCCACTCGCCCCCTCCCCATCCTCCCACCTTTCGACCTAGGCGCGACGTTGCCATACAGTGCAACAAGGAAAACGCAGTTGTTATTAAATTATTCGCAGAAACTCAGTGATAATGACCAGGCAATACGTGAAGAGGGGAATTAGAGTAGTGGGGTTGAAGAGGGGGGGGAGGACGGTAAAGTACCCGAAAAAAACTTTGCCTCGGGGTGCCGGAATCCCGAGACGATGACTATCGATGAAGGAATATCTCGGGACATTTTTCACCGAGTGGGTTCTGACTTCTCATGGTTTCTCGATGGAAGGAATTGTAGGGCTGATGTCACGTACGTACGGTTGTCCAAAATTTTTCCTCGATATCTCAATAAAATAATTTTTGCGATCGAATAACAAATCGAATAAACAATACCAAACTTCTGTGACAGAACTTTCCCTCCGATTATAACTTTTTTCAGTTTATGAAGTTCGTGGGGGCATCGATGGCATCAATTCGATATTGAATTCACCTCCAGACTGGACTCCGATGCCCCGAAAACCCCTACTTATGCACAATTGAGTTTCCTATAAAATGGAGTTACGGCCGTTGTTCTCGAGCAATATTGGCAACGATTCTGTTAAAAAAAAGTGAATATATTGATTATTGAATACAGTGAATAAATTGAATATATGACCAAGCAAAAATACTTTAATGTATAATCAAATGGGTGTTTTGCGCCAGGGAGCCGGACCGGACCGAACCACGAACCGAAAACCACTCCGAGCCGTCAATTTTCGCTGGTTGCGAAGCGAACCGCGAACCTTTTCACCTAAAAATACAGCGAAATCAGCCTTGAGATTCCCCAGGGAAATTTCAAGGGACGTTCAAGCAAGAATTGTGATGTTTAGGCAACTCAGAAACACTCTCAAAACACACGGTTTCTCGCTCAGGATAGGTCTCAACAATTTTTATGAAACTGTAGATAACAGTATGCTGTCATAGGATAGGTGTTACGGTTGAATAGCTTTTTTTTACCATAAAACTCAAATATCAAAAACTTATTAAGATTTTTTTTCCAAATTAGTCATTACTCCCTTACTGAAACCAAATTTGGTTTCCCTGGAGATTTGGTTCAGTGAAGTTTGGTCAGTTTGGTCAGATTGCATAACAAATTTTAAATTGTTGTTCCAATAAAGTTACCTTCTTGAAGCTTCGCCAGCTTATTTTTGATTTTCCTTTTTGGTTTTTGTTACGGAAGAAAATCAAGCTTTCCCCCCCCCCCCCCCCCCCAAGAAATGGGAGAAAAACCCTTCAAAATTTATTTTCAAGCGGGGATTCTCGACTCATCTGACATACCGACATCGACGGTGCCGTACAATGGCCCGAATTAAGAGATTTCCTGATCATCGTTACATAAGCAAAACTCGAGACTAGAAACACGACTGTCATGAAAACAGACCAAAAAGATAACAAAAAATACAAATTTTAGAGCTTCAATTAAATCAGATTTACGCTTTTCAACTTTAGAAAATACGATTAATAATTATTTTACAGCAAAAAATAACTGTAACTTTGCATGTCCGATAAAAAAAAAAAAAAAAAAAAAAAAAAAAAAAAAAAAAAAAAAAAAAAAAATCATTCATCAGCCCAGTGTGCGCTGGAATGATGCGCGATGGAGCAGGTTAGATGCGATGCGGGCAAGTATACGTAAGTACAAGACCAGGCATCTCGAAGACGAAGATCTGCTTTCACAGGTTCCAAGTCGTGGTTGCCAGTTATCAGAGCTGCCGTTTTGTACATATGAAATTACACAGTTCAGTTGAGTGTATATGAAAGTAACGCAAAAAAAATGCTCTGATTTATAATCTTTTCTCAACTGGTGGAGTCTCCACTCTCCATCTCCCCTAACTATTCTCGGATCTATAATATTTTTCCAACCAATGGAGTCTCCCCCGCCAATAACATAAAAAAAAAAAAAAAAAAAAAAAAAAAAAAAACCAACGAATGTTTTAATAATTTAATGAGGTGATTGGTGATTCTACCGATTGAGGAAAGATTACAGATGCAAATATTTTGGTGCATAATCTTCATAAGCTAAACGGAGCCGTGTAATCTTTTGATCAAAGGGTAGAAGAATCATCAGCGAATTAAATGTCATAAAATAGGTATAGTCACAAAAACGTTTCTGAAGCAGAAAACTCAAACTATTTTTGTCCGAGAAAATCAATGTTTCAATCCATAATGTAAATTTGATAGTTTAAGCAGGTGATTTCACCGATTGAGGAAATACTCGTATTAGAGATGAGAGTATTTTCATGCATTAAAGTCATACGCACTAAACTCGACAATGTAATCTTTTATCTATAACCCATGGATCATCGATTAATTAAAAAGTGTCATTAAATTTACTTACACAAAACGACAGCTCTTCTTCATATTAACAACGTGAATCAATGGGTCTGTTAGGTACTTTTGCTCAGACAATATGGAACCTTCATTCTTATGTAAAATTTAGCAAAAATAACAAAGCGCACATTCAAAATGTTCAAAAACCACTCTTCAACTCAGGAAATCACTTCAATTTCAAACAGCCCTTGGTATTAACACAAGACCCTATTTATACCGACAAACTGCAACATAGACGGAACTTCCGTGTATATGTAAACAAAATTGTAACTACATAATGATGAAATTTCTTTCCAAACACATGACATATTGCGGTTGCGTTTGCAATCTGGTCGTTTCTGGTTTATCAAAGATTACAAAATAAAACAAGAATTGTGTGCAACTAAACGAAAAATACAAATGTTTGTAAGTTATGTTGATGTTTACATAAAACATGTTAGTTCTATCGATGTGGCTGTATGTCGGTGATAATAGTAGCATAACTTGTGTTGTTTCAAGTAGAAGTGCTTTTCTATGAGTTATGATGGGTGGATTTTGGAAGTTTTTAAAATGCTTGTTATTTTCGCCGAATTTTACTTCAGAGTCAATGGGTCATATTGCTGTGGCAAAAGTACGCAACAAGACCCATTGAAGACCAAAGCATTACCTATGGATTGCACGCTCATCATGCAGCGGCGGCTCGTGCAATGTGGCAACAATGGATTTCCTCCATTTAAAACTGTGTAAAATAATCGATTACTTGGTGAGGCGTAGCGCCTCACCTAGTATCGATCTTTTTGCATACGTTTAAATGGCAAAAGTGCACGGTTGCCAGATTGCACGAGCCGCCACTGTCATCGTGGGCGGATCCAGCAATATGGCAACCATGTATTCTTCCCATTTGAATGTATGAGGAAGAATCGATTCTTGAGGGGGCCATGGCCCCATGACTAATCGATTGTTTCTCATGCATTCAGATGAGAATAATACACAGTTGCCAGATTGCTGGACTCGCCTTTGACACTCATAATACGACAGCACGGCAGTTGTGGAAAATTGCTTTTGATGGCACGCTAATATCGACGAAGAGACAAAATGAGACAATTTGGACCGACCGATGCAATTGGACGGGTGTTTGGGAAGGTTGGGGGGAGACCCATTTATAGAAGATTTTTTGTTTTGTTTTTTAACAATCTGACAACCATGCCCCAAGTGGCCACCACTCTCGGAGCGGACCGCGACCCGATGCCGTCGATCCGACCGCGGAGGACCAGAACCTCGCTTAAACTTCGACAGTCAAGTAGAGGGTCTCGGAGTCTCGGCAAGGTGCTGACGTCATCATAAGAGCTTTGCTTTCACATAGTTTGTGGGAAATACCCCGCTCGACCCGTCAAACATTACTCTCTCCCCCTCCCCCTCTCTTAAAACCCCTACTCTGGTGGCATCTCTCCTATCTGTTGCTTCTTCTACGTTCTTTTTATTTTTTTTTTTTTTTTTTAGGCGATCATTTCGAGGGCGTATTTTTTTACGTAATACGATTGCGGCGCATAGTATAAATGAAAATAAAAGAGGCTCAGGCATTTATCAATGAGTAATCGAATGTTGCAACTTCGAGTATGACTCAAAATGTTCGATTCTACTTTTTTTTAATGCTCGGTTCGATAAAGTTTACTTTGTGCCATCGATTATATAATTATTTTTTTTTTGCCGTTAGACAGACAAATTAAAGCACGCCGTGAGTATTGTCAGGAGGCGTGAAAATAAGTTCGTTGCGTACTTTTAATTTGCTACGGCAGGAATATGACACCTTGATTCAGACGTAAAACTCGGCGAAAATAACGATGTGCACATTAAAATAACATTCAAAATTCACTCATTAATTCAAGAAATCACTTCCATTTTCAACAACCCGCGCTACACTAGACATCACTATCACCGACATACAACTACATCGATGGAACTAACATGTTTTATGTAAACATCGCAACATAACTTACAAACATTTGTATTTTTCGTTTAGATTCATACATCATACAATTCTTGTGTTATTCTGCAATATTTGATAAGCCCTAAAAGACCAGACAGCAAATGCAGCCAATATATGTGTCATGTATTTAGAGAGAAATTCCATCATTATGAAGTTACGATGCTCTTTACATACATACATGGTGGTTTTCCGTCTATGTATATAGTAGTATGTTGGTCGGTGCAAATAGTGTCAATAGTGTAACGTGGGATGCTTGAAAATGAAGTGATTCCCTGAGTCAGTGAGTGGTTTTTGAACGTTTTCAATGAGAGCATCGTTATTTTTGCCGACTTTTACATAAGAATCAAAGATCTATATTGTTGTAGCAAAAGTGCGCGACCGATCTATTATATGATAATTTTTCCCGTTAGATAGACAGATTCAAGTGTGTCATGAGAAGCGTAATGAAGCGTGAAAATTTATAAAATTTCAAGTGATATCAGACGTTGTAAAGCCCATACAGCGCATTTTAATCTTTTCCAGATTAACGAAAAATACACTCTGTTTTTTTCACTGAAAAAACTGTCTAACAATTTTACATTGTTAGGTAAAATTTTCGTTCTTTTAAGACCTTTTGATTATGTTTTATACTGAGGAAAAAAAAGAAGGAGAAAAATTAGATAGTATTTATAACGTTTGTGATGGCACTTTACGACGCTATGAATTTACACGCCTTACAATCAGATTACAATCATCACATGAGACTTCTAAAGTTATGACGTAAACCACCTTACCTCTTAGAGACTTACCTCCAGTGGTGGCTCGTGCATGTTGGCAAGAATTTGTTTCCTTCATTTGAAGCTAGGTTTCTGTATTTAGTGTAGCACTGCGCGTCACAAGTTTGAATCAATTGTTTTCCATAGAATTAAATAGAGGAAAAACATTGTTGCCAAATTACGCGAGGCGCCACTGGACTCGGTGGAGTAGAGCTAAGTGTAGGCGCACCTAGACCATAATCTTTGGCAAATTTGTATTCCTTAAAAAAAAAGCACAACTTGCCTCCGACTTTAAACTTTTGAACTTTAAGCACTTCTTAATGAAAAGCCAATGGTTAGATTCATTTCCATGACTTTTCGTATTATGTTATGATAAATAATGTTGACAGACACTCCAAAGAAACAGACACTCCATTGGTCTTGGTGTATATTTACACTTCTGAAACGATCTCTAACTATCACAGTGTTTTGTAACATGATAATGAATGAAGGAAGAGTTTAGAATTAGAACAATTCGAGAGTATACCAAAAAATAAAAAAAATAAATTAATCAATTAAAAGGAATGTTAGATAGTTTTGCAAAACAGATTTTCATAAATCCCTCTGAAAGGCTACTTTAACAATTCACGTTGATCTAAAACTGTATAGTAAGATTGCTGAAACCTGGGATGAACTTTAAATTGCAAAAATTGAAAGTTTCAAAATATAGTAAATCAGCAATATTTTTGTTGTTAGCATTGTATTAAATTCAATTTTAGCATTGTAAAGTGTATTAACAGATATAATACAGCAATTTTTCGTTAGGTTTTTTTTCTGTTTTTTTATTTTGTAATTTTACAAATATTCTTTTTTTCTGTACATAGGTAAATATAATATACTCATGCAATTATTGTTCAAAAGAAAGAAAGTAAAGTACGAGCAGTGGCGAGGCGTGCGATTTGACAACGTTCCTTTTTCCCATTTAAACACATTAGACAAGTCGAAATCCTGGCCATATCCGATGACTGTACCGTTCGACTTTTTTGGTTAATTCAGATGGAGAAAACACATTGTTGTCAAATTTCACGCTCCGCCACTGAGTACGAGCTAGGAAAAGAGAAAAATGAGAGGGGATGAGAGAGAAATGAGATGAAGAATGGTATGACAGAGAAAGTATACGCGTCCCGTGCAAAAACGAAATATTAGTAATTGCGAGAAGCAAAATTTGCCGTTAGCTTCGATCAATATTTTTAAGTCGCTTGAAGACTCTCCGAAGGAGGGGTACTCGAACATCAAGAACCAAGAACCAAGAACCAAGAACCACCGTTACTTGACTCGTTCTCTTACGGCTGTGCCCACTAAACCTTGTTTTGCTTCCACCGCCTACCATATCCACACTCATTACGCCCACAGGCAATTAATGAGCCTCAAAATTACACGCGATCGTATAGGGCACAGGTAATGCTGAGTTTCGCGATTGGAGCTCATGTAATCACAAAAATCTATACGAATCGCCATTTGATAGGCAGCAAATAAGCATGTCCTACCGGTGTCTCGGACCACCCGGCACCCGTATCAGTCGCTTTTCGCGACGAAAGACTGGACTTACAACTTTAAGATTGAAGAGTGTAAGCAGTGGCGTAGCGTGCGCAATTTGGCAGCATTGTTTTTTCTCCATTTAAACCCATTCAAAATATCGAACTACGGGGTGTTCGGTGAACACCCTCGAATTCGACCTTTTACATGGGTATACATAGACAAATTACAACGTTGCCACATTTCACGCTACGCCACTGAGTGTAAGATATGAAGAATCGCACCGGAAAAATTTAATTTTTTGATTATCAAAGGCCCCTTAGGTGAACCACCAAAATTAAACAATAAATAATGAAAAAAAAAAAAAACAAACAAACAAAAAACAAAACAAACAAAAAAACGGTTCATTACGATCGCTTCAGGATCGGTGGATCCAGCAATCAGACAACAGTGTGTTCTTCTCATTTGATTACATGAAAAATAATCGATTAGTCCCTGGGCTATAGCCCCTTCAAGAATGAATGGTGTTCTTGCAAACTTTTGCTAATTGTGATCGAAGAGTTGATTCTTGCATAAAGACATGTAAAAATTACAATATGAGTGTCTTCACTATAGAAAATCACAAAATTCACTCTCAGAACCAGGCTGAATGGCGGAGCTACGCGGGTTTCAAGGGAAATGCCTTTGTAATTTGAGACATATCTCTGCGTTTCCGTAGAGAAAGTGAAAAATTAGCCAGGAATCTCCCATGACACCTGCATAGCTCCGCCATTACGATCTTGTTGTTACAGCTGTTTACTGAGCTCATTTCTGAATTTCAGACTTTTTTAATGTGATTTCCGTTAGTTCTTACACCTGATATAACTATTTATTTGCTTACAGCAAAAGTTTGCAAATGCCCCATTGTTAATCATACATTCAAATGGGATGAATGTGCAGTTACCAGATTGCTGGACCCCCCTTTGGCTTCAGGATTGACCTCTGAAACTTTTCTAAACCATACTGTTGTCTTTTTGCTAAAAGTAATTTGGAAATCCTGAAACCTCGATCAACTTTTTATTTCTACTGGGGTCCTCCTCTAGAGTAGAGGTTTCGGATGGCAATATTGTTTATTTTCCCTGAATATTTTAAAAAAATTGCTGCATTCTCAGACTCACACTCCTACGATAGAAGTGACGAAAGCTTACAAATCTAGAATGCGTGGAGAATCAAATCAATGCATGATTCATGAGGGAAGCCTCCGTGCGTTATTGCTAACAGGGCTCTCGTTGTCTGTAAATAATTATACACGCGAATTTTCCCATTCAGCTCAATGTAAGATTAATTTTGAATTTCAAGCAAAATTTGGCAACTCTGCGATTTCAATTTATGTTTAACATCGACTCCATCATTTCATATCTTTTCTGGATTTTTAAACGGTAAGTGCACGATATGAATGCACGCGGCATGAAAACGAGTTTTTTTTTGTGTGTTTTTTTTTTGTTTTTTTGTGAAGAGTCTTATATTTAAAAAATCAAATAAACACATGTGTATTATTTGCTTACAGTGATCCAGTATGCAAAAATGTTGAAGGGGCTGGTATACATTCATCTTTCTCACTCTCCCTTCAAATTTAATTAGAATAAACGTTTTCAAGGCGCCACCGTACTATTAGAGTTTGGCTCGTGATTACTATCAATATGTTCGAAAAAGCAAGTCATTTCTGCTGATTTTATTTATGCCAAAATATTAATTAATATGTCATTATACGTTCCACCGATAAAGTCGTAAACGAGGCTCGCATTTTGGCTGCGGTGATTTACGGCGGACTGCGTTCGTAGAAGTTAGGGCGAAAAGACACTTCTTCGAATTCTGCCTGACCGAGGTTAAGAGCTGCCATGTATTACACCGTACAGTGGAATTTAAGACATTTTTTGGATATCATATCACCCCAAAAATTCTATAACTTGAAATGAGCTTGATCATACAATTTTTGCGGGAAAATATCGGTTCTAAAAAGGAGCTGCTGCTTTAAGTACATTTAATGACATTTTTATATTCCCAATTCATCACCGATGATTCCACCGGTTGACCAAAATATTACACACTCCAGTTCAGTGTGTAAATGTACCACACGGAAATACTCAGATTTTTAATATTTTTCTCAACCGGTGGAGTATCTTCCGCCTCTGACTTTGTATCACGGAAAAAAATAACTGGTAGAATTTACGATCTGCATAGCTGATTTTGGAGTCAGCTATATCAAGTACGGCAAATTCCACTAAATGATGGTAAAATGTTCCAACAAGTTAACTTAATTTACCATTTACTTGATAGCTGACTCCAAAATCATCGCAGATGGTAACTTCTAACAGTTTTTTTTTGTTCGTGTAACATTTGATGATATTTTGATTTATTTAAGCAATTCCATCGATTAAATATATATGTATTACACATGCGAGTATTCCGTGTATTACAGTCATAAACTTTACTGAGCTATTTAACCTTTTGGTCAACCGGTGATTTCATCGGTGGGTAAAAAATGCCACCAAAAATTGTTTGTCCGTGTAAAATCCATGTTTCGATCCCACTGCCCGAAGTGCACGTACCGATCAGAATATTGAATCATCACCAAATGCAATGTGATGATTATTCCCGATGAACATTGATGACACTTCACAGACTGCACAACTGCACGGGATATATAACGGGAGATAAACTCGTTTAAAATTTTATCCTCATCGTATCGTAAAAAAATAAATAAAAGGTTAAATCGTTGTCGCACCGTTATGTTACATCGCGGTAGCGTGAGTGATCGAAAAAAAGATCGCCGCGCGCCCGCCGCCGCCTCGCAAAAAATTAGTTTTAAGAACTCAGCAGAATTTTTTCACCGGAGGAAGACATATTTTCTCGACACTTCACGAATTCAGAATGGCTTTTCGAATTGGAATTTTGGAATCAGCTTGGTTTTTTTCTCGGAGCACGTACAACCCCAATTGGAAACGAGCTCTGAAATTCCAGGAGCGCTTTGAAGAGGCGGGAATTTTGCGGTCGGCAAAGACCTTGAAAACATCTCGATGGAGACTAACATTTTCGACAGACATTTTTTGACTGACATTTTTTCCCCCTATACCGCAATAACATGCTGCTTGAATCAAATTGTTTCAGTGCTGGCATTTACTTAATGGCATCCTACTATCCTTCGGTGATTTTAACGGTTCAATCATAGATTACATAAATGAGGAGAAAACCATTGTTCATAGATAAACTCGAAACAGTAATCTTTGCTTCAATCGGTTAAATCATTGATGGATTGTAGAATGTCAATAAATTCACGTATAACGGCAGCGCATAATTCTACCATCAATCGATAATTCTATGGGCTGAAGTAAAGATTATATAAATCAGTCAAGGAGAAAACCATATCATACAGAAATAACTGAATAAGTAATCTTTGCTTCAACCGGTTGAATGATCGATTGGATTGTATAAACCCATTGAACAAATGGAAAACACAGAACTGAATTGTTTAAAGTTGAAATTCACTTGAGTTGTCTCCTCTCAAGAGCAAGTTTAAATTTAACTAGTGATTGCACGAATATTTCAAAGCGTTTTCAAGATTAATAGCTCGATGGAGGCTTCGAACTTTTTCGTTGGAAACATGGAATCAAACTTTATACTTGAAATTCTCTTGTTGATCGATTGAGAAGCTGCCCGCTGCAAGAAGAGCATTTCTTCAATGTACTTTTAATGGGAAAAGTGCCTTTTTCGCACCCAACTCCACAATTGTCGAAATTGACGTTTAAAAAAAGGTATACTCAAATTATACTGTCGATGAATTTTTCGAGTCCCCTTTATCACCGCCAGATTCTCTGACAAGGAGCGGCGATACACATGTGACTATGAGCACGTTATAACGTGTGATAGGATTTTAAGAGGGTCCTTCAAAGCCGAGTTTATAGTAACTACGCGTTATCATTATCTTCAAACTATCCCCTCTCTTTCTCACCTGACTGTCATGGACTACTATATCTCTAGAATCGTAAACGGCAACATTTGATGTATAAACAATTATTTCCTGAAATGAAGGATCAAGGGGAATTTCTCGCAAAAACCACTCGTAAATACCACGAAACAATAAGTCTATACATAAGATGTTGGCCACCTGAGGAGAGATAACACAGAGGCCATGAGGCCATCAGAGGTTGCGCGTGTGGAAGAGAGAGTTTGATACGCCAATTGAACGCTGATACGAACTATCTATTTTACTGAATTTTGGTTTTTTGAATCGACAATGTGTCTGTTGCAAACTTTTGCTACAGCGCTAAAGAGCACAGAATAATACAATCAGAAGGGAAACTCCCATAAGAGCCAATGGAAACAAGATTTGGAATTTACTGGCACAAACTGGCAACTGTGCCTACTCACTTCTCAAGATGGCGGACATGCTTTTTCAGGCTATACAACCAATCACAACTCGGCCAGTTGCCGAAGATCTGCCGAAGATTGCCGAAGATACTCACTTTCGAACATGGCGGCCCGAAGTAAAGAATGTTTCAAAATGAATTAGAGTTTCCCTTGTGATTGTATTATTCTGTGCTAAAGAGTGATAAATCTCATGTAAAATTGTGTGAAAAGTCCATTGGTGGCAGCAGAAAGGCATAAAATGCTATAAGTAACAAAACTCACAAGAGACATGTAACTGAAATCCAAACTATGGAGGTAAAATATCGAGGAACCTGTATGCAAGCACCATGAACATCCAAGATGGCTAACCTCACAACATCGATCGCAACCAGTGGCGGCTAGTGCAATGTGGCATCAATGTCATATGCCTCCATTTGATTGCATATAAAACAATCGATTTGAACGTGAAGCAGCGCTTCACCAGCAATCGATTGTTAAACATATATTCAAATGGAGTGAAGACATTGTTGCCAGATGGCACGAGCCGCCACTGATCGCAACCGAAATCACAACGCAAACAAACTCATAACCTCCGATGCTGTGATGTTATTAACGTTGGCCATCATGGATGTTCACGGTGCGTGCACACAGGTTGCTCGATATTTTACCGCCATCTTGGGTTTCAATTAAACGCCTCTTGTGAATTTAATACTGAATTCTATGACTTTATGATGCCAGCAATGGACTTTTAAAGTGATTTTACTTAAGATTTAACACTCTATATCGCTGGAACAAAAGTTTGCAACAGACCCACTTTACTGCGCCCTACCGGCGCACTCAGTGGCGTAGCGTGCAATTTGGCAACGTTGCAGTTTGTCCATTTAAACTCATGAAAAAGATCGAAGCATTGGGTGTTCGGTGAACACCTTCGCTTTCCATGGGTTTAAATGAGCGAAGTACAACGTTGCCAAATTGCAAGCTACGTCACTGGGCGCACTATGGTCCAAGATCGTCCAAAACAGTCCAAAAACCAGAATGTGACTTTATCTCTTATAAACATTCAAGATCAATTTTATTCACAGAGAACCTTTTATATAACAAGTAATTCAAACCTATAAAAATGTTACCAGAAATTTTTAAGTCAAGCTTAAAAGGTCAAGAAGGATAATTTTTGATAACTTTTTTCCGCTGATTTTTTGGCAATTTTTCTTCAATCTCTGACCATAGTGCGGCGCTTGTGTCTGAACCCCCACTCCAGAGCTCTATCCTTGATTCACTTTAAAATATTATCAATGGGGCTCTTGCTAACTTTTGCTGTAAGCAAATGAATGTATTCAAATATATATTTAAATCTGATGTACAGACCAGCGAAAATCACAAAAATCACACTAGAAAATATTCTAAAATTCAGTAATAAACCCAGAAAACAGCTGTAACAGCAAGATCGTAATGGCGGAGTTCCGCAGGAATCATGAGAGATTCCAGTCTAATTTGTCACATTCTCTACCGAAACACAGAGATGCGTCTCAAATCAGATAGGAAACTCCTAAAGATACCTACGTAACGGTGGTGTAGCGTGCAATTTGGCAACGTTGTATTATGTCCATTTAAATCCATGAAAAAGATCGAACTATTGGGTGTCCGATGAACACCTTCGCATTCGACCTTTTACATTGGTTTAAATGAACACTGTGCAACGTTGCTACGTAGCTCCGTCAATAAGCCCAATTCTGAGAGTGAATTTTGTGATTTTTTAGTGTACTCATCGCCATGTTTAAAGGTTTTAAAAGAAGAATCAACTCTTCAATCACCTGTAGCGAACGTTTGCAAGAGCTCTATTGTCCTGTTCAGAAAAAGATAATAATGACGCAACAGAAGCTCTTGAAACTGCGATAGTATTTGCCTTTGGAGAAAATAGATTTAAAATGAAGATCAAAGGAAAGGGCCGGAAACGGACAGGGCTCCAGGAGGGAGAGGAAGCCTCAAGAATTTCTTTGATTATTAACAGTTATTTTGAAGACTCGTAAGTACCTAAAATACTTGCAATGCTTGGTATAAGGTTAAAAGTAAAGGGTGCAAATGAGATTTGAAATGACAAAACATTGCAAATGAATGAATTAAAATTGCGAGATAAATTTTACAAGAATGCCAATTTTTGTTTGCGTGAAACTATCTTTAAAGACCTTTGGGAACCAGTTATGATTTCGTTATTAAGTTTATTTCTGTTTCCCAAAGGCAAATTTGAGCCGATCGTTGGCTTTTAAGTCTAATGGCAAAACTCAGAAAATCAAGTTTGAAAAACGTCAATAAACTTATACACGGAGAAGGGGTGACCATTTTACTGGACCTAATGATCGCGGTGCATAAACCGGGTTAAAACTTATTTTGAAAGTTCTAAGCAACGATCGTGGTTTGCAATCTTTGCTGATGAGGAAACCTCGAGCTTGAATTGACCTCAAATCCCCCAGAAAATGAACTGGACTGCAAGATCCCGAGATCTTGAGGATAGAGAATCGCGATGACGGTATTCGGGCTTCACAACTTGCAATTAAAAACATTCGATTCCTTTAATTTTATTGATCAAGGTTGTATTTCAATGCATAAAATATGTGTATTATAAAGTCTCCATCAGAACATTGGACATTACGTAATATGCCGGGCACACTTGGCGATCGAAGTCCCATCAATGTTCTTAAGTATTTTTAAATTTCGGTGTGCTTCTGGGTAAATAACATGTTTCGCATACTATATATAGCTGGTGCCAGTCATAGAACAAAAAACACGCTAAAAACCAGGACAAATAATTTGAACGTCTCTTGATAGGTACATATAAATAAATAAGGATACTTGCAATAAAGATACGCTTAATATCCTTACTTATTCACCTTTTCATAAAATGGCAATTGCAAAAGTAATTAAACACACAACGAAGGGAAAATTGATGACAGCGCTTGTTCGGAATAAAAAAGGAAAACCTGTTTTCAAGTGTCCTACTTACCTTTTCGTAATAGTAAACCATCTTGCGTGTATAAAAATCCAAATGAGTTTACGGAAACCAACGACAAATGTCCACCACTGATAAACAAGACTCGGTTAATCCAAAGAGCGATGAGTGTATCAACGAAAAAAATAAAACGATTCACAAAAATGTATAACGGCGGAAACAAACGAATAAAAAATAAACCAATGAACGAAGGAGCGATTAGAGTAATGTTGTTTAATCTATTTATTTCGTAGCGTTGCACATACTGGCAGCCTGTGCGGCTGGAAGATACAGGTGAGACTGAAGACAAGACTGTGACCTCAAGCTCAACCGAACCAGAATCTAGCGCTCCTGTCTGCACAAGCACCAGTTCTACCAACCAACGTCAACAAGCAATCGTACCAACCCAAGCTCCCCTTATTGCCGGCTTATTCCCGCGCCGTATGTAGTTGCGCTGGTGGAAGTCGTGCCGCTGCCGTAAGTGCGTCATACGAAAACATTGTGTGCCCCTTAAGGCTTCTGCATAAGTTAAGAAGTAGATTCTATTTGACATAAGCTGTAGAATAATTTGTCGCATTTTTTTTTTTTTTTTTTTTTTTTTTTTTTTTTTTTTTGTCCACAGTCTGACGCCCTAGCGATAGTGAAATCTCCCCGTCAAAACCATCTTGGAATTATTACTTTCCTCTATGCGATATAAATTTAATTTGTCTCGCTGTTTCGAGAAAAGACTTGCAGTTTCTTTCTTTAACTGACGTGGATATTTAGAAAATAAAAATAAAAAATGTATCCATGAATATTTCTAAGAGAATAAGGCTCTGTTTGTTCCTAGATCAATTGGCACTAGCGGATCAAAGAAGTTTTCCTTCTCTCTCTATGGTCATTTGATCGCGTGTGTTAGAAAAGGACAGATTAGGGACAGTCACGTGACTTCCGCCCCCTCTTCTATCCTTTTCTAACACACGCGTTTAAATGAACAAAGAGAGAGAGAGAAAGACAATCCACTGGATCCGCCAGTGATCATTGGTTGTACTGGTTATGCAGGTGGCGGCACGTGAATAATGGATTATAACGTTTTTTACCGATTCGAACACTGAAAGAAATCACTTCTTTAAAAACAAGGAAACACGTTTACTTGTAACTAGTTTTCCTTGCGCGAAGTAAAGTTCTGTTGCATGAAGCAGAATCACTGTCACAACAAGGACTTTTTCCCTTGCAGCAGCAGACATTTTCCTTGAGTTAAAGGAATTCCCCCTCAGTCAATATTTCACAGTGGCGGCTCGTGCAATGTGGCAACAGTGGAATCCCTCCATTTAAACCTATGTAAAACAATCGACCTTCAGGAGGTGCAATGCACCCCCAAGATATCGATACTTTTGCATAGGTTTAAATGGTAAAAAAGCATGGTTGCCAAATCGCACGAGCCGCCACTGATATTTCACTACGCAGTTTCTTTAACACGAACGAAACACATCTTGGATTAAAAAAGAATTCTCTCAGTGAACCAATGCAAAAATATCGATTGTTTGAAGGTTTAATTGAACAGCTTGTAGATTGATTCTTTTCTATGGATCTAAAAGCAGAAGGAGTTACACATAGAAATTTGCGGTCCATCAATTTTTCTTCCATTTGAACCCTTACAAAATTCTCGGTAATTAAGAGATTTATTTAAGCCCCTTGAAGTTCGATGGTATACTTATATTGATGCATTGAAATTCACAAGATACCGATGCAAAAGAAAAGCACGTCGTATAAAATGTCAGCAGGAGCTCAGATGATAATCTTTTTTGTTTGCAAAAATACCTAAAGAGTATACGCATGCTTAGTTCTCTCTTAGAATGGGTCTGCTGCAAACTTTTGCTACAACGATTAAGAGTGTACACTCTAATGTAAAATCACCTGAAAAGTCCATTGACGGCATCAGAAAGTCATAAAATGCAATAATAAACTCACAAGAGGCGTTTAATGAAATCCAATATGGCGGAGAAATATCGAGCAATCTGTATGCATGCACACCGTGAACATCTAAGGATGACCAACTTTGACAACCTCACTAGAGGTAGAGGTTATGTGAAGTTTGTGATTGGTTGTGATCGATATTGTGAGGTTGGCTATTCTTGGATGTTTATGATGCATGCATACAAATTGCTCGATATTTCTCCGCCATCTTGGATTTCATTAAACGCCTCTTGTGAGTTTATGTTTGCATTTTATGACTTTCTGATGCCACCGATGGACTTTTCAGGCGATTTGCGACATTAGATTAAACACTCTTAATTGTTTGTAGCAAAAGTTTATTTGCTACAGACCCGCTACAGACCTTGTTAGGAAATTTGAAGAAAAAAAAAATAATAATAATAATTGCATCTCCACATTCTGTCCTTAGTTTTTCAGAAACTCATTATTTTAATGTTTATACCTTTTGAGTCATAGAAGAAAGGGCACTATTCAATACATTGGTTGGTCCAATCGTGGTAAAGCCAACAGTAGGTTTTGAACGTCTAACTAAAGAGTTCTCGCTGGATGAACCAAAGATTTGCTTGGCTCAACTTAAGTCTTTTGCTGGGTCATTTTTCTACCAGTGGCGTAGCGTGCACTTTGGCAACGTTGCAGTTCGTCCATTTAAAACCATGTAAAAGGTCGAATGCAAAGGTGTTCACCGAACACCCTACTGTTCGATCTTTAGCATGCCTTTAAATGGACGAACTGCAACGTTGCCAAATTGCACGCTACACCACTGTTTTCTACCGAAGGTTTTGTCAGCGATGCCACATTGTTTTTCTCTATTTTTCTGTGTACTTACAACTGAGAGCCTGAGAAAATTTCTTGGACGATAATAAGTTGCTCTGAAAGTGTAAAAGACTTCTGAAAGGGATTAGATCAAGCCCCCTTTGATCCCCTTGGTGTGAATGCAAAATCTGAGGATTTTCTATTAAAATCAGGCAACATGACCCGAAAGCTGCAGAATGCGCAAGAGTAAATTTCCACTGATTTAAATAAGAATTAAATATTATGACTTTTCTGCATAGACTGGCAACTATGTAGTAGTGGGTAAAAGTGCAATTTGAAAACTGTGGTTTGTCTCTCTTTAAACTAGGTAAAATAATCGATACTCGCGTAATCTATTAGCTTCCAGAAGAATCGATTATTTTAAATACGTTCAAATCTGTGGCGTAGCCTGCAAAATGGCAACGTTGTACTGTGTCAATTTAAACCCATGTAAAAGGTCGAATGCGAAAGTGCTCAACGAACACCCAATAATTCGATCTTTTTCATGGGTTCAAATGGAGTTAAGGCACGAAATGGGTCGCACGAATGGGTCTGTTGCACTTTTGCTACAACAATATAGAATCTTGATTCTTGGGTAAAATTCGGCGAAAATAACGATGCGCACATTAAAAACGTTCAAAATCAACTCATTAACTCAGGAAATTACTTCAATTTCAAACAGCCCGCGCTACACTAGACACTATTTGCACCGGTATACTATACTACATAGAAGGAACCACCGTGCATTAGTAAAAAACATCGTAAAAACAAAATTACGGAATTTCTTTATTAATACGTGAAATATAAGCTGCATTTGCTGTCTGGTCTTTTCGGTTTATCAAAGATTACAAAATAATAAAAGAAATGTACGCATCTAAACAAAACATTTCAATGTTTGTAAGTTCTGTTCATGTTTACACAAACGAGATGGTTCCATCTATGTAGTTATAAGTCGGGATATAGTGTCTAGTGTAGCGCGGGTTGTTTGAAATGGAGGGTATTTTCTGAGTTTATGAGTGGATTTTGAACGTTTTTAGTGTGCGCTTCGTTATTTTCGCCGAATTTTACGTTAGAAACAATGAGTTATATTGATGTAGCAAAAGTATGCAACAGACTCTTTGTCACATCCATTCAAAGCGACGCGACAACTATGTATCAACACAGAATTGAAAAACGATCGATGTAAAAACTTATCACAATACTCAACATTTACTATTCAAAATACAGGTTTTATTTACAAAATAAATAACAACAATATGTACAAACAATAAAAAAAATGAGAAAACGATTTGTCCATTTTTGGTGTGGGTGGGGATTGAGAGGGGGGGAGGGGTGTAAAAAGAAACATTATTGATAGTTGTTGATAATATCTCTTACACTAGAAAATGTACCCAGAGTACACGCCAATACGGCCGCTAAAATCAGTAAAAAGTCTTTGAAAATTCTCCAACTCCAAATACCGCGTTCAGGGTCGTAGAAGAGGACAGCATCTATGACAGCCGGACACATGAGACCCAACATTGAGAATCCGATGGATCCGAACAGAGAGATGATTGGAGCCAAGTTTGGAATGATCGATGCAACAATAGCTAAAACAAATAAAAATCGGTGAATTATTTACTTAACCTCTTATGGATCAAGCCCGAGTAAACTCATTTTTCTCTTCTAGTCTATTTCACATTGTTCCACGATCATGATTCCGAATAAACACAATTCTCGATGTAGTATAACAAGACGATATTTCGTCTGACGCCTTCAATTCTTCGTAAAGGCAATTCCAACGCGTCTAAGTACGAACAGTTAACTACCTCCTCTATAT
Organism: Trialeurodes vaporariorum; assembly: GCA_011764245.1. Lineage (NCBI taxonomy): Eukaryota > Metazoa > Arthropoda > Insecta > Hemiptera > Aleyrodidae > Trialeurodes > Trialeurodes vaporariorum. Next base: position 10,697,825 of record VMOF01000220.1, read on the forward strand.
GAACGGAAAAGTGGCGTTCTTGTGCACTAACCTGATCTTTAAAGGGTTAACTATTTATAAATGTGAGCCACACACACGGCACAGTTATATTAATTAACAAAAGTCGACAGGTTGGACGTTGGTACGCTACGGAGTATTTGAATTGAATGGTTCTGTAGCGCACCTTTTTTTTAAAAAAAATTTCCCTATAATGGTGGATGGAAGGAACTCACAGTATTTTTTAAAAATTTTTTAGACCACGGGATCGTGAATGAAAACGATTTCAAAGTTGAGACAGTTTCAACCGATTTGAAAAGAAGGTTCGCGATTATCGGGAATTTGGTATTGCGTAACAATAAAGGGACTTTTTCGGTAAAGCCGCGTATAACCATAAGTATATATCAATGACTCTCATTTTCTTCAAAAAATTAGAATACCGATGTATATGAAAGGTTATTTTGAAGTTTTTCTCTTTTGTTTTGAGGCTTTACCGAAAAAGTTCCGTTTATGGCACCATCGATGGTGATTCATGCTTTTCGGTTTGAAAATCGAAATGTTGATTGAAATGATGATTTTTGCAATTAAATTGGGATGATCCCATTGTGTGATGATTTTTGCACCTTTCCGTAAAAGTTCCGTATAACCGCAGGAAAACCTTTCAGTAAAAGTTCCGTTTACGAAAAAAAAAGATGACTCCAATTCGACCTTATTATTCAAGTTTTTCCGCAGGAAAATTTTCGTAAAACCTTACGTTTTTGATCCCTTTTTGCTACTTGGGTTCTGTTTTAAATACATGCATATTTTTTCTTTTAGTGATGGTCAACGAAGACAAAGTGTCATCGCTCGGATCAAGCAGATGAAGAATTCTAATTTGCAACCTTCGGTCGGAAACTAAGGCAGTTTAGGGAAGAGGGGCTCATAAAAAGGAGGCATAAAATAAGTGTGCTCGTTCCTAGAAATTAAGGCATGGTTATGCGTAAAGATATCTTGGGAAGAGCGCATCTGATGTCTTATGAGACTATCTTCAAGAAGCAGAATTAGTGATTACATAATACATCCTAACAAAAAAAAAAAAAAAATTAAAATAACAATTTTAGTTTTCTCGGAACAAACTCTGCTTCTACCACTCTGAACTTGTATTTCAGCCCTCTTTTGAGTACCTCATGCTGTTATAGATTAATAGATTTCTGAATTCATACATTACGTCTCTATGAATTCATGATTTATGAGACAGCTTTTTTATTTATAGATCTCAACATTTTTTTTGTTTTTAATTTAATTCAAATTTATTTCCAAGACTTGCTAGATTAAAACAGTTTGACATGGTGACACACTGTTGCCAGATGTTCGGTCCAATGCCATATAAACATAAGAATCAATCAGCGACGTTACGTACAATCTGTCAACTCTACATTTCGTCCATTTAAATCCTTGTAAAATACCGATTCAACAAAACAAGTGACAAAACTCGCATAGCTTTCCAAACTATCTCACTCACACTCCCGTGACCCCCATGTACATACATCAACCCTTGTCTTATTTCTAGTTTCGAAATTCGTATACAGCGCCTTGTTTAACGACAAATTATTGTCAAAATTGCATTAAAATGCCTCGAAGAATTCATTTCTACCATAAAATTTCACAAAACATGTTTTTCTATGAACGATATTTGAAATGGGTGCTCAGTTTATAAATGTCCTATTTTAAATGTCCAATGTAAAAAATGTCTAACAAGAAATGCCCATTGAAACAATGTCCGTTCTAAAATGACCAATGCACAATTGGTCCTTAGTAAATAAATGTCCGTAAAGAAGAATGTCCAATAGTAGATTTTGTCCTCGAATCTAAAGATCTCAGGGTGTTTGATGTCCCCAAGGAAGGAGGCGGCTAAAATTAGAAATAACGAAAAAGTTCAAAAGCAGGAATGAACATAGGTTTTCACACAGCTGCACAGATCTGGCCCTGTGCATCTGACAAACTTATTACAAACCATACGTTGCTATCATATTCAAAACAGCTGAGAACGTAATGACTTTGTATTTCATGCTTTATTTATAACTTGAGGTAAAATTTATAACTTGCGGACTTTTTTTTACGTACTTATACTTAGTCTACGATTGGGCATTATTTTAAGGGACATTTATGTATGGTGGACAGATCCTACATTAGACAAATAGACAAATTAGACAATAGACAAATTGTAAATTGGACCTTTTATAATGGACACTGTGGCAAAGAGCAGCTCTTATTGAACATTTTGTACATTGGACATTTTAGATAGGACATTTTCACCTGTGACCTTGAAATGAGAATGAAATAGCAGTACACGGGGGTTACTCGAGAGGGAGAGAGACAGTTTGTCTTTGTTTGGAACGCTCATCACTGAGTAGTCACTAAAACCGTCTGTTTGCACCTTCGAAGTATGGTTCAGAATCACTCGTCAAGCCATGATACGAAGTTTATTTTGTCATAAATCATAAATCTGAACTCATTGATTTGATCTTGAAATGTTTAAAAAAACTGAAATTTACCGATTAAACTGGAAATGTTTTGAGAAACCATAAGCTCTTAGTATCGGCTTAAGGGAATCAACGAGGAAAGTGTAAAATAGTGAATGGATGAAAATATATAAACGGTAATGGCGCGGTGAGTGACCGCGTTTGGATATTATTTTTAAACTTTAAGAATTGATTTTGTGAGAAGAGAACTGGTTTAAAATCCACAAATATGGATTAGTTTCTTATGTTTTCCTCTGCGGGAACAACTCAGAGTCTCAAAACTTTTTGATGGTCAATCAACTGTCAAATTTCAACAATCGCGCGAGTTCAATAATAAATTCGATAGCAAGGAGTAAAATAGGCGCGAAACGGCAAACCTGAAATTGTGACTAAGAACACTTGTGGCTAATGGTCATCCTCCATTCTCAACAAAGCAGTGGTGTAGCGTGCAATTTTTCAAGTTTGTATACTGTGTCCATTTAAACCTACCTAAAAGGTCGAAAGCAAAAGGTGTTCGCCGAACCACCAGTAGTTCGATTTTTTTTATTAATTTAAGTGGACGAACTGAAACGTTGCCAAATTGCATGCTACGCCACTGGAACAAAAGTATGGTTTTCAAACAAATGTTCACCTTTTTATAGAATTAAATGCGCCATTTATTCATCCTTTATTCTCAGGGCTGCCGTTTTGTGAATCTTCATCCAGCGGCGTAGCGTGCAATTTGGCAACGTTGTATTGTATCCATTTAAACCCATGTAAAAGGTCAAATGCAAAGGTGTTCACCGAACACCCAATAGTTCGATCTTTTCCATGGGTTTAAGTAAAGGAATTGCAATGTTGCCAAATTGCACGCTACGTCACTGTCTTCATCAGGTGAATCCTCGGCGACCTGTAGTAAACCATATGGTATTCCAGACCAGTGGAGTAACTTTGAAGCTAGGGCCCACCTTGCAGATTGAGCTGGAGGGCCCCCCTTCCCACAGTGCCCCTACAACAGAATCTGCATACTCTAAAATAACTAATCGTCCTCAACACCCCCCCCCCCACACCACTCACAACAATTGCCAGCGGCGAAGGTTGAATTTCTGAGCCCAAAAAACGTTAGCTCTCGCAGATTTTACGACCGAATCCAAATTCGAAATCCTCAATTGTAATTTGTCGAAACGCAACTTGATCTTAAAATCTACGAGCGTCAACATTTTTAGGACCATGAGGCCCTATGAGCTTTAAAAAGAGTGACAGAAAGATCGAAAGATCCCTAGCAGTTTCTTCTAGGCTTCCAAAAGTGGAAGGGGCCCTTTGAACTTTTCCTCAACTAACCTCCCGTGAAGAGGGGGCTCCTGGAGTCCTAAGAAACAGAATTATGAGGCTAATTTATTTGGAAAGAAAGGCCTCACTTTCAAACAATAATTGCGCCTGATTTCAGAAAAATCTGCGTTTTTAAAGGAAAATATACTTACTTAACTTAAGAATAACAGAACAGAAGTCCTTCTCCCCTCCTTTTTTTCTTCTTTCTTTCTTTTTTCCCTTTTCTTTCTCCCCCCTTTTTTTCGTTTTTCCCCTTTCTTTTTTTTCCCTTTTACCTGGCTGCGTTAAGGGCCCCCCGCATCGCAGCTCCTGCGGTTCCCTAAGTTACGCCACTGACCTGTGCGCACGAGCGCGATGTATTGCGAGAAAGAATGAGTTTCGTTCTTTGACAATCGTCCCTTAGATTTCCAAGACTTTTTTACACGCGAAGTCCCAATCCGGGTCAATTTGACCCGGGTCAATTTGACCCGTATTTAAAATACATTGGTTTTTGATGTTTTTGAAGGATTGTCATGGTTTAAGTGCACTAAAACCATGAATTCATAAATTCACTAAATTCATGAATTTTGTAACCTCTGATGCCCTTTTAGCAATTGAAGAGTAATTTATCTGTTACTTGTATCACTGCTAAGGTCTTTTTAGGTCCCTGGACCCATTCCTTACCCTTTACCCCCTTTTCAACCCTTATTATATTCCCTTTTGCTTCGGGTATATATTTTCCAGATGTGATCTTTTAGTCAGAGAGTTTTTCATATGTTTTAATGTGTATTTATGTATGTTCTTTTTTCTAAAACGTAAAGCAAGGAGTGAATAAAAACGTCAACCACCCCCTCCCACCCCTGCACCTACACTGCGCGGAGGGGGGGGGGGGGGGGGGTTATTCCATACTAAGATCGGTTCGGTCACAGTAATTTATTGGCTTACTAGCCGTTCCAGACACCCGACAGGTGCCCTCCACGGCCAGCATTCTAGGGGCACGGGCTAGTTGACACTTTGACAGTTTGTTTGTTTTTCATTTAAAGAATCAGGGTTGTTAAACGAACGATTGAAGAAGTACGGAAAAAATTACTGACAAAAATGACGGATCAAAAGTATAGGAGCTTTAAGCGATGAGCGTTAGGACCGAGGGAGTTGCGACAGTCTTAACGCTTTTTATCCCTGGTGTACATTTCAATGTACATCTGAATGACGCATCTTAAAGTTGCACTAAAAAAAAAGAATAGGCTTTTGAAGATTAGTTCTTTTTACAGGATTCAGAGTACTCCCCCAAAGAAACAGTAAATATGAAAGACTATTCCCCTAAACCCCCCTTACCCCGTATACCACACCATCCACCTGTTTTATGGTCAAAATTTGTTGCTCACTATATAGCTGCCATCTTAGATTTGACAATTTTGAAAAACGGACTCTAGATTCGTGATCAGCGACCCAAAAAACCCCTGAAACGACACCTTCCGCTACATTTTAGGTCAATCTAGACTTTATGGTAGTTAAATGTGCATACTGACACACATAGTGCGTCGAGCGTCGTGCGAGAATGAGCTCTCCCCCTCTTATTTTAAAATTCAATTTGCGGCGCTCACAGACGACTTTTTCGAAAACTCCTCGACAGATCTCCTCAAAATACCCTAAGGAATCATCTTGTCAAATTTGAGGGAAATCGCTTCAGCCAATTTTCGGGAAATAGAAAAAACATTTTGGAGGGACGTCAGCTTTATATATATAAAATGTGCTTGATACTTGACTATATGATTCCCGTCTCCCTCTATTTGCCCCCACCCCCAACCCCGGACCCAGACTTCCATCCCCCCTACCCACACCCCTTGCCGGCCTACCCACCCCCTCCAAAAATATCTAGGAATGATTTGGAAAGTTTTGAATATTGCTGGATTTCACCACCAGAAATCATTCACTTATTTTACGGGAGAGGGGGTGTGGGTAGGCCGGTAGGAGGTGTGGTTAGGGGGGTTGTGGTCGGGGGTCGGGGGTCGGGGGTGGTGGCTGATAGAGGGAGACGGGAATCATAGTCAAGTATCAAGCACATGAGCCAATAAATACTGTGACCGATACAAGTAACATATAAATTACCCTCCATCTGCTGAAAGAGCATCAGAGGTTTCAAACTTCACTAAAACCATGACAATCCTTCAAAAACATCAAAAACCAAAAATATAATACTTATATATGGTAAAAATGCTTCCGTTGGTAGTCTCTGCAGCTTTTATCAGTGTTGAATGACGTTTTTTCCATAACCTCATATTATAGTTTGATAACGTGGTAAAATAGGTAAATTTAAATTTAAATTTAAATTTAAAAAAAAAAAAAAAAAAAAAAAAAAAAAAAACTACGGATTACATTTTACCCTTTTTTTCATAAGCTTAGAAGAAAAAATATTTAATCGATGATAATGAGCAGCTTATACCAACAAATGATCGCATAAGTGCGTACCTGATTAATCAAGAGAGCGCCGCAAGTTCAAGGTTATACTCAGTCTGGGCAACGGAGGCGACCTTTTTACTTTTTTCCTTTCCAGGTGTCTTTTTTTCAATTTTTTTTTTTGCTATCTTTTTTCATGTAACCACAATAAGTTGAAGAGGGGGAGGCGCAGATCATACATTGTAATGGACGAACGATTGATAAAATATATTGGTCGGTTGAAAAAGTTGGTTTGATATTCATTCTATCTGTGTCAGTGAAAGTGAAAGGAGCTATTGTGTGATAAGTCTATACTAAGAAAAGCTTCTCTCTCTGAAAATGTGTAAGGTTTCCCTAAACATGATTTTTTCGTTTGTACTCTTGGCTACTTTCATCACTTTCAACACCGAAGCGAAGGTAAATGCCAATAGAACTGACTCCTCCGTGAAAAGTAATAACTGAAGAAAAATAAAATAAACTGAGGCAGGGATTTCAATCTCCCGTGAAAAGTAATAACTGAAAACGATAAATTGAGGCAGGGATTTAAGACTTTTAACAGTATTCTCGTAATTTTCAAGAATGACTCGCAAAAAAAGTAAAAATTCACCAGTGCAAAGAAAACAAAATTGAAGTTATTCATTTTTCAGCGAAAAAATCAGATTTTGTCTTTATAAAAACGGGTTTGGAAGGCATGATTTTATATTTTTACTAGGATACATACTTATCATATACGTATGCATTTAGATAAGCAACGCTGCAGAGCTGCTGTTTTGTGTATAATTATAATGTCATTTTTCAATTCACCGATGATACCATCGTTTGAGAAAATATTACATGGTTCAGTTCAGTGCATGACTGTAATGCACGAAAATGCTTTAATCTGTAATCTTTTCTCAACCGGTGGAGTCGTCGACGACTTCAAAAAACTTGCGGATATTTTAATAATTTAACGGTGACTGTACCGATTGAGAAAACAGTACTCATCACAGTATTTTCGTGCATTACAGCCATACTATGAACTGAGCTGTGTATAATATTTTCTCAACCGGTGGAATCATCGGTGAATTTAAAAATGCCATTAATTGTACGCAAAACGGTAGCTCTGGTCGTCAGAACCATTAATTGTTTTTCGAGAAACGCAAATCACAAGCTACCGAGCAGGCTATCAGTTATTCATCGAAATAAGATAATTATTTCCGCTTCAGCCTGGACATACTGCGTACTTTGATGAAAAGTCTTTCTGCACAGAAATAAATACTTTCGGTGAAACTAGCAAAAATAATGTAAGTAAACCGGGAATACATTTTACATCGCAAAAATTGTATTTTATGAAAGGCTATTTCAGAAATATCTCCGATCTGGCAACATTTTTGCTTTATTATAGCAATGTCATTGCTGAACCATTCATAGAATTTGTTAAATTAGCAACATTTTCGGATAAATCAGCATCTGATACGTTCCAATGTTTTCAGTTTAAAGTTCACTCTTGAAATTTAGCAATCATATCGCTGATAATTTTGTATCTATTGTTTTTGTATTTTAATTTGTTTTGTTTTTGTTTTTATTTTTTTGTTTTTTTGTTCAGCGTGCGTGGTTTATTCATTCGGATGAAAAATCTTCAATTGATGCGATCCAAAATTTCATAGTATCAGTCAATAGATTTCAGACGGAATTATCGAGTGCCAATAAAAGACCAGATTTTAAAAACAACCCTCGCATAGCAGAAAGTTTAGATGCCGTCAACGAGCTTAATTCAAAATATGTGAAAGCGGGCAAGTTAATTAACGAATATGTAGGAGGGTACCTCGACTACAGCAAAATGCCGCAGGTAAATTACTTGCAGCCTTAACCCTTTGTAGTACCAAACCAATTAAACACCATGCAAGTTTAAAAACCCATTTAAAAACCCATTTAAAACCCATTTAAAAACCCGTGTCGGAATTTGACCCCTGATTATATTTTCAGCAGCACCAGGATCTTATTTCAAAAAATATTGAGCTACATGGGACCGTGGCGTCATTTCAGGTCTTACCCGTGGCCGTGGGGGGTTGCAAGAAACTAATTACTTTTTTTTATCCAAGTTCTTGGCGACCCTAATATTAAAAACTTAAGAGTTTATTTGTTTATTAATTTGTTTGTTTAAGTTTTTCTCCGTGAAGGTTTTGTGTGACAGCCAAAATGACGGTATATGTCAAATCACGAGGGGGGAATGTCAAGGATCTCTCCTTCCAATAAAACTTGCAAATAACGCTGCTACTATGGGATGAAGAATAAAGATGTAATTTAGGATTTCCATTGGTTACACTGCATGTAATTTTCAATTTTTTCTAGTATTTTGCGCAACGATATATTGTATGAAATAAATGCCATTTCTTAGAGTGCCGCGAAATAAATTTAAAATAAATACGAATCGATCTTTTTCAAATTTGAAATTTGTTTTTAAGGACGTGTAATGCAATTCGTTTCAAAAATAAATACTTTTGCTTCATATTTAAAGTTCTCATCGAAAATTGCTAAAATTGCTTGAAAAGCTCCATATATCAATAATTTTCATTGAAAACAGCTAAAATTATATAAATTGGAAAAAAAAATTGATTTGAGTACCGTTTTCCTGAAAAAACTTGAATGTTGTATACGATGAATCTATTTCAGGAATAGTTCGGTGGCAACTTTAGTGTAGCCTCGATATTTTCAAGATAGGTAATACTGTTTTTTCTTTTTCTTTTCTCTTTTTCTGCAGCAATGGGAAGCCCTCCAAAAAGAAATCGACGACGTTTTGGGTTCACGTATTAAAGCGCAGACTGCATTATACCAGACACAGGGAGTCATGCCTGAAGATGTTCAAGAAAGGATGATAAATGTACTTGAGGAGAGCTCCGTAGAATTTATTCAGGCACTTCAAGAAATCCAGATAGGTTTAAACCGAGATTTACAAAATTACGAGAATAATATGAAAGGTTGACATCTAAATAGACCCCGATTACACGTCGATGGTTGAAATCAAGAAACTCTTTTTACACAACTAGCTCGTTAATTGGAGATTTTTAGATTCGTGTAAGAGAGTTTGCTGATAACAAACTAGCAAGCGAATTAGTTATTTTGTAGAAATGAGGTACATGTTTTTAACCATGATACCACCGATCTTTTTATTCTACTCAAATTTGTCATCAAGATGGTCTTAGTTGAACAAATTCGAGTATTTCAGCCCCTAGGCAGAAGCTGAAAGTGACTTAATGGAGGCTTAGGAATAAATTTAAGTCATATATTGATTTCTGTATCAGTCCAACAGTGGCGGCTCTTGCAAATTCACCAACAATGCAGAGCTGCCGTTTTGAGTATAATTAATGACATTTTACAATTCATCGATGATTCCACCGGTTGAGAAAAGATTACAAAGTTCAGTCAGGTGTATGTCTGTAATGCACGAAAATACTTGCATCTGTTATCTTTTCTCACAACCGGTGGAGTCGTCGATGACTTTATAAAACTTGCGAATATTTTAATACTTTATCGGTGATTGAACCGATTAAGAAAATATTACAGATCAGAGTATATTTTCGTGCAGTACAGCTATACACTGAAGTGAATTGTGTAATATTTTCTCAAACCGGTGGAATCATCGGTGAATGGAAAAATGTCAATAATTATATGCAAACCGGCAGCTTTGCAACAATGGTTTCCCTCCATTTGAATCTATAGGTATGCATATTGCACAATAGTCGGATGTTGGTGAAGAACTGTTTCACTATAGAATCGACTGTTTTACATTTAATAAAATGTAGAAAAAATACTGGTATCAAATTGCACGGTCTGTCAATCTGCCATACTAACTTGTGCTTTATCTCGCTTATCATTATTGGTAATTAAAATATACAGATGTATCTTCTAATTTTTAAATGCGCTTGATTAATTTCACCGATTATTATGATTTGCAAACCACTATTTCAGGAATTGATCCGTCGCAATTGCACGCTCTGGCATTTTGTGAGTGGCCTGTAAAAGGTAGCTTATAATAATTTCCTTCGATTAGAAAAAAAATCAGAATTGGGCAGAAAATTGACTATCGTTTTTGTGCCGTTTGAGACGGAAAAAAAATCGATAGACCTACATCACGATAATTAATATCGTAAAATACCCCAACTAGGGACAATCTTAAAATTAACAATACGGCACATGAAATCGCATGAAACTGAGCGACCTCACGTCCTAGTTATTAATCTCGAGCTAATGCCGCTCAATGTCATGCGATTTCATGTGCCGCATTGTTGATTTTATGTTCGTCCCAAGTTAGGGGCTTATCCAAAGTTAGGGTATTTGACTGTATTGGTGCATATAGAGGCAACATCGATTAATCGTATTTCACTGGCCGTCTTTGAAACTGGCTCACTTCGGCGTTCAGCTCGTTCAAAGGAGTCCCTCTTAACTGGTTATTTTGTTTTAAGACGAGAAAATGTCGGGTATCAAAAGAAATACACTGAGTTTAAAGCAACACAGCGATAGAACCAGTCAAGAAGATCTTATTCAACTAGAAAATCATTGAAATCATGAGGTTATTCAGTTTTATAGCGAGAAGAGAAATGCTTAAACACAGTATTTTTTAAATTTGCTTGCTATGCTGACACTGAGTCTACTAAAATTCTCCAGGCCAAACTGAATCTCCTTTAAAAAAAAAGAAAAAAACAGTTCGGCCTAGGCTAAACTAGTTTGGCCTAAAATCGGGGTTTTTTCTGTAAAAAAAAAACCGCTGCTTTTTTCTCGGTGTAGTAAAACATGTGTTATTCCACCCTCAATAGCTCCCCGCTTTCATATACTTGATAAACAGTAGCGGCGTCGCGTGCCATCTGGCAACAATGCAACTGCTCCATTTAAACTCATTAAATATATCGAATTTTCCTCGTGCACTGTGCACCCCCTGAATTTGATCTTTTACATGAGTTTAAATAGATAGAATACATTGTTGCCAAATTGCACGCGACGCCACTGTTGGTAAGTGAGGATTTTAATGCCAAACTCCGAGATTCATATTCGAAGATTTTGAGTGGAGCTTTATAATTAGAAAACAAGACGAGCCTTTTCCTTACTACGCGTATTACAAGCCTAAAATGCTCAAACGATGAGTTTAATGCATATGTAGAGGAGGAGGTGTGTACCGTGCGTGTGTATTCGACGACATATACGTACTCACGTCCGCATGAAACGCGGCATTATTTTTTCAGGAATTTTTACCGCTCTTCTCTCAAATAAGGTTCAAACAACTCTTTATCGTCAACGATCGATTCTCCCTAATTCAAATCAGAATTCAATTCCGCAATCATTTTTATGTCGAAGTGTGATTTATTCAAAAGAGATTACATCGCTTCATTGCGATGTCACTCCTCTTGAAAATTCACGCGTCACGTGTCAAACGTCACACGTTATAACATAGGTATTTGTTTCGCTCCTCAATTGAGTGAGTGCGCGCGGACATTCTAGTAATTTTGGTGAGTGGTGACGTCTGAGGAACTGACTTTTATAAAAGTGAGATGAAAAGATGAAACCAGATGAACGAATAATAATAATAATAATCCATTGCCAAGAATTTTAAGAATCAAGATGACGAGGAAAGTGACACGTTAGGGATGATGACGAATTATGGATGGACGTTCCATTGAAATCAAGCACAAAACTTGATTGTAGTTAGGTTAGGCAGTGGCTTCATAAAGTGTCGTCGCTGGTGCCCACCCTCCCTCCACATCGGTACAGAGCAGCGGCGGCTCGTGCAATGTGGCAACAATGGATTTCCTCCATTTAAAACTGTGTAAAATAATCGATTACTTGGTGAGGCGTAGCGCCTCACCTAGTATCGATCT